>JAWWNH010000001.1:20050000-21250000 GCA_034641385.1 Darevskia mixta
TATGAAACATAGGCAGTTTTAAAAGTGATATCATCATCTGAAAGTAGGACATCATGTATAAGAATTTGATTTTCATATTGCTGAGAATTGGAGATTCTTCAAAAGATTTACTCTCCTTTTTGGTAAGAGTTCCATAATTTTGTTGAGTTCTTCAAATTCATTTCCATGGGCTCATTTATAATTGCAAAAAGTTGCTCGAAGAAACAAGGTTCAATCATCAAAGAAGCATGACAACTGTATCACATTTCTGAGATTTCAAAATTAAGATGGCCTGTCATTTTATCTGGCTCTTTGACAGAAGAAGCTTCCCTAATTCCTTTGTGATTGAAGTATGGAAGGAGAGCGGTGGCTGAAGAAATCAACATCTTCTATAATAGATACAAAATTGTGCAGTAAGTAGATAGCATTACCTGTCATTGTGTTCTCAGGAAGGTGCCAAAATGATATTCTTTTTGAATACGAAGGTTAAATCCACTTGAAAACCAGACAAAGAGGGTCAAAATTCAAAGTGTCTGAAAGTTTTCTATCTTCATTATTCTGCTTTTTCACTTTTACCTAATTATTTTAAGTGATTCTTTAGATAATGATAGACTTCAGCTGTCAAAATCATTATATTTCACCTGTTGCTGCAGTGTATAATACTTTTCTTCTTCTATTATTATTATTACTACTACTACTACTATATAAATACCACTTGCATAGTCAAGGATATTTTTCTTTTTATTCACCCACGATAAAACAAAATCATGATAAAAGTTTGGGCTTTTTTTTGTACCCTGCATTTTTCCTTGTGCTGCTCACTAAATTAAAAATCTAGGCTGTGATCTAGCCAGTTATGATCTTTTAAGTGCCACTGATTTCAATGGAACAGAGCTGAGGGTGGACTTTTGAAACTGGATTCTGGCAATCATGAGGCAACACATGAGATGGATAGCTCAGTTGGTTAGAGCATGGTGCTGATAATGCCAAGGTTGCAGGTTCAATCCCCGTATGGAACAGCTGCATATTTTTGCATTGCAGGGGCTTGAACTAGATGATCATCAGGTTTCCTTCCAGCTGTACAAGCCTATTTTTCTAAGTGATGGGTTGAACTAAGTTAGTAACATGACATATGAAAAACACAATTCGTTACAGAACATATGGATAAAAACAGACATCATGGACTGAATTCAGCTAACTAGTCCCACCAGTGGAAGCCCACGTAAGGACTTCCACTAATGCAGTGGAGATTTCCTGCTTCTTCTCCCACTGCAGTCCCCTAAATTAGCTGGGGGAGAGGGGTCAGGAGAACTCCCCCCCCCCAAAAAATAAAACAATGTGCGGGTGGGGGAAAGGACAGATCATTCCATCAGGCAAGGAGAAGTACTTGCCCCTATGACGCTACATACTTAGTGCTATACTGAATTCCTCCCCACTTGAACAATTCAAGAAACATGGGATGAATTCAGTATTATAGCAAAATAATCGAGACTGTCGGTACATTACAAGTACAGACCTAAATCAAAGTTACCATATTGCCATTTTCATTACAAAATTCCTATCTATCATGGTAGGAGGTTCTCTTAGTGTCCACCTCTCAGAATGGAAGTTACATCATGTGATAGCTAATGCCACTAAGGCTGTTATGTTTCATAGTGGCTGCCATTTCCCTCAGATTGTTTATGAGAAAGCAACATCCAAGGTATTCTGGGGATTTTAAATAGCAGCCTCTAGGAAGCAGCCATCAAAATCAGCTGTGCTGCTGTTGCCATGAAAAGAAGACATAAAAAGAGACGTCAAGAGAGACGAAAAATGATAATGAAAATGAATGTCATGAAACAAATGGAATTTGAGCAAACAGATGATGAAGCAAATGAAGTTGTTTAAAAGAACAACAAAAAATGGAATTGACAAGGCCTTTAATAGTAGAGCAAAAAGGATGGATATATATATATATATATATATATATATATATATATATATATATATATCACCAGCACCCCAAATAATGAAGATTTGCACTTAATATAATCGTAAAAGTGTGGGAGGAAGAGGCCATAGATCAGTGGTTCAGAACATGCTTTGCATGCCCAAAAATTCAGGTTCAATCTCCACTTAGGGCTGGAAAAGACATCCTATCTGCCAGTCACTGTAGACAATACTGAATTATATGAACAACGGTCTGCTTTTGTCCCTTGTAACAGGTTCTTGTGTTCCTATGAATAGCCTTGGCGTCATTTTGCTGCCTGGCATGGAGGATTCCCATTCCAGCACCTGCTTCTTCCCAGAAATCCTGTTAAAGCGCCCTTGTGATGTTAGTTATAGTTCTGGGTTAGCCATGGTGCCACCATGCAGCATGGTTGGGCAAATGCCTGGACCCAGTTCCAGTGCATTGTGGGTGTTTAAAAAGCCTGTCGCCATAAAAACATGGCTGCCCCAATCCCACCCACATGACATTCTACCAGCCCTGCTCCAAGTTGCGAAAAGGATTCCGAATAGCCTGCTCTAAAAATCAGTGTAGTGTTGTGTCTGGTACGCGTATGGCAGACCTTTCCCATAACTCAGCTCCACAGTTTCCTTGTTGCAAGGTAGCCAGAAGCATTGCCTTGCCACAGGAGGAATGCAGTCCTCTGTAACCACGTTTACCAGTCCATTCATCCAATGCAAGCATCATAATTTACAGTTGCCTTGGGATATTTCCCCACTGTTGTCAACAATTGCTTCCACTGTACTGAGATTAATCTAACCACCATTCCCCCCCCCTCACGTGCTTATGTGAAAATAAGTTCATTGTGGCTATTTCCACAGCCCCCCCACCTTTTCTCTTTCTCTTTAATCTAATCTTTAAAAGCTAAAAACAGGCACAACTCACTGGCTGAGGAATTTTAATCCTTTCAACATAACTATGCATGGTATTTGCCCTCATATAGTGAACTAATCCCAGTTTCAAACTTTTGCATGGTTAAATAAAACAAAAGCGGAAAACCCTACAGATATATTTTGTGTTAAACAAAATAAGGCAAATGGCACGAAATCTTTTTATCCTTATGCCGTGCTGTTACAAATTAAAACATACAGTCTGCATGTATTCTTGAACATGCAAAACCTCTGCCTAATATTTCTTCTAGGAAATGGCCTTTTAGGAAATCCTGGCTTGCATCAACATTGGCTGTGTTTCTGACTTGAAGCCTGGAGGCCCCCTCCTTGGCTCCGCCCAGTGGCTTATGTCATTTCCTGCATGTACATGAAAGGCATGTGGACAAATTCCAATACAGTGGTACCTCTGGTTACATACTTAATTGGTTCCGGAGGTCCGTTCTTAACCTGAAAACGTTCTTAACCTGAAGCACCACTTTAGCTAATGGGGCCTCCTCCTGCCGCTGTGCCGCCGCTGCCCGATTTCTGTTCTCATCCTGAAGCAAAGTTCCTAACCCGAGGTAATATTTCTGGGTTAGCAAAGTCTGTAACCTGAAGCGTCTGTAACCTGAAGCGTCTGTAACCCCAGGTACCACTGTACCTTTATAATTTAATGGAGATTGGCTATGAAAATCCCTGTTTTATCAGATTCCCCACCAAGAGATTTCAACAAAATGAGAACCGAATCTAATTTTAAAGTGCATTTTCTGTAGTTCTTCCAATTAAGAGAAATCCATGAACAAGGAAGATTCAAGCAGCTGTCTGACCTGATGCAGGAAGCCACTTTATACCAGTATTGCATGCAGGAAGCCACTTTATACTAGTATTTATAGTCCAGTATTGTTTACTCTGACTAGCATTAGCTCTTCAGGGTGTTAAGCAGAGGTCTTACCCATTAAAGTAAAAAAGGTAAAGGACCCCTGGACAGTTCAGTCCAGTCAAAGGTGACTTTGGGGTTGGGGCGCTCATCTCGCTTTCAGGCTGAGGGAGCCGGCGTTTGTCCACACCAAGAGCTCTGGCCAGAAATTTTAATACTAGGAATAAATCCTACTCTTGAGTTAGGCTGAATTGCTGTTTTAGGGGTTGTTTTTAAAAGTCTGGAACTGATTAATCCATTTTGCATTACTTTCTATGGGAAAGCGTGCCTTGGTTTTGGAACGCTTTGGTTTTGGAACGGACTTCCGGAATGGATTAAGTTTGAGAACCAAGGTATAGCCAGGCTTTTCCTGTTTTTCTGGTGACCTCTTTTTCACTCTCACTTTCTGCCGCTGCTCACCTTCACTCTTTTCCTGACGTCTCCTTTTCTTCCAATTGCTTTCCTGCTTCCAAGCCACCTGACATTAATCAGGGCTGCACAAAATTAGACCAAGGGCCACATGAGGACCCAGGGCTACAGGTTGCCCATATGTGCACTTGAAAGTAGTAATTCAGTTCACACTGAAAGGCAGACTTACTGAACCCACACTTTCTGAAACAATATTCGCAATGAAACACAGCCGTGGATCAAGACTCACACTTCTGATGAAATGCAATCCTGCCGTCAAGTAGAGTGTACTTAATAAATGCACATTTTGCTTCTTTTTGGCTACAGGCAGGTAGTTAAGTTGAGGTACATTTGGTCTTCTAAGAATTTTGGGATCACAATGTGAACATTGTTTCCCGACCTCTACAGACATCTGCATGCCGTGCCACTCATGGACATTTTTACTGCAATTGCACGGCTATAACAAACAGTGCATTTTGTAAGAAGATCAAAGAGAGGAGGCTTTTAACAACTGATTCAGAAAAAATCCAGGTTTACAAGCTGGTGAGTAGTAAAGAAGGCTGCACTGCTGTATATTGGAATGGAAATTCATGTTCATGGGATCTCAGTTTAGGAGGCTATTCAGTTTGAAAAGTCTGAACTTGCTTTTCTTCTAAAATAAATTTAAAAATGAATCTGATAAGACATGCTGGAGTCCTGTTAAAAGTATGCGGGGCATTTCTTTAAAGTACACAGGGCATTTCTTAAACATCTGGCATACATATGAGATCCCCTCTCTCTACCATCTCTCTCCCCCTCCTTGGCAAAGCCAATTCTTATGCATTTGGCCTTTTCAAAACAATCCTGCCAAGTTCTGCTCTTACTTCTTGGATTGTGACAACCTTAAGTGGGAATGGTTCTGTAATTTATGTGCCAATTCAGTGCTTTCAGGACCATGATATCAGTCTTCTGTGTCTGTGTGGTCTCACAGAATGTATACATCACCACCAACTCAAGTGGTTTTTCCTCCCTCTTGTGTTTGTGAAGAAAGAGATTTTTTATATATGCTCTATAACATCTGAAATGAAATTAACTTCATGTGGTAAGATGTTTCAACTAACCAAAAATATGTGAACAAGCCTGTCAGGATTTTCATCAACTTTGGGCTGAACTTCAAAGATGTATATGTTATGTAAGAAACTGGGTAGAATTATGCCACTTCTGAGAAATTCATGGAGAAACGCCACTGGTTTTGAACTCAAACACCAGCTGTCATTTCAACAAGATCTTTCATTTGAGAAGGGCAAAGATGAATCCTATTTGTGCTTGCAAATGGATCATACTGTACTTCCTTCCACTTGTACTGATGCAAGTCAGCTAGCTTCCCGTATGAAGGTTTTGATCTGTGAAGGAATGGTATTGATTCCACTTGATTCTTTCTTGGTGTACTTTCTCTGTCCCAGTGCTCAAACTTTTCTACCTCGTGACTTCTCCCTGTTTTAACCAAATCATGCTCCTCTCTATAGACTTCTAAAAACAGTAGCTAAGGGAACATTACAGAATGTTGGCCCCATCTGGCCACCTGTGGTTTGAACAGAGTTCTTCACCTTTCTGTTAGGGTGAAGTGAGACGGTACCTTTGGCAGTGCTCCAATATATCTGTAGCTTATATGGCCATGATGTGGCACATATTATTTATCCTTGTGGAAATGGACCCAGACTCAGAGAAAGGACAACTGTATTTGGTTGGTGAAGTTCAACGGGAAGCTTGAGAACTTGTGAAGATCTCAAGAAATCCAGTAAAGAAGTGCAGCTGAAACACCCTGAAGTTTCTTGTGCATCTAGAGAGGAATAATAATATCTGACTCTCAGTTGCATAAAGGTTGCAAAAATATCACCGCCTCTCCATCACTACTAGAAATACTGCTCTGACAGAATGAGCAAGCCCCTTTCAACACGAACGTTGATGAATCCAAGTCACATTGACTTGGCATGCATGATACTGTGGTTAATATTGTACAATTTATAACGCAATTATTATTCACCATATCCATAGATACCATCCGCAACTTCTTCTGCAGAAAGAAGTGAATGATTGAAGTCACATTCCCCTTTAGTCCATTACTGCTGTGACTAATATCACTCCATGCTGGTAAATCCTTTCAATGACCCCTTGGAAAGATAGTTCTGTAGACCAGTGGTTCTCAAGCTTCCCCCCCCCCCCGGGTTACACTTTCAGAATAAAAATTTGCTCACGCCACATCAATTATTATTTATTGACAAGAAATACATTATGGCCCACCATGTTAGAAGTAGCGGAGGCAAGCTACCAATCCATTCACATGAAATGCTGCTTGTAAAATCCAACATTCTGTAATACTTGGGGAGATGACAGAGCCACCCACTGAATTGGACTCAGTTCGTAGCTGCATGTACTTTGGGGGAATTCTTCACCACTTAAGATTCCACCCAGTGTTTATTTCCCTGTTTGGCCTGGACCTTGTGAATTTCTCCCACATAGTTTCCCCCCCCCCCCTTTCTGGCCACCAGCAGATAAAATGTTGATTTTTTTCCAGGAATAGATGTTTGAACTCTCGTAGACTGGTTCCTGATTTGCGTTGGCATCAGCGGGAGGAGATCTCTCACAGAGAAAAACCCGTGCATGTTTTCCCAATTAAACACTTTAAATCCCCCTCCTGTTAATCCATTCAAAGCACATGTGATGCTTAAGGAAAGAGAGAAACGTGAAATAACTCTAAGCTCCACCGGGCTGTGGATACAAATGTCACAGCTTTCGGCAACTGAGCAAAGCTCGCTTCAGCAACACCTTTGCCAAATTTCTGTTTATCAGGGGGATAAAGCAGGAAATTGCTCAGACTGTAAGAAACTCGATGTTGTTTTCGGAGAAGAGAATTAATTGACTATCTGGGGTATGAGTTAGATAAACCAAGCCTGTCAGGCAACTTTCAAGCCTTGCAAGCACTTCAAAAACATCTTCAAATAACAGCAGCATTGCAGAATCAGTGAGATTTCTGCCACTGTGGTTGCTGTTGCTTAGGGCATTTTTCATTATCTATCCCTCACTATTCACCCGCTGCATCAGTCTTCTATTGACCAGCGTGGATATAGCAATACAACCATCACCTTTCCTTTACAGCTGCTAGATTATATTAGTGCAAAGTTGTGCTTGGAAGCCACTGGGGTCAAACCCACATAAGGAGTGTGAAACACGTAGTAGCTGTGGCTGGTGATGTGCATCTTATGTACATTAAAAGACAGATCCAGTCAGTTCAGAGGAGCATACATGGTGTAGATGCACCTTAACTTTCAGATTAACTGCACACTCCTAAATTGGTCTTCAGCATCTTCATGGGCATGACAATAAAGAACAGTGCTCTAAACGTGTTATTTATTTCTGTCGTACACATATGAGCACCTGCACTCCTACAAATATTACAGCTATGTATATGTGAACCCTTCCATGCCTTAAACCAGGCTTTCAGAACCTGGCCTCCTTTAAATGTTTTGGACTAGAACTCCCATCAACCCCAGTTGGCCAAAATTGTCCCCCCAACCACCAGGATTGCAACAGGTTGGTGAATGCTTACTTAAGCCCTGTGATAAAAGCAAATATTTATTCTTTATAAAGTGCCTCAACATAGCCACTGAACAGCACAGGTCTGCCTGAAGGCGTTTTGCTGCCTGAGTGAAGAAATATACATATTGTATATATTGTATACCACTTTCTAGGAGTTGCGTAGGTTCTTCGACACATGTAGACTATTTGGTTGTGCAAGTGTTACCGACTGGACAAAAATCAGGTTGGAGACCAGTGTGTAGTCCTGTAACATCCATTGTTCCAAGTACATACATGTTGAAAAATGAAGTGTGTGCAGTACCATTGAGACTGATGGCAGAGCATCCTGCTTTAATGATTGCTTCTTCAGATGCTAGCCTCAATGGACTTCCTCATTTGGTTCATAATGAAGCTTACTCAACCAAAGAACTGAATGAGAGGATAACACAGGTGGAATAAAACATGCCTCCCATATCAGCTAACAGTCATCTACATCACTGATAAATCGGTTCCCCCCTTAAAGAGGGCACGTATTGTGGTGAGACCTGGCAACCAAACCCTGTGTTGTGGCTGGGTAAGGTTGGATAGCCACAACACCCAATTGGTAGGTCCCTCGATGCAGGGTTCAATCAGGCCAATGGGACGCAGGCTAAACGGATCGAGGGGACCTATATATACCCATGTACATGACCCAGAGCTTCCTCTTTCGGTGCGTGCATTGGAACACCCACCCACCTCTCCCTACTTTTAGGGCTTGTGCGTTTGACCTTGCTATGCTGTCGTGTGTTGTCTGTCGTTGGGACAGGGGCACAGCAGGAATTTTCCCCACTTGGCTGATTGGCTGTTGCCATTTGGGTTTCACCTGCCACGTAGCAAATCTTCACAACTTGTAAGGTTGCGGATAGGCTCTGGTTCAGGTGATAGGGATGGGGGAACACTCGCCATCCCTATGTGAAGGGTATTCCGTTAAAGGAATCCAGGGACTCGATGGTTTGGTCAACCCCTGAGAGGGGGTTGTGCCCCTGCCTGAGTCCAGGGGGACATTTGGGTGGCGGAGAGAGCATGTTCCCGGCTTTCCGCTATCCAGGTGTTCACCCTTGGCTGACCTATGCTGGAACCCTGGGTCAGCACTATCTGTGGAGCAGGGAGCTAGCCAAACCAGAGCCTATGCAACCAATCACTTTCTGTAATCAATAAAGTTGTGGCCTAAATTCTGCCAAAAACCAAACCAAAATTTGAGTCTTGTCTGAATTTATCTAGGGGGAGATTAAAAGGTCTGAACACGCAAAGGTTGTGGAATTGCAAAACTTGAGTGTAAGGATGTCTTCTTATGGAACAACACACATTAAAGCACTACAGAAAACACAAGCAAATGCTTCAGTATGTCATAATGTAGTAATGCATTTCCAGCCTGAGAAGGGACAGCCACTACCAATGCAATGGATACTGTAATGGGTACCAAGATGATTTGTCTGTAGGCTTTTTTATTTTTAGGTTTCTCTGGTCTTCCAGCTTTGGAGGAAGAAGAGTCTGACTTCCCAGAGCTCTGCAGCCACTGAGATGCTGGTGGAAGGTTTCTCCCTCAAGGACGGCCAAGTTGGATGGTCAGAGAAGTTAGTAGCCTCTCTCCATGTCTGGGGAAGGATTGTAAAGGAAACAATCCCATGTCATCCTAGCTGCCTGCAGTATGTTAACAACACATAGCCTCCTGCAGCAACTCAAAGCAACTGATTCCTTTTTCTTCTTTTAAAACCCACCCAAATGCTGCAGAAGGTTGTGATAACTGCAAATGCAAAAGAAAATTGTTTCCCATATTCTATAAACACATTGGGCAATGTTTAACAATTTGTTGTTTTGATAGAGCCCCGGGACTGACCTCTGACTTGCAAGTTTGTGCAGCTTATACTTAGAACCATCTGTCATCGTTTAGTTAATCGACTCCGTGCCATGGTGGCCTTGGTGAGTTTTACAATGATCAGCTGTTACAGCTCGGTAAAAACTATACGGAGCTCATAAGGAAGCCCAGTGCAATAAATGTATCTCTGCAACTTCAGAGAAGATGCCTCCCAGCTTGGCTTTTCTAACTTTTAGCAGATAGGCCCCATCAGTCTGGCAGTACTTTTGAGCTTGCAATAACAACCCACTTAATCTAGCAGGCAGATCTTAAAAGGGTTTAGCTCTGTTGATTTAGAGGAGACTGGGGGCACTTTGAAGCACAACCAAGGCAGCTTAAGTGTTTTGTGCGCCATCCTGTAATGCTGAGTCCTGAATCACCCCTCTGAATGATAACTGAGGAAGACCACAGAGCTCCCTTTGTATGATCTTTGTATCTTGCATGCATCTTGGGTGATGCTCTGCCATCCTCACTGCATTAGGAGGAAAATGCAATGCACTTGGCTTTACTTCCTGCTTTGTTCTCAGAATATCCCAGGTAGGCTCCACCCTCTTTTATGCTTAAAGAGCGGACCCAACCCTTACTTGGTCCGTTCCCCTGGCTACGCCTCCCCAGTCGTGATTGGTTCTTAGAACTGAGATTTTGGTGGGAACCCCAAGGTTTGCGACTTGGGGAGGCGGTCCAGGAGTGCTTGGCTGGGAGACACATTGGATCAGGGGTGCTGCATGCGGGCATGCAAAGGGTGCCCTTCATTTGATGTGGAGAGCGGTCCTTGTTCTCAGAATATCGGAGATAGCATTAGTTTGACTATCACTGTGGTTAGGGAGAACAGTTGTACTTTAGCTATGATGGCTAAGATGGCTTAAGGGACAGACAAGGTCCTCATACAAATTTCTGAAAAACACCAGAAGGGAGAGTGATCTTATGCTCAAATCCTGCTGTGGATTTCCCATAGGCTTCCAGTTGGCCACTGTGAGAAAAGGGTGCAAAACTAAATGGGCCATTGGGCTGATCCGTTAGGTTGTTCTTATGATTATGCATCTTGCTAATATAATTAATGCTACTATTTGCTTCCACTTTTTCATAAAATCAGAGAAATGTAGAGTTGGAAGGGATCCCAAGGGTCATCTGATCCAAGTATCACCATTATATCAACCTGGTAAGGAAGGTCACCATTATGTCCATATTCTAAATGGAAACCTACAACTGAGAATGACTTGCCTAAGGTCACAGCATGTCAACTGGACTTCCATCAGGAAAGTCATATGCAGGGATAGCAAACTTAGTATCTGATCTTAAAAGTGGGAGTAGGCTATTGGAAGGTCTCCTGAAAGTCAGAGGTTTTTGTAAACCACACTTGGTGGTGCATCTCAACTGGACCGTTGAAAGACCAGAAGGGATATTTAGTAGACTCTACAGTGACTTGCCACCCACCTCAAATGGACACTCAGTTAGCCCAAAGGCAATCAGTTCTAATGGCAATTGGGAATTGCCATTAAATCCATTTTGTTTTATAATAATACCAGCAACCTGGAACACTTTTATTTACATTAGGATTTATAATCTGCTGCTCAAGACTAATGAATTCTCAAAGCACAGAACGATATTAAATCTGCCAAAAATATATTGAAAAGCGAAAGAAAAACAATAAACAAACTAAATTAGCAGCTGGAAGAACAAACCAAATTAAATCAAGTTCTATCACACTCAAAGGTTAAAAGCCTACATAAAAGGAAGAATCTTAATTGCACATCTAAAGAACCAATGTTCTCAAATCTGAAAAATATTAAGCAGCAATACATTCCATAAACAAAGGGCAGCAGCGGACAACTCTTTTCATAGTTGAGGACAATCTAGTGTCCCAAAAGTGTCTGCATCCTTCTGGACTGCATTGACAAGGTTAGTGCTTATGGACCTCATTGTTTCAAGGAAGTACATAAGGAAGTATTTACCATAAGTTTTCATCTACCTGTGCAAAGGTTGTCATGCCTAGTGTCCCTCCTTGTAAAACATAGGAAGAACTGAACTACCTGTAAATAGTGGCAGTTGGCAGGATTAGTAGGAGCTATTATGACAACTGTGCAAGTGATTCCTTATTCAGTTAGGGTTCTGGGAGAAGGACAGGTGACCCAAATCAGCTACAGAATGCCCCAAAGCGATCTGGAAACCATTTAGATCTGCAACTGTTGAGATCTGAGCGGCTTAACCTGGTCCACCACATTTGTGGCTGCTGTAAGCTCAGGCTAAACCAGACACTCATCTGTCTTTGAGAACAGAATCACTAACTGATCACCAACCATCCCTCTGCAATAAAAAGAACAAGCTGGTATCACCTGCAATATATGTGCAGCTGGACTTAGATTATGATATCACTGTCATGGTGGACCAATAACTACTTGAGCAGCAGCTGTTGAAATCTTGGCGTGGAACAATAAACCTGGGGAACCTCAACATGATGATCAAGGCAACCTGCACCAGCTTAGTCAAGGAGTTGGTTAGGCAGCAGGATGTCTGGTGCACAGTTTATCTTGTGTATCAAGAATCAAATTCACACACTTAATATGGGCCACCTGTCCTGCTTTCTCTTGTAACAATCAGGTCCAGGAGTATATAGGGTAACAGACTCCACTTAGTGGTCTTTTTTCTTCTTCAATCAAGAAGTATATAAATTTTGTTAAATAAATGTTTAATAATTAAAATAATCAAAACAAACCAACACCAATAATTATATCATGGTTGCAATGAGCCCTTTGATATCCTATACATTTTACTCCAGTGAGCATCTGCTCAATCTAAAGTTCTGGTGGTTAAATGATGCCACATAAAGCATAAATGCAGACATCCAAATACACAGGGAGTCTTCCTCTCATCTATATTTCAATGATGATAAAAACGTACTGTAAATCTAGTTCTCATGGATTTTAAACTTTCCCCGTAGACTAGTATATACATCTTTTACTTCCCTGTTATACGATGAAAGCAGTTGACCTGTTTTAAGTTGCAGGAAATCTCAAAGGATCTTCTCAGAGGAAGCAGGAGAAAGATTGGCTTTGGCAATTAATAGCTAATGGATAATTGGAGTCCTAATTTGAGGTGTACTAAGCAAAATGGCTAGCCATACAGTCCTGGCTTCCAGGAAATGATTTCCTGATTTTCTCCACTTCTCTTAAGTGCAAGCTTTGCTTTTATGCATTCTTCTAAGAAAATCTTATCTGTCCTTCCATTCTGGACTACTTTACATAATGTTAAATCACACACCACTCAACAGTCTCTGCTCAAAGTTAAAAAACCAAGAAACCCACATGAAAGTAGACAAAAACCTTTTACTGAGTATGCACAATACAAAATGCAATTGCAGTTCTAAGACTAAAACTCATTTGTCATCTTCTTTGTCCGCATCAATATAAGAGTGATGTTCTCATTGAATCTGCAGATCAATCTGGCAGCTAGCATTAAAAGTGAGTGATGGCTATCGGGCAACATGTCAACATACAGTGGTACCTCTGGTTACGAACTTAATTTGTTCCTGAGGTCCGTTCTTAAGCTGAAACCGTTCTTATCCTAAGGCATGCTTTCGTTAATGGGGCCTCCTGCTGCGCGCGTGCCTCTGGTACACGATTTCTGTTCGCATCCTGGGGCAAGGTTCGCAACCAGGAGCAGCTACTTCCGGGTTAGCGGAGTTCGTAACCTGAAGCGTTCATAACCAGAAGCGTTCATAACCAGAGGTACCACTGTATTGTGAGGTCTTGAGGTATTTTTATTAGGCTGCTCCTGCCTTTGGCTAATAACTGATTTAAATGATTATGGTACAGTCCTCTGATGTGTGACTATACTACTTCAAACTGTACAAAGGAAATTGGCTAACTCCCATCCCACATGAAGAGGGATTTTGGTATGAGGTAACATGCAGAACAGGATCAATGTGTTATTTTATGAGGTGACAAGGTTATAGGTGTTTTACTAGCTTTTTCTGTAGTGAACATTCTTAAAGGAGGGGCTAGAGAAAGGGCTCTTACAGAGAAGTACTATTTTAAGAGCCCAAATGAATAAAATTTAGGTCTTTAAAGTGGTCGTATTGCATGCTTAAAGTGTGGTAAGGTGAGGATTTGCTCTTTTCAAAAGGTTGAAAGTTTTGGTGACCCCAACCTGCTAAATCTCTGCTAAGCTACAGCCATGTGAGAAGAATCATTACAATTATTTGCATGCTTAATATTAGATACATAACTGTATTTATTGCTAGGTGAGAATTCACAATCCATTGTGATGTTCAGAAACAGCATCAAAAGTAAAAGCAACATTTGATAATTGAAGGAAGATTTAAAAGTGAAAATGACTTAAATTTAGGTTGGCATTCAGTCACTTTAGGCTGCAATCCTATGAACTGAATCCTATGAATGAAACCTAGGAGGAAGTCCAGCTGAACTCAGTGGAACCTATTTCTGCATGGACAATCAAATGATTCCGCTGTTAGAACACTTGTATTCTAGTCTTGTCCCGTTTTTCAAGGGCCTGTTGCATGAAGTGACTGTCACGGAACCTAATACAGGTCGTATTAAACAAACAAGCTATTGTACTTCCTGGATGTACATAGTCTGATGTTATTGCTGCTGCTGTTTCAATTTCTTACCTGCCCTTCACCATAAGGTCTCAGGGCATAGGAACAGACACTACACAATGAAGGTGCCAAGTGTATCACTATGAGAAGAAAGCCCCAGAACTTGGGGACTGTCACAGAGAACTGCATGTCTGAGACACTGGCGGAGGAAGGGGGGGTGCGGTAGGTGCGGTCCGCCCCAGGTGTCATCCCTGAGGGAGGGTGACATTGCCGCCCCACCCCCTGGGACGCTTGCCATGGGCGGCGCCCTCCTGGGACGCTTGTCGCTCACCCCGCCCCCTGGGACGCTCACCCCGCTCACTCTGCAGGTAGCTAGCCCCGCCTCCACAGGTGGCTAGCCCTGCTCCCGGGTGCACAGCATGTGCGCTGCTCCGGGTGCCAGAGCAGCTAGCTCTGCCTCTGGTCTGAGAGTCATGTCTGAGAGTGGTGGAACTACCAAGAGGGCTCCCTCTGTTGATAGGGCCTGTAGGATGTGTTTTTTTCAGATTTTATAGCTTGTTTATTTGTTTCATTAGTCTCAACCCCACTCCTCCAGTTCCCTCAACCATTTCTAAACAACCAGAGATATGACACTGGTCTATATATCTGCTAACCTAGTGAAATATTCTTGGTTTCCTGCTAATAATGTGCTTTTAAAATCTTTTACTCTTTTAGCTGAGATATGTAACACCCATAATTTCCTTGGCACATTTAATGCCTTGATAGATTCTTGGATCCAGATATTATTTCTTCTGTGTTGTGCCAGGCAGCTCAGTTTTTGTAAATGCAAAGTTGGCCTTTCCTGTTTTTGTTTTTGAATACATAGATTGGCAGAACTTCACAGATTAAATTGTGGCTAGTCACTCAGGCTTCTCTGTGCGCTGTAATGCAATGTATTTTTTTTTTTTACCTCCTTTCATCCTGATGAACTTCTGATTGCTCATAGAATACTTGCCCCGAAGGGGCACTTCAGTGAAGCTGAAAAGAACTCTTGTCACTTCCATCTATGTGATGGAATGTTTTTAATGTTCTGAATTTCTGGACCATTTTATTAGCTACTGCCATGAAAAAGAGCACATTTTAAAAAAGTGTTTTCTGTTTTGATATAATTCCTTATACTTCCTGATGTTCGGTCATGACTGTTGCCTAGGTAGGCAAAATGACAGCATTCATGCATAAGAGGGAGATATTAACAGGAATGGGAGAATCCCAAGATTGCAAAAGTACAAAAATACTTTAGGGTGAAAAGCTGCTAAGTGGAGAAAAACCAACCAACAAATGTCCCAAAGAGAACCTTTAATGCTTGGACTTGTGGATGACAAGGAGTCAAAGGTGTACAAAAGGAGGTGTGCTCAGTATCCATGGAAAAGGATACTTTGCTTTATCAGTGCAGTATTCTGAGTGCAGTATTCTGGGCCCTCCCACATTGCCACCATAATGCCAACAAGTTGTGATGCTGCACAATGATCTCACTACTTCTTCTTCTTCTTCCTTGGTGATCACTTGTAGCTGAGTAAGATTGTCTTCCATAAACATGGTTTTAACAGTGGGTTTGTAAGTGACTGTGGAGGGCAATTCTGGATCCACACATCCTTCCACAGTAGGGACATAGGTTTCCGGGCAGGAGTTGATCATGGTGAGGGTTTGCCAAGCGTGCCTTCCTCTTAGCATGTTTCGTCCTGAGTCTGAGTGTCTTCCAAGTCCATGACACCTTTGGTAAAGGCTGTTCTCCAATTGGAGCACTCGCAGGCCAGTCTTTCCCAGTTGTGGGTGGTTATACTACTTTGGTTTTTTTTAGATTTGCCTTGAGAGAGTCTTTAAAACTCTTTTGTTGACCACCAGCATTACGCTTTCCATTTTTAAGTTTGGAATAGAGTAGTTGCTTTGGAAGACGATAATCAGGCATCCGCACAACATGACCGGTCCAACGAAGTTGATGTTGAAGAATCATCGCTTTGACGCCAGGTGATCACTCACTGGATCATCACCTTGTCGTAGTGAGTGGGCTTGCATGTTCCTATGACCCTTGTGAGCAAAGCTGTCAGGAGTCTCATACTCCTAGCAGGGTCACCCAATGACCTCACTAGGTGGCTTTGGACACACTCAGTTGTAACCGAACCAACCTTAGCTGGGTGGTTGTGTGAGGCTATTCTGAACTTCTGAGGAAACAGCAAATGTCAACAAGGGGGAAGCTTTTCTTACCCCCCCCCCAAGTCAGCTTGCAGCTGCCAGCGTTTCCTCTACTGCAGGTATGGCCAAAATCGGCCCTCCAGCTGTTTTGGGACTACAACTCCCATCATCCCTAGCTAACAGGACCAGTGGTCTCTACTGGGACACTTTCTCTTCCCTGCAACTGTTGAAGGAGCCTAACCCCTGTTATCCTTAGCCTGCTGGTAACTCTGTTTCCAGAGGATCTAGGCATTTAAAAGTTTCCCACTGCAGTGGATCATGGGAAGGTTCTGATCTTCAACCAAAAGAGGTTTCATTAGTAAAGCAATTTCAATGGTTCTTAACTCTTAAGAAGTGACAGAAATTCGCTTCTCTTGCAAAACCTTGGTGTTCCAAGTTCCAGAAGTTGAATAATTTATCAGCCAAAGAATAGTAAGTAGGAAACTCACCAAGGATACACACACACACACACACACACACACACACACACACACACAGTTGCTAATTATATTCTGATAGACAGAACCCATAGCTCTGAGATCTTTGTGTGAAATTCCACATGGAGTGTCTCATATATAAATTAATGGTATTTAAGAAATAGCATGAGAGAGATTTCAAGAAGAAATTAAACTATTCAGGGGAAGAGCTGCTTGAAAAACCTTCTCCTTCAGCATGCATTTTTCACTGCTTCTAAGCCTGGGGTCAACAAGACATAGTAGAAGAGCAGCTACTAAGTATGAAATGACAAATAACACTTCTGTGGAAATTTTCCATGGGTTTTATTTCCCCCCAAAGGGAGAAATAAGCTTCAGGAAGCTATGCTCTTGTGTTAAATTCCAGTGTGGGATTCCATTCCTGCCACTTGTCCACATAGGGTCACAGCAATGCTATTCCAACTCACAGTAGACTTGTTCGTCGTGTCTATTAATTTCAGTGGGTCTAACTCTGAGTAGGATAAGCATTGAATACAACCCATAAAGGCTTCCCCATGGGTAAAAAAAAGAGAGATTGCCATATCATTTCCTCCTCAGCGAGAGAAACAACTGGGAGGCTTGATTTTGGGCGGTAAAATGGTCCAAGGGGAAAGCCTTCTGTGTTCTCTCACAATTTTCTTTTCCTTAAAGGAAATTACATATAACTGAGCATCATGTCTGAAGGGCATATGGTCCCATTAGATGTCCTTTTCCTCTTCACAAAGGAAGCAAAGACCATTGGTTTCCTTCTGTCTCTTTTCCTTCAGGCTTGTTTTTGTTATGGAAGAAAGAAAATGAGGTCACCAGGCCTTTGATGGGGTTCTTAGCAAATAACGCTGCACTTTTGTAAGCCAGAAACCTTCCTTGGAGCTCTGCATCCTCTCTGTCTCCTGACAAACCTGGATCGGATCATTGAACCGGAGAATGACAGTCTTCAGAAGCCTCATACTTAAACAATCAAATAGCTTGTATGCACAGACAATGACAATTCCCATTGCTGTCAAGGCTACCTGGACACGATGTGCTTGAGAGAAAGGAAGAGGGAGGCCTAATGGAAATGGATGTTGCATTAGTCTTCTTTCAAAGGGCCGGAGGAGCCAATTCTACTAGTGGAGTTTAAAAAAAAAGTGATACAACTAACTGCCAGGATGCTTAATGCCACAGTCTATGTAGGTTGGGCCAAACTGAGAACATTGTGGGGGAAATGCTGTTTCTGGTTCCCTTAGAGCTGCAGAAAATGAATAGGCAGGAGACACAGTGGCAACAGAGGATGCGGTCTCTGCTTGGGCATGCTAGTGGCTTCTTGTTCTTTGCCTGAGAAATAGCAGGTAGGCAGGATGTGAAAGGAAGTTTTTCAGAATATTGGGAGCCTGCTCAACTGGGAGGAATGTCACCTTATCTTCAGGTCCATATGTGCCAGCTCCTAGGGGCCGAGGCAGTTTTGCCCCCCACAATGTATTTTTTGAGGGGGCTGGGCTGTGTTTCTCAGCGCAGCCAATATCATGGTTTTGCTTCTCACCTCTCCTTCTGCTGCAGCAGCCAGGGAGAATGGCTGCTGCCGGGTGACGAAAGAGATTGACAGTGGGACCCAAATTAGCTGTAGAAATGGGTAACTAGTCACATGAGATTAGTGATGATGTGCATACACTTTAATTATGTGTGCAGAGGATTGTGATGTCATTTGCTGGACCAGGGCATATAATTCAGTTCATTATACCCAGTTCTCTTCTATTTCCACTGCCCCATCCCCTTCAAAGTACAACCACAACCAGACTGGGACATCATCACACAGAATTATGGACTAGACATAACTTTTATCTGATCTAGCAAGATGATTCTTTTCACTGATTATATTTTTAAAAAGTGCAGAATTGGCAACCATAGGAGAAGTTAATGTGACCAGGTCTATTCTTATGTAGCTTTTTCTATTAATATATTTCAGCTGGTCTCTTTGAAGTCTTTGCTTCTATTCTTTCCCACAGCCTCTGTGTCACTAAAGTTTGGACTGAAGTTGCCTACCTTACTGGATGACGTACTACCAAACGCAACGGGCGCCTCCCATGTCAATTAGCATGAATATACAGGAGCTGTTTCAACAGGGCAAACGTTCTGGGAACAGCTTGCATAGGTTATACAATATCTCGGAAATGTCCCTCATTAGGGCTTGCTTCGAATCCCCTCCCAAGAATATCACACGGAAGATATGCACTTGCATATAGATTGCCTACAGGTCGAATTCTTGCATCACACTTTCTGACAGCCCATATGGTCCCAGTGTTTCCTACATGCAAGCCCTAAACCCTAGCTTGGTTTATGGCAACTGTGCATCTGGGATCAGGCCACTTTTCTCTTTTGCATTGCAGTAGTCATATTTGAGGAGTTTAGAGTGATGATCGGGCTCTAGCGAGGAGATAGGTCATCTACACTGACATTCCCCCCCCATTTCTGATTCCTGCAGTTTTCAAAGATGCCCTGTATACTTTGTGGCAGTGTCAATTTATCTAAGCTGTCAGGGCGGAAGGAATGCAAAAAAGGTGGTGTTAACAATGTTACAGAAACCCATCTTTTTCTAGCACCTCTGCCCTTCTGAAATTGGGAAGCCATCTGGAAAGCCGGCACAGTGCCATCTTGACAGATGGGCATGAGCGTAGGAAGCTATGAGACCTTGTATGATTATCAAATGCGTTGTTCGGCAAGGATTTCCAGCTTGGAATATCAAAACAACTTTTCATACTAGGTTCCTGGTCTTTGCCTAAAAAGACATGTCTTTTAGCACTCTGAATAAGATTTCTAAGAAACTGGACATTTTGTAGAATGGCAGGAGAGCTCGGCAGTCCAGGACTGCTGTTTCCTGTGATAATACAGGTCTGTACAGAGTGTCAGCCAGATTCTAACAGTTCAGATATTGCTAGCAGGCAAATTACAGGCTCTGCCTCAAAGCAGAACTGGTGCCATGTAATCTTTAAGGGGAACAAATTGGCTTCGTCAACCGTACTTACAGAAACAAACCAAAGGAAATTCAGATTTTAGAAAAGAATAATAATAAACTGCTCAATTAAACACTAGTCGTTTTTGTATGTCATTTACAGTAGATTAATAACATTAAAAGAGACCTGCTGAATCAGATGAAAGGCCCACTAGCCAAGCATCCTGTTCCCACAGCGTCCAGCTAGTCTGCAAGAAGAACAAGCCACTGAAACAGACCAGTTGAAAAGGATTTAAGAATTTTGGGAACAATCTGATGAAATGAAGCTGAATAGGAATTTTCAAATAATTGGGTTGTCATCAAGTAGAAACATATAACTTGTCCTTCAAACCTAGGAATTGGCAGGATTTTTTTTTGCTGTTGTGGAAACAGTGGAACAGACATCCTGCCTTTCTTTCTTTGTCTTCTTGCCATGGGTTCAACAGTTCCCTAAAGAGAAGAAATCTTATTTACCCAGGAAGTGTCTGGCTGGCCTACAGATACAGTTCATCTGTATCTGACTCCTTTCTCTGAACTTCCTCTCTAGAGCTGGAATCACATATTTGCTTCAGCTTCCAGGATAATGGGACAGTTCTCTTGAGGCGCTGTAGCCTACAACAGGCCTCCTTTGTCCTTGGCTTTATGTGGTCCTAATGTCTTTATGACCACAAGGCTGTGGTCGAAGAACAGTTGTCAGAACTCTGGGGGACCACAAGGAAACCTTGGTATAGCAAGATCATAAACTTTTTTTTTAACCTTGCACCAAGAAGAAAGTGAGGCAGAGAAGTGCAGTTCTTACCATTATTTCCATATGCTGGAGAAAGCTCTTCAAGGACAATTTTTGAAGACATTCTTTTATGATAAGAATCAGAAAAAATAACACTTTGTTCCCTCCTTCAGAGAATTCTGAATTTTCAACAGCTGCCTGTTATGAAAAAAACAACAACAAACCATTTGTAGAAAGTTAATGATGTTGTCCGATAAGACAAGGAGTGCTGAGAAATACAACAACTGAAAATCACTTTCAAGATCCTGAAAATGAAATAAAATTCCAAACTCGAGCAACAGTTCAACCCCAATTGGAATTTTAGATAAACAATCTCCCCCCCTTCCCCTCTTTCTCTAAGTTAAAACAAACATTAAGTTCTTATTTAATATCTTTACATGGTGTGAAAATATTCCGTGAGCTGTTTTGAGAGACTTTAGGGGCTATAAAGTGGGAACAGAAGTATTTAAATAAATAATTTAATAAGTGTATTACTAGTCATAGGTTTAGCATACTTCAGAAATAGTGCTCGATTCATTGCACGGACTTCGAGCATCTGCATAGGGCTTTTGAACTAGGGCACACCTGTCTATCCACTAAGCACCTTTAAGACACTTGTTACGCTTAAGCAGTGAGTGGCCTATTTATTGGAATATCATAGACAAAGAAAAATATAAGCTGCTTAAGAAATGGCCCGATTAGGAAAGCAAAGTTTTCTTAATACTTGTGTGCAGATTATCGTTGTAACACTTGACTCTGTCAGCTACCTCTTGGTAAAGAAAAAAAAAAGTTTCTTCTAGCACACAATGCCAAGCTGGATCTTGGGATGTTGCTTCTTTTGCATCCAACAATTATTCCTTTCTCTTTGTTCCTGTGGAACTAACCTTGTGAGAAAAACAAGCAAACCCTGGCTGACAACAGGAAATAAAGCTAGAAACTGGATCTTCTGGTTTGTAGGGCAGATTGGAGATGATCACAAACCAGTAAGAAACTGAGTTAACAGGACATTATGATCATAATAGTTATTCACTAAGCTCCTGAGTCTGTTCAGTCAAATATATACAAAAGCCATTTTGAAAATTTGCGATAGTGATAAGTTTGCAGATAACACCAAGCCAAACCATAGCTTAGTGCAAATGCACGAATGTGTGAGCTCCTGGAGAGGAGATCACAGCTGCTTTGGTTATACTGCTGCAGCATGCTAAGCCATTATTTTGCTCTCCTATCCCTGGCTTCTGATAGACACACTCAGTATGACATTCAGATGCATCTGGAGCTCTGAAAGATAAACTTGGTAGCAGAATAGTTTGGTGTTCAGCATGAGCTTAATAGGAGAAAAGCACTGCAGTCTCACTTGACAGAAGGAACCTACGAGTCATGTGTTATGACCCGCCAAATCAAACATAGCCAACCAGCCACCTACAGCAGCTCACTAAAAGCATGTTAAATCTCATGTCTGCTGCTTGCTAAGGCTTAGGTTGTCTTCATTTAGCTTGGTGGACTCCATTTAACTAGCAGCCTCTAGACCACAATAAAATAATGTTGATGGAAAAAGGTGATGGGTAACAAATGGCACCTCAGATCTAAACTGAGAGATGCCTCGGGCCAAGTCAGTATGGAACTCATGCTGTCCCTCATTTTAAGCTCATTCCTACTTCGAAATGCATGCTTCTCTTTAGGGGTGATGACAAGGTATTCTACACACACACACAACAGCAGTCTTATTTACTGTATGTTCCATTACTGATGTCCCATTCTAGACCCTAGCAGTGGGCCACCAAAGGACTTCTTTGAACACCTCAGCAGTGTTCTGATTTCTAGCAATGAAGCTACCCTCAGAGACCAGCAAAGTAGACATTGCTAGGAGTCACTGATCTGCTGCTAAGACAGCATTCTTACGATTATCAAGAAGGCGTTATTGCAAAGTGAGCAGGGAGATCATAGCGTCTGCTGGCCTCCCTCTCTCACTTTTCCTGAAAGAACTGGCCTTCTGGCCTATACTTCATGCATCTAAGTCATCAGCATTTCTGAGTATTTTCTACTGGGTGAAGAATGTCAGATCAATAACCCCTTTTGTTTCAAGAAAAAGAGGCTGAGCTAACACGACCGAGCGCCATGTCTTAAAATAAAACAGTGAGTCACATTATAAAATTTTAACACACCTTCCCACCCACCATCTTGAACTTATTAAAAGTAAGAACCCACATCTTCCAGGTTTATGATAAATCATTATTGTTTGCATATCCATATTCATCTTGCCAAAGTAATTATTTTGGCCCATAAAACCATGGAGATGAGCTGTTCTTTATTGTACTTTGAGTTTTCCTCCCCATTAAAGATCCATTACATAAGTACCTTTTCTGAGTACTGCTGCTTTAGGCTATTTTTTTCTATGTTCAGAAAACTCTACAGAGATCTGTGAATCAGCAGCAGATGGGGCTAAGCCATTCACCTGACCTCAGTCTCTAGATGGACAGAAAGGGGGAGGGGTGTGGTGGCAACATCAATACAATGGAAATGCGCCAGTGCAGCCAGTCACATGTTGCATAGTAATCTATGGCCTGGAGCGCTTTGGTTCTGTAGGTGGTATCCAATTTTGCATTTCTGCTGGTGAAACAGACTTCTGTGCATGCAACAGAACTTCCTATTCCTGTTCTGTCCTTTCCAGTCAGTCACATGCCTGCAAAATTAACTCCAGAAGGTTGGGGGACCCTCTGAATCAGATTCTGGGGCCATGTGGAGTAGGAGTAGGAGTAGGAAACGAAAGTCCCATTCCAACAGAGGAATTAAGAGCATGCAGCATTGGATACCACCCTATATGTCTTTTATTTATTTACTTAGATTTACATCCTACTTTTCCATGAAAATGCTCAAGGCAGTTCTCCAATTATATGCAATAAAGAACCTAGAGAACACAACAGGGGGTTCTGGATTTACACCACTTTGCACAAACGAGCAGAAAAGAAAGGACATATTACTTATACTCTTCTTCTCCAACCTCTTAGGAACCTAAGAAGCAGCCTTATACCAAGCCAGATGGGCATTTTGATGGAGTTCTTGACTCAAAACATGTATCAATAATCTTCCAGACACCAATGCTTTTGGCATTCCGTCACCAGGCTACCATTTTGCCCATTTTTAAATGGAATATTTGTCCACTGCTCACACTGTAATTTCATTTTTTTCATTTTTACCTGCTTATTTGATTTGAGATGCTGTTATTTTAAGCACTATAGCCCACCCTGAGATCTTGGGATGTAATCGGTCAGGTTAAAATATTCTGCAATAAATAAATAGTAGAAGCAAGATTTTAATCTGTTGTTTTAAAATTTGAGCATATTAACAGAAGAAGAAGAAGAAGAAGAAGAAGAAGAAGAAGAAGAAGAAGAGTTTGGATTTGATATCCCACTTTATCACTACCTGAAGGAGTCTCAAAGCGGCTAACATTCTCCTTTCCCTTCCTCCCCCACAACAAACACTCTGTGAGGTGAGTGGGGCTGAGAGACTTCAAAGAAGTGTGACTAGCCCAAGGTCACCCAGCAGCTGCATGTGGAGGAGTGGAGATGCGAACCCAGATCACCAGATTACGAGTCCACCACTCTTAATCACTACACCACACTGGCTCTCAGCAAGTAGACTCTTTTGTCTCAAAAAAGATTTTTTCTTTTATTAGCTTGAAAGGATTAGTAAGCAGTTTTGTACGTTTGTACACTTGTACAATGACCTTTAATGTTAAATGGTGTATTAACCATTACACTGATCGGGAAGAGAAATCTTTTGATTGTTTTAGGGCCAGAAATCAATGTCTTTAATCCCAGTACAACATGCACTGCCGCATCCTAGCGTCAATAGAGCTTTGCCATTGATGTCTCCTCAGCATCTTTACAAAAGCAAACTAGTTTGTGCTTTTTTTTGGATGACCTTGCAGGATAATGCACTCTGCCCTGTAAGCATGAATAAACAATACCGAAGAACACACACATTCTGTGAGGAAATGCTTATGCTGACAAGCACTAATATTGCAACATTTCGCTTGAAGCATGGAGATGAATTTGGGGCTAGCTGTACCAATTACTGAAAAGGAAATGTGAAGCAGTTGCCGCTTTTCTTCTTCTTCCTGCCTTTATATTTATTCCAAGACACTTCTTTGTAGATATTCTGCAGCTTCCTAAGTGGATTCAACATAAATCCAACAGATTCTGTGCCCAGATCTGTCCGCTCCATTGAAACAAATAAGTAAGACCCTGGGTTGACAGAATCATCACATGTGAGTTGGAACTTCAGCTTGTTCAAGAAGCTATTGGGCAGGGATTTTTCTTACAAGTCAGCCTGAGAAAGGGAAAGAGAAGGAAAATGGAAACATTAGAGTTACTAATCAAAGAACCAGCAAAGAGGGCCTGCCCTTGCTTTCACCGTAGATGTCAAGTATCAGCAAAAGGAGCTACAGTTCAAAGCTCAGGAATTAGGTTCACATCGGAAAAATCCTGCTTGATCTCATAACAACACCAACTTTTCCTAGGAATGTGCTGTACAATGAAACATTCTTCTGGTTTGGGGAGAATGTAATCTGACATTCCTCAGCCTGGCACTAATCGTGTGTGAGAGAGTCATCGAGTTACAGCCATACTTATAATGCAACAGGCTGCCCCAGAGACTTGGTATAGACATGTACTGCTGAACTGCATGTTCTCCAAGGCCAAACCACACATAAGGCAAAGCAGTGCCGGATTTACGTATAATCTAAACAAGCTATAGTTTAGGGCCCCACTCTCTTGGGGGCCCCCAAAAAATTTAAAGGGAAAAAAACCTGGATGTACATTTCCAAAATATAATATAAAAAACAAATAAAATAAAACCTACATACAGCAACAGTGTTTTGTGTTGTGTAGGCTCCTATGTGTTATGTACAAATGGCTTTAGATACCTATTAGGTCCATAAATTACCGTATAGCATATATTCAACACAAAAAACAGCGACAACTTATTGTTGACAAAGGACAGCTGGACATATAAAGGGCCCCAGTACCTTCAGTAGCTTACAGCCTCATCAAACCTAAATCCGGCCCTGAGGCAGAGTCAAACAGCCACCTCGAGTGGAGGAATCCCACAAGGTGCTGCCCCCACAGGTTCACCCCACCCCACCCCAGCACCCACACAGCCCTGGTAAGCAAGGCTTCGGCAGGGGTGGGCAGCAGCAGGGGAGGAAAGGCGGTGCCTTCCCATTTCGCTTCAGGTTGCAAAACAGAATGGGCCACTCCAATGACCTCCCTCTATCCCCAAATCTTTGTTGGAGGCTTCTGCAGCTATGAACATCGATGTGAAGCACCACCCTTTCATATTAAACACTGAGTGTGGCAGAGGGAGACATGCCCACTGCTTCACCATGGAAACAGGATCCTTGGCCCATGGACTCATCCAAACTGTACCTTCGTGCTCTGTCATAGCACCTACAGCAAGGCTATTTTTTCCTGAGCCAGTGGTGCCTTGCCTGTGTACAAAGGAAGTCTGTCAGCTGAATTCTTCCTGTGCTTTGAGACCAACCTACCAAACTCATCAGTAAAATTATATTAGCGCTTTGCACTGCTAATTCTGGCTTCTGGTTTGTACTATAACTTTACGGAAATTGAGGGTTTCTCTTTAGCTTCTAATCGGAAAGAGGAAATCCAAATGGATCTAAGCAAGAGAGGAGTCCATAGAAAAGGCCATTAGGTTGTTCTTCATCTGTTATGGTGCAAGGTGTTTGCTTGTTCTGTGACAGGTTGTACTGACCGGGCTGCCAAAGGATGTGCCAAAATATGATTGACAACCTGATGAAACATGAAGTGGAATTGCAGAGTTTGGATCACTATTAAAAGTTAATAATTTCTTAGCTGGCTGATCCAATGCAAGTACAAACCAGACCGCTTTATAAGGATGTGACTAAAATTCAATTCTATTTTTTCCCTTTCTATAAAGTTTGATTCATATTCAAAAATAGCACAACAATAGAAACACCACGGATAAGAAAAGGAGTAAAGGAAAAAGAAATTCAAATCCTGCCATTCTTGGGGACGTTGCACCAGTACAATAACAGCATTATCCTTTTGCTCATAGTGAAGACATAAGATTCAATACCTTTGGGCGGTAATGCTTTTAGAACGGCCCACGGTAATAGGCTTAACTCGAGAGGCTGGAACTGGATGGAAAATGTACTGCTGTTGATAAATGTAAGCATTTCCACTCAAATGTGCAAAAAACAGGAGTTAAATGCTGGCGATTAGGCTTGCATTTCCTAGAATAGTATACATTTATTACAAGGCATTGCAATATGGCAGTCTAAAATTGGCCCATGATTGCCGCTATGGCTAGAAATAAGTCAGATGTTCCATATTTATCCATTTCAAAATTGTTAGTATACTAAGTTGAATAAATACCAAGCTGGCAGGGGGAGAGAAGGGCAAAGATGAAGAGGACATCACAGAGGAGGGAGAAAGCCTTCAGGGATGGAAATGTACAACGTATTGCACTTGTGGTGGTAAAACATTGGTGACTAATTGGCTCAGCTGGTTTGGTGAATATTGAAGGACTGGGAAGAGGTTTTGATCAGTAGGCAGATCAGTAGGCTGGCTTTGGGAAGGTGGCACGAAGACTCTGGGATGCTGCTAGAGCCCTTGCACCACCTTCCCAAAGCTGGGTAAGCCTGTGTTCTCAGCTTTGCACAGGTTGGGGTAGGTAAAATAAGTAAATGGAGGGTGGGTTTCCTTCGCTCTCTGTTTGTTTGTTTGTTTCTTTCTTGCTTTAGTAAGATGTGAGTTACCTGTATTAGGATCTGTTTCTGAATGTGCATGAATAAATTAGCACGTGCAAATTTTATGCAAATCTATTCCTTCTTTTGTCCCCTCTTTTTTTTGGTGATGTGTGTCCTCTATTTTGCAACTCTATGCACAGATTCACACTCTATAATCAATAATCAATTGAAACCCATAAAAATCCATAGCGATAAATTAATTATTAAAAAACCTAACAGTCACAAACATTGTTCAGCCGAGTAAGAACAATGGCACAAACGAATAAAATCCTTATTTAGGAGAAAGCAGTTGTAAACAAATAGGTCTCCAGGACCTGTTTAGGATGCTGCAATGATAGGACCTTATGCATTTACATTGAAACAGAGTTCCACAGGCAGTGGTGGAGTTGCATGTTCCGGCACCCGGGAGCGGAGAGCAGGCAGGGGCGTGGTCGGTGTGCGTCCCAGGGGGCGTGGCATGCGTCCCGGAGGCATGGCATCAGCGCAGTGTGTGTGTGCACACGGCGCATGTCAGGGGGCGGCCGTGATGGTACGCCCCTCCCTGATGGTACGCTCCCCCACCCCCCTCTCCTCCGCCAGTGTCCACAAGGTGTGGAACCATAGCTGAAAAGGCCCTGTCCCTTGTGGTTGTCAGCCTCACTGCTAAATTCCTTTGCTCTTCCAATGGCAGTTGGAAGATCCTGGTCTGATCCAATATGGCCCAGGATGGGGAAGGCGGCTCCAGCTATCCAGTATCAACCCCCTTTACCGTTTTTAGATACCTCCCCATCACTAGACTGTATTGATATATCCCTAATTAAAAAAATTATTTATTAACCCATATATAACATTGCTCCCAGGACTGGCCCAAGACATTTTGGCACCTGAGGTGAACCACAAAATGGTGCCCCCTCCCCACCAGAGAAAAAGGGGTGAGTGAAGATCTACATCAGGATCCTGTGGATCCTTCCACATGAGGTGGTCACCTCACCTTGTCTCATGTGTGGGCCAGCCCTGATTGCTCCCTTTAAGAGCTTTCCAGGATCACATAAACTCAACTGTCTCTGGCATTTAGGATGGAAGTGTGTGAATGGATGGGGTGTTGGAAGCACAGAACAGTAAAACAGACTACGCTCCCATCCCCTGCTTTGTTTTTCCAGCTTTTCCAAGAACCAAGTTGAACTCTGAACACTTGCCATAAGAATTGGGAAATCACAAAGTATTTGCTTTTGAAAGTGCTTGTTGCCTGCATTCCCAAAATATCACATGGAAAATGACTGTGTACTGAACTTTTCTTTTTAAGTGTGTGTGCGTGTGTCTGATTCAGTGCTTGAAATCCCTGGTGGCTTTATCCATCAAGCACTGTTTTCAAATCATGTCGAAGAATAAAGGCAGAAAGACAGCTTTGAGATAAGTCATACTGGGAGATTCTGAACAGGAACATGAAACAAATGATTCTGTTTATTGATAGGCTTTTGTTGTTGACTCTTCCTCATGCTGCCCAGGGAATGTGATTTATTGTAAAGCACTGCTCTGCTGTCCCTTGCCATTCTTGTTCAGATTTGCTCAGTGACTGGCCTAGCACAAGCCCTTCCGTAAGATTTTGCCTGAAATACCAGAGCCAATTTAAAGGGACAGAATCAGCTTTTCAAGCATGCTTCCTTATAGCAAAATAAGGAATTTGGCAAGCAAAAAGGATAGGAAAAGAAAGAACAAGAAAAGAAAAGGAAATATATACTGGGATGGAGTCAGAGGGGGCCCAGAATTCCCCCCCACCCGGACTTTGGAATGACAGGCAGAACCAGATCTTGCTGCATTCAAGCAGTAATTAGGATGTTTAATTAATTACTGTAGGTGTTTATCAAGGCTGAAGCTGAACCCAATGCACAGCCTCAGAGCATGTGAAGTTATGAGAGAGGAAAGCAACTGTGAGCACGTGCAGAGTGTTTTCTCATCACTGTTGATCATTACCCACCTCACAAGCTGCAGGCAAGAGAGCATGATTTTGTACTGGCCATTCCCATTGCTGTCTGTTCTCCGATCCTTCCTTGAGATCACTGCTGTGGGAGAAAGAAGGGCACAAGCCCACTCACCCTTTCACGTGTGACGGCATTGCGGGACGGAGGAGGCTTCACTGGGGCCCCAATGAGGGAATTCAAATTGGCCGGGCCCTTCCTGATGGGCGGAGAGGGCATAAGCCCCCTCCACCTATCAGGAACCGGATCCTAGGCCTGCAACCTGCTTTGGCATAAGGTGATGCAGGCTGGGACTTGGGCTGGGGGGGTGGGGTGGAGTGACAATGGGCTTCCCTCAGATCCGCCCCTTGCCCATTTAAGCAGCCAGCACCCGGGGCTCAGCCGGAGGGCACAAGGCTGACTTTTAAAAACCAATTCCATGCCTCATATAATTGAGGCCAGAAAGGCAGTCTGCTGGAGATGCAGGAGGAAATGGTGAAGTCTATTTTCTCATCTTTTGGGAGCCCTAAATGTGGGGAGAGGGAAGCATTGGAAGAGCATGACATCTCTGCCCTTCCATCCATCCATTCCTAATGTCACTACCATTGGTAGAGCAATGGGTGTGATTAGGACTGCTTTTGCAAGCTCAGCCTGGCCCTGAAGTCAGTTCCTCTGCCTTCCGAGGCTTGGGGTGGTGGTAGTGGCAAACTGGGAGAGGGTATTCTCTGCGACAGCCCCTAAGTTGTGAAACTACCTCTCCACAGAGATATGTCTAGCACCTTCGTTATACAGCTGAAAGCTGAAGATGTACCCCTTTATCCTGGTTTTTGACACGGAGTATATTTTTAGGACCCACCTTACTTGTGTGACTGTAGTTTTAAACTGTTTTAAATATTGTGTTTTAATGTTGTAGAACCTTAGGGTGAAGGGCAAGTAATTCATAATAAAGATGACGGTGATTATTATGTAAGCAAACAACATGTACAGTATTGGTGGATATATCCTCCCTCTACTAAGGCAGGAAGGGAGACAACAGATTCATATGAGGAGTTTCCATTGGACAACCTGTTTTACCACATACTGAAAAACCAAATATAGAAAAATCTGGCAATGTGCATTCCCACCCACCCACCCACCCAAATAAATGGAAAACAGAGGAGCGACAGGTTGTCATACATAATAAAAACTGAAAAATTGAAGAGAGTCACACACAGCCAGCCATGAAATGTTGTAAGGCAGAACCTACCATTTCAGGTTCCTACTCCTGGTAAGAAGGGGACATTTTCTGCCTATGACTTTTGAAAAGCAGGAAGATCAGCTGCACAGGATATTGGCAAATCAAATGGCTGTACCCTTGGGAGACCCCTTGGAAAAGCTGGTTTAGGGAATTACCATACATCTCTTCCAGTCTCCAGCATCTAATAGGGCTGATCTTATTGATTGCTGACTTTAGTTGGCTGTGAGGCAATCAAAGCTGCTGTTAAGTAAAGAATGGTTATAAATAAAAGAAGGGAAAACATTTCTCATGCAGTGGGACTTTTTTTTTTTTAATCTCAGTAATGTAAAGCAGGGTAATCATTCTTCATGTGAAACCAGTTCATTCTCAACAAATAACCAGAGGAATGCAGCCTCCTGTGTGTACATTGGGAGATGTGTGTATTGTTAAATGTGTAAGCCAATTGCACAGTTTAACCTTGAGGAGTCAGGCTTTGAAAAATGCCCTTGATTTTTCATGACATTGGTCCTTGCAACAGAATCTGTGAGCAGGGATCTATAAATCCAATAGGGACTCTTTGCAATAATTCTCACCCAGTCAATGTATTTCCTCAAATTCCCATGCAATCTGTTTGGGCACAGTTGAGGGTTAGCTAAGAGAGGAGAGCTGGAGTGTATAGGGGCCAAGCCCCTTGCTTCCTGTATTGAATAATATCAAGCAATATTAAAATGGGACCCACAGTTGCACCCCAAACAGGCAATGTTATGAAGGCTATTTCACTGAATATACACAGGGGGTATATTCCTGAGTATACTGTGCAACACCCTGTAGCTGGATACAGTAGCAAGAAACTAAGGATAAAATCAGCTGGCAATTTTTTAAATATGAGATGGTATTACATGCTATTTAGTTTCTATATCTTTTTGGGCAGCAGAGCAGTACTAGGAAACTCTGCAGTGCTCAGTAAATTGAATTTAAACTCTGTTTTCCATCCTGTTAATATGTGCATATTTTACATGCATAATATCTTACACTGGTTAACATCAGTGCAATACATTCAGACTGTGTTTTACTGAGTGTCATCTAAATAAATTTCACCGCAAACCTTCATGGAGTGGAAGCGTGCATTTTGAAGAGGTGAATAAATGGGTAAATAAACAGATAGGAGCATACTTTTAGATGGTGCTGTTGAGATGCAGAGAAGTGAATAACACATTACAGGGAGGACCAAGCACATAACAGATTTCTTGAAATCAACAGAACAAGATATTCAATATTGCAAGTCCTGTTCAGGCTTTATTTCAATAGGGGGCACAGGCTATGCATGCTGGCTATATCTCTAATGTCCCTTTCTGCTCAGCCCTTGTCCTTCTCTCATCGAGTGGAGAAGGTCTAAATGGCAAACGTGAGTTGAAGACTCAGTGTGGTGGGAAATTTCGCTTTATCCAAGTTCCTGATTGTGCAGAGGATTGCGCTTTGCTTGCCCAGCACAGAAAGGTCAGGAGAAGAGAGGGCAGGCTGCTATATGTTGCTGGTGGTGCCCATATCCCTGACATGGGTTGCAATTGGAAGTATCATTTCCATTCGGTCATTGTTTGCATGGTTGGTAAGGTAAAGGGACCCCTGACCATTTGGTCCAGTCACAGATGACTCTGGGGTTGTGGCGCTCATCTCGCTTTATTGGCCGAGGGAGCCGGCGTACAGCTTCCGGGTCATGTGGCCAGCATGACTAAGCCGCTTCTGGCGAACCAGAGCAGCGCACGGAAACGCCGTTTACCTTCCCGCCAGAGCGGTACCTATTTATCTACTTGCACTTTGTGCTTTCGAACTGCTAGGTTGGCAGGAGCAGGGACTGAACAACGGGATCTCACACTGTCACGGGTATTCGAACCGCCGACCTTCTGATCGGCAAGCCCTAGGCTCTGTGGTTTAACCCACAGCACCACCTGTGTCCCACAGCACCACAGCATGTTTTGTAAACTATGTCAATAAGCTAAACTTTGAAGAATTTACATATATCTGGACTGGCATGGAAATTATAGAGGCTGGGGCAACTATGCTGGGAAGTTTTGTGCAAAGGGGTGGGTGGGAGAACTGCATTGCAAAATTCGCAGAAGCACGAATTCAGAAATAGAGTTGCTTATGGGAAGTGCGAATTGGATAGGCTAGCATTAAAATGTCAACTGATCTGAATTCCTCCCCTGGCCCTAGTAGCAAAGCGATGTTTGCAACCAGTAAAGAATGAGACAGAAATTATATAAGCAAAGCCTTTTACTAAACAAGAGAGCTTCAAACTCACGTTCTCTGTGTGCCCTTCCTCCTCTCGCTCTGTGCTGTTGTGCTGAGTCACATCCCAATAGCTGTCCTATCAATCTGTGCCTTCACTTTGTGTCGCCGAGTTATTCCCCTGGCTGGCTTACAAAATTCTTTCACTTAGCGCCAAACATAACGTGACTTTTATCATTGCAGTTTGACATTCTGTAGCTTGTTTTGTTCTGTTTTACAAACAGCGGATGGGGAGCTCCGTCGGGGCAATGGCAAGTAAGCAGGGGGTTTAACCAGATGGCTCCACTGTGATCCCACACACATATCTGTCAGGTGCAACGATGCTTCTGGATACACGTTGTTGACAAACAATAGGAAAGGGCTGTTGCTCTGCTTGTGAGTTTCCGGGAAGCATCGGGCTACTCCTATTGAGAAAGAGAATGCTGAATAAGATGGGCCCTTGGACTTGCTCAGTATGGCTCATTTTATTTTCTTATTGTGTAGGAGCACGGGTTGCTGAAGGGGATGCAAATTTTGGCTCTGCATATTCTGCAGTTACATTTAATTCAGACTTTGCCCTTCCAAAAATGTAGCAATATGCTTAATATCATTGCCATCGTGCAGGCTCTCCAGCTCCAAACTCTCTCTCTTTATTATTTGGGCCGGACACAACTCCTGTCATCGGGAACTTCGTATACATTAAAAATAAATTAAAAGAATTCAGCTGTATCTTTGAAAGAAAGGGCCCGGGCTTTCAGCGGTGACATAATCGGAATTTTTATTTGGAACAATGAAAGCGGGGGGACTCTTCTGAAGCATATGAGCTCATTAAAATTCAGGTGGCTCTTTCTAGGAGACCTTGAAAAGATTAGACACACCTGTAGAAAGAAGTGCCTCAAAAGAAAGGAGGGAAATCAATACAAGAAAATGCCTAGCAACAACTCTGAGAGCATACTGTTTCAACGTAATAATTTCTTTGAGAACATGCATTCTAATTGGAAGAGAGATTGCTATATTATTTCTTGAGAGTGCAGAACAATTTGTATCCCATGCTTCCCCCCAGAAGGTCAGGGCAGCAAAGAGCTCCATCTTTACCTTCACAACATATTTGTGAGGTAGGATAACTCTGTCTTCACAGTCAGAGGCAGCAATGCTTCTAAATGCCAGCTGCTGAAAACAGCAGGAGCGGAGAGTGCTGCTGTGCTCAGGTTCTGCTTGAGGGTTTCCCACAAGCATCTGGTCAGCCACTGTCAGAACAGGATGCTGGGATAGACGGAGCATTGGCCTGTGGCACTGTGGTCTAAACCACTGAGCCTCTTGGGCTTGCCAAGCAGAAGGTTGGCGGTTCGAATCTCCGCGGTGGGAGACCCTGCCAACCTAGCAGTTCAAAAGCACACCAGTGCGAGTAGATAAATCGGTACCACTGCAGTGGGAAGGTAAATGATGTTTCCGTGTGCTCTGGCTGTCTGTGGACAAATGCTGACTCCCTTGGCCTGAAAGCGAGATGAGCGCCGCAACTCCATAGTCACCTTTGACTGGACTTAACCATCAAGAGGTCCTTTACCTTTACCTTATGGTTATTGAAGGTTACTTGGCATCTTAGCTCAGGGATTTAAAACTCGAGTGCTCCCCATTTGAACCTCCCACTCCAATATATTGCACTAACTTGATCATTGTGGATTTCGTCACACTGTTTTCATTTTTCTGTTCTGGATTACAGCTGAAATGAATTGAGGTGGGAATGGAATTCCCAAGCAAAGTTTTCTTAACTTTCTGTCCCTGATGTCCTAAACCACCTGTATCCTGATGCATGTAGCCATACCACATTGGCAGGCATCCCCAACTCTTGTGGGAGAGAAGGCATCATCATCACAACCATGGAACTGCTGGAACCTTTTCTTGCAGACTTTGGAATTCAGAACTTCCAGGGTTCAAAATTGTGTGCTGGAAAGCCTAATAATGATAGATCAGGCTCCTGGCTGCAGAGGTTTAGCCTCCAACGTAGTGGGGTGTGTGTGTGTGTGAGGGTTGTGATGGTGAAGTGAGGGATGGAGCAGATTCAGGGAGCACACCCATATGAATGCCTGAATAAGGCTTTAGAAATGTGCAGAAATATTTTCAAAATTAGGAGATAATTGAGCCCATTGAAGCAAATCAAGACTGCCATTTTAATAAATACAGAACATATCCAAACACCTAAAATTATCTGCTATTTCAAATTTCCCATATTGCTACCGTCTGCTCTGTAATAAAGGTAATGGAAAGGAATACTTATTCACAGTAGCACACTTGACATAAGATTCACATAGGAGGCACTGAGTAAACAGGAGCACGCCCAGGAATGCAATTTTTTAATCTGAGTAGTCCAAACACAAGTGCAAAATATTGTGGGCATCAAATGCATCACGGCTCATTAGCTAAGCATCACCAGATCATTATGTTAAATAACCATATTTCATTTCTGCGGACACAATGTAAGCCAATGCACATTTTATGTAAAAGAGATCAGCATCATTATTTATTCATGAGTCTTAAAAGGATCATTATTTTTGACGGACAGCTTCTGTCAAAAGATTTGTATATGGTAGCTCATGTTTTCCCATAATAATAACCAATCAGTAAACATTTGACAATGTTATTTAAATGCAGCATTACCGAGGATACATATTTTATATCTAATTATGGATAAGGTTTTGCTTTGAAAACTAGATTACATTCAAATTAGCGCCACAGTCATACATAAAGTAATTGTATAAAACCTCATAAGATGCATATTTTTACACCCCCCCCTCTTCCACACAAGATTGTAGATTGTGCACTAAAATTTCCATGTACACCATAAGATAAGAGCCTTTCATGTCACACAGAGACTTGGACAGGTCTTGCAGTAGTTACAAGCTATGGCACCACATAGCAACTGAGGAATTGTGTGAGGTGTGTGAGATTGAATTATGTTCCACAGCTGGCCGCATCAAGGCCACACCAATCAGTAGAGGCAAGAACCAATTATCACACCAGATCATGCTAGTGCCAGAGACAGTGCAGTGGTTAGAGTCCTGGACTGGGAACTGGGAGACCATGTTTCAAATCTCCATTCAGACATGGAGTTACCTTTGGCTAGTCACTGTCTCTCAGCCAAATGTACCTCACAGGGTCGCTGTGGGGATTAAATGGGGAGGGGGAGAACCGCCACTTTGAGCTCCTTTGAGGAAAGGCAGGCTGTGAATATAGCAATAGCAGTAGCAAATAAGAATGCAAGATAAGCCTGCAAGATCAGGCCAGTGTCCCATCTAGTCTAACATCCTGTTCTCACAGTGGCCAACCAGATGCCTGTGGGAAACCTGCAAGCTGGACATGAGTGCAACCTATGATTCCCAGGAACTGGTATTCAGAGGGGGGGTGACTCTGGCTGTGGAGACAGAACATAGTCATTGTGGCTAGTAGAAGTTGATAGACTTGCCTTCTTCTAAAGCCATGCATCACTGCCTCTGTGTGAGTGATTTCCATAGTTTTATGATGTGGAAGAAGAAGAAGAAGAAGAAGAGGAGGAGGAGGAGGAGGAGGAGGAGGAAGAAGAAGAAGAAGAAGAAGAAGAAGAAGAAGAAGAAGAAGAAGAGGAGGAAGAAGAAGAAGAAGAAGAAGAAGAAGAAGAAGAAGAAGAAGAGGAGGAAGAAGAAGAAGAAGAAGAAGAAGAAGAAGAAGAAGAAGAAGAGGAGGAGGAGGAAGAAGAAGAAGAAGAGGAGTCACAATAATATTTGCTGGGACCCCAATCAGACTGAGTTCTCACTTTGTTATGCTCACTCGCGCCTGCCGGTAATATTGTGTTGGATCCAGACATTCCTTTCCTCCAAAGGAAAGAGTTTCCTCCAGCAGAAGCACCTTGGCCCCTAGGAGTTGGCTCCTATGTCAACAATCTATCCACAACGACACCACAGTGGGATTTATGCAGTCAAAACATTTTTAAATTTTTTTAAGGTTTTGCTGACATAACCATAAATGTTTTTTTGGTGTTTTTTTTAAAGATTACAATTCATTGCATTGCATTTTATGGGGGGGGGGGGAATGCATCAGTTCCTATAAAATCTATATAGTAAGCTTTGGAAAAGCTTCCACTGTGGAGTTTAAATGTGAGAGACCATTGCAACTGGTCTCTTGCACACAGGCTTGAGGCTTCCGATTTGCCACAGTGTCATGCAGATGGCATGCAAATGACAAGGTCACCATGTTCAGGCAGCTAAACAGTGAGACCAATGGGAAAGGGAAGTGGGGGGGGGAGAAAACCAGGATCTCTATTAATAAGCACAAAAGGAAATGATGCTACGAGGATGGAAAGGAGCAGGGGAAAAGGTCACAGCGCAGAGTCTATTGCATTGTGGACAATATGAAGCAATCCACTTGGAACATTCTTGTGGATGATGCAATGGATGAGTCTGTTGACCCCTGCTAAAATAACCCAGCTGGAGTGTAGTAATAGCCATTTTTTTAGTTAAAAAAAGATGACACACAGATAAACATTACAATATCATATATAATCCTACCATTGGTTGTGCATGAATAGATGCCTTTAGACTCATGAGTAACTAAGTTCAGAATACAGCTTGAGTGCTGCTTTTCAGAATTGTTATGCTGCAATTAAGTATCTCATTTTCTTCTTTACCAAAAGAATTACTTTTTACTCCCAGAATTTGAATCGTTTCTTCCCACGCTTGTGATCTTAAAGATGCCTGAGGACTATCTCCCTACCTAGATGGTGGAGCAGGACCCTGGGTCCCTAAACCCTGTTCAGCTTCTGCATGTGCATAGCATTATGCCTGACTAGGTGTAATGTGTACATAGGTTCAATATGCACCATTAGGATACCTGCAAAGATCAGGGTCTCCCATCAGGTGTACAGAGCTTGCCTGTGCACAGTTTGATTGCACATAAGCCTTTTCCCAAGTTCTGATGACTACACGTTGAGGGCAGGCAGAGGCCACAACCCCACTCCCTGCTATATTTGCCTAAAAATGCACTTGCATGCAGAACTGAAATAATCAACAGAGGGTGCTTTCAGACTGTCACCATTTGGAGGTGAGCTTCAAACAAATGCCAGCAAATTCAGGTCACTCGAAGTGTGCTGGTCCCGAGGGTAATGCAAGAGGCGAGGTCCAAGTCTGGTCCGAAGTCCAAGGAGTCAATGAGCGGTCAGTCCGATGAAGTCGAGGCAGGGTGCAGGGCAGGAATCCAGGCAGGGTCAGGAACAGGAACACAGGCAGGATCTGGCAAGCAGCAATGTTGTGCCCACAACCTGGGGTGGCATCTGACCGCCCTTTTATCTCTGCCGAGGTAATGGCCAGTCTCGATCCCCTGATGACTCACCACCCTGCCTCGCCTGAAGGCGAGCACTCCTCCTGCGAATACTCAGGTCCCTCCTTCTCTCAACCCTGAGTATCTGCAACTCAGGAGACGCCGGAGGGTTACTAGATCCAGGGGCCGCCTCAGTCTCTGATGGCCCAGCTGACGGCAATGAGGTATCCTCAGTACCTGGAGCCAGGACAGGCTCAGGCCCCTGACTCGGCCCAGCTGGTGCTTGTTGCAGGGGAACCTGAGCAGACTGAGGCTCTTCAGGATCAAGCCCCAGACTAGGTTCAGCTGATACCTGCAGAAGAGGATCCGACGTGGACTGAGCCTCTTCCAGTTCTGAGTCCGAGCCCAAGTCCCAGGCCATCACACAAAGCTGATTTGGAGGTCTTGCACAACAGACAACATTCTAGCCCAGAAGGAGGAGAGAATATTTCAGTTTCCTCTGCATGTTTCATCTTATCGCTTTTAAAGATACATGGGAGAAACGAAGGCAAATGACTACGAAATCCATGAATATACGTAATAATGGATAGGATATGTCTCATTCTGAACTCTTGGTAACCCCACAAAACCAAGATGGAAATGAAACAACTTTGGGGTTGGCTTTCATTGTGCTTCTATTTTTATGCAACATCAATGAAGTCAGGTACAATTACTCACAAGAGGTACATTTTACCTGTAGCTAATCCATAAATGATTTTCTATCAGTCAGATCAGAGAAAGGTCAGTGGTACTTTGCATGTAGAAGGTCCCAGGTTCATCTCCAGATAGGGCTGAGAGAGGCCCTGCCTGAAACCTGAGAAAGCCAATGCTACTCAGTGTAGAGAAGAGGGGGCTAGATGAACCAATAGTCTGACTCAGTCTGAAGCAGCTTTCTATGTCCTGCTTTCCTTTCCTATTAAATGTGCAAAAAGAACAAAGAGGACACACAAATATTTGTGGGTAGTGGTAATAGCTAGCATTCTTATCCGCTTTTATCATTACTACCATAAATTGATTCCAGGACTGATGATGTGGGCAACAATTATCCTTCATTATCATAAATAACTAAACAGAACAAATTGCAGATGCAGAACCAATAAGCAAAGAGAAATAAATTGCTGTAGCACAGAAACTCTGTTAGATCATTACTTCCTGGAGCCCTCATGTTCTGGGATGATATCAATCCATAACTCTGTACAGTGAAAAAAAGAGTGCAAAGTTACTCAAAGAATGCCAGACTGTGGATGGCAATGGAATAAGTTACCAGGCATTATTTATTTCCACTCCAGAAACTTAAACTGCTGTTATCCAAAACCGCAAACAATAAGAGGAATATATTATAGACAGAGTTATGTGCTGGTTTGGGGATACTGGGAGCAATATGTAAAGATTTATTTAAGAACTTCATTTCCTTAGTAATGTACAGTCTATTCACAGTGTGGGGAAGGTGGAAAGAAGATCAAGCATGGCAACACTCTTTCTCTTGGGTGCAGATAAAACATCTTTGGTGTGCAAGGGCTGACAGCCTCTCACACGTGGAGAGATTGCATGACTGGATTGTGGGGCCGTGTGGGCTTTCGCTAGTGATGTGCCTGTTGGCCACATCTCCCACCTATTCGAAGCACATCAGAAAGGGCTCTGTGTATGTTCAAATGTATGTGCTCGGAGGACCTTGGCAAAGCTGTGATGTATCTAGAGCTTTTTCTGAATGTGTGGGCAGTGGGAGGGGGGGAGTAGCTATAGGTTGTATTGGCAGTGGGACTAGTCCACATGGTTAGAAGAAGCTTGTACAGCCATAGCAGCACTGCAATATTTGTCCCAGGCAAGGGCCTCAGAGTGAAGCAGATCCAACTGGTGGCTTTTGAAATTGTGTCACCTTTTTGCAAGTCTGCAGGGAGATCATCTGGACATAACACAGATGTCACATCACTCACATTCCCATTTTAACGAGTTCTGAAGCCAAGAGACAGCCGAGCATGAATAATTGTGGTGCCTCGTTTTGGATTTCTATTTCCAAATTTAGTCCTCCTTACACTTGGGAGCAGCTAAACTTTCTTGAGCGCTCAACTGTCAGATCTGAGAAAGAAAACCATCCACAGGAGCAATTTATTTTGGAGTACACAACAACAAACTGTATGAAGCACATGGAAACACCCACCAATTGCTCCAAGGAATTGGCTGCCCTCCAGAGTCATGTCAATCTTCTCCTCTTATACTATGTGTTTTTATGAGGGACACTCAAACCACTCAACTCAGGATAACTCCAAGGGTAATGATGGGTAGCGGTACTCTCCTAAAATATTACCTCCTACAGTGACATTGCTGCCACTTATCAGGATAGGGTCAGAGTAGCAGTGCAGTTGAGGCTGAGTGGGTGCACCAGTGGAACCGATCTGCCCCTCCCACCAGTGCACCCATGCAGCCCTGACTTAACCCTTTCCAGCACTGTCCATAGAGCAGGGGGGATGACCTGTGGCTCTCCAGATGTTGTTGGACTCCGACTTCTATCATCCCTAGCCAATATGGTGAATGGTCAGGGATGAGATGGGAGCTATTGCCCAAGAACATCAGACGGGCAAATCTACTATACTGTATAGCAAAAATCTTGCAACCCTTTCACTCCTCCAAACTGCTTTTTCTGGAGTTTCCCCTGCATGAACTCATCTAGGGAGCTTCATGGCTGTAGGCTGCTATGCATCAGGCCTGAAAAGTTGCTGACTGACCAAGCTGAAGACAGGACACTCACCATTTATTATGGTCTACCAGGTGCTTGGTAGTTCTTTTGTTTTCAAGAGTATGGTCTAATTCCACCCTCTTCTGCTCTGCCCTCTGTATACTATGTTTGGCTTTCAAGAGAGATCTTGCTCTTTAATTTGTTGCTTTAATTTGGATGTGGTTTTTATCTTTACATTAGTATAGTGACTGAAGTCTCTTAGGTGACTATGCTATTGTTCATTCTTTCTTATATTCTGTACTTTGTGGGCCACAGGCTTCCGAGGGAGAGGGTTGACAGGGTGTATGCACTAAGAAAGACATGACACCAGCTTGGGGTCAAAATGGCCACAACTTTATTGGTTAAAGATGTAAGTAGGATTTTGCCATAGGCATTGGGTACGTGACCTGATTGCTGGCTGATATCTCCATCAGGGCTGATCCTGGCAAATGGATATCACCATTGATGCAAATCTAATGAGGAAATCACCAGTCAGCCCCCCCCCCAAATCTGGGCTTTTGAACAGAATCCTACCCTTGAACCCCTTTACTGGGATACCCTGAGTTTTATCCTGCTTTGGGGGGAGTGGGACACCTACCTCCCAGGCTTCGACTAAGGATACAACCCAATGTCTTTTTCTGCCACAGGAGCCGGCCCCCTCCCAACTGGCCCAGGTACCTGCACAGCCAGCTTTCATGTCCCACAAGTGGACCTGATGTAAGACTACCCCAGCCATGTCTGTTGATGGAGCATCGCTCCCTACCTCCAGGCCTCCGATTAAATTTGAAATTTGGCGGGCAATCCCACCAGCCCCTACCGTAGTATATGCATTCTTTACACAACACTTGGATGGAGGATTGCAGTTCAATTCAGATAGGTGTGAATTTTGAGGGATGGCTGTGGTTTTCTTTGTATACTGTTTCAAAAAGTGTAAATTAGGTAGGTTCACCTTTAAATGTGAACTGAATCAATCCCCTCCCCATTCCTACTGGATGCACATGGGAATATAAGAGCTCTGCTGGATCAGGCCAAAGGCTCATCTGGTCCAGCAACCTGTTCTCACAGTGACTAACTGAGGGCAACTTGCAAACAGCATTCTTCCCACTTCTAGTTCCCAGGAACTAGATGATATTTGCATACGTGAAACAAATATTGATGGGGAAATTATATGAGCAGGGGGAAATATACACTAATACGCTTTGCTTTTGAAACTGAGGCAGGACAGGGTAAACAAGTCCAATGTGTAGCATTGTTTTCAGCAACATTGAAGGGATGGAGAGAGCCGTTAAAAGTGCACAAATGGGTCCCCGTTTTCATCTGGGAAATGTTGGTGGGCATTTTCTTTGTAATTTTATATACACTGTGTGTTCCATTTTGAAGTGAAATTCTGTCGGTCATAAGAACAGCGCGCAGAGCCATATATGGAATTCCAACCCATCTTTTTTTAAAATAATAATAAACAAACAAACCCCGAATGAAATCATAAAGTCCTGCAAGTGTTCAAATGAAAGCATAGCGATGAAGTTATGACAGTGATTTTTATGTGTATGTAAAATTATTTATGCAGCTAATGCTGCGCTTGAGTCAATAAAACCCCCTTTTAATAGAAACCCTTGGAGTTCCAAAAAATTCAATACGAGTTAGCGAGGCTGAATATTGCATAGGCTATGAAATGTACTGTAGGAGAGTTTGCCCAAAGGCAGGAGAAAGAAATTCACCAGCAATGCTCATTAACATTACAATGAAGTGGTGTTTTTAAAAGACATTCCCTTCTCTTCTCTTAGACACGACATGAAACCCGTGAAAATGTGGGCTCTCTTCCTATTGTCCTTGGGATCCATTTCAAACACTTGACTCCAAGCATTTATAAAAGACATGCTAATGATGCTGCATGCCATTAACCCTTTGAAAGTTGATGCTGCTATAGGGTATCTACTTATCCATCGCCAAAATGAAAGAAAATACTTTAAAAAAAAAAAAAGGTCCAAAGAGGACATGGAGAGCATGCTAATTTATATGTACAGATGTACGTTCAGAAATAATGGCTGTTAACTAAAATAGAAGTACAGTACATCTCACCATAGCTGGAATAACTGTGTGCTGCTCAGTTTGCTGCCCAGATCAACATCCCAAGTCCCTTCCTTCCCTTCTGATGGCTCTCTTTAAACTGGACTTGGACTGGATTTACAATCATACCCACAGATATGCCAGGCATACATATCTTCTTGGGTGTTAAAATCAGCAGATTGGCCCTTCTTGGCAGTTCCACCTTCTTCAGAAAGTCATGGTAACAGTAGCCTGTTAGAGAGCATTTTCTGTGTTGGGGAATTCCTATATAGCCCTGAGCTTGCCTCTGTTTGGCCCAGCTGTGTCCAGATAAGCAGCAACACTGGTGTTGGAAAGGTGGCTCTGCAGCCTCAACCAACCACCTGTGCTGCTATTGACAAGGACTATAGAAACCTGGGGACGCGGGTGGCGCTGTGGTGAAGCTGGGACAGAGCAACAGCAACTCAACCCGTCATGTGAGGGGAGAGACTCCATCAGGCAAGGCCGCCTTCCACCTGCCTTGCCCCATCCTTCAGTCTCTGTCTCTCAATTTGTATTGTATTGTTTTATGCACTGTGGTTTGCTGTTGTTTTATTGATTGTGGTTTCAAAATTATTTATTGTAATTGTTAAGAGTGGGTTTCTGTTTAATTTTTATATGCTGATATTATTATTCTATACTATTCTAATGATTGTTGAACGTTACTTTATTTGATTGCTTATTTTAAAGCTATGTTTTATTATCACATTTTTGTATTGCGTTAGATTGTTATGAGGTGTACATTCTTTGTTTCTTCAGCTTGTAAACCGCCTTGAGTATTGTAAGATAGAAAGGCTGTATACAAATTAAAAGTGATGATGATGATGAAACCACAGAGCCTAGGGCTTGCTGATCAGAAGGTCGGCGGTTCGGATCCCCGCGATGGGGTGAGCTCCCGTTGCTCGGTCCCAGCTCCTGCCAACCTAGCAGTTCAAAAGCACAAAGTGCAAGTAGATAAATAGGTACTGCTCTGGCGGGAAGGTAAACGGCGTTTCCGTGCATTGCTCTGGTTTGCCAGAAATAACTTAGTCATGCTGGCCACATGACCCGGAAGCTGTACGCTGGCTACATTGGCCAATAAAGCAAGATGAGCGTTGCAACCCCAGAGTTGTCCGCGACTGGACCTAATGGTCAGGGGTCCCTTTACCTTTAATAGAAACCTGGAGGTTGTCCCTTCCAACACCACCATTCTGTGGTTCCTTTTCATTAACGCACAAAGTCCTAAATCAGGAAGTGTAATGAACTGACTTTGACCATTCTTGATTTTCTGCATGCGTGCTGATGTGTTGGTAAAGTGTTCTTCAGTTGTCCTGAATATTCGAGCTAATGTGCAGCAATTAAAAGTTGGCATTGAGCCAGTGATATCATCCAGATTAATTAAAGGGGGTTGTATTTGTCCTGCTGGTAATATTGTCATTTTATGTATGACAGAGTTTGGGTATCATTTAATTACAAGCAGCTTCACTGTAGCATCTGTCATGTAAGCTCTAGCAATTTATTCTGAACAAATTCTAAGGTAAGCAATCCATATTCTGAGGCTATGTGAGAATAGAGTGAAATATATTTTTTTTAAAATAAGAAAAATAGTGCAGCAGGAAGCCAAACAGTATAACCTAGAAAAGACCAATATTTGTTTATTCTGAATTTTAGTATACAGTATTAATGTGTGATTGAAGTTTGTTGTTGTTTGTTTGGTTTTAAGAGTTTGCATTACATTTACTGTAGATTTGTAGTAAATTAATCAATGAGAACTTCAACTGATTAAGTTCCAATCCAATATACACTTACCTGGAAACAAGGTACCTGGGGTTCAGTGGGGCAAATAGATATAAGTGGTGGAGGCCGACTGTAATTAGTAAAGACACATTTTAGTCAGAGAGGCTGTGAATTAAGAGCCGACTTGTTTGTTTTTGAAGAGAGAATACTTTACTTCTGGTGTGTTACTGTAACACAGATTGCATATTCGATTTTTGCTTGGACAAGGAATAGTAAGTTTTGTTTTTTGAGCTTATCTTGCACTTCCTGGGCACCATAGTTGAGCACAATTGTGCTGCACAGAGAGATATCAAGGCCAACAAACACTGCTATGCTGAAATTCAGCTCAGGTGCTGCTACAATAAGCTGGGTTGTTCTTAAACTGTTTCTTAGGGAATTGGAATACAAGAAAGGAGATTCTGAGTAAACTTTCTAACAGTAAATGCTTTCAGTAGTAGAACAGACTCCCAAGAGAGGTGGTGGACTCTCCTTCCTTGGAAGTTTTAAAGCAGATGTTGGATGACCATCTGTCATGTATGATATAGCTGAGATTCCTGCATTGCAGGGAGTTGGACTAGATGACCCTCGGGGTCCCTTCCAACTCCACAGTTCTATGACTCTATGCTTCCAAACCCAGCAGGCCACACTGGGTTTCCGAGCACAATTCAAAGTGTTGGTGCTGACCTTTAAAGCCCTAAATGGCCTCGGTCCAGTATACCTGAAGGAGCGTCTCCACCCCCATCGTTCTGCCCGGACACTGAGGTCCAGTGCCGAGGGCCTTCTGGCGGTTCCCTCACTACGAGAAGCCAAGTTACAGGGAACCAGGCAGAGGGCCTTCTCGGTAGTGGCACCCGCCCTGTGGAACGCCCTCCCTTCAGATGTCAAAGAGAAAAACAACTACCAGACTTTTAGAAGACATCTGAAGGCAGCCCTGTTTAGGGAGGCTTTTAATGTTTAATAGATTACTGCATTTTAATGTTCTGTTGGAAGCCGCCCAGAGTGGCTAGGGAAACCCAGCCAGATGGGCGGGGTATAAATAATAAATTATTATTATTATTATTATTATTATTATTATTATTATTATTATTATTATTATGAAAGGCTGTGTGTTGCTTGGTGTGTTGTATTGTTTCAAGTCCTAGTTGAAACACAGTGCTAATGGTAAAAGATTACTTTAGTCATACAGTAAACATTGTGCAGTTTCTCCTTGATACATTTTAATTCCAGGCCTCCATTTATATGAGTGTTTCGACCTGTTTACAGGCAGGCTTGATTTCTTCGATCAGCATCAAACTATATTACCTTTGTTGAATTAGAGAAGATATGTAAGCTAACAAAAACCGCCCCGCTAGGAATCTTGATGACACCGTGTTCAGCTTGGTGCCGGCGACTTGACTCAGTGCACCATGGTATTGTAATTGCCCTCCTTACCAATAATTTCTCAGCGATAACCATAGCAACCTCAGCCATGCATTACCTGGGACATTTATATGGACACAAGGCTCAAATGCACACAGACAGGTCGCCTCTTGTCAACACACTTGGCAAAAGGCATCTGGTGTGCAGGCCTTGTTTTTTTAAACACACTCAGCTAATGTTAAATAGAGCATGATTGCAGGTAGTATGGGACTGAAAAGACAGCAATCTGTCTGGAGACGGGGAAATCTTTCTTATTTTGCGACCAAATAAATGCAGGAGTACCCTTCAATATTTAATAGGACTCAGAAGCAGCAAAAATCAATGGCAGACAAGGAGTAAGATGATAATGGTATCCTGCCATCTGCCTGAGGCCATGACCACAATGTGCTATAGATCTATCTGACCCTTTCCAACAGATCTGTGTTGACACATCCCCAGCCGAACAGGCTAAAAAGCCACTTTTTGTGGGAAATGAGGGAAATTAGAAGAGAGCTCCGTTGGGAGCAAACATCGATTTGTTTGCTCCAACAATGTAAGGTGGTAACTTGAGCCCTTTTTAAATTTCTCAGCATATATTGACATAGGGTAATTTTAAGTTAAGTCTGGCAGAAAAATACATCCCCCCCATCTCTCAATACACATTTTTCTTTTATTATTCCATTCCAACACCTTCACATAGGATTGCAAGGAATTTCCTGTGAAATTCAGCGCCAGCTTCTTCATGACAGAAAGCAGACCCCACTAAAATGGCAATGAGGAGGTGGTATAGTGCAAGAAAAGTGGGTTTAAAAAAAAAAGTTGCAGAAATATTTATTAAAATTGGAAAATGGAAATAATCCAATATGTTAAGTGGAATTACACGATCTGAACACAGTGAGTGTACCTGCATAAAAGGAAAGAACTGAATTAACAGCGGTGAATTGGTTCTCCTTATGAACTTGGAAGAACGAAAAACAAGTTTACATGGATATATGTCAACAATTATAAACTAAATGGTGCATGCTGTTGTTTGAGAGGGGACACAAATTGGAAATTCACCCTAACAAGTGCAAATCTGTGTGTACATGTGTCAAAAATATTTGTGGTGAATCAAAGCCTGCTGTGTAAGGTGCTAAGAGGGATGGAGGAGAACGTTGTTTCTTCTTCATTTTTAAGCAAACTGACCTAATTGACACATCTCAGGCATAGACACAGTTTGGACACAGTCCAATGGATTTCATGCTTCTCTAACCGTGATAACAGTTAATGGTTCAGAAATATCAAAATGTATTTGAAAATGGATGCTTTAAGGTAAAATACACTTAGAAATGTGTGCAATTGATTATATATTTACTTTCCAATAAAGTAAATATTTAAATTCATTTTTAAAATATGGATTTTCATGTGGATTTTTTAAAATGGTGATTAATGTGGAAATGGGATAGAATGGATTTGTGAATGAGCACATGTGAAACTGACACAAACCAGAAATAGAGTGATTTGTCCATCCCTAATGTTAACTGGCGATACAAGCAACATCCATATAGCTTTTTTATGTTGTTGCATTGAAAATGTTACATTGATTATACTATTTCCACTTTACCTGTGGGTCCTAGGGCTGGAGAACATCCTCAGGCATCAGCTAGCTTCGCTCTTAAGTCAGTGCTCAACAGAGGAAGGTAGGTTGATAAATAGCTTCCTTTGATTAGGAAGAGACCATATAAGTACAGCTACCTTGCAGCAAGATAAATCAGACCATGCAGGCTTCCATTCACTCAAACATGCACACATACCACACACAGAACAAAGAAGAACCACACCCAGTAGGAAATTTAGTTTTGCTCCATTTTGCAGTTAGTAAAGTGACAGGGAAAACCATCGAAAAGACTAATGCATGAATTGGAACTTACCTATCAAACAACAGAGCTAGATTTGTGTTGCATGCTAACAAAACTTATTTTTCATTTATCTGAATGTTGCGGTATAGTCCTTGGAAGTTTAAACATATCAATATGTGTTATAAGGGAAGGTGCACGCTTCAAGTACATATTAACAAAAGTATTTAAATGAATATTTTGAGACGCATTTTTAAAAATAAAACTGCAATTTGCAGATGAAGGCAGAAACGGAATGAAATAGAATAAAAACATGTGAAAGTGTCACAAACTGGAAATAAAACAGATTCATTCATCCCAACTTTATCAGGGAGAACAAGAGCAAAATAAGAATCTCATCTCTAGGCCAAAAGGATGGAAACAATAAAAAAGTATTCGGCTTCAAAAACCATCAATGATAGGGGCAGCCAAGTCTCCAAAGGCAAAGTATCCCAGAGTCTCGGCAGCACAACAGAGGTAGCTCTCTCTTGTATAAGTGCTAACCAAATTTCTGTCAGTGGCGAGATATGGAACAGGGCCTCCTCTGAAGACCTGGGGTGGGCAGAATCATGTGGGGAAAGACTGTCATTCAAGGTTCCTCATCAAACCCATTTAGGGCTGAACGGGTAATGTTAGGCATGGAGAGATCAATCTAAATTTGTTTTGTGCTGGATTTTGCTTCCCAGTGCATGCCGTTTGCACATTGATATAGCATTTTCTTTTAAACGTTTATTATTTTCTTCTGTAAAAAGCAATTTACTTAACAGTGCTCAGAGGGCAGCCTTCTAAACATTTTCATTCTTTTCGCACAGGTAATAGCATCTTGAAGTGACTGGAAAGTGCAGCTGCAATTGAAAACAGGGCCACAAATGCCCTGGGACTGACAGGACAGGATTGTGACATTCTACAGGGGAGGGGTAGAACATGGCTTAACTAAATTATGCTCATAGTTGCTTAAATTTTCTCTCAAGAGAGAGAGAGAGAGAGAGAGAGAGAGAGAGAGAAGTATGACTGGCTTCAAAGAACATCCAAACTGGTTTTCATTATCTACCCAGTCGATCCTGTAATATTTAAAATTAACCACAGATTAAAATGTAAATATTGATTTTTACTTCATTTTACTGTGTTGCTCGGGTGACCGAAAACAATGTGCATGGAAGTTAGGAATGGGGAACAGGCCGTGCATGTCCCCCTCCCCCTCCCCCTTATCTAGGGCAGCACACTCTTGTCAACCCTTATTTTATTACCACATCTGGAATTAGTAATGTGCACAGCTGGGACTAGCTGCTAGATATCATTTGATGCCTTGCTTCTCTCTGGAGGGCTGAGAAACCTACCCTCACACGGAGGAATAATTAGGCAGGCGATCTAATAAAGTTATACTGAACAGAGACAATGAAAGGAGATTTATGAAAGCACTGACGCAAAGCATATGGGAACCATTTCTGAATTTGCTGAAATTTTACCGGTTTGTCCATTTTCACGTACAAATAAAATTTAAAGCTCACACAATGGCATGCGCCCAACTCTTTGTTCTTTTCTCTTCCTCTCCTGCCCGCATGCACGTAGCTAGGAGAGTAGCATTTCACCCATCTAATTCAATGAGGTGCAGCATTGATTTATTTTATACTTTATATGACATGGGAATATTTGTCCTTGTCCTGAAGGCATTTTGTTGCCTGTAGAGATGCCCGTAGAGATGGCTTCAGTTTCACACTTAATTGCAATCATCTTAGATAACCTTCAGCATGTTTCTTGCATCTGTGATTCAGAATACACTTCGATAACACAGGCACTAGACTTCCCAGTTTAAATACATGAGGTGTGGGGTTACTTTATGTAGAGAACTGGAGCTGCCCCTGTATTAAATCTTGAAGATATCAGAATGCAGGTAAATTATCAGGAGTACAGATAACCTTCTGTAGGTTCAAGCAGGTAATAAGTGGACGATAGTGGAAGTGAGGCCACTACAATACGCAGAAGGAATATAGTTATAATTATTCTAGCAAAGGCTCTGGCATCTGTCTGGAGACTGCAATAACATTACAGTGACTACAACATATCGATTTAGTGCTGAATGTGTGCTAGGTGCTGTACACAACAGGGAATTCATGCAGTTCCTATTCAGAAGGCTTATTACTGGGGCTAAGAGCAGGTTTTATAAATGGAGCTGGTTAAAACTCAAAACTGCTTAATCTAGTTAGTATGCAATGTAGTGCAAAGTACCGTATTTTTCCGTGTATAAGACTAGGGTTTGTTTTTTTTACCAAAAAATTAGGTTTCAAATTGTGGCTCGTCTTATACACAGGTAGTGCTGAAGGGTATTTTCTAAATTTGGAGTCCCCTAAAATAGGGGGCGTCTTATACATGGGGGGTGTCTTATACACGGAAAAATACGGTAACCACTTCCTAAATCTGTTTGCTGGAGCGCATGAGGAACATTTGAGGGGAGGAGGGAGAAAGTCCCACTGCACAAGCATAATTCCACGCACTGACATTGCATGACATTAATAATAATAATAATAATAATAATAATAATAATAATAATAATAATTTATTATTTATACCCCGCCCATCTGGCTGGGTTTCCCCAGCCACTCTGGGCGGCTTTCAACAGAACATTAAAATACAGTAATCTATTAAAAATTAAAAGCCTCTCTAAACAGGGCTGCCTTCAGAAGTCTTCTAAAGGTCTGGTAGTTGTTGTTCTCTTTGACACTGAAGGGAGGGCGTTCCACAGGGCGGGTGCCACTACCGAGAAGGCCCTCTGCCTGGTTCCCTGTAACTTGGCTTCTCGTAGTGAGGGAACCGCCAGAAGGCCCTCAGCACTGGACCTCAGTGTCCGGGCAGAATGATGGGGGTGGAGACGCTCCTTCAGGTACACTGGACCGAAGCCATTTAGGGCTTTAAAGGTCAGCACCAACACTTTGAATTGTGCTCGGAAACGTACTGGGAGCCACTGTAGGTCTTTCAGGACCGGTGTTATGTGGTCTCGGCGGCCGCTCCCAGTCACCAGTCTAGCTGCCACATTCTGGATTAATTGCAGTTTCCGGGTCACCTTCAAAGGTAGCCCCACGTAGAGCGCATTGCAGTAGTCCAAGTGAGAGATAACTAGAGAATGCACCACTCTGGCGAGACATTGGGTGCAAGGCTTTCATTCATTGCTTTCATTTCAATAAATTTGGAACAGAAATGTTTGTAGAGCAGGTGGTTGTTGAGCTGTTGAAGGAATACGTGAAATAGATAACAAATGAGCTACCATTGAAGGAGGGGCCATCTTGAATATTTATTTATTTTTCATTTCCTGTTACAATAATCCAACAGAATCAGGAGCAATACGGGCACATTGGGAAGGCCAATCTGCCCCCATCCTAGTCTTCCACTGATTGAAAAAACAAGTGGGTATCAGTTCTTCAGATTATACCAGAAAACTCATCATTGTTATCATCAAAGCATTCTTCAGGAACCAAAGTGTGTGGCATGGAAGGCTGAATGCCTTAGTGTTCCTGTGCATTTATCCATAGGTCCACAACAGATCTAGATGCACTCACTTAAGATATTAAACTTTTAGGCTGCAATCAGCCTATATTTGATTTAAGGCACATTTAATGCACTCCCCCAAGAATCCTGGGAGCTGTTGTTTGTTAAGGGTGCTGTGTAAATGACAGTTCCCACAATTCTTTTTTGGGTGTGGGCGGGTGTTTTATATGTGATTTAAATGCATGGTGTGTACACAGCCTTAGGGCTCTGAGGATAGAGCTGAACCCTGAAGATGACACTAGCAACTCACAGAGGACTAGACCAAGGCTGGATCTAGACACATCAAAGAAGCGTTTCAGTTAAGCGCGTTGGAAATTTAAACAGAGAAAGCTGGTACAGAAAAACGGGGCTCCACAGCGCCATCTGGTGGCACAATGTTATATCGCATATACAACACATATAAATCGCTTTTTCTTTACCAATCTAGTTGAGAACCTAGTCATGCCTGGTAACCTAGGCCAGTGAAGTTATTTTGGTACCTTGGCTCTTCCACACCTCCTCTCTGTCAGTAAAAACGGACTAGTAAATTAAATATCGAACCATCAGTCATCTGAGTTGCCACCTTGCTCAGTTTGGTGCTACATCCAGCCCTGATTTCATACTAATAATTGCTTTACAAGGCTTCTCCAAAAAGGCAAAATAGGAAGAGTCATTTGCCAGGCGTTAAGGATTGTCCCTATTTAACAGGGGCAGCTGGAGCCTAGTCCCCTGTAGTCTACGTGAGGCTGCATATTTCAATATAATTTCACAAATGCAATTCGGAATGGGGATCTGAATTGTCTGAATCCCTGCAAACATTTATTTCATCTTCAGCTCAGAGCACAAACGAAGGTTCTTGCAGCGAAGGTTTAAATCTGTTTATTATTTGTGGTGACATTTCAGAATTAACTCCCACGTCCTTAGCCTTGAAATGTTAAGCCATGGTTTAACAAAAGCTTTAAAAAAAAATACTGTAGTGGAGTTAAACAAAGTGACTTGTCTTGTCTCAAATGGAGGAGGTCAGCTGGGGGCCTCCGTGTTTGGAAATGCTCATCTTTCCTAAAGGTCAACTGGACGGGGAAATTGCATTGAAAAGATAATCCTCTTTTGAAGTGTTAGGGAAAACAGCAAAAACCCGTTGTAAAGAAATGCAGTACATGGAGAAGGTAGTCATTATAAGCAACAGGTTTGTTTTCAGACAAGGTGTGAGCATGCTGCGATATTCTGTGCTTTGCAACAAAGTGTGCAGAGTTTATTGAGAAGCCACTGGGCTGTGAACGGATCCGAGAATTTTGGCACGTTACTATGTGTCACGCTGTTGAGCTTGGTCGGCCATTTAAAAACCAGCCACTTTCCTTCTTATTCTCCCAGTTGGGTTAAATATGTTAAAATTAGGTGCATGTTAAATTAGAAATAAGATAAAATGCACGCATCCATGTAAATTTATGGAACCAAATAGATTGGAGCACCAGATACAGTGGTACCTCTAGTTACGAACTTAATTCGTTCCGAAGGTCCGTTCTTAACCTGAAACTGTTCTTAACTAGAGGCGTGCTTTTGCTAATGGGGCCTCTTGCTGCCGCTGCACCGCCGGCACACGATTTCCGTTCTCATCCTGAGGTAAAGTTTTCAATTCGAGGTAACTCTTCCAGGTTAGCGGAGTTTGTAACCTGAAGCGTTTGTAACTCAAGGTACCACTGTAGGAGGAATCATTTATGATAATTCCTGTTAGGCGTGGATGCATTATGTACTGTATTGGCAGTGCCCCCACCCTGAATTTTTTTTTAACCAGTGCTATATCGGCACCTGGGGAATAATCATAACTCCTCTGGAACACGGGTAGAAGAAGACTGCTTCCTGATCCTCCTTCAATCATGTATTTTTAGCAGTCCCCCTTGGATTCAAAATTGAAAAGTACTGCACTCAGGATGCCTTATCCTAAAATAAAGATCAGTTCCTTAAATAACATGAATGACCAAAGAAGAACTACCGGTATATGCACACAATCATACACAATGTCTTATCCGATGAACTTTGTTCCTGTGTCATAACACTCTGTTCGGTTCAAGCAAGAACTCTGAGTCAACAAGGGTGACCTTGGCTTTTTAAAATATGTGCTTTAAATGTTTTCGACAGTAAATGCAGTCTAGAGCTGTTTCGCTTACTAGGCGGGCAGAGACAGGTGTCTCCACCTGAACCTTAATAGTGCGATTTTTTAAAATGTTGTCCCTATCAGTGTTTCTTAATGTTCACAGTAATCAAAATATCCCTAGAGCACATGGGTATGTTATGTCAATGAGATGATGAAGTAGTGAATGACTTGCAATTTTTTTTAGAAAAAGAGCACTATTAGAGAGTATAGAAAACTGTCTTATTCTTAGCCCAATGACACATCAATGTGGTAATTTCACTCTGCCCCTCAATTCAGCTTCAGCTGATGATTACATAAGACTTCCGCTAAGATGGTGAACTGAGAACCTAAAGATGCAAAATGGCACCACAAAACACAAACACAAGCGGGAAAAGAGGGGAAAGGACCAATCTAATCCTCGAGGTAAAGAGAGGGGAGAAAGATTCCCACGACGGGGTGAGCTCCCGTTCCTCGAAAGAACGCAAGTGCAAGTAGATAAATAGGTACCGCTGTGGTGGGAAGGTAAACGGTGTTACCTTGAGCTCTGGTTTCTGTCATGGTGTCCCATTGCAGCAGAAGTGGTTTAGTCCTGCTGGCCACATGACCTGGAAAGCTGTCTGTGGACAAACGCCGGCTCCCTTGGCCTGAAAGTGAGATGAGCGCCGCAACCCCATAGTCGCCTTTGACTGGACTTAACTGTCCAGGGGTCCTTTACCTTTACCTTATTCAGATGCATGACTGCTTCCAACCACTGAGACAGCTTAGCCATCACAGCTAACAACCATTGATAGCCTTATCCTCCATTGATTTGTCCAATACTCTTTTACAGCCATCCAAGTGGCTGGACATAAGCCAGGGGTAGGCAACCTAAGGCCCATGGGCCGGATGTAGCCCAATCGCCTTCTCAATCCGGCCCGCGGACGGTCCGGGGATCAGCATGTTTTTACATGAGTAGTATGTGTCCTTTTATTTAAAATGCATCTGTGGGTTATTTGTGGGGCATATGAATTCGTTCACCCCCCCCCCAAAAAAATATAGTCCGGCCCACCACATAGTCTAAGGGATGGTAGACTGGCCCACGGCTGAAAAAGGCTGCTGACCCCTGACAGAAGCAGTAAGTACATGTGGTACTTATTGATTCTGTAGTGTGAACCTTAGTTCATGAGGGAAATATGCAAGTACTGAAGCAGTTAAAATAATTGGTGGTTTTTTTCACCTTCTCCCACAACCTGAAATGAGAAAACGAAAAGTTTGGTTCTTTTTAATCATGATGTAGTTTCTAAGCGATTATAAATGGATCCAATAAGAACAATGTTTAAAATTATGTCTAAAATTACAAAGGCAAACCAGTGGCAAATCCTCAGGCCCTCTGTTAATCACATGATAGTATTAATGGTCTGTAAATGATTTTCTTTCATATTCATGTAATTTTGTTAAATTTTCTCCATTTGCAAGAAAGTAGGTCCAACGGGAAGGGAAAGCTTCCTTTTAATGCACCTCCTACTGTCTTAGCATTCACTGGTTATAATTTAGAGGCTCACCAGGGAGGAGACAGATGGTTTCGAATCAATATAACATTACACACATAATGTCAGTATCTCCCTTCAGTCACACCACCCCTGTTGAGTGAACATGGTGAAGGTGTGCTAGCTTCCACAACTTGTACACCATTTATGATGTGGCTAGGACCCTATCCAGATGCCTTTTTTCTTTGACTCTTCGTCATATTTCCAGGTGGCTGGACATGAAGCAGGAACACTCAGATTTGAAAACTTTCATAGAGGAAGAATGTACTTCGGGGATTGTTCATAAGACCACTAATCCAAATTGAGTTGCCAGTTAAGTGCATTTCAATCACTCTTCAGTTCATATAATTTATGTGGTGAAAGAAAAGTGCCCAGGGCTTTTCCATAGCTGTGGTTTCTAATCCATGTTAATTAGTGTGAGAGACACCAGATTAACCTGGATTGTTCTCTTATATTTTTATTGTGTTTCCAGTTATAAACAAGAAAAGGCACAACTGGCAAATTAAATTAAAGCTGTCCTCAAGGATCTAGCAATAGAATGAACAATTAACCCGTACCTTAACCCCCTTATCTGCCCCGTTTCCACACAGCCATAGTTTATAAAGTATATTTATAAATGATTGGATCCTGCGTGAATGGAAGGGCTCCATCCATTTCTGGAAAAGATGATGATCCAGGGGAGGCTGGAAGGGAGGGGGGACCATTTTCCCCCCTTGCAGATTCATCTTCTCCTGAGCCACTTTCTATATAGCCATGGTCCTGATCCAAACTGGGCCATCCATGACTACTTCAGAGATTTCTCAGGGGGCTGCAGAGAGTGGGGAGAAAGAGAGGCGGACAAGATTAATCTATGTCCCTCTTTATGAGTGGGACTGTGGGCAACAGGAAATATTGCAATTAATGGAGATCACAGTCAATGGACTCTAGCTATTGTGCAGCTGACTAGGCATGGAGACATACGCAAAAGGAGGGAATGGATTTGTTCAACGGATGACTAATGGAACTACCTAAGAATAACCCAGAACTAGAATGAAAACTGCCTTTTGTATACCACACATATTGAAAAGGAAGAAAGTACTTTCATATGGATAAATTCAATCCTAAATCAGCCCAACAGGGAGGTGATGTCTCACCGTGTGTTTTTGGCAATACAGCTGCTCTGGATCACCCAGTCTTTTTTAGTAAACTGGAAACTGATGGCATACCACACCTAAAAGATTGCAGAATATCCAAAAAGAAGATAAGCAATTGTTCAGCAGATGTCTATTTTTTTTTTTTATCATGGCAGCTTAACAATGAACACTTCCTCACTGGAATCTAGTGATTTTTTGGGTTTTGAGCAGAACATTTGGGAGGTGCAGGAACTCGTGGGTAATTTAGGTTCTGATCTGCACATCTGCCAAGGGTGTGGATGAGGTTGCTTCATATCAAATTTCACAAATATTAGTTACTTCAAGCATCCATACTCTGAATCAGGGAACATGGACACTGACCAACATCCAGATTCAGATCTGGAGTTGCCAATGTGATGCCCTCCTGATGCTGTTTGACGCCATCTTTTATCTGCCTCGGCCAGCATAGCCACTGGTCAAGAACGGTGGGAGTTCCAGCCCAACAATATCTGAAGGACATTATGTTGGCCACCCCTGATTTAGATCCTTCCAAACTTTCAGGAACTGTACACCAGTTACTAACAAGGAAGGCATTATTCCCTCAATCAATACACACACAGAGAGGTGGATTAAAAGTGACTACTGAGAAAGAATAGCATTAGGAGAAGCAAGTTTGTGGTTTAAAAGCTATGAGGACTGCAGCCAGCCAAAGGGGGTTTGTTCAAGAACTGTGAGTGTTGTGCTCATGAACTCGTGCTGAGAATTTCTAAAAGCAAAGCCGGCATTGTAAACTTGTGTAGATGCTCAGAAGAGCCATTATCTCTCTGTCTTATCTCTCTAATTGACTGAAGCAAGAGCACTGATTTGGCCACCACGAGTGGTTGTAAAGAAATAAAAAAAAAATTCCAGATGTGTATCTGGAGAACAAACCCACCTTTAATTAAAAGATTGATCGTGCTTGGGTGCAATAATAAAAATAATAAAAGAGCTTCCCATCAATGAATAAAAATACGTTAGCGAAGATAACTCAGGCTTGGTGTAGAGACCATTGTTTAAAAGTTGTGTGGAATCGGGTTACTTGTGGTGAAAAACTGGAAAAGTACAGAAATTCCAACAAAAACAGAATGGCTCATAAAATTGATAGAATACCATAATGCAATTAAGATAATGGGGATTATTGGAGAAGTATCAAAGGATAAACTAGAAAAAGAATGGAGCGCCTTTGGGGGGTACATCCAGAATTATGTTGAAAAATCTGAGCTCCTATCGAATTAGAGCAAGTTCCAGGAGAACCATAAAATGAGGAGAAAAAGAAAAAGGTAGAATATAAAATTTTGACTTGGAAAACAAAAAAATATTTACAGTATATATAAAAAAAAATGATGGAAAGCTGGAGATATTGCAACTAAGAAGATTGGAAGTTGTGCACAGGGTGAAGTGGGGGGTGGTAATGGTAGAGGGTGAAGGAAGAGCAAGAAACAAGGGAAAAGGAATGAACAATTGTATAGACACGGAGATATATAAATGTATGTGTATGTATGTGTATGTATATATATATATATGAGTTTGTATGTATGTGTAATAATAATAAAATTTCTAAAAAATATTAAAAAAAAAGTTGTGTGGAATCAGATGGGGGAATTAAATAATTGCCTCAGGAGACCCCAACCCACGATGGGAAATGGGATCTGTCCAACGGAAAGTCGAGTGGCCCTGCAGTGTGATGGCTGTAGAAGCATCAGTAGCAGCGGCTCACAACAACAGCACACCAGCTCAGTCTTGAAACGGCAGCAAGATGAAAGAAAAGAAAAGGAGGCAACTTACCGTAGGTTTCCACTCCAGCACAGCAAGCTCTGAGGCCTGATAACAACAAAGAAAGGAAAGCCCAAGCTTTGGTTATGTGTAGATTCACTCATCTTCAAGGACGTTGTGTGGGCCATGAACCATAGGCAGTTGACACCCCACTGCGGTTTTACGCTCTTTGAATATTTTAACCAGAAGACCCACTATTTTCAATCACTCCCAAACATCAACCACACTGGCTGAGACTGATGGGAGATGTAGCTCTAGTACAAAACATGTGGAGTGGCAACAGGCTAGGGAAAGCTGGCCTAGAGCATTATTCATTTCGTATGTGTGAGATCCTGGCCTTTCTTATCCGCGGTTAAGCCTTCTGTGTGGCCTTGAGCAAGCCTCTTAGCGTAACCTACCTCAGGGTCTGCTGTGAGGATAAATCAGTGAGTATATTTAAACAGTTTGTACTCTGACAAGGTGGCTCTATCCAAGATTCCCTAGTAATGTGTTTAATGCTATGAAATACTGAAAAAGCTTTACAAATGGTAATGCCAAAGAGGACAGCCCACAAATTATGTCAACGCTATCTACCGAGTTACCACATGCATACAAAGGAACTGTTCCTGCAGTTTCCTATTTGCCCTCCCTTTCAGTTTCCTCTCCCCAAATAGACTGCAAAAATCAAGAAAGTGGGGGGGGGGAGCTTTCACGCTACAGTCACTGTCATTAGGGATAGGTGAATGTGTCTATTTAAGTTCCTCATTCCTCCAGTCTTAAGTTTTGTTAATAATTTGCTTTGCAAGAATGCATATATTAGGTGTACCTAATATATGCATTCTTGCAAAGCAAATTATTCTTATATAATGCAGTGTGTGTGTGTGTGTGTGTGTGTGTGTGTGTGTACTTTACCTGGTTACATGCATTTCTGTACACTGTACACATTATTTGGCTGGACAATTGCGCTGCGTAATTCAGAGGAGTGCAGATTTCAAAGGATGGTTGTGGTTTGGTTTGAGTATTCTTTTTGAAAGTGGAAATTAAGTATATTGTCCATTAAATGCAAGCTTCTTAAATGCATTTCTTCCTGGAGCCTTATTTAGCGTTTTGACCTCCATCCACCTAATCTAACATTTCTTGAAAAATTAAATCCTGCAGATATATCAGAATCTGATAGTGAGCCATTTATACAAATATTGTCTTCCTTCTCTGCTCCTTATCACATGGAAATATCTTGTGGCGGATGTAGTTGCCTTGTAGAATGTGGTTTGGAGCAAACTAAGACTTTCCAGGTGTTGTGGGAAAGTCAGAAGGTGATAAAGGATACCAGTGTTCAATTTTTCTTCTGTTGATTCGTTTCCAGGATCTGTCAGTTCAGCTCAGCCCACCCACCCCCTCCAAGATGGCTTTAACTGCATTTCTGGCAGTCTGCAGAGCAGGTGACAATCTGAACTCATTTCCTTCCTTTCTATCTAATAACCTCTTGTCAGAGCAGAGGAAGGGAGAGTTATTCTCTTAACTTCCTTCAAAGGGTGAAGCAAAGGTTATTGACTGATATTTCCCATGCATTCTTCATTGCATACAGAGCCGGCTGCAATTCCCCCCCTCCCCACCTGACATCATCAAGGGTTCACGCGAAAGATGAAGGGATTCTGAGATTAGTTCACCTTCTTAGCGTGCTACAGAGAATTTCATAGTTCATTATCTCACTCCTCCACCAGCGAAATTGTGACGACTGACAAGAGAGGATTACGCCCTGCAAAAATTTATTGGCAAGCATCTGAACAAGAAGGGAGGACTCCTTACTCCTTTGCATTTTGTGAGAAGCAAGGTCAACACAAAATCCCACACATTCAGGATCCATAGAGAAACGACCCCACAGATGCCAGGACTTTTGTGTAAGTGTCTGTCTTAGGTTTCCTGTTCCATACCTAGAAATATGTCCAATAATTCCAAAAGCATGAATGGCTGCATTCACCCGATGTTACGGAATGAACTGTAAATCTGGAGTTGATACAGCAGCTCCTCAGGATCCTCAAGTGCGATTTGATTTATCCTAGGGGTCACTCCACGAGAAGGCAACACTTTGAGGGCAGGTTTGGAAGTGCATTGGGTATGTTTCTGAACAGAGCAGGAATGCACACAGTTGCCAGCGCCAGCCACACAGTCTGCATTCCAAATAGTGACAGAGAAATATGTCTTGCAACTTTGCTACAGGACAAGGGTGCGGAGTCTATGGCCCTCCACATGAAAGAATGAAATTTATTATTATGGTCACAGACCAGTTCCAGCCCACATACAATATCAACGAAATCATAAGACACGATAGGGATACATTTGAATTTGCAATTAGGTATAACTGGGACAGGGACCCAGGTGGCGCTGTGGGTTAAACCACAGAGCCTAGGGCTTGCTGATCAGAAGGTCGGCGGTTCGAATCCCTGTGATGGGGTGAGCTCCCGTTGCTCGGTCCCAGCTCCTGCCAACCTAGCAGTTCGAAAGCACGTCAAAGTAGATAAATAGGTACCGCTCTGGCGGAAGGTAAGCGGCGTTTCCGTGTGCTGCTCTGGTTCGTCAGAAGCGGCTTTGTCATGCTAGCCACATGACCCAGAAGCTGTACGCCGGCTCCCTCGGCCAATGATGTGAGATGAGTGCCGCAACCCCAGAGTCGGTCACGACTGGACCTAATGGTCAGGGGTCCCTTTACCTTTATAACCGGGACAATACAGATATAGCAACAATCAAAAATATATATAAAATAAAACTTAGTCACTAAAATGTAACCTAAAATTATCATTTAAGGCCTTAATCATTATAATAACACTGCTTGTTCCCTAAGTTTTATGGCAATCGCACAGAATTTGGCTATGGCCCTCCACATGTTGTTGGACTGCAGGTTCCATCTCCCCTGATCATTGGCCATACTGCCAGTGGCTGATGGGATTTGTAGTCTGACAACATCTGAAAGGATGCACAGATTGGAAGCAGGAGCAAACAGTATTGAAAGTGGAATCATGTCTAACTGTCCCGATACCATCCTGAACATAAATTGTCACGAACGAGCAATCAATAAGATGTCTGAAGAAGCTCCATAGCAGTAGACCAGAGGCTGTTAACTGTCTGGAATGGGTGTTCTGTTGGAGCTGAGAGTGGGTGTAAGTCCAACTCTGTGCCTGAAGGGGGAGCCCTTTGGAGGTCACCTGAGCTTTCCTGAATCAAGAGCTGGGTACAATGACAAAAAGGGACCCAGGTGGCGCTGTGGGTTAAACCACAGAGCATAGGGCTTGCTGATCAGAAGGTCGGCGGTTCGAATCCCTGCGATGGGGTGAGCTCCCGTTGCTCGGTCCCAGCTCCTGTCCACCTAGCAGTTCGAAAGCACATCAAAGTGCAAGTAGATAAATAGGTACCGCTCCGGCGGGAAGGTAAACGGTGTTTCTGTGCACTGCTCTGGTTTGCCAGAAGCGGCTTTGTCATGCTGGCCACATGACCCGGAAGCTGTACGCCAGCTCTCGGCCAATAAAGCGAGATGAGCGCCGCAACTCCAGAGTCGGACACGACTGGACCTAATGGTCAGGGGTCCCTTTACCTTTACTTACAATGACAAAATATCTGAACCATTGTAGTTGTATACAAATTCTGAAAATGAACGCATTTAAAAAGGTAACACACCATCTCACAGACCACATGTCTCCCAATTTGCCTTGAGTGAACAGGGCAAAAAAGGCAATCCAGTCTGGCGAGAGAAAGGGGAGAAAAAGTGTTTGGCCTTTTGCAGAAGTGATGGGTAAAATCCAGCCTGACTCTCAAAGCAACTCATGATTAGTGCAAACCCCATGGAAGCTGGCTGGAGGAATGCTTTGGGTTTTTAAATTATTTTGACAAGGAATAGAACAGAATACAAAATCTGCTTGCTTATATGACTTTGCACTCTGAAATCTTGAATTCAGGTTTGAAATATTTGTTAATGTTTCATTCGGCTGAAAAGTTCAGCCCAGTTGTATGGCAGATTGTGTGTTATGCCCCTTCCAAAATAGCATTATGAAACATGGAAAGAAAATGCCAGAGAAGCACACATTGTCACACCCTGCAGATAAGGCAGACAGCATCTCAGCCTCGGTTCAGAAGAGGAAAACAATGTATGTCAGAGTGGTTCCTTGCCAGTGGCCTGACATTTCCTATTGCTGCAACAGAAGGCTGGTAACTCCACCATAAGGTGGAACAGTCAGAGGAAACTCTGTTTGGAACCCAAGTTATGAAGGTGGGTGGCTTTTTTAAAAAAAAATGTTCTATCCATCTTCAGTTTCAGATGCCAAAGATATCAAGCGCATGAGAGAAAAAAGCACTAACTTATTTTAACTAAAGCCTTTGCTACTTGAAAAGATTCCTTTCCATTGCCACACAATTGACAGGATTACAGAGGCAGCACAGTACAAACTCTTTGATCTCAATCTCTTGCTTTCTGTCTTGTCAACATGCGCTCACAGTATGGAACATGGTGAATTATTGCCAATGCGTTTCCCATTTTCTCTATGCTAGAAGTAAAAAAAGCAATTCAGAAACCATCCCTATAAGGAATAGATTTCAGTTATGTTGCAGCAACAAAATATGTGAACTCGTGATGATGAGAACGCTCTACTAATGCAGGGCTGATAAAATGCATTCTGCACCTGGGTTTGGTCCTAGAGATAGGTTTCCCTCAATTCCTTATTTTGGTTTCCCCCAGTTCTTTATATTTCCAGTCAGTTGTCCACATTTCCACATCAGTTTGTCACTGTTTTTAATTTTAAAAAGTCCAGATGACAATTCATTATGAGTCCCCCAATTATTATTTTTTTGGGGGGAGGGCTGGTGGAAGGGCAGGTTTGGCACTCTAAGAACCTGCTGTGGGAACCACAAAATGCCCATTTCACAGAATTAAAAACTGGTGTTGCTCAGAACACTCCACCTCAACAGGCAAAACATTATCATCTTCCCCCAAACAAGTAAAAAAAAAAAATTGATGAAAAAGCAAGACAACAATCCCCCTCAAAGAAACCACCCAAAAATTGATTACTGTATTTTTCTGTGTATAAGACTAGGGTTTTTTGTTTTTTGTTTAACCAAAAAACTAGGTTTAAAATTGGGGCTCGTCTTATACATGGGTAGTGCTGAGGGGGTGTTTTCTTAATTTGGAGTCCCCCAAAATAGGGGGTGTCTTATACATGGGGGCTTCTTATACATGGAAAAATACGGTAAATAAAAACTCAATTAAAAAAAAAAAGAATTTAAAAATGGGAGGGACCTGAGGGGGCCATTGTGCTGCATTGGGAATCCCAACTGTAAGTAATCTGACTCATATGCACCTCTTCAAATCTGCTGTTATTACATTTGCAACTCAAGATTCTGGATCTCAGTACCAGTGTTCAGTAGCAGCATAATAGCACAACAAAGGAGTTGGCCGCTGTTTGGGATATTTCAATCAACTTTTCTGTTCTTGTACTTCAGAAGGGGAATTCAGAGCAAAAAAAAAAAAATGCTTATCTTCCTCTAAAGCTTTAACCAGAGTGCAGTTTCATAAATCATTTCAAGTAATCAGACACAATCAAATCTAAGCTTTCAGTGCACAGTAGAAATAATGTGCAGGCACAGATAGTTTTAGGTCGCTTTACTTTGTGCCAATGAATCTGCCATTTGCAATAGAGTTTCTGCCAAGAGAATCCCTTCGGATTTGGTCAGCTTTGAACAGAGGATATAAGAAAAGTCTATACAAATATTTCAGTTTTATCCTAGTTCCTTTTTTGCGCTAGCTTTTGTCAACCAAAGCAAACATTCTTTAAATGGTTCCTGCATCAAATACAGTATCTGAATGCACAACAACCCATGCATTATTTGGAGATTTTATCTATAGGGTTGCCTTTACCCTAAAGGCTTTATCACTGCTGAAGTATTGCTTTTTCTGCAATTAGCTGGAAGCAGATTTAAAATGGCAATCCCAATTGCAGACTGCACTTTAATATGGCACTACATTATTGAGGGATTCCTTTGCCCATGGCCAGGAATCTTGAATACAATTGGTACCATTACTTCTAATGATCTAGACATTTTAGGTTGTAACCAATGCTGTCCTCCTATTCACCCCACCCAAGATCCCAGACCCTCTGGAGATGACTTTGGGGGCAAATGAAGGGCTGCAGGGAAGAGGAGGAGAAAGGTCATCCTGCCAGTGGAAGTCTCTTGTGCTAGCAGGACAGAGATGCTGGCTACCACCCTATACTTCTGTCGATGCAACCTGGAAATCAATTCATCTTCTTTGCACCCATATCACATTGCTGATCCTTAGTTCCTTTCCACTTGTACTGCTGTCAAACCAGGTGTCACTAATCCTGTAGTGCAGTTGCTTTTTCCTACCTAAATGCAGAACTTTCCATTTATCTCACGTCTGTTACTTTGGGCCCAGTTCTCCATCCTGTCAAGGTCAACTTTTGTCATGTTTATGTATTCTAAGATGCTGGCTACCCCACTCAGTTTGATGTCACCTGCAAATCTGATGAGCATCCCTTCAATTGCTTTGTCCAAATCATCATCATCATCATCATCATCATCATCATCATCATTTTATTATTTGTACCCCACCCATCTAACTGGGTTTCCCCAGCCACTCTGGGCGGCTCCCAACAGAACACTAAAAACAGGGGGGGGGGCGGACTTCAAACATTAAAAACTTCCCTAAACAGGGCTGCCTTCAGATGTCTTCTAAATGTCAGATAGTTGTTTATTTCCTTGACATCTGATGGGAGGGCGTTCCACAGGGCGGGCACCACTACCGAGAAGGCCCTCTGCCTGGTTCACTGATAAAGATGTTGATTATTTAGTACCGGTAGTTCATTAATGTCTTGATTAGGACTCTGTCCAATCCGTAAACTATATCCAAAAAAGAGGTTTCCACTTCTGATGCTACAAAAGTGGGGCCTGCAACAAAATATCCTCTCTCCTAAAAGGGTTCCAACCACAGCCAGGGTTCTCCACTTCCCCATTCTTCTGTCTGATGGTCACTTGATATTTTGTGGCTACTGAGCATGCTCACTTTGCCCAATCCTCCCTGGGCTGTTTTGGAGGGTTTTATTACCACTGGGGTTTGTTTGTTTAAAAAAATGATTTGGCGTCTATTTCTGCAAGTGTTGGGGGTTCCCCCAAGCATACTGCAACCTCCTCTTGTTTTTTAATTGCCCCCTTTTGGCTGCAAATCCAGTGCTACTCATTATGTGGGTTTGCTATTAGACAGAGTGATCAAAAACAAAACATTTTTTTAATGGAAACTGTACAAACCTCCTGGAAAGTAACACCCAGTAGAACTTACTTCTGGGTAAATATAGCTTGACTTACACTGCATGTAACTACAAGCGTCCCAGTAGAATTTGGATAATTGCCAAAGTCTAGAAAATGTTTGAAACAAAAATCAAATTGGCAGGTTATTTTTACTGGAACATTAAAAATTAAAGTGACTGTAAATTTATATACTATACATAGCATCACTTTTAAGCTTGCATGGCTGCATATGTCAACCTAGATTAAGCTACCCTCTTCTGGCAAAGTTTATATCCAAACAGTAAGCTGAAGGTGCACATTCTTGGAATGATGAAACTTAGATACCTAAAGCAACTTAAAAAAAAAATCCCAAACAGATTATGCCAAACAATCTGTGCCAGATTGAACCCATTCTCCCTCCTCCCTTTTCTTGTTCTGCCCTAAGACGCATTAATGTGACTTGTCTCTTGTTAAATTTATCCACTAACAAACTGGACTAGGTAGGAAAAAATGTCAATACAGTTTCGTACACAGTGCATACTTTTAAGATTTACCCCATCCCAAATGCTTTAAATGTATTGTGCCAAATGCTTGTAAATGTATTTATCCAAATGCTTTAAATGTATAGTGTCAATGTGACCTAAGGCTGCTTCCGCATCGTGTCTTTACTGTGGAACAGCCACACTTTACTTACTCATTTTTATGGGGCATCCACATGACATAAGGATCAAAGCATTATACTCCCATGTTTTCCCTGTTCTGCTACCATTCCACACCCACCCACCCCAGTGTTCAGAAAATACTTCTTTTCTTTTCTCTTTGCTTTTTACACAATGGGAAAAACTGAGCAATTTCCTCAGATGTAGATGACCCATCGTGCAGCTGTGCTGGGATATAAAAATCAGGAATAGACTGCATCTCTCCAATATCTACCTGTCAGGAATGCTTTGATGGTGTTTCCTGCTTGGCAGGGGGTTGGACTGGGTGGCCCTTGTGGTCTCTTCCAACTCTATGATTCTATGATCTAGGAATTGGTTCTGTTTTAACCTGTCCCTTTCAAAATAGCACTTGATTGTGGTTTTACTGCATATGTAGTGACTGCTCCCCCCACCCCTTCTTTGGATGTTGTCACTGCCTTTGCCTAGTGCAATAAAAAAATTAAATTAAAAAAAATAGCATTGCCTTTATGTCAGCGTATTTCCATTTTCGTCCTCAGTTACACCATGTTTGGGAGTTAATTGAGGAGGGAGGAAGTATTTAATCATTTCTCCTGGGATCCTAATGAAACTTGTCCCCACTCCAATATTTGGAGCAGGGGAAAGGGGGGCTGATAACTTGACTGCAAAATATTATTTGTATTCAGGAGCAGCCCACATGGGGTGGTGCCACACAGCTGTTCTCTTAACCACCTGTGGTGAGGCTGCATGAGAGTGTCAGACTGACTTTCTGGGCCAATCTGGCACTCTTGCGCAGCCATACCATGCCACCCTTCCCTCGATGCCACCATGCCCTGCCCCTGCAGCATCCCACAAGGCAGCAGCTACACCAAGTTGGAGAGGGCACCTCCACAGTACCAGCCCACTATTCAATCCAGCCATGCCTGCTTGTATTCCAGAAGTCTGAAATTCTAAAGTAGATTTTGCTTGGAGATGAGGCCCAAGGGATTAGGCCAAAGCCTTCACAGAAAAAAGAGTCTGAAGTGATGTTCACTTGGAGCTTCTCATTCATTGCGCTGTTGGGAGATACCAGGGCTTGCTCCAGCATCGCAGCAATTGTTGTTTAGTCGTTTAGCCGTGCCCAACGCTTCGTGTCCCCATGGACCAGAGCATGCCAGGCACTCCTATCTTCCACTGCCTCCTGCAGTTTGGTCAAACTCATGTTGGTAGCTTCGAGAACACTGTCCAACCATCTTGTCCTCTGTCATCTCCTTCTCCTTGTGCCCTCAATCTTTCCCAACATCAGGGTCTTTTCCAGGGAGTCTTCTCTTCTCATGCGGTAGCCAAAGTATTGGAGCCTCAGCTTCAGGATTTGTCCTTCCAGTGAGCACTCAGGGCTGATTTCTTTCAGAATGAATAGGTTTGATCTTCTTGCAGTCCATGGGACTCTCAAGAGTCTCCTCCAGCACCATAATTCAAAAGCATCAATTCTTCGGCGATCAGCCTTCTTCATGATCCAGCTCTCACTTCCATACATCACTACTGGGAAAACCATAGCTATATGGACCTTTGTTGGCAAGGTGATGTCTCTGCTTTTTAAGATGCTGCTTTTTAAGACAATTAGGGAAGTCCTTTGTTCACTAAGGCTTTCATGAGTTCACAATGAAAGTGCCCATAGAACTCCAACTCTTGGGGAGTAAAAGCATTACAAATGGCATTGGCCCTTCAGGCAGATCTGCTGACAGAAATAATTATCATCAGGACGACACTGTATTATCTCCCATTATACTTCTGAGCCACTTTAACTATTCAGGCACTACTGCACCTAAATAATATAGCCACGTATAGATATTGTTTTGTACATTTGAAGGGGAGAAATCCTAGCTGAATCCCATTTAAATTGGAAATGGTGCAGCAAAAGCTGTTTTATATCAGGGTTCATTCAAGCAAAAATATGTTTTACAGTCTCAAAAAAAAATCTCTTTAAAAGCCTGCCGTACATTATGTGGCCGAAACAGACAGCTGTCCAAGTCTCAACATTTTGACTGCAAGGTGGCCCATCTAAAAAGTACCTCACATATAGCTAGCTGGCTGAATGAGTTGGTACAATACAGCGGTTCAGATAAATCAAGTCTTTGAAAATGACACGAGGCTCCTTGTAAAGAACATCAGTTCAGACCTCTGGGCTTTCCAGCTGTCGTGGCTTTACCTTGTCATGGACTGTTGTATTTGAAGAAATGCCAAAGAAACATTGCGAACGCATATTGACTTGTATGTTTGTGTGTAGGTATATTTCTGTGTGCACATGCACATGTGCAGATTTCTGTTCACTGGATGGAAAAGGGCAATCAAATTTTGCTTACTTATGGCGCTATATAAATAATAACACATAACATTTCTGCACCTTACTCTATTTATCTATTATCTATCTCTGTATTACAGTGATATTAATTTTTTAAAGCAACGCTTTTTAGCTAGTCTTCTTCAACTGCTCTGTGAGGAAGCTCAAGGGGGTGTGCGGCCAGGGGTGGCATGTTCCATTTCGCCATCTGAGGCAAATTTGGAAGTGCAACCCCTCTCTGCTGCTGCCACCACCACAGCACCACCCACCTCCACCAGCACTGCTGCCATACTAGCCGCCATGCTCCTAGCTTTGGGGCTTCCACCACCTGAGGCAGCTGCTTCACCCTGTCTCATGATAGGGCCGGCCCTGTTCATTGGCCATGCTGGTTGGGGTTGATAGGAGTTGGAGTCCAGTAACCACAGGTTTAGAACCTGCAAATGCTGTTAACCGCTTTCAAAATCCCAAACAGGTTGTGCTCTTCACACTCTGGAGGAACCCTCCATCTCTTTAATCTACTGATTCTTAAGCTTAACTTTGTTGTATTGTACAGTGGTACCTCAGGTTACAGACGCTTCAGGTTACAGACTCTGCTAACCCAGAAATATTACCTCGGGTTAAGAACTTTGCTTCAGGATGAGAACAGAAATCGGGCAGCGGTGGCGCAGCGGCAGAGGGAGGCCCCATTAGCTAAAGTGGTGCTTCAGGTTAAGAATGTTTTCAGGTTAAGAACGAACCTCCGGAACAAATTAAGTACGTAACCAGAGGTACCACTGTAGTCTTTTCTGGTATGCTTGTTTGTTGCAGGCACCCTTCGGTTCATTTTAAGACTTGTGCATTGACTAACAAGTAACAATGATATCAATGATGCACAGTATGTGTAAACTAACAAACATTTAAAGGCTATCTAATACAGTTCCCATTTCCCCATCATATCATGTAATCTGTACAGCAACAACAGAGTACAATTTGAGTTTATTTTAGCACAAAACTGATGTTCACTCCTGAATGGGGGGGGGGATTCCTCTTGTATTTCTTTTGTGGTCTAATGGTTCTTTGAATTTGTACTATTGACCATGATTTAATAATTACTCTTAATTAGGACTGAGGCAGTAGCATGGAGTAAATAGCAAAACTTGAAATTGTGCAATTTTCACCAGTGATTACATCCCTTAGTATTCTGTTATGCCAGAGGTATAGAATAACACTCATGAGTGTAATGAAGGAATTGGCTTATACTAGGAAAGATTGCACCATTGCTTCCTAAAGATTAAATAATAATTTTGCCACAATGTGCAGCTGCTACATTAAGCTTTAGTGCCTTTTAATTGCAGCTAACAGGGGGCATCCTATAGCTTCTACTACTACATTTACAAACAGCCAAAAAGAAAAATAATCAAGTAAATATTTATAGAACAGAAGTCCACATCCCTCTAATATTGACCTATACTCCCAACTTGCTCCACTCAGCTGAGTGTATATGTCTCTATACCTGCATTCACATCACCATCCCAGGCCACTGCTTGGTGCATGGAATTAGTTGCATGCAATGACAACCTGATCTGGGGGCTTTCAGTATATAGATGTGGCGTTATTCACACTTAGTAATTTTGTGAGTGTCTAAAGTACACTTGATAAGGACTTGATATGGACTGTGTCAAGGGAGGGATATTAAACGAACATTATTAGCACAACATTGGAAAGAAGAAAGTGTCCCAGCTAAAGAAGATTGGCAAGTCAAATTAACGGAATATGCAGAAATGGCAAAATTGACAATAAAATTAAGAGGAAGAGACAACAACAAATTTAAGGAAGAATGGAATGACTTTATTGCATATATACAGAAGCAAAGTACACAGGTTAATACTTTGGCAGGGTTTTAAGAATACTTGTAATTTTATTATGAATGGACAATAAGTAGGCTAATTCAAATGGTTAAAACTTTACAATGGACATGTAGTACATTGATATACAATGGAACCAAGGAGGGGAATAGGGGGAAGTCAATCTGTTTTGTTTTGTTTTTGTTTTTATCTTTATTATGGTTTGTTTTGTTTTTTGTTATTGTTGGGAAATTAATAAAATGTTCTGAAAAAAGGGAGGGATATTAATCATCTGAAGCAGACCTGATCTGGACCCCTAACCCCATGGCAGAGCTCCTATAGCTAACAAGGGGAACGTTTTTTTCCTATTGCAAATTGCATCTGATCTGAACTGGGTTTATGGAGAGGGCAACAGGTTAAAGCAAGGATCAGGAACCTCAGGCCTGAGACATGATTCAGATCTCTCTAGTTTGCCATCAGGACTCTCCCAGGGCACTTCCCATCTCTGCAGGCTGTGTGTGTGTGTGTGTGTGTGTGTGTGTGAGAGAGAGAGAGAGAGAGAGAGAGAGAGAGAGAGAGAGAATAACGCCAAGTCTAGTTTGCTCCTTAAATAAAAACTTGCCAGTGTTTTCTCCAGGTTTAAAGTGTCTTCTTTATTTTTAAATAAACTGTAAGTACTTCCACACTTAATCCCCCCATACTTTGACTCTTTTCCCCTTCTTGCCGTTGTGTATTCTATTAAATAATTACTTGGTTTTTAAAAAAGAGACTCAAAAGAGCAGCATTTCTAAATATGTTTACATGTGCAGTTGTCTGAGGAATACTGTCATCCATAGAATCTCTGGCTCGAGTCAAGACAGATACATTCACAAACCTCAAATTAATTCATAACTTTGAAAGAAAAAAAAACCCACATGCAAATGCCCGACACCTGGATTGTCTCTTTCTGTTCCCAGATGTCAGTGTTTTATTTCAGCATTTCTTTCTTGAATTGTTGGGGGCTTGGTGTATGCTAACAAGTCTCCTCTATTGGCTGGCAGGAAGCAGGTTCTTGGATACTCTTTCAGGAATTCTATAGCAATTTGGCAGCCTATTCCATCGTTTCCTCACATTTGCCGACATGTTTACAATATGAGCTGGAGGAGTTCCACAGAGTCCATCCGAACCATTTTATCTTCGTGATGCAGAAAGCTTTTCAATTTGTTGTGCTTTTCAGAGACTACACTTACCACAACATTCTTCCACTGTCAGCTGGGATGTGATTTGAGCTGACAGTGACATCACACAGATATCGGGCAAGTTTCCCCTTTTAAAAAGGAACTTTGCTTGAGCAACAAAGGAGAAACAAAATAAAAAATAAAAAATAATCCTTCCAGTAGCACCTTAGAAACCAACTAAGTAGAGTTAGTGGAACACAACAGTTACATACATCAACCTTTTATTGGCATCACATACAAACATCGAAAACAAATCAATACAGAATTACCACTTCCCCAGTGGCACAAAACTTTGATAATGACCGTTCCCCAAAAATAAAAGGGGTGCGCATTTTGCGTGGCTGTGAGCAGCCCTCTGTGATCACAGGCAGCTCCTGGCAGTTGGGTCTGGCACCGCCTTACCAGGTTGGATACCTGTGGACTCCGCCCATGACAGCAGCCGCCCAATCCCGGCTGGGGAGGTGTTGCCAGGGGGATTGGCCAGGTAAAGGGGAGGGAACACACCTTGCAGGAGTCAGCCATTACCTTGGAAGCGGCCGTGGGATCCAGAGCTTCCCCACCCTCCACTCCCTCAACTAATGCTTGTTATGCAGATTAATCTTTTAATTCCACAGCCATACAGGCACGCAGACGCTGCTATGACAAGGTCGCTGTTAAAGGGCCGGAAAGGACTTTCCCTGCATTGGCAGGTTTCGCCTTTCCCGTAGCAATTCGTCACAACTTTGGCGGTTGCAGGCCTTGGGCGGAATCCTTTAGTCATCTACATAAAAGGGGAGGGGGCGTGGGGCGGTGACCCCCGCCCCCATTGCGGCGGCGATACCAGGGTTCCCGTTAAAGGGGTCTTAGGGGGAGGCATTGACCATACGCCCAGAGGTCGTCATTGCCCTCCCCCTCCAGCGGCGGCGAACAAAGGGGGCCGGGCTATCTGCTTGAACATATGTTCTCCAGAGCTAGCCCATCCCTCACACATGCTGGATAACCCTGAAAAGTACCCAGAACCCCGGCTGGGGGGCTGGGAAGGATAAACGCCCAATGCCTGAGCCAAGGTCTCCCTACATCTGAATATTAATAAAGTTGTGGCCAATTTAATCCCATAGAACGTTGTCACGTGTCGTTATTTCCCCCAGGGGCTGCCTGGGGTTCGGGGGGACTCCACCTAGCCACGCAAAAGAAAGGAGGCACAGCAGTCTATCGTCACATCTCTAGGTCTCCAGCGAGATCAGACGTCTGCAACAGTTAACTCCCATACATGAGGGGCTCAAGTATCTTTAGAATTTTTTGCAGAAGTATTAAAAAATTAAGAGAAGTGTAACAATTCCAGAATATCTGCCACTTCCACAAAACGGGAAGAAAGACAAAAACAAAATCATTTTTTAAATGGGCACATCTTCATGAGAAATAAAAACTGATTTAATAGTCATTTCTGGGTATTGTAATGCTGTGAAAGCTTGCTTGTATCCTCACCAAACTCCTGGCCTTTGTAGTAAAATGGTATACAACCAATACAGGCTTTCAGTGTAGAAATGCATCATGATCCCTTGCGAGTAAGGCAGTATTCCAAAAGAATTTCAGTTCCTTCAGGCAAGGGAGATCTGTCTGCCCCTCTCCTGTTGTTGTTGGGACTCCTCAGCTGGCTGTGAGAGTTGTCATTCAAAACATCTGGAGAGCACAAGGTTGGGGAAGGCTTCACGTAGCCCCCAACGTGACAAAATCCACCCTTTTCTCCCACGGCTGGTAGAAAATGTTTGTCTTTCAGATATAGCCATGTATATACAGTGGACACTCGGGTTGCGAACGCGATCCGTGCGGAAGGCGCGTCCGCAACCCGCAGTGCTGCGTCTGCGCACGCGCGGATCGCGATTCGGCGCTTCTGCGCATGCGCAAAGTGCACAAAGTGACATTTAAATATGAAGTAGTTTACAAATGCTTTTAAAATAAATAAACATATAAATTTTCCTGATGAGTCAGATCAAGTCTTAGGTACTTGATGTTACCGTGACATAAAATGTAACACTTGAAAAGACCCATCTGTGTCTCCATTTATGGAACAGTTTGGCTCCTCATGGTATTGTATAAAGTATTTTGCTAATTAATCCTTTGGTGATCAATTTGTGTTTATCAAACACTATGCGTCGAGACACCTTTGTACTGGTGGTGACACATTTGTCAAATCAGGTAGGATTGAGACCTCATTTTGTGACAAGTCAGGGAACAGTTCTTGGTGATTCAAACTGCGTAAGACATGTAATGAGAAATCACTTTGGGGAAATACAAAAATAAAAAATAGAAATGAAGATATATCAGAAACGTGAAAGCAGACAGCAAACAATTGTCCCAAGAGCAGATGTTATGACAAGTAGTCCTGGCGGACTTGTACTCCTAGGAGCCTGTCATCTCTGGGATACAATTAATTCTTCTTTTTCAGTAAGACTTTACAGATGACAGCATGCCAACAGCAGATTTTGAGTATATTTTAATTTTTCACAGTACTGTAAATAGTTGGGAAACTTGACGAAATTTGGTTTTCTTTCCATAGCTATCTCAAATATGAGTTTAGAAACGTGTCTTTGTTCAGAATGGAAAAGAGATGCAAAGGGCTGGCAATTTTTCGAAACAACCAGCAATGGATGTATTAATGACAGAAACTTTAATTCCACTGCTGGAAACCAAAAGAGATATGGAAAGGAATGCTGTGATTATCTGTGATCTTTCGTTCCTGATACAAAATCGGAAGGTAAGTGTCCTGAACAGCAAGTTTTAAGAATATTTTTTTGTGAGAAAAATTGAAGCTGTGCATGCAGGGTGATGCACAGTTAAGTCAATTGTGCATATGGTGAGTAAAAAGTACCATATTTTTCTGTGTATAAGAAGATGGTTTCCCAAAAAAATAGTAAGTTTAAAATTGGGGGTAGTCTTATACACGGAATGTTGCAATTAAATACACATGCCACCATCCATATTCTTCCCCCCCAGCCTCCCCTCACTATTGGCCTCATGACAAACCCTGGTCTGGTACTCCCCCCCCCAGCAGCCCCCACGCCAGATATTGTCCCTTCCACCTGGTTCCCTCAGCTTCCCCCTGGCTACCCAGACCCCTCATTCCCCAAGCGCACTCACTCAGGCAGCTCTGGCAGTTGCAGCTCCTCGGTCAGTGTTCGCATCTGCCGGCGCTTGTGAAGTAAGTGCAGTACATACCGTAAATATTGTGACAAAAGTGCAACACACAGGCGGGAGAGCTGGAGCTGCAGCTACACTGAACTGACAGGAGCAGCCACCATTACAGAGCTTGCCTCACTGTTTAATGTTTAAATATACGGCACTAAATATACCAGTGTTCTGAATATTTAATAAAATATTTGGTGTTTAAAATATTTATTTCTCAATTTTGGGCTAAAAAAATAGGGGTCGTCTTATACATGGAAAAATACGGTAAATCTGAGCTATATTATATTGTTTAGAGAGGCAACTGTGGAAATGGGAAGCATGCTGTGCAGTTAAGCCTCCCGTGGTTAAAAGTAAGTATGCAATACACAACCATGATTTATATTTGCATTTATGAAGAATCATCTATTGGGTTTTATGTTTATATTTTTGTACATCACATAAAAGATATTAAATATTAAGTGGATTAGAAATGCTTTAAAACAAACAAACAAACAAATGCCCAATTATTGCAGATAAGTGTCTTTGTGCCAATAAGCCAGCTCGTTTTTCTCATCTCAATGATGTGGTTATTCCCTCTACCACACACATTAGGTTGAAAAGTCCTCCATTTCTTAGAACACAATTCACCAGGATATCAATTTCCCAACACTACAGTCTAGGTCTGTGTTTTAGGGACAAGGTTAGTAAGCATACTATTTCCTCTGTGATGCTTTCATCAGTTAAATGAATGGATCAAAATGCATAGCAGGCATAGACAAAATCGGCCCGCCAGATGTTTTGGGACTACAACTCCCATCATCCCTGACCACTGGTCCTGTTAGCTAGGAATGATGGGAGTTGTAGTCCCAAAACATCTGGAGGGCCGAGTTTGCCTATGCCTGATGTATAGCATGGAGGACAACAAATCCTTGAAAATGCATCTGCTTGCAGAAGAAGTCTCTGGAAATAGAAGGGTCATTAAATCCTTGAGCTGATATATCACACATTGATATATATGGAGAGGTGAGATTTCTCTGAAGCTTAATGAAACATGGGATAGCAGCTGCCAAAATGCAAATTGAAAACCAGAATCCATGATATGGCAACACAATCTGATTTGGCAGTGGTGCACCTTCCACATTTTCTCTCCATTCCCAAATGGGAGTAATGCTTGGATGATCCAGACACAAGTAAGTTACAGAAGGATTCTGTATCTCTAGGATTTCTTTGATGTTATATGGTTGTTGTTGTTGTTGTTGTTGTTGTTGTTAAAGCAAATCTTAAATTTTCATATTAAAATGTGCTTAGTTCAGGATAGTAATGGGTTATTACTTTTCATTTTGATCTCTATTGGGAAGCTGTAGCTTTTCCTTTTCTCCACTGTACAGCTCATGCTCAGGCTTAAACTTTGAGGAATCAACAGTGGGGTGCTTCTCCCTTTTCTTCCTGTCTGAACCAGATACATAGCTGATATCAAAAAAAAGAGCTCCTTCAGTGGATTTCAGAGGTCATAATGGCAGAATGTGGTCTGTAATGTGTGCTGGGCCTAAGCTATTTAGGGCTTTATAGGTAATATGAGCAGCACAGTGATTTGTACTCAGTGTAGGAAGGCAGCTGGTGCCAAAATTGCTCCAGACTGCCCGTCTACATTAGAACATTATAGAATTAGGGTTGTATGCAACAAAGCTGTCCCAATAGTGCAACTATTTTCCCCTGTGCAACAGAACACATATTTTTTCTCCCACGCACCCCCCTCAATTTAATGTGGTGGTTTAGGGCAGTGTTCCCCAACCTTGGGCCTCCAGCTGTTTTTGGACTACAACTCCCATCATCCCTCGCTAGCAAGACCAGTGGTCAGGGATGATGGGAATTGTAGTCCGAAAACAGCTGGAGGCCCAAGGTTGGGGAACACTGGTTTAGGGGAACCCAAGAACAGATAGGGGAGGGGAGGGAGCAGAAGGGCAAGTTCTGTCACACAAGTGGAAAACCTTGTGTGAATGGGTTGGCTTCATTGTATACTACCCTTAGACATAATAATACATTGATTTTAAAAGGCATGTACAAGCTTCCCAAACACATTTCCAAAGAAGAGCTAAGATGTTCTCAAGTGATTCCTCAGTTCCAGAAGTCAGCCGCCATTTTTATGATTAGAATAGTAGCCTCTTAGAACACTTATGCCCCCATTCCAACTTTTCTAGTGGTCTAAAAGTATAGACGGGACTGCATTAGAAGATGAACATTTCAATTCCCAGTAGAAATACTAGATTTAGCTAGCCAATTACCACACTGACAAAACTCTGACAGAAGCTGGGTAATGGCTAACCTCTGAAGACCCAAGGCAGATGAGACATTTGCACTTGTCAGCACAATACACTTAAAAGTGAAACCAACTCGGAATGGGTGGAAACATGCTTATCTTCCTTAGGAGGTACATCAGTGCCGGTAGGGAGTATTATTACTGGTTTTAAAAACAGGAGCCCTCCCAATAAAAAAAGCAACACGCTTGAAATACTATAATACATAAACAAATACAACAACTATTCTGGGGCAAGTTGGATAGCAATTGTTTTGTCTTAGCTACAGAAGAAGAAGAAGAAGAAGAAGAAGAAGAAGAAGAAGAGAGTTTGGATTTGATATCCTACTTTATCACTACCCGAAGGAGTCTCAAAGCGGCTCACATTCTCCTTTCCCTTCCTCCCCCACAACAAACACTCTGTGAGGTGAGTGGGGCTGAGAGACTTCAAAGAAGTGTGACTGGCCCAAGGTCACCCAGCAGCTGCATGTGGAGGAGCGGAGATGCAAACCCGGTTCACCAGATTACGAGTCTACCGCTCTTAACCACTACACCACACTGGCTCTCATTGACAGAGAATTATGCTAGCTGAAGCATAATTTTAAAAGTTTTGCATGCACACGGCAGCAGAAGCAACTCTCAGGCTGGGATATAGCTGCTATAGTAGCCTTTCAGAAGGTGAAGCATTGTTGCCCCCTGGGAAGCAGAGGGGGCACGGAAGTGGGGAGATTGTGACTAGAGCAGTGACTATGCCCCAGCAAGAGAGTGACTTCATTTAGGCAGAAACATATCCAGATTAGAAGAACTTCATCCTCTCATCTCTCCCCCTCACCATAAAAAAATAAAAATAAACAAAGCTTTATTATCCTGATTGTCTCAAAGAAGAAATTCACATAACTGTTCCCACAGTACTTTCCAGAGAAGTCATCTGAACATAGGAAGTTGTCTTATACCAAGTCAGAGCACTGGTCTATTTAGATCAGTATTGTTTAAACAGACTAACAAACACCCCATAATTAGGCTTACCGCTAAAATCCTTAATATGCAGGAAGAGTGAGCATCCCACATTTAGGCCTATCACTGAACAAAAAGCAAAATCTTGACTTCCCCTCTCAGACTCCCTCCTCCCTCAGGCTTAAGGGTGTGCTCAATGCCTTTCTAATGAACAGCCTAATGCCTGTTGTTACCGTGGCCAAAAATAAACATGTTGAACAATTGGTTTCTAAAAACGGGAAGGGAAAAAATGGAGCTGTCCTAATTGCTTCGTGACATGCTCCTGACATTCGTACTCCATCATTTTCTTCTCTCTCTGTCTCTCTCTGTCTCATTTCCCCTGTGAAAACGGAGAGAGAGAAAGAGGTGAAGGATCAAGAGGGTGCAAATAGTTTGGTGCTACCATTATGCAGCTGCTCCATTCTCAAGTGGATGAGGCTCTGCCAAACAGCATGGACCAGCGTGCAGATCTGACATCAAGATGCAGTATCCTCAGGCAGCAGTTGGGGTCCTAGTGCCCAGTCACGGATGCCTTCTCTAGGCCTCCCAATCAACACTGGGCAGCTGGGTCTGCCGCCATTTTAATTTCTCACAATGTCTTTGATGAAGAGCTGCATGGCAAAGTTTGCAGAAGTGGGAATGTCAAAAGATGGCTGTGCTTCAATTGTTTGGGGAGATTTGAGTGTTGGTAGATATGTCACTCAACAATGAACTGAATCAAATTGCTCCCCCTTCCCTAACAGTGCCCCAGAGTGATATCTGAATTGAGACAAAACAAACGGCACTGGCGGGGAAAATAGGGACATTCTGGGATCAAATCAGAAACTGGGGTGGCTTTTGTAATTCTAGGACTGTCCCTGGAAAATAGGGACACTTGGAGGGTATGTATAGTGTAACATAGCTCCAATCCTGCTCCTTGTTCTCAATAAGCATAATGCAAAGTTTGGTTACTGTAAGAGCTGTCCAAATACATAATGAATAACTTTCTAAAATATAAAGGAGAAGCTATCACATCATGGAGAGAGAGTGGGGTATAGCATAGTCCTTGCCCTGATGTACTAGTTTGCTACAGGCAGGGAGATTTTCACATGAAGAAGCATTAAAAAACAAAAAACCACCCTCCCCAGCAACCCAGAATTCTACTTCAGTTCCCCACTCTACATAATGTGTTGGTTGGCTCTAAATCTGCCTTTTCTTTTTCTTTTTGGATCTTATGCAGGGGTGGTATAATCACAGTACTGTAATGGAGTCGTGTAGACTTGGCGTTGCTGCTGCACCTGGATTCAATTAGAATTCCCATCCCCAGAGGAGTCAGGCTCCCTTGAAAAAGAAAATGAATAAATTGTTGGTTTTGCCGAGCAAACCACAGACGCTTTTGTGGCACTGCAAAAGCACCTGTCCCAGGGAAGAAGAAAAAAGTGGCACCTTTACACAAGCCATTAAACACATCCATAAAATTAGCAAATATGTAATGTGTCCCTTTATATGTAATTTCCCTTTTTTAAAAAAAAAACCAACAAAAAAACCCCCTTCTTCATAATTACTCTTATTATGTAGGTGGGCAGTCTCTTAATATAGATAAAGACCTTTGCAGCTGCTCCCCTCACAGGCCTCATGTTTAATATGCACTTTGTAATTAGCTTGGAAGCAAAGCCCCATTTTCACAGTCAACCCGTTTTCTGTCAGATCATTTTTAATCTGAGCTGCGTTCAGCTGCGAAGGGCTGATAAGCATTTCGGAAATCTCTGTCCGTGACAAACAGGACTTTAATCTCCTCTTTTAATTTTCTAGTGCACTTATTACACAAAATTCAGCTCTAAAAAAGAAAGGAGGGAAAGGGAGGGGGAAAAAACCCCAGTCCCTTCACACATTCAAAATATCTTCCTTGGATGTTGTACCATTTTCCTTCCCTAAAAGTGCTCAGCTTGATTCTCAGGTCTTTAAAGTCTCTGTCACAAAGTAATATTATTGGTAGCGGCTTTCCTTTCAAACACTTCCCTCCTATAGTTCATTTAATGCTGATGATATCAACCTCAAGTGCTTTTGTCTTCTGAAATGGGGGGGTGAGGAGGCTGGTTTCCTGAGCAGCAGCCTCACTTTCTGAGAAGCATCACATCACAATTAAGCAAAGCTAAATGGTGTTCCTTAGTTCTAAGCCTGTTGACAGCTGTTTAACGATGCTTGTTCATTTAAGGCTTAAACCAATTATTACCATTTTTTTTTTAAAAAAAGCAGCAAGTATTAACCTCTTCCTGTCAGTAAGCTAAGACAGATTCTCTAGAGGAAATCAGTGTTCCTAAGAGGGACAAATTGATTTCTCCAATACATGTATGAAATGCTATTTTCACTGCACTCTGGGCTGTTGTTACTTCAGCAGATGGAAATGGGTGGGAGAGGTGAAACGGGATCTGCAAAGTGCTACTAACTAAATAAGAAATAGAAAATATAATAAAAATGCATTTCTACCTGCTGGCAAAATCACACCCATAAAAGTGAGCGAATACTTCACAAGACTTGAAAGCAATTTAAAACATGTTTATTTGAACAGAATCAAAGCCAGCAGAGACAAATATCCCTTATTATTGGCAAAGTAGTAGATGCAACACATTTAGTTGTGCTTGCAATAAAAAACATAAACAAGCTACAGAAACGCAGCAGGAGCCTTCCTTGTTCGGACTCCCACCAACTCTAGAGGAACAAGTCTGATTTAACTGAGGGTAGAAATTACTGCCCAAAATGTAGACTGAAGTTCACCAGTCCATCTCCTCCAGGGGCATAGAATGGGGGAGCTCCCAGGGCGATGGCTCCAGGTGCATTTTTTTTGGAGGGGGGGCAGAAGGGTGTGTGCCTGTCCTGCTGCGTCCTCCTCATGTTACCCTTCCAGCCCACAAATATATCCTTACCTGCCCAGTGATGTTGTGGGTGGATGTATAGCAAGATCGCAGCCACAACTTCCTTCTTCATTTACCTGCAACATGTGAACAGAGGAAGAGGGGTGGATAACTTAATCAAGGGGAGGGTTTTCAAATGCATATCAAGTACCACATCCACCATTGTGGATGGCAGGCTATGGAATCAATCTAGAGAGAAAACAGCATGTTAGTGATGAGCAGGAATGAGTCTGGATTGAGAAAAACATTTTTGTGCTACAAACAGGATAGTATGTACAAACGCCGGCTCCCTCGGCCTGAAAAGCGAGATGAGCGCCACACCACATAGTCGCCTTTGATTGGACTTAACCACCCAGGGGTCCTTTACCTCTCTCTCTTTTTTAAAAAAAAAACCTATGTATGCAGACTAAGGAATCTGATATTGATCCCACAAAGTGACCTGAACTAATGCACATTTAGGCATGGAAACATTGTGCAATGGCTACGGTTTCTATCAGTAATCTCATGCAATTGCAGCTATGAAGTCAAAAATGACAAAAAGAACAACAAATAATCAGTGCTCATTAATTATAATAGGATAAAGGCTCCAACACGATACTCAAACAAGACACAGAATTCATTAACAAGACTGAAAGATTACCGTCTGTTTTTGATAAATTATCAATTATGCTTGCAAGACAAAATTAAAAGGTGCAGCATTTCTCCCCAGGCAGTAGATTTTTATACCATCAAGTTATATTTTCCCTGTAAAAGCTTTTCAGAAATCACAGCAACGAGTTTTCACTGACAGTCATATGCATAGGTAATAGGACTTATGGTTTCTCCTGGGATGCTTTGCATATATTTAATGCTGTGCAATATTTAGGAACCAAATTCTGAAGATGTGTAAGCCTGTCACTTAATACTGAGAATACAGTAACTCCTGTCTTTGGTGGTGTGTAGTAGGAAAATGGCTTTTTTAAATCTTGAGGCGCATACTCACCAGCTTTGAGTAAAATATGCAGAATTATCAGGAGTGTAACCAGGTTGTTGGATATAAGCCATTTTGAGATGTCAAAATAGTAAATATCAAAACACATATTGGCCTCCGCCTGAACCAAGGCCACAGTTTAACTGGCACAGTTTCCACTCTGGTCTGTGCCTGGTGGCCCTAGCCAATGAACACTAACCTAGGTGGTTGGGAGGCAGGGCACCCTAGACCGTTGACTAAGGTGGTGTACACAATAAACCTTTAGAGCATATTCAAAGCACATTCTTCCCCTCAAAGATTCTGGGCACTATAGTTTGCTAAGGGCTGCTGGCAATTTTAACTCTGTGAAGAGTAAACTACAATGTCCAGCATTCCCTCATGGAAATAATGTGTTTTGAATTGAAATTTATAGTCTGTACGCAACCACTGTCTTCAAGCCAGGGCCAGCTGCTGAATATTATGTACCTCAATTCTCCCCGCCATGCCACAAATATCTGGCTCTGCCAGGAACTGCACTTACAAATGTAGCTACGTTAGATGCTATCTATTTTGAATACCGGTAGTCACAATACTAAACTTCAGCTGGAGGCCATATCCTCAAACAGCAACAAGCAGACAGATCCTAACATATAATTAGGGCGCAATTTCAGTGTAAAATAGTTACGCATTCTACATTAGCTTTTTAATTATCGTGATGAATGGAAAATAATGTTTATTAATATTTAGTGTTTTTAGTAACCGAATTAGTTGACATAAACACATTCAATATATATATATTATATGAACAGGACATTTCCATAGGTTTTTGTGCAGCGATTTCAATAATTCAAATATACCTCTCTGTCTCTCTTTAGTGTCGGCTCATTCACCCTCCACAGCATATGCTCACTGAGTTGAGTGAGTTCAGCAAGGTATTATCTGCCATCTATTAAAAGTTCAGCAAATCAAATGAAGCACTCTAAGCCAATCTGCCTGAAGACTGTCAGAACACACACACATAAATTCACATATATAAAAAATACATACAGTGTACAGCACACACATACAACATCCAAGTTCACTTCCTCAGTGCCGCTCAGTAATTTTTGACCCTCCCTCCATCCCTCACCATACACCTGGCATGTGCTTTCCTTACCTTGCCTACTCTGGAAATTCAGTTAGCACCACCTATTTCCCCTTTGATCTGGCACTTTTGCTCTATGTTTTGTCTAGACCAGGTGCGGGGAACCTTTGGTCTTCCAGATATTGATGAAGCACAACTTCCATCAGCCCCAGCAAACATGGTCAATGGCTAGGGATGATGAGAGTTGCAGTTCAGCAACATTCCCCACCTCAACCCTGATGTAGACAAACTCTCGGAGCAGCTGTCCTCTTGGGATGGGGGTGGCAGGTAAATGTATGGGTGTTCTAGCGCTTTTCTCTACACGGCCCTCTCTGCTCTCCTCTCACGTTCCAGCTAAGGAGCAGATCAGAGTGTGCAATAAACCATAAGGAATATTCCAATCAGCTCCAAACATCACCCTCCCCCTGAAAAATTGGCTTTTCCTCTGGCACATGCATGTCTTACGGTGCTGGGAAGTTGTTACAGTAAGTGCCATACTTTTAACATGGGGGTGTGTGTGCTGGTACTACATACCCACCGAAAAAAGCATTGGGCCAGTCGTTGCCTAAACAGCGGTGCAACATTTCTATCCTTGACCCTTCATTAACTTCTGGAACATGGAGGAGGAGAAGATTTCACCAGCAGCTAAAATATGAATTTGTCCTGCTTGCAAGGTTCAGATTATTACAAACTGAACATTCGTGTCCCGCCCTCGGCACATAATCTGCTCTGGCTCAGAGTGCTCCTCACCTTCTTTCACTGGTATAAAGTGGCAATAAGGTGGTTTGAGGTGATTTAGGGATATGAGCTGAGGATCTTATCTAGCAAGATCTTTGATGGTGCATATTTTTTCCAGGGGAAAGACTCATGCCCAGGCTTGTTTTCTTACCCGAAGATGAGTAGCCTCAACCAACTACCAGGAATAAGGTGGTTTCCATTACTGCTGTTTGTTTAATTGGACATATCTTAAAACTCCATTCTTCATTGGCTTGCTCAGCTACCCTCAAGAAGGCTGATTCAGAATCCACCACATCATTCACTGGTGACCTTGTTAAGTAGACAGAAATGCACACAGTTCATTGACTTTGCTTGGTATGTTGAGTACACAGTCACTTTCATGGCACACTAATGCGAGAAGGAGTTGCATCGTCATCAGTCCTGGATTGATTGCTGCAATAATTTCCTGAGGTGAATTGTTTGATTCTGAGCATTATGATATGTATGGCAAGAAGCAATGGTTGCACCAGCCATGTATTTTGTTGGTAGACACAAGATGGTAATGCTCAGAAAGGCAAAGAGGGTGGTGTTGCTCACCTGGCTTCCCAGTTCTGAGCATTGCTGCTGGTTCTAGACAGGTAGACAGGTGGCAGGTAGCTCTGCACAGTTTAGGATCTCAAGCAAAGAATATATGTGCTACTTCCTTTACCAGAGAAAGTTCTCAGAGCTAAGGCCTGAGGGCATGTGATACAGCAACCTTCCTGAAAATAAGCAGGATAGGATCTAGATGGTGCTTGGATGGGACAGCTCATGTATTTTCTTCATGGAATAAAGGTGTAGTTAAAAACAATATTCTTCAAAAGGCAATGAGGAAGAGGAGGCAAGAGCTTTCTGATAAACATACCAGAAACTATTGTGCCACCATGATTTAACCAAAAATGAAGATACAGGTATGTACATGATCCCTAAACTGTGGTCCCTGAGCCACTGGCAGTATGGGATGCATTTTTTTCTGCCGGCACCTCACAGATCATCAACAGTTCTGATTTCTGTGACTTATGGTGGCATATTTTGTGATGACAGTGGTTAAAAGTGGGACCGTATGCTCAGAGCACAGCTTCCTACAGTACGTAAATGGATCCCCTGGAAGCAGCTTGCCTGAACCAGGGTTGGGGAATCATTTTCAGCCTGAGGGCCACGTTTCTTTCTGATCAACCTTCCGAGGGCCACATGCCAACGATGGGTTAGAGCAGCCACCCCCAAACTCGGCCCTCCAGATGTTTTGGGACTACAATCCCCCATCATCCCTGACCACTGGTCCTGTTAGCTAGGGATGATGGGAATTGTAGTCCCAAAACAGCTGGAGGGCTGAGTTTGGGGGTGCCTGGGTAAGAGGTAAAAGGGGGCGGAACAACAAAGGTTAATTTTACCTTTGTACAGTAGTCTGGTTTCTGCATACTCATGCACCCTTTCTCTTCTCCATCCAGACAAGGGATAATGTTCAGGGTGTGGTTTGGGAAGAATTCTGAGGACCAGATAGAAAGGCCTGGAAGGATGCATTCAGCCCCCAGGCTTGAGGCTACCTGCTCCTGGCCTGAACAAACCAGGCCTATGTCTCTACTGAACATTGCTATGAAAAGAAATTTCACAAAACCTGCATATATCCCCTTCTATAGTCCAGTCATAGATTTTCTTATTGGGCCATACCTATGGAGCTGAAGACACACACACAAAGAGAGGGGGAGAGAGCTCTAGTATAGTCAATTAATTATAATTTTCTACTTGGCACCAAAACTCTAAATGGAAGAGGGAAGGAATTGTGCATACAATAGAGTGAAAAGCAGTTGTGTTGACTGATAAAGCAAATCTAATTTTTCCTGCTCCCCAATGTACAAACTATTCCCCATCCCTGTTTTAATTGCCTATGCTCCTCTCATATACAATATGTGTCATCATTACCCTGTCTGCTTGACTGCCTCTATCAGTTTTTAGTCATGATTTGGGTCTTAGCTCCCCTTTTCTCCCCATTGTTGTTATTTGCTTGGCACATCCCACTAATATGCTCTATTTATTTCACCCATATGGTGTTTTTCATTGTGTTTGACTCAATGCAGAAAATCCTGGCAAGCCGTCTGCACTTGCTTTCCATATTACTGGAAGATTTGTGCCTGGAAAAATTCCCAAAGGTTGCCTTTGCAGTTCCTAAACTTTTTCATTTTTACAGCACTACAATTTTTTAAAGGTACGCACAATGGTGGAGCCTAATTCAGATCATAATCAACCTTCATTGTCAGGGCCGTCTTTAGCATATGCGCACTGCCGGGGTGCAAAGATGTTGCGCTGGTAAGAACAACACGACGCGAAGACAGGATGGATGTAAGGGAAGGCAACCTCGAGTCTTTCGCAAGGGTCCCATTTATTGAGTATCTCACACCACAGTTAATGGTTAACCCCACAGGTAGTCTCAAGGCACCAAATAAGGAAACATCTGCCCCAGTTGTGGCACACAGCACCATGTAAGGAGGTGTTTTTCTGAAAAGTGACACCCCTAAACTCCCCCCATGACTCCGCCATTGCGTACGTGACTATCCTGCATGCTCCCACCACATGCTCTCCTCATGCACCCCTCCTCGTGCTCATCTCGTGCTTCCGAGTAGTTTTCCACCACCCTCCATTGTTCCTTTGTGTGCCTGATCCGTGTCTGCCATCCTGACGTTACAGTGCAGCGTGGCATGCCAGCGCTACACCTCCCGCCTTGGCATGGCGTGCCAGTGCCAATTTAATGTGATCCCCACACAAAGATCTGCCCAGCACCCCCAAATTAACAAATTAGATTTTTTTGGGGGGGGGAGCCAAAGTTATTGACCTTTTTTTAGGGGGGGGGGAATTGCTCACCTGTAACAATGACGCGGCGGAAAAAACTGCTTTTGTTTCCTGACTGATCGGGAATATTTGACACTATGGAGTAACAGAGCAATGGAGGAGGGGGGCAGGGACTTTCACTCCATTGCTTTTCACTGCTGCCGATCAAGAAGGACCGGTAGGTATACATTCAGTACCCACCATAATTCGGCGCCCAGGTGCCCCGTACCCCTTGCACCCCTGGGTAAAGACGGCCCTGTTCATTGTGCTTTGGCCTTTTGGGCCAAGTGACATTGGTCAAAATCACCTTCTTTGGATAGTTTCCTCATCTATACCATATACTAGCCAGCTATTCTCAATAATCTTAAAAGAAAAGATCTGAGTAAATGTGCAGTTATTCGTGAATTGCCATCAATATATTAGCTTACATTTAGGTGCTTACATGTAGGGTGGTCAGAAGACAGATCATGATCTAGTGATAGATCCCAGGGTGATTTGCAATAGATCATTGAGGATTTCTGAATCCCAGTTGTTTAACAATAGGTACAACCAACAAACACAGAGAAAGAGCTGTGAAGTGAACAAAGGATGGGAAAAACCAAGACTAGATTTTTTTGTCTGGAAGGGTTGAGATCACCATTTTACTGGGCTAACTGGAGTTGATGGAAGTTGTAGTCCAAAATATCTGGAGAGCACCAGGTTGAGGAAAGCTGTTATTGAGTGTAAACCTGATATCACACCGTGACAGGGCAAGGACTCAGACATGGTGGACAAAGCATGGTGGCTCAGTGACACATTCTCAAACAACCCCAGATTAAAAACTGGGTGGCAAGTGCTTGAGAAAGACCTTTCTCCAAGACCTTGCAGAATCACTGGCAATCACCTGGGGCTGGCCCAAGACACACATGTGTGCATATGATAATGTATTGCATTGTTAGAGGAGAAGCAGATGTCTGAGTCAGCCTTGCATCTGCTATTCAAATGAATATAATGGAATGTCCAAATCAGGCCAAAGCTGCCTGCTTATTTCCTGATTCCCGGTCTCTGCAGCAGAATGGTAGAGCGAAGCATCCCTCTCCTATTGCTTTGCATCATACAGTACACAGTCAGAGCAAAATGTAAGCATAACAATCAGTGCTTTTCCCTGGTGATTTTTGCCACTATCCGTAGCTCAGCCACTGCCATCGCTTTGCATTATCATCAAAATCAGCCTCCTAGGATGAAAAATGATCTCATCAAATATTCCACCAAACAGGAACATATACATATGACTACAATTAAAAATAATTATGACCGGCATGTTTAGTAAATTGGTTCTTGCTGCATGAGGAGCTTTTGACGTGGGGCAAACTGCTGCTGAAACATAATACAAAAGGCAATATGGCTCATTTCATATGAGCAGTGGGGGCACAGCTTCTCATCTCTCTGACATTTGATGGAACAAATCTCCTCAAATATGGATTCCACTAGCTCATTTCAATTTTTTTATTTTTTAAAAAATGCTTTAACCACTTTAAATTGTTTGGATTATGTAGAGCTTTACCTCTCAACTCACAGATGATCCACAATATGGAGCCAACTTGTATGGGGCCGTTGTTTCTGAATAGGACCACTGAGAATGCATGTGAATGATATGATTGAATCACCATTTAACAAAGACTCTCAAAACAAAGAAAACTACCACTCTTCTCTTTGTGTGCAGGGAGCTTTCGACCCCTCAACCCTATGGAAAGTCATTTCCTAGAAAGTTTCAGTATGCAGAATTGGATCAGTTCAACTGGTAACTATATTATTTTGTAGCATACATACTTTGTTAGTAACTCCGCGCCCCCCCCCCCCACGTACAGTTATTTCATTAGAGGCAAATGTGCTCTACTAATTGCCTCACTTCTTTGGCTAAATAGGACTTTAATAGATACAATCTGAACTAATTTAGTTTCTCTGGAGACACCTTTAACTTCCATATTAACATTTTTATATAAGTAATGTTGGAGGTCTGAAACTGACTGTGCTTGAATGGCCCTTGCGAATTGTGGATAAAGTAAGTGCAGTAGCAGTAGTAGCATACAGAACAATTGGCAAAAGAAAAAGAAAAAAGAGGCCAATGGTTAGATGTAGTGCTTTTTTTCTGGGGGTACGCAGGGGTACGCATACTCCTAAACATTTTGTGAATCTTTGTACTTTTGTCCATTTACTATATTTATTTTTCCTGATTTGAACTATAAATTGGTGATATTCTTGAGTCAAAATGAGAGTACCCCTAAACATTTTTTTATTTTTATTTTTTTAGAAAAAAAGCACTGGTTAGATTAATCAATTTCTTTTAATATATTGAAATCCTCCAACTATTCCTAGAAGAATTGCCCTAATGAATTTACACAAAGCCCAGTCTCTAAATTATTTGGTAGAGCTACTGGATATTTTATCTTTTTGTACCCTAAACAACCAGACTAAAACAGAGGAAGTTGCCAGTATCCCGGTAGAATAATTGCAGAACATTTCTTTGCTGTGGTGTGATTGATTTACAAAACTAAACATGGAATGGACAAAAGAGAGCAAGAGAAGAACACTGTATAAAGTATACATGAAAACACTTTCATCAAAGCAGCGCTCCCCCAGTGTATCTGCTGTGCACATGGGACTCCGATATATGCAGAGAGCTCCATAGGATCAGGGCCTGTTTAGTTTCATTCATGTCTATGATGGAAGCTCTGTCATATGGCAAAGGGATTGTACACATGAAACATAAATGGGCCGGTTGCTCAGAGCTTCGCATGAAGCTGCAGAAGCAAGAGGCTGGTTCCATAGGAGCATATCCAAAAGCCTTACCCACTGATTCCATCAGCATCTAGATTTCACACAATTCTTTGTGATGACAAATGAACCCAGCATATAATGAAACTCTTCATTCTTAGTTTTTGTTCCTGTATCGGGAGTGCTGATGGGCACATTCCTTCTCGGGGCAGTTATCTCAATGCAAAAGAATCTGTTACAAGAATTATTTGTGCCATTGATATATCCATGCCACTTTTCAGCAAGACCACTTACAAGGTGGCCAGCAACAATAAAAAATTAACACAGTGGTCTGTTGAGAACAAATACAGTAACAAAGCCAACCAATAAACAGCAGTAGGAGGAAGTCAGCAATAAAACAATAACAAACCAGACATAATATTATACCAATACGATTCCTGGATTACCTAGTAGGGCATCCATGGGCACCACATTCCCCTCCTTCACAACACACTAGTATTTTAATTCAGTATTTTGGCTTTTGCTATTGTTTGGTTAGTCTTGCTTATAATTTTTGGAGGGGGGTATTTGTTTGAGTACGTGTGGATGTGTAAATGATTTTTGCCTGTGTTCACAGAGGGGGTCCTGAAATTTCTCAGTTTCCCCCCACCCTCTGTAAAATGGATGTTTTGTGGTGCCCGTGATAGTTCATTAGGTTTCCAAAAGTGTACCCAGGTCCAGAAAGGTTGGAGAACCTCTGAACTATTCAAATATGATCTGCTTCAGGTTTGGAGAGCATTCAGCAACAAGGAAGACCCTCTCTCCCAACTGTCACCCACTAGTTTTGATGGTAGGGACCCCAAAGCAGAGCCTCTGGTGAAGGCCTTAATACGCAAGCAGGTTTATATGGTAGCAGGTAGTTCTTCAGATATTCTGGTACCAAGAAGTATAGGACTTTATAGGTCAAAACCATCCCCTTGAGTTGTGCCAGAAAACAAATGGGAGGGGAGATAACTGTTATTCTGGCCACTGTATAGTAGGCAAGTTTTAGACTAAGGACACTTGGCTTAAATCTCTATTCCGACATTAAATTTACTGGGTGGCATTGGGCAAGTTGTTTAACCAAAAGCACATTACAAGACTGGCACAAGGATGATACGGTAAAAGATAATCCTGTCTAAGCTGCATTTATTTTTATTTTAGAAATGTATACCTTGCTTATCTGGGTCCCAATGCAGCTTACAAAATAAAAACATACAAAATGTGAAACGTCAGAGATTAAAACTTCAGAGCAGCATTGACCTTCTTGGAGTATGAACAGGAACCAAACAGAATAGATGGATAGAGACGGTTCACATGAGACAAGCCAAACTTTGGATGGCACCAACGTGAGTTGGCTACAACTCATGGTTAGTGAGAAGAGAGCTTAATCATGAGTCCAAACTTTGGCTTAGTTCAGCACAATGTGACAGCAGAAGGGGCTAGGAAGCAGCACAGTGGCTGCTAGCCCACTCATTTGTGAAGTCTTGCTAAACCATGCTAACCAGGCCATAGTTGGGTGCTGTGCATCCTTGAATTATATCTATCCTGAATTCACCATCAAACATTTTTAACTCCTCACTGCTCTAGAGGCTGAACATTACTTCATCCAAGCAACATTTTATGTCTCTCTTTCACACACCCCTCTCTCTTTCACCCTCTCTCTCTCTCTACACACACACATTTTAATTGCATTTTCCTTTCAGTACTGTTTGGCTACCATTCCCAGTTTAAACTATTTAGCAATCACAAGACTTAGACTTAACCTGGTAGTGACTCAATGGGAATTGCTGCTGAAAAAACATGTATAAAATTGCACTGTTGAGCAAAATTGAGTTAACGGGAATTATTCAGTGCTTTAAGTTTACACCAAAACTGGATTGACTGCATGCAGTATAGAGAGCTATTTCAGAATATTCTCAATGCAATATGTCCTCAAAGTGAAAAACGGAAAGCTGCTCTGGAGAAATTCTATTAGAAGAAGGCTTAGATAAGTGGTAGATTTGGTGCAGGTTCATTGTTTATTTACATTTTGATTTTGATTTTCAATGAGTGCTCCAGCTGGTGATGGATAAGCTGCAGGTTAAGCTTTCAGTGTTTGCTGCAAAGCAGATGGTAATTTAGTGTGTATATATATATATATATATATATATATATATATATATATATATAGCAGTAGTCCATACCATCTCTGTTATTTTATGCCTGTTAACTAGCACACTATAAGAATTTACTGTTCTGAGGGAAACACATAATCTGTTTGCCTCCTCTGCACTTTCAAAACTGCCTTCTGAAATTGCTTTTTCATCGTCAGTTAACTCTGCTTCTGTTTGGGGCCTAGCCTAGGAAACGTCACACATATCTGAATCTGGTTTTCAAAGAATTCTTCATATTTTTTTCCATTTTTGCTTTTTGTTTTTGCCAGAGATTGGCATGACAGGAGCAAGGAAGCCAGAAAATGGAGGAAGTGGAGACATGAAGTTTATGTAATTTGTTTTTAATGTTCTTTCTCAATCAGTATTTTAAGTGAATATATTATATTGTAGGGTTGCCATATGTCATCTTTTTCCAGGACACGCCATGGGCAGAGTCGTCATAGCGATCCATAGTTAGAAGTAGAAGTCGGCAAATGTGTGCTCTTCAAAATATGGCAACCCTGTATGCTTTCTGCAAACTGTTTGGAAGCTATTGTCAATTAAGCAGAAAATAAACATTGTCACTTAAAAAAAAAAGAGCTGCCAATAATTGCAGGGTACATTATAATAGCCATAAAGGAGGAGCCCAAAGCTGTACCATTTGACCTCAGAACTGAATGGCGCTCATTAGGTTCAATTTCCTCTCCATTTAGGAGTGAGGTAGCTTATCTGTCTCTAGTCATGGTATTCCTGGTGGCTACTATTTTATTTGCCCAGAATGCCTGGGCATTTGCACTGTTCTGAGGCATTCTTGGGGGAAATGGAAACCGCCATACAAAATGGTGTCTGTCAGTGACCCCTTCACCTTGAATGTTCTAGAACAGCACAATGTCTGGGACATGTTGGGAAAATAAAATTGGGGGGGGCAGGAATAGCCACCCAAATCAGTTCTGCATACCCCTCAACTGCCCCGCATTAAGCTAGACATCCTGGAACTATAGAAGTCACTGGCTTTTGATTGGATCCTGAGATGTCCCACAAGAGTGCAGCCCAAAAAAATGCACGTTTTTCTGGGCTGCACTCTTGCGGAAGCACTGCTCTGAAAAATGTGTGTCCTGGTTATTGTCTGCAGCATGTTAGACAGTATGAGCAGTTTTTTTTAAAAAATGAAGACATACAGTTCTGCACCACATGTACTAAAAAATCCAAAAAGTGTTGTAAACACCTGGTTGTGAATACAGATCTAAATAGTCTGGCCTGATTGTAATTTTGTAATGACAAATTTCTCTATGTGCGTATAAATCTCAAGGTTCGCATTTATTGTTTTGTGGCCTTGCTTTCCTCTCCTCCACTCCCGGCAATGTTTCAGGATGACTTCAGGATCTGGATGATTCCAAACAATTTCTGTGGACAGCAACTTTATTTGTTCACCTGCCTCTTGATTTACTGGTGAGCGTATGGATTTACACAGGAAAGCCACATGCCTGCATCTCTTGTGCATATAAGGAAAATTCACAAGTACTCTGTGTAATGTAGATGAAGGCTCATCTTATGCAATCATTAAGTAAAAGGGTATTTATGCTACTCAGGGGAGGAAACAAAGTGATATTGGAATGGCCTGCTTCTCTTTGACAAGCAGTCCATCTGGTAAATCGTCAGACTTTGAGCTAGTGTGTTGTAAAAAGTAAGGGCAATTCCCAAGACTCCAGAAACTGAAATACTGCTACAAAATGTTACTAGACCTAACATGTGTTATTTCACCCCAGAGTTCCTGGAAAATCAGACTATGCAGTGCAGTGTGGTGCGCTGAACTGCATTCCTCTGCCCTCTCATCTTACTGGGACATAGGAAACAGTACCTAGGGAGATTACATTCAGGGGTCTGGCGCTCTCCAGAAAAATATAAATAAGTCCAACTTACATTCCAAACTGGTTTTTGAACTGCACTTTCACTTTAGAAAATTGCAATATTCAGGTTCTGCTCCCCACATGAGGAAGTGCTTGGCAAAGGTCCCTCTAGAGGCCTCCTCCATTTTAATTTCCCACAGTGCCCCATAACAATTCTATGCTGCAGACATACTATCATGAAATCATAGAATTGTAGCATTGGAAGGGACCATGAGGGTCCTTTAGGCTAACCCCTTGCAATGCAGGAATCTTTTCCCCAAAATGAAAATGATTGTTTAGCACTGTCACCACCAGGTAAATCCAGGTTGCTGGGGGACTCTGTCAAGGCTTTGGTGCCTGGAGAGCTGCCGGACAGTCTCAGTTTGCTGAGGATAATTTTCAGAAGCAGTGGCCAGGAAGGATTGATGCTCCTATCTCTGTGCATTTAAAAGATATATTTCTGTTCCTTATACTTCCATCATTGCTGCATAATGGAACAGAAAAGGGGGATGGGATTGAGGTGGCAGTGAGGTCAGCATGGTGCTAACACACCAGCAGGGGTGCCAAATTGGCTCTGCTGGCGCATTTGCCCTGCACCAACCTTGCGGCTCCGGTATGTAACTGTAACACAACCAGGGAGAGGTCAAGTGAGCAGCGCAGCTCCACCAACTTACCACTCCCCCTCTGTGTCCCAGTATGCAGCAGTGGCAAAACTGGAGGGAGGTCGGCAGCCCCACCACCTTGTCCCCTCTCCATTCAAGCATATAGTAGAGGGAGTCGAACATCTCTATCACCTTGCTCCTTCCCCTTTCCATCTAAATATGCAGCAACGACGTAACCAGAGATAGGTTAGGTTAGATGAGCAGCACAGCACAACCAATCAGTCCATTAATGTCAGTAATATTGTGTTTAGGATTACAGACTTAGTCTGCAGTCCTAAGCCCGCTTACCTGGGAGTAAGCCTCACTAGACTCAGTAGGCTTTACTCCTGAGCAGGCACACCTAGGATGTCACTGTTAGTCTCAGGTCTTTTATCAGCACAGTACACCTATGAAATATCGCCAATGTTCTGATCTTAGCAAGATTCAACAATACAATGTAATCTAGAAGTGATCACTATCATGGTTTGCCACCTGTGCCTTTGTTAATGGAATCATCCATTTCAGAACATGACAGCTCCCAAAAAAATTGCCCCCCTCCCCAGATTCCAATTTAAGAACACTTAGTTCTTGGTTTATAGAGTTACACCCCACAACACCAGAACACCATTTACAAAATAGCACAGTGACATGTACAATGTTGGATCGTGGTTGGTCCTTCCCCTCCACCATGTGACTGGTAAGTTTTCATTTATATCATTTTTAGTTATCTGACTCATGAAAAGTTCTATATTGTACCGTCTTAATTATACCAATCAGTCTTTTGAAAGTTAACACAAAATTCAGTTTCTCAGCATTTCTTAATTAAGCATTTCAGCCCCATTTTCCTGCATTCCTCAAAGAATGACTGAAGCTCAGTTCTCTTCCTGCCTTTAATCAATGTTATCATGTAACAAATCATGTCAGTTTCTTGTTACAGTATTTCATTTCAATTTTGTGACTGGTTTTGCTTTTGCAGTAATCCTTTTTTTAAAAAAACAAAATGAAAAAAAAACCCTAGCTATATCTCATGAGACTGGTGAAAATGGAATAGAATGTAATGTGCAAGATATTCAGGTGCTCTTTATTGATTAACCCCACACCTCATCTGGAATAGCTGGTAAGTTTACATAAAAGAAATAGAAAATATATAGTAGTTATTGAGAAACTGAAAACTATGAATAGGAGGAGCATATAAAATATCGTGGATAATTTAGGATGTGTGAGAGAACGATTTTATCCCTTTTCTAAGGCCATTCCCACTCTTATGTGAGGGGAAATTTGCCACACACCGGTCATCCCAGGGGATGACTCGATTGGTTTCTCCCTGGGGAGGAGTATTGGGGTGGCATGAGTGGATAGGGATATATATTCCTGCTCCTCCCTAAAACCTCACCTCTTTTCTGCTGTGGCACCCACCCTCCCTTTTGCTGTGTGGGCTTCGCCAGTCACAGGACCCCTCAATTAGCCCAACACTCCCTTTCACCTTCTCCACATTGTTAGGAGTAAGTTTTGGAGTGGTGCAATTCCTTGTTAATCGCACCTTTAGTCCATGCAGGAAAGACCGTTTATGATTTGGAGAACTTTAACCCTGAGGCATTATGGGGCACTCTGGCATTGCGCCTAACTATCTACCTAGTGGGTGACAAGACTGCCCTGTGCAGTGAAGACATTTTGCTTGTTGTGTGGGGTGGGATTTGTATGAAATGGGTATTGTTGTGCCCACACCCACTTATTTGCTTTCCAAATGTCCCCCTAAGTCCAGAAAGGTTGGTGAACCCTGCTGTAAAGCACAGTTATCAGTTGATTATGGATTTTATGCTTTGGTAATTTATATTGGACTTTAACAACAACAACAACAACAACAACAACAACAACAACAACAACAACAACCCTGGTTCTTGTTTGAAAGTAAAAAGGTAAAGGTAAAGGACCCCTGACCATTAAGTCCAGTAGCAGACGACTCTGGGGTTGTGACGCTCATCTCGCTTTATTGGCTGAGGGAGCCGGCGTACAGCTTCCAGGTCATGTGGCCAGCATGCCTATTGTTTGAAAGTATACAGACCTATTTCTGAAATGAAGTGGATTAGCATAATGAAGAGATTGAAATAAATAAGTTGAGCTACAGTTGCCATAGGGTAATAGCCAGAGAGGCCAGCAACGTAACACCTCCACAGATGGGAAGGTAGCCTTACAGCGACTGTCAGCAGATGTGCAAGAGTTATTGGCTGAGCAGAATGAACATTCCTCTTCTGTGCACAAAAACATCTGTGTGTACCAAACCAGAAATTAAACTTGCTTTAAGCCCGTCTAGTCAGACATCCAGCCTTTGCTGACTGCTGCTTGCATCTGTCATCCATACCAGCCACTTTGCATGCATTTATATCCTTTCATCACCCAATGATGACTTCATTACTTTATGAACAGTTATTTGGAGTGAGCCTCCTCTTTAGACTTGATTTCTGGATTCAGAAGATTTTTATTTTATTTGTCAGCTGAGTGCGTGTGTGTGAGAGAGGGGAAGCTTTCTCTTTGTCAAGACGACAACCACATTCATATCTGCTCTGCACACATCCTTCCAGTGACAGCTGTGGTTCTTTGTTTCATCTTGTCTAGCTCTACATAATCAAGACACTTAAGGAAAGAGAAGTCTGCTTCTCCTTTTTCACACAGCATGACAGGAGGAAGTTCAACAGGTGGAACTTCCCTCCACAAGTATATCTTTGTTGGAAAAAGCTCATATTGAACTTAGGAACCTAGGACACGGCCTAATAACAAGTCAGCCTTATACCATTGGTCCAGCTAGCTCAAAATTGTCTACACTGACTGACAGTAGCCCTCCAAAATTTCAGGCAGGGTTCTCTCCCAGCCCTACCTAGAGATGCCACATACATTGCCATCCTGCTCACCTACATGGCACTACCAGATGATGCCACAGCAATCCCTATGTCACATACCCTGAAAGGCTTTATTTCAGAACATCTATCCTTCCAGGTAACAGAGGAGTGTACAGGGAAGATCAATATGTAATCTGTCAATCAGACAGCCATTCCACCAGTCAATACGATTTCTTTGCTTGTATACTCGTTTGTTTACACTATTTTTTCCCATCAAACATTTTGATTTAAAATGGATGAAGCTGTTTCCTGGGTTGGTCATCCTGGCATGGAAGCAATCATTTTTTTATTGTACCTCTCTGTGCAATTTCTCTCCCCCCTTACAAATATTATTATTGAACTGTGGAAGTGTACCTATGGCCCAGCCTCTCCCCCTTTAATGTAATACTTTATATTATTGCATCCTGTTTCTTTATCCAGTTGTCATGCTTGAGAAATTGTTGTGCATAAAGTCCAATAGGGCTTTAAAAAAAAATCAAGTCAGTTGTTTGGGTGATGGCTGAATACTATTGAACGTATTGTTCGCTTCCAAGTGTGTGGTTGATTTCTCAAGCAACCCAATCTGCGCCAATCTACACCGCTGCAGAGTTATTCCTAATTCACGCTGCTCTGTGAGAAATGAACACCATGTGTATCACTTTTAGTCGTTTTAGCCTGATTTCACAGCATCAGCGTCGGCACTGAGTGAAGGAGTTTCGCATTCCATAATATCACATTTTGCTCGTTAATCTTATAAAGCTCAGAGATTAACCAAACACATGAAAGAAATCAAATGGGAATGTGGCTTGGAATGCTTGCAGAGCTGACATACCAAACCTTATATGGAAGCCACACATTTATAAACTGCTTATGTTCCTGCTGCTTGCATATGGTTGACTTTGATTTTCACTCGTCTTCAGGAAGATGATCAAAGCAACCATGAAGGGTGAATGCGCTCATTCTGAAAGGAAGCACATGGGTTTCCAGTTGGAGAGTGCTTCTGGCCTAGGTCAGAACCTGATTGGGATGAGGCTCATCTTTCTCTGACCCCAGAGGAACATTGGGGTTCTTGGAAACAGGCCTTCTTCATTTCAGTAATGAAATATGTCCTACTCACCTCTTGCCCCAGGACATTGCAATCCAAATGAGGTAGGGCCAGGACTTTCATAAACATATGAGGGCACCCTTAAGAAAAGCATCTGTGTCTAGTGCTATCATGGCCTCACTCGTATAGTGAGCTCACAAACCATGAGTCAGGGAGCTTCGGTCTCAACGCAATCCAAAAACAATCTCTCTTACATGCTTCAGGTAACCTGATGTTCCAGGAGTTGTCCCTTGTTATTTCCCAGTACCTGCCCTTGACATATCTACTGAATGCTGAACATCCATTACTCATGATATCATAACACAAAGAAACAAAAAAATAAGTCTGGTTCTCCTCACATTTAGCCATATCACACCCTCAGACTGGAAGCATCCTTTCAAGCTTACTAGTTCAGGAAGGGTATTTAGATAAGTGTTCTTAGTGATTGCTTTTCCTATGAAGAACATGAGGAGATCCCTGCTGGATCAGGAGTCCAGAATCTCACAGTGGCCAACCAGAGGCCCATGGGGCCTAAGAGCAATAGCACTTCACCTGCTTGTGATCCCCAGCTACTGTGCCTCTGATATTGGAGGCACCATGGTTAGTAGTCATTGATAGCCTTATTATCCTTGGTGGTTGTGCATCCCCAAGGGAAGCTCACAGCCATAATCAGATACCTGCAGCTGGTTCCAGAGTGACTGTCACTATTTTGTGGGTGGAATTCCATTTCATATCAGCTATCATATCAGCAATTAAAGTTGATTTGACAGAAAATATGGGAAGTGACCCTGTCATTCACACATATACATACTGAATTTTCTACACATAGGTCCTATGCAAACATTAAATCCAATGTCTAGGTATTCAGCAAGCCTGGAAGCAGTGCATGGAGGGGTGGAGAAATTGAGACCCTTCAGATGTTGTTAGTCAAAAACGTCCATCATCTCTGCTGGCTGGGGCTGATGGGAGTTGGCGTTCCACAACTTATGGGGAGAGCCACAGGTTCCCCACCCCACTCTACACATTTAGGGCTCATCCAGACTAATCCTAGATTTAAAGGACATGCTTAATGTCACCAAATGACTATTTCTTCATCTTTTTTAAGGAAATAGTTTAGCATCTACAGCTGTAACCACATGATCAAATTGTTCTGAAACATTGTAGTGGCAGAAAAAAATATTTTCATATTTATGGACAAGACAATACTCAAAGGGAATTTCATGAACTGAAATTATAGGGAAAAATGGCCTTTCATATCCTCTGTTTAATTTAATTGAGGCAATACTATGTGTCTGCTCCCCCCGCCCCCGTACAGCATATTCTCCCATTATCTCCCCCATGTATGGATGGGGAAAAAATTCTCAAGTGCTTGTCATTGTCTAAGCTGCAGCATAGCTTCATTATGCCCTTCTGGCTAATGCTGAAACATCTGTGCCAACGATGGCTTAATCTCTGTTTTTGAAATGGATTCGTGCATCCAGTCAAAAGAAGTCGAATGAGGACTAATGAAAAAGGGACTAAGAAAAGAAGTGTCAGACTCAATACGAAAGGCTCATTATGTCCTGTTCTTGAGCCTAGGATGATTTTCCATTGAAAGGGATGGCATGTAACCAAGCCTTCAAATACTTGAGAATGTCCTCCTCTCCTTCATTGTCCCAGCCTGCACTTCTCATTTACCACCTGTGATCTTTGAGCAATGACTGAAGGAAGTGTGTCAGAAGGAAGACCTTCTGCCTAGTTCTGGAGAAGCTCTAAATGAATAAGTTCCTGGTAAAGAATGACATTTGCCTGTGAGTTTTAAAGAGGAAGAACAGATATACACCAGGAAAACATTCCCCTTCCCACAAAATGTAGAGGGAGGAATTATATATTTAAGTGAGTCTGTAAGGCAGGAGTGGCCAGCGTGATGGTGCTGAGGTTCTGTGGACCTGGACAGGGTGGTTCTGGTTGGTGGTGCACCAGCAGAGTCAATCTGGTGGTTCTGCTGGTGGGCTCTTAATGCTACACAGCCCTCACACTGCCCATTAAGCAGCACTGTTGCCATTGTTGGGAGCATGGTTCCATAGCAAGCAACCCACTCTAACTACTTCTCCTGGCATGCAGAAGATGCCAAATCCAATTTTCACCATCTCTAGATGGTCCTGGGAAAGATTCCTATCAGAAACCCTGGAGGCAGCTGCCATTCTGTATAGACAATACTAAGCTAGATGGATCAGCTGTCTGGTTCAGTAGAAGAAATCATCCTAGGTTTTTCAGGCTGGAATGTATCTAGCAGCTTTTGCAGAGTTGAAAGGGTACGAATTGTTGCTCATCATCTGTACATTCATTTCTGCACTTCAAAAACCTGTAAAACTTGTTTCTCCAGACGCAACAGTGGCACAAAACGAATGAGCATTACACCATGACAGTCATACTGTTGAACCATTTTCACCTCTTGTTTGTCCTCATCACTAGAGTGTATTTTAATGGAATGATTTAATACAATAATAGTATTAATGTGATTAACCTGCTGATGATCCATGACATTTGTTCCCTGTCATCAAGCTATTAAGGAGTGGGATTCAGAGGTCTGCTTTATTTAGAGGTTGGCTATTGAGGATGATCATGTGGGACACGGGTGGCACTGTGGGTTAAACCACAGAGCCTAGGGCTTGCCGATCAGAAGGTCAGCGGTTCGAATCACCACGACAGGGTGAGCTCCCATTGCTCAGTCCCAGCTCCTGCCCACCTAGCAGTTCGAAAGCACATCAAAGTGCAAGTAGATAAATAGGTACCACTCCAGCGGGAAGGTAAACGGCGTTTCCGTGCGCTGCTCTGGTTCGCCAGAAGCAGCTTAGCCATGCTGGCCACATGATCAGGAAGCTGTACGCCAGCTCCCTCGGCCAATAATGCGAGATAAGCGCCGCAACCCCAGAGTCGTCCGCGACTGGACCTAATGGTCAGGGGTCCCTTTACCTTTACCTACCGTATTGAGGATGAACCCTGATAAAGCAGAAGTACTGTTTCTGGGGGACAGGGGGCGGGCAGGTCTGGGAGACTCCCTGGACTTGAATGGGGTAACTGTGCCCCTAAAGGACCAGGTGTGCAGCCTTAGGGTCATTTTGGACTCACAGCTGTCCATGGAGGCATAGGTCAATTCTGTGTCCAGGGCGGCTGTCTACCAGCTTCATCTGGTATATTGGCTGAGATCCTACCTGACTGCAAGTTGTCTCTCCAGAGTGGTACATGCTATGGGTATCTCCTGCTCTACTTGGGGCTACCTTTGAAGGTGACTCAGAAACTACAACTAATCCAGAATGAGGATGTTAGACTGGTGACTAGGAGTGACCATACAACACTGTTCCTGAAAGAGCTACATTGGCTTCCAGTATGTTTCCAAGCCCTATTCAAAGTTTTGGTGCTGACCTATAAAGTCTTAAATGGCCGAGGCCCTGTATACCTGAAAGAGCGTCTCCACCCCCATCCGTCAGCCTGGAAACTGAGGTCCCATTCCAAGGGCCTTCTAGCAGTTTCCTCACAGTGAGAAGTGAAGTTACAGGGAACCAGGCAGAGGGCCTTCTTGGCAGTGGCGCCCGCCCTGTGGAACGCCCTCCCACCAGATGTCAAACAGATAAGCAACTACACAACTTTCCAAAGATATCAGAAGGCAGCCCTGTATCAGAAAGACATTGGGAAGATGTCTCACTGTGTTTTTATATTATGTTGGAAGCTGCCCAGAGTGGCTGGAGCAACCCAGTCGAATGGGCGGGATATAGGTAATAAATGATTGTTGTTGTTGCTTCTGCTGCTGTTATATTTCTAAAATGTGCCCATTACTTGTCAATCCAGTTAGTGAACGACTCATGAAACTGGGTCTTCTGAATGTCAGGGGGGAAAGAGAGAAACCTACAAGAACAATGGGGCAAAAGCCACTTGGTTTCACCCTCAGCTACTGGAGCTGGATCTTTAACATTGTTTAAAATTACCCACTTCTAGATCTATACATTTAATTTGTTTCCCCCTTAATACAATAATAATAATAATAATTTTGCGGTTATTTATTTGTATGCAGATAGCTTGAACGGTGGGAAATGAGCGCCTTTGGTGCTGCTCTTGCAATGAGGCTTCCCACTCATTAGCACAGTATTAATGAGGCTGGGTTTCAAAGCAGGTGTTGTTAAGTGCAATCAGAGCAGTTTTATTAGTCTACAAATTGTCTTGACTTGACAAAGGAAGTCAGATGGGTTCATGCTCAGTTAACCTTTGCCTACATGCATGATTTGGTTGATTAAACAGCAATTGATAATGACCTTCAGTCTGGCAAATTATCTAAAGGTGATGCAACATGGAATTCATTGTGATGGGCATAATGCTCCATAAAACTGTTTTCTTTTTCATGTATAATAATAATAATAATAATAATTTATTATTTATACCCCGCCCATCTGGCTGGGTCTCCCCAGCCACTCTGGGCGGCTTCCAAAAGAACATTAAAATACAGTAATCTATTAAACATTAAAAGCCTCCCTAAACAGGGCTGCCTTCAGATGTCTTCTAAAGGTCTGATAGTTGTTGTTCTCTTTGACATCTGAAGGGAGGGCGTTCCACAGGGCGGGCGCCACTACCGAGAAGGCCCTCTGCCTGGTTCCCTGTAACTTGGCTGCTCGCAGCGAGGGAACCGACAGAAGGCCCTCGGTGCTGGACCTCAGTGTCCGGGCTGAACGATGGGGGTGGAGACGCTCCTTCAGGTATACTGGACCAAAGCCATTTAGGGCTTTAAAGGTCAGCACCAACACTTTGAATTGTGCTCGGAAACGTACTGGGAGCCAATGTAGGTCTTTCAAGACCGGTGTTATGTGGTCTCGGCGGCCGCTCCCAGTCACCAGTCTAGCTGCCGCATTCTGGATTAGTTGTAGTTTCCGGGTCACCTTCAAAGGTAGCCCCACGTAGAGCGCATTGCAGTAATCCAAGCGAGAGATAACTAGAGCATGCACCACTCTAGCAAGACAGTCCGCGGGCAGGTAGGGTCTCAGCCTGCGTACCAGATGGAGCTGGTAGACTGCTGCCCTGGATACAGAATTAACCTGTGCCTCCATGGACAGCTGTGAGTCCAGAATGACTCCCAGGCTGCGCACCTGGTCCTTCAGGGGCACAGTTACCCCATTCAGGACCAGGGAGTCCTCCACACCTGCCCGCCTCCTGTCCCCCAAAAACAGTACTTCTGTCTTGTCAGGATTCAACCTCAATCTGTTAGCCGCCATCCATCCTCCAACCGCCTCCAGACACTCACACAGGACCTTCACCGCCTTCACTGGTTCTGATTTGAAAGAGAGGTAGAGCTGGGTATCATCAGCATACTGATGAACACCCAGCCCAAACCCCCTGATGATCTCTCCCAGCGGCTGCATATAGATGTTAAAAAGCATGGGGGAGAGGACAGAGCCCTGAGGTACCCCACAAGTGAGAGCCCAGGGGTCTGAACACTCATCCCCCGCCACCACTTTCTGAACACGGCCCAGGAGGAAGGAGCGGAACCACTGTATAACAGTGCCCCCAGCTCCCAAACCCTCTAGACGGTCCAGAAGGATGTTATGGTCGATGGTGTCAAAGGCCGCTGAGAGATCCAGCAGAACTAGGAAACAGCTCTCACCTTTGTCCCTAGCCCGCCGGAGATCATCGACCAGTGCGACCAAGGCAGATTCAGTCCCATGATGAGGTCTGAATCCCGACTGGAAGGGATCCAAATGGTCCGCTTCTTCCAGGCGTGCCTGGAGTTGCTCAGCAACCACACGCTCAATCACCTTGCCCAAGAATGGAAGATTTGAGACTGGGCGATAGTTGGCCATATTGGCCGCATCCAAAGATGGTTTTTTAAGAAGCGGTTTAATAACCGCCTCTTTTAGCGGGTCTGGGAAGGCTCCCTCGCAGAGAGAGGCATTCACCACCCCGCGGAGCCCATCGCCCAGCCCTTCCCGGCTAGCTTTTATTAGCCAGGATGGGCAAGGATCAAGAAGACAGGTGGTCGGTTTCACTCGTCCAAGCAGCCTGTCCACATCCTCGGAGGTAACAGATTGGAATTGATCCCATAAAACATGACTAGACAGAGCTCTAGCACTCTCTCGCCCCGGCTCTGCTCCCACGGTGGAGTCTACCTCCTTCCGAATCTGAGCGACTTTATCTGCAAAAAACTTTGCAAAAGCATTGCAGGAGATCTTGGGGTCCCTACCAGACCCCGATGACGGAGGTGGTTCTGCTAGATTGCGAACCACCTGGAAGAGTCTCCTGCTGCTGTTTTCTGCAGATGCAATAGAAACGGCAAAGAAAGTTCTCTTTGCCGTTGCCATTGCCACTTGGTAGGCTCGAAGTTGAGCTCTAGCCCGTGTCCGGTCTGATTCAGAATGAGTTTTCCGCCACCGGCGCTCTAGCCGTCTCAGCGACTGTTTCATCACCCTCAGCTCCGGAGAAAACCACGGAGCTGTCCGGGCTCCATGCAATCGGAGAGGGCGCTTCGGAGCCAGACAGTCAATAGCCCTGGTTAACTCCACATTCCAGCGGGCCACCAGGGAATTAGCTGAAAGGCCATCAACATGGGATAAAACATCCCCTACCACTCTCTGGAAACCATTTGGATCCATTAAGTGGCGGGGGCGGACCATCCGAATCGGTCCCACCTCCCGGCAGAGGGGAAGGGTCGCGGAGAAGTCTAGTTGCACCAGGAAGTGATCCGACCATGGCACTTCTTTTGTATCGCTTTTACTTAGTGTCAGATCACCAACATCCATAGAGGTAAGCACTAGGTCTAAGGCATGTCCGCGGCTATGAGTTGGGCCAGACTTATTCAGGGACAGCCCCATGGAGGCCATGCTTTCCACGAAGTCCCGAGCGGCCCCTTGTAAGGTCGTGTCGGCGTGGATATTAAAATCTCCTAAGACAACCAAGCTAGGTGTCTCCAGGAGCACATCCGCCACGACCTGAAGCAGCTCGGGCAGGGAATCCTTGGTGCAGCGGGGAGGTCGGTACACCAAAAGGAATCCTGTACTGCCCCTATTGCCCAACTTCCAGAACATGCACTCAGAAAATTCGGTCTTTCCAATAGGACGCCTGGTGCAAACTAATGACTTCCTAAAAATCACTGCAACCCCCCCTCCCCGCCCAGATGGCCTGGGTTGCTGTGCGTAAGAGAAACCTGGTGGACAAGCAGCGGCAAGGACTGGCCCATCTGCCTCATCCAACCAAGTCTCTGTCACACATGCCAGGTCAAGTCCCCCATCCACAATCAGGTCGTGGATGGCCGTGGTTTTGTTCATCATTGACCTGGCATTACACAGCAACACTTTCAGGTCATGTGGGTATCCCTTGTTGATTCCAGTACCCGTCCAGTCAGGGCCAGACCCGGAGGCAGGGATAGTCCTCAAACAACGACTAAGCCTGCCTCCTCGGTAATGACATGGTCTGGTCCTAGCGTGACTCCTCCTCCTGCCCGTGATCACTGAGATCGTGTATAAGGTAATTTTGAAAATTAACCAATCATGAGCAACTAATTTATTGTTACACATGCAGGGTGCAATTCAACATTGTGCTACTACTAATATTCCACCTTCACAAGACTTTCAGCTTGCCAGATGGAGCAATCCCCCCTGCACCCCTGCTATAATAATAATAATAATAATAATAATAATAATAATAATAATAATAATATTCTGATGCGGGGAGTGGGAGATAAAGAGATTATTTATAAAATGAATCCCAGCCACTTGCTATGTTCACATTTTGCAAAAAAATAATAATCCACATGGGAAATCTATGTCCCTCCAGATGTGTTGGACTACAACTCCCATCATCCACTGGCCAGGCTGGTAGTTTGTGTTCAATTACATCTGGACGGCCACCCATTGTTCATATCTCTGGTGTACAGAGTACTTTGCAGAGCAAAGCAAGCAAGGTCTCTCCTTCAAGAACACCACAGTCTACATTTTAACAGGGGGAGAAAGAAGACACAAAGCTTATACGACATGAATGTGAGCACAATCTGAGCCTTAATTTGAGCTGCTTTTAAGTTTCTAGCCCTGTCAAACAAATAGGTTGAGAATCACTTGTCTAGATGAGAAATGATCACAGCGGAGAGATAGTGTGTAGAAACAGATGCAAATATCTAAAGCCCCCATGCTGGCAATAAATTTACACTGGGTAAGTGGAGAGACAAATTACGGGGACCACAGAGGAAATCATCTGATGTTGTTATTTTCCTTCCTCCTCCTTCTGAACAGGACTTATTCTTGCCTGGAACTTCTAGCTCTCCACTCTCTTGAGACAGTCACAATAATGGAGAGCTTGTTAAATCTTCCTAATAAGGCCTTGAGCTGGTTCACACAGTATATTCCCCCTGCGCCACTGCCCAATGCAAGGAACCATCATCGTTCCTGGCACGCACAGACAAAAAACACATGTGTGTCAAGACATTTCAGATATGGCTGGCAGGCATTTCATTGATGGGTTGGAGCTTGGAGGCAAAGGTCCATTCTGTCTCCCTCCCTCCTATATGTGGAGGGAGGATGCATCAATAGAGCTTTGATGTCATTACAGAAATTCATGAAGATATGATGAACCAAGGAAAACGGCTAAGGATCACTGGAAGAGAATAATGCTTTGCATGCAAAAGGTCCCAAGCTCAACCTCTGGGATCTCCAGATAGGGCTTGGAGAGATGTCTGTTTGAAACCCTAGATAGCTTCTCTCATTCAGTGTAGGCAATACTAAGCTGCACAATCAATAGTCCAACTCAGTGTAAGTTCGCTTTCCATGTTTCTAAATCCCAATTTTATCTGTGTCCACTAGAGATGGGCAAAACTGTCGATTTTTTTCTCCGTTTCTCATTTTGTCACCCTTAAGTTCTCCAAATCCACTGTCATTTTTTTAATTTAAAAAAGCCTTCATGAAAATTCACCAGTGTTTTAGTTTCAGTTCTCCCTAATATATACGTTTTGGGATGCAATTTTGCCCATTATAGACATTTTTACAAAGCATGTGCCCCAACTATAATGTCTTTTGTATGCTGCTTTCACTAATATGTGCATTTTTAATGAAAGCATTATGCCAATATATGCATTTTTGTACACATTACTTTGCTGGAGAACTTCATTGCAAATTTTGGAGACATGCAAATTTCAAAAGGTGGCTTGTGCAGAAAGTTTGCCTGTTGTTTCAGAAAGTGTGAATAAGGTCAATTCACCTTTAAGTGCAAACTAACCAAATTTCTCACTCATCCCTGGTGTCTGCTCACGTATTTGGGCATATTTCTGCTGAATACGATATTTATCACATGGCACAAACTGCTGATGGGGAAAATTCAACAATATCCAGGGTTGCCGGATGCAGCTGTGTGCCTGAATGTGTGTTACTGACACTACATAAAGGTAAAGGGACCCCTGACCATTAGGTCCAGTCGTGACCGACTCTGGGGTTGCTGCGCTCATCTCGCATTATTGGCCGAGGGAGCCGGCATACAGCTTCCAGGTCATGTGGCCAGCATGACTAAGCCGCTTCTGGCGAATCAGAGCAGCGCACAGAAACGCCGTTTACCTTCCCGCTGCAGCGGTACCTATTTATCTACTTGCACTTTGACATGCTTTTGAACTGCTAGGTAGGCAGGAGCAGGGACCGAGCAACGGGAGCTCACCCCGTCACGGGGATTCGAACCGCTGACCTTCTGATCGGCAAGCCCTAGGCTCTGTGGTTTAACCCACAGCGCCACCCGCGTCCCTCTGACACTACATAGCCTTGTGTTAATAAAGAAAGGCACATGTGAAGCCATACATATTTAAACCCACAGTTGGCGAATGCATTGCAGGTGGTAGTGCTGGAAACTGTTTGCCAGGGTTGCATTTTGACGTGTAATTATATAGCATGGTTGACAGACTAGAGTTTGGCCGTGGGCTTTTACACATTTCAGGCAAATGTCCAATCATGTAAACCTTAAGCAAGGGAATAGCTAGGTTTGTTCCAGGCCACAGAGATTTTCTGCACATTGCCCACATTTCTTAACAAGTTCAGTGGTTTATTTTTCACACAGATGGTTAGTTAATTACAGAGCTGGGTAGATTTCGTGTCTGGTTTTATATGTGGGGCAACACTGTAATTGAAGAAAAGATTAATAAAACAGCAGCTGTAACAGTACGCAGTGTCCTTATTAGTTCTGAATGGTGTCATAGGCAGGGACAAATTAATAATGGGATATATTGGAGCAATTGCCAAATTTCCCAGAATCACCATCCTTGAGGCTCTGGACAAAAACACCACAATACCCTCAAGATTCAGGTAGGTAGCCGTGTTGGTCTGGTGCAGTTGAAATATATACCCATTGAGTCAATCACCCACCTCCTACTACCCTCCTGAGAAAAACCCCACCCCACCCTCCCACTATGTATGGTGACTTCTGTTTCAGTGTATCTGAAGAAGTGTGCAATTGCATGCACACGAAAGCTTATACCAAGAACAAACATAGATGGTCTCTAAGGTGCCACTGAACAATTTTTTAATTATTTTTTATTTATATTTCGACCACAATATCCTGGATTCCCCCTCATTCGCACAGTCAGTCATTTTCTTCAAGTTATAACCTGTCCATCATTGTTTAACAATCCCAGGGTGGGTTACGTTATAAAATATCTATGGCAAATCCAGATAATTTGTTGGCGGCAGTAGTGCCTCTGAATAGCAGTTGATGGAAACCACAGGAGGGGATAATGTTCTGCCTGGGGAAGGGCCCTGCCTGAGGGTTTCCCACAGGCATCTGGGTGGCCACCGTGAGAACAGGACGTTGCACTGGATGGGCCATTGGCCTGATCCAGCAGGCTCTTCGTACATCCCCATCATAATAAGCATTGCAATATAAAACTTTTTGAAATTCCAAATAAAAATCTCCTCACAGAGTTTATAGTAATGCAGTAGGCAATACATCCATTAGCAACTGGGCACATTAAATCAACCTTTCTCCAAAAGCCTGGGTGAAGTAGCATGTCATCCGTCAGCTGGTGCCTTCGCATTAACTCTGATCCAGCCGTTTGATTTATGTTGTCATGCAGTCATGGATAGATGGATGGCCAATGGGTTGGGCCTGGATTTTCTCTTTTGACTGAAGAGAGCTATGAGGGAAGCCCAAAAGGAATGGACCATTAGTTGCCGAACTCTGGGAATGCTTTAAGACTTCTATTATAGGTGGTTCCCGCTTTTCCTGTGGATACACATTAGCAGGTTCCCCCTTCCCCAGTGCTTTCCCCATTGATACACATTACCAAAAAGCACAGGTGAAAGCAATCTCGTAAAATCCCAGACACAGCTGCCAATAATGTTTTCATGTTTGTTTGTCAGTGATAGTATTTAGGAGGGTGCATTACAAAATTCAAAACGTTTGTATAAGAAGACTGCAAATAATGAACGGTGTTATGACACGGCCTTCCCATCTCATTCAGGAATCCTGAAACTAGTAAAAGAGAGAGGGGTGCTGGTCTGTTTATAGAAGGCGAAATGTCTGAGAGATCTGGCTGCATGTCCAAAAATGTGACTAAGCCAATGTATTGCTAAGCTGATGTGAATCCCTGAGCTTTGCCACCTGGTGCTTTCCATGATCTTTCATGCCAAATTCTAGGGTTCCTTTTGTGTGTGCTTTATTCAAACGCAACATCTTGGCTTTTGGTTAAACGGAGAACATGAGCCAATAGCTCTTTTTCTTCTACGTTTTGGCCTACACTAAATCAAAAAGTACAAGACAAGTAGTGCTCCAGTATAGCTAGGCTATAGATCTATTATCTCCCTGCACTTTGCACCTGTCCGATCTCATTTAGGCTGCAATCCTAAACAGCATGCTTATTTTGTTTATAGCCCCATTGAGATGAATGGGGATTTACTTCCTTTTCAGTGTCATGTTATAGTTTTTGGGTGGAAAGGAACAGTCGCGCTGCAGTGGATCCCAAGATGTTACGAACAACATCACAAAGGGCACTAAATAAACCAGATTAAAATCAGACTGAAAAGCCCTTTAGTGGAATGGTACCCCTACCCTCATTTATCTCCCTGCAGGGGGTAGAGGAGAAGAAGAATAAGAGCTTGGATTTGATATCCCGCTTTATCACTACCCAAAGGAGTCTCAAAGCGGCTAACATTCTCCTTTCCCTTCCTCCCCCACAACAAACACTCTGTGAGGTGAGTGGGGCTGAGAGACTTCAGAGAAGTGTGACTAGCCCAAGGTCACCCAGCAGCTGCATGTGGAGGAGCGGGGACGCGAACCCAGTTCACCAGATTACGAGTCCACCGCTCTTAACCACTACACAATTACACTACTCTCTAGCACTGGGTAGAGAATTTCAGGACATCATTTGTGCTCAGACTAACCCCACCCACCCTCACCTAAAAAATTACTTACTGTTGTTTAATCTCTTGTATTCATTTCCACTCTTTCCTGTGCTTACTGTTTGATGTCGCTCAGGAGTGGAAACAGGGGCGTACCCAGGATCAAAACTGGGGGGGGGGGCAAGCCATGGTCGTTCAGGTGCTAGGGGGGGCAAGCCATGGTCTCAGGTTTGCTTTGAATGGACACTGATCATTTTTGCTTCTAGGGCTGCCTTCTAGGGGGGGGGCAGCTGCCCCCCTCTGCCCTCCCCTGGCTACGCCCATGAGTGGAAAGATGAACCTTAGGTGCACCAGCAATCTGGAAGACAGTTATCTATCAGCCACAGATTTGTGTGACCTTGGGATAAGGTCATGAAAATCTAGTTGAATTGAAGGGCTTGGAATTAATCAGATTTTGTCCAATGGTGTAATCAGAATGCAAATTGGTTATAAAATATATTCCATGAAAGATACCTCAAGAGTTATTTGTGGCTGAAGTTCAATACTCCTGATGCTTTATTCCAGATGGTAGACATAAATGAACTGTCAAGTTGGAATTGCAGCTGAAAGACACAAACAAATTCAAAACCACAGCCAAATTAAGCCAAGGGCCCTGAATTTAAACTTGTTTTGTTCTATCCACTTTGATTTAAAGAGTAAATAAAAGTATATATTATTCAATGGAAGCTTTGGGGGGGGGGGAGGGGAAGAAACTGGAGTCCTTGAAAATGGAGCCGGAACTATCATGGCTTTCTGAAATAGCTGTTATCAAGTGGTACAGGTGGGAAAACCAAGGGAAAAGGCTATATCTGCTGAAATTCTCCTGCAAAACCATTAAAGGCTCAAGAAATTGCCCTCTTTTCATTTGGCCATCTTATTTGGGGATCTTATCCCCAGTAAATATGCAGCCTTGAAAGCATGTCATTCACATGCTGAGGGAACCTTCTGTGTGACACAGGTGTACCTTGGGAATTTTGCTTGCCGTGTATAACATGGCACCACCCACAGATCCAAGTGCATTGCAAAAGATCATGTAGAAATTCCCTAAAATACCCAGTTTGGTTCAGCAAAAGAATGAAACTTTCTGTGCTCAGAAGTTATAATTATAAACATTGTGCAATCTATTCCTTCATTTCCTTTTGTTACAGTTTGCCTCTTCTGAGGAATCTATGATACAATTCTTTATATTAGGAACACTCAGTAGTTATTTGTGTTCACATCTGTTGTGTTTGAAGCCTACCTTTTTGCAGCTGATAGTTAATCTTTCAGGAGATGACTCATTGGCAAACGCAAGCTCATCTGCAGAAGATTTTGAACAAAGGCTTTCAGAAGAAATAGGAATGGAAGCAGTAATCTGCATAACATCGAGTGTTTTTTTGTGTGTGCGTGTATTTCTCCTAATATACACATTTTGTATAGATAATCAGCATTTTCATGTGGATTACCCTAAGATGCATATTTTTATGTGCAGTTTTTTCTGATGTACACAGTTTTACAATTAATTTTCAATAATAAAATAGAATTTGTCTGTGGTTTTTTAAAATTCATATAGGCATTTTTATGTACACTTTCCCCCATACATGCACTACTGTACACATTGCTTGGTTGGAGAAATGCATCACAAAATTTGGAAGAGGGCAAAGTTTTGAGGAATAGTTGAGTTTTGGTTTGCTTTTTTGTGTAACTGTGAATTAGACAGTTTTGCATTAAAATACAAAACTGTATTTTCTCCCCCATTCTTCATCTCAAGGCTTAAACTTGACGTAAACTTGTTTATTTTTTCCCCCGTTCCCCTTTTAGGCAAATTGACAGCCTGAAGTATGTTGGGGGTGGGGCAGGAATGACAGCTAACCTAGGATTCAGAGCAAAGGTGAGCTCATACCAATTACAGTTTGAAGTCAGTCCAGCTTCCCAGAATGGTTTAACAATCAATTTCTCTTCCCAGGGAACTCTGGGAATTGTAGTTCTGTGAGGGGAATAGGAGCCTCCTAACAACTCTCAACACTCTTAACAAACTGCATTTCCCATGATTCTTTGAGAGAAGACAGAAGACTGTGAAAAGTGGAATGATACAACTTTAAACGTATAGTGCAGATGGGACCTTACCGGTAGTATCCAGATCCAACTTACAGATTTTCCTTGAAAGCACTGAAATAACAGACAATGGTAGCAAGCATATGGAGTTTTTCTCCCCCTCAAGGACAAAAATGCTTAAGTCCACACATAAAAATGACATTTCAGCAAAGCCATAACAACTGTGTCATGATCTGCAAAGTGAGCTGGGTATGAAGTTTTCATCTTTAACAAGTATTATTATGACTAATCAATATTTATTCCTCCCAGTGTCCCTATGGGATAGGATGCCACTTTTCTAAACAGAGAAACAAGTAGTGATCTCAATTTTGACATCAAAGCCACTAACAAAACTCGGAATGATCCCCATTTGTTTTCTGGTAGAGGATGAAAGCAAGGGCTGAAGTCATTGAATGTAGAGATGTAGACCTAAATTGGACAATTTCATCAGTGCTGTCAGCCTGTAACAGTGCAGAAAGAGTAAACTGTCCTTAAATCTGCTGAGTTAAAGTAAGCTAGCATTGGGTATATGCTGGCCTGCAAAGCTCTCCTCCCAAACAGATGGCCAGTGCAGTCGTCACTGATCACCCATGCAGTTAAACTCAGCTGCCTGGAATTAGTAATCCTCCCTTTTGACATGCGATCAGCATCGTCATCACTGGCAGCACCAATAATCTGTTGAGCAGTTGAATGTTTGCCACCTTCTGTGCACACAGACTTCTTGGGTGCAGGATAGATTTCACTGCTCCTTCCTCCTCTCCTCATAGCACCCGCTTTGACTTCTTTACCCAGTTTGATTGATCCACAGTTCAATCAATCAATCAATCAATCAATCAATTCCTTTATTCGACCAATAGTCAGAAAAACATTTCTCAATAAAAACATCGAAAAGATACACAAGTAAAAAAAACACGGGCAGCACTATTGACATTATACAGGTAAACCCACATCGAGGCATTCAATTTTACGCTTCCGACACTTAAGTGCCAGGAAGAGGAATTTAGCCACCGATAAGGCTATTTTCCCTGAGGGCTTGTTCAGCAGATATGCAACCTGCCTTTCTCTTGATCGAAAACTAAGATGGGCTAAATATGGGGCTATGAGATATTGCCTTAGCTCAGCATAAAAGGGGCAACTCAGTAGGATATGTTCCGTAGATTCTACCTCTCCTAAATCACAATGGCACGTTCTCTGACTATATGGAACTCCTCTGAATCTCCCCCTTAATACCGCCGAGTCAAGAACATTCAGCCTGGCCGCAGTGAGAAGTCTACGATATTCCAGATATTTAATATCCGCAAGATAGCGGCCTGGTATGGCCTGGTACACCTGCTCCCCCAGAAACATCCCAGGTTTCACGCGGGTGATGTCCCCCAGTCTCTGAGTTATCACCACTTTGTTCAATCAAATCTGTGCACAGATTGGGGTGGCAAAGCTGGGCTAGAAATGCAAGGCTGTCAGTCTGCCACTAGGTATTGTACCCTTAGATATTCTACAATAAGTTAGCTTCCCCCCCCCCTTTGGTAGCTTACAGAATCTTACACTTAAAAATTGTCTGGTTCTCGACAAGTATCTGGAGAGATTCTACACATCCTTCCCGGAATATTCTAATTCTGTACAGAATCCATCCAACAGCATTCAATACCTCTACAGTAAGTTCTCTTTACGACATAATCAATGAGCCGCATCAATGTAATTCTCTGCCAATTACGAGGTTTTTGATTTTCAAACATGAATCTAGAACTCACTGAGCTTCGCTTTTAAAAAATGTCTCCAAAAACCAAATGACTTTGCCTAAAGAATGAAGAAAAATCACACCTATTCTATGTATCTACATATCCATTCTGCATATTGTTTATTTTTAAATAATTTTTATTGATTTTCATGTAAATACAAGAACAACATATAGCTACAGTAACTTGCCCAGTGGTACAGTCTTATTAAGTTTCATATGCAGTACACAGTACACAAGCAATATGTTTATTTATGCATTATCAATTCAAGTATCCTCTCCACTGAGATTCTTGTGTTGTGGGTGGAATAAAAGTATCTTCTGTCTCATTTATAAAGGAAAAGAATGGAAGCCAAGTCTCACCAAAAGTGTCCATCTTTGAAGTGCCTTTAATTACCCTTCTGTGGCAAGGAAGGTGTTCTGATGGAGCCACATTCCAAATATTATTTACCTATATTTCAATGGGGATTTCTATAGGTTGTTTCCAGTATCAGGCTATTGTTAATTGGGCTGCTGATAACAGAAAAAATACTAAATCTCTGCATTTTAGGTTATTGTTTAAATTTGAATCTAATGATAACAAGGCAAGAGCTGAATTGGGTGGAAGGGATTGCTGTGTAATTTTGGAAATAATATGAAAAATCTTTTCCCAAAAGGAGTATACCATTGTGCAACTCCACCATGCATGGAAATATGAGCCTATCTGCATTTTATTTGATCCATGTGCTGATCTGGTAGCTGTTTCCACACTGCAACTCTTCATACCTGGCTCACTATAATATCTAATGGAAAGTTCCACACAAATCCTGCACATCACATAGACAGTTTTGTTTGTTTATCGGAAGCATTTGTAGCCCACTCTTGAGTCCCAGAGTGGCTTATGAAGTTCCATAATAAGACTAGTCCCTGCTTACAATGTAAAAGTCACAACACAAAAGGAAAAGGGATTATGGAGGGGGAAATAAATTGCCAGTTAGAGATGCCTTCAGAAACATTCAAGCCAGAGGCATCACCTTCTGAAAACCAGTTGCTAGAAACCACACAAGGAGAGAGGGCTCAGATCCTGCTTACAGGATTCCCAAAGGCATCGCGTTGGACACTGTGAGAACAGGATGCTTGGCTACATGGGTCATTGGTCTGATCCAGCAGGCTCTTACGTTTTTATGTGAAACTCTCAGGAAAATCCATGCAGATGGTTGTGCTAGATGACATTGCCACAGGCATAGTATTGCTGTGAGGAAGTGGCACCCCTCTACATTTAGTATAAATATTGGTTTAGGAAATTCTGGAAAACTTACATTATAAATTAGAATGGTCATAGCTTGCCGCTTAAAACTCACAGCACAGAGCGGGATTTGCAGCCACTCTCACGGGAGTGATGCATGCCGCTAGCAGGCTGGGAAAGCCATTTTCGGCAGGGTGAACTGGAGTTGATACATTTGATTGAAACATCTATGACAAGCCAATGAGTGCACTACTCAAGGCCGATAAGGATCTGACAGGATAGTTTAAGACCAAGGTTGAAGTGAGACAGGGTTGCCTCCTCTCTCAATTACTGCTTAATTCGATATCTCAGACCACCACAATGTGAAATGAAAAGGGAAGGGGGATTAATCCCAGGCGGACGGATGGCTAACAGTCTTTATTTCAAGACAGGATATCTGCAAAAGATTTAAATGGCCCTGAGCACTCGACAGATAAATTGTGGCTCTGGCTACCCCACCTACCCCCCAAAAGTCTGAAAAACTAAAATTATTGGACAAGAAATAAACATGTATTTTGAAAAGGCAGGGTGTGGAAGTTCAGGAGCCTGGCCCACAACCCATCAGTATGATTAAAAAAGTAAAGGTAAATGACCCCTGACAGTTAAGTCCAGTCGCGGATGACTCTGGGGTTGCGGCGCTCATCTTACTTTACAGGCTGAGGGAGCCGGCGTTTGTCCGCAGACAGTTTTTCCGGGTCATGTGGCCAGCATGACTAAGTCACTTCTAGTGCAACAGAACACCGAAACCAGTGCAGTGCATGGAAATGCCATTTACCTTCCCACCGGAGCGGTACCTATTTATCTACTTGCGCTTTTTGGCCTGCTTTCGAACTGCTAGGTTGGCAGGAACTGGGACAGAGCAATGGGAGCTCACCCCATCGCGGTGATTCGAACCCTCAACCTTCTGATTGGCAAGCCCAAGAGGCTCAGTGGCCAAAAGACACAAACCCTATTCAAAAGTTGGAGCAAACATGTGACCTAGCAATAGGCCCCCAACGTCCCCATGTGTGCTGACTCCTCTTCAGACTGTGATGTGTTCAACAAGGCCAATCCACCAACTTGGATGGCATCAAAAGAGGATTAGGCCATCAGCGGCTACTAGCCAAGATGGCTGGGTTCTGTGTCTGCAGTTCACTCTCCACCATGCCCCTGAATACCAGGCGTAGGTGGAGAGTGAACACTGTTGTACTAAGGTCCTGCTTTGGGGCTTCCTGTAGGCATCTGGCTGGCTGTTGTGGCTGCTTAAGAAGGCTTCTCTGTACCAAGGGCCACTTCTTTCATGTAAGGCAAGGCTTCACAACAGTGCTGCCATTGCGAATGCAGCCTCTGATCCAGAGCGAATGCTGGCAGGAAAAGCGAATGGACTGTCCCATCAAATCCCATGGCAACCAATGTAACTTCCATACCCTCCAAGTGTCCTTAGTTTCCAGGGACAGTCCAGGAATTATGAAAGCCATTCTGGCTTCTGATTTGATCCCAGAATGTCCCTATTTCCCCCACCAGTGCTGCCACTGCTGAGCTCCAGGAGGAGGAGGAAGAGCCAGTGCTTGTCCTGCAGCAGTAGCAGTCGTGGCTGCAAGGGAACACCCCATGGCCTCTCCATGCCCTCTCCATGGCCATCGCTGCCGGCCTCCTTCCTGGGCAGTTTGTAGCGGCTGCTGGAGAACAGGCAACAAGGAGGAGAAGCTGCTGCTGGTTCCGAGGTGCAGGCAGAGGGCAGGGCTGCCTTGGAGGGAACAAATGGGTAGGGGAGCAGAGCACAAGGAGTCTTGAGATATATTTATTGGTGTGTGTTTTCCTTTTTTGTAAATCTATCAAAGAATAAAATAAAATCGGGATTAAGAGTTTTTCTCAGGATGGTGGAGGGCATGGTGCTGTGTCCCATTGGTGTTGTGGTGGTGACATTTGAACCCTTCTGAAAGGACATGCTCCACAGGGAGGGACAAAAAAAATGGAGGGGGGTTGAAGAGGGTCAGTTGGAGTGAGAAAGAGTGGGGAGTGAGAAATGTCCTTATTTTCATCTGAGGAATGTTGGATGGCATGGACTCCCCCCTTTCCCCCATTCACTCTCAATCCAGAGTGGAAGATGCATTGTGGGAATGAGTCTTTGCCCTGACTGATCACTGCACCTCATTAAATGTGCTTCTTTGGTCTGTTCTGGACCCAGAACAGTGCTTCAGGATGAGGAGAACAGATGGCATGGTGGCAAATGGTTGCAAAGCTCATTTGTAGAGACACAGAAATGCAACCATTGCGTGTCCATATGTGTGTGTGTGCACGCACAAGAAAACAATACAGAAAGCGTTTTCCAGAAATTGGAAGTACATTTTTTTTTATCACTGTTGAGTATAGGAAACCATTAGTGAGATAAAATGGCTTCTTTGTACCTAGAGAACTTTGCCATTTTCAAGAGTGAAAAAATAAATCTAAGTACTTAATAACTAAGATGAGGTAGTTTAGCAGTAGACAAACCATGCCAGAAAATATCATTAAACTCAGGATGTTAATCTGCAGGGACTTCTGAGCACTCCACAGAGAATAAAGATACTGAACAGAATGAGGAACATCATAACATAGATAATAAAATCCTGCAGTTCATTGGAATGGTTCCTGGAACAGTGTGGCCACACTGAACCAGACCAGACGTGAAGTGTATGGCATATGTAAGGTACTGTCCAGGGTACATATATGAAGAATAGGGTTGTCACTTACACATTACCCAAAAAGAGGAGATGCATCATGAAACAGATTTCATAAAATCTGCACATGCTAATTTCTATATATTATAGAAATAATTACTGTGATTTAAACAGAAATACTGAAGTGAGGAAGATTGTGACCAGGTGAGCCATGCCCTCGGTCTGCTATGAAGGGTTAAAATGTGGATAGCAACAGTAGCATGCAGTGAAAATTTTCAGAGTGAAACAGTTAGGACCAGAGACTCCAGCTTGTGTGGCCAATGTGGGGGACAACGTTGCATGTGTGAGCATCGTGCCTCTCTCCCTAAGCCAGGCAGAAGCTTCTTGAGCTTTGGGAAGGAGGTGTCAGGCCTCTGACAGGATGCTATAGCCCTCCTGCCTCCTTCCCAAAGCTGGGCGGGCTTTGAGAAGCTGGCAGGAGGGCTCTTGGACCCCATCACACCACCCTCCCTGAGCCAGGGAGGAATATTAAGGGGCTAGCCTAGTCCTTCTAGTCCACTGAATGCACACCACCGTGTGGCAACTAAAATCCTTAAATCAGACTTGGATTGGACTGCCCTTCAACTAGAAGACTTCCCTCTCCAAAGCAGGACACACATCCACCTTAATGGGAAGCCAATAGTTAAGTGACCATATCAACCCATGTTCATTGCATAGACCTACTGAAACATGCACATTTGAAAGTATTTTAGAAAGTTCATCCACTTTGCACATGAGGCAAAACCTTGAAAAACAAGGTTCATGTGTAGCCTAATCTACTTTCCATTTTTGTCTGAAGAATAAACGCTTTCAAAAACAGAGTGACAGCCTGAATTAAGTCCTCGATGGCCACATGAGGAAACAATTAAAGTCAAATCCCACTCCTGGTAGTGTTTATAATTTTGTGAGGAGGATTAATTTGCCTAAGCAGCTCCTCCATGAATTACAGCAAACTACCTCTTCCATTTAATAGTCACTCATTGTCATCTTTGCTTTCAAGTGAGAAACACAGACAAAAATACTTTGACTCCTGATTTCAGGTCTGTTTAAAAGCATTAATAAATTGGGCCCTGAAGAACAGTGCTGTAAATGAGAACAGGTGGCACCAGCGGCTTCTTTCAGGGGTGGGGGTACTAAACTGGAAGATGGAGAAGAGGCATTGTAAAAAAAAAAGTACCAAATATTTGAAGGTTTGCTCCTCATTAGCCACTCTTTGTGGCAGGGCTACCTCATGGCTAGTCCCTGGGCTACCATTTTGAGAAGTAGAGCAGGAGGAGCATGGTAGTGTCAGGGACTGGGCAGAGGAGGAATGGTGGAGACCTCCTCCCCAGCCTGACCCTTCCAGAGAAGAAGACAGTTCAGAATTACAACAGGGGGTTGAGGGAGGTCACAGCTCAGAGGAAGATGAGGGGGAAAGTTGGGAAATAATGGGAGAGAAGGAGGCAGAGCCGGAGCAGCAACTGGCTGACACATTAATAGAAAGCATTCCAGACCCACCATCTCCCAGAACCTGGCGAGCCTTAAAAGTAGGAGAGCAAAGGGCTCGGAGACAGATGGCAACCGTAGAGGGGGTGGTGCTGTTGACGAATGAAGAAGTGGAAGAGAGGGGGGGAGAGATTACTTGGGACAACACCATTATTCCAAGAGGCTGCATTCCCAAGCCTCTCTCTGTAAATGTGGAATAAAAGCAGATGGTAAGGACTTTTCCTTGTCTTATGCGTTCCTGGCAACCTGGGGGTTGGTTCCTCTGCCGCCTGACAGGTAGTTGCCATAAGCCTTATATGGCTTGCAGTTATCAGACATAATTGAATGGGCATGCTTGATGCCCATAATGCTCTACCTCCTCAGGTGTGGTTTTTTTTTACCTGTTTGCTAAGCTTTACATCCACTGGAATGCCACCTCCCATATGCCTACCCATACTCTAAGACAGGTGTGGGGAAGTCGTGGTCCTCCCATCATCCCCGAATCACTGCCCATGCTGGCTGGGGATGATGGTGGAGTCCAACAACATTGGGAGGACCATAGGTTCCCCATTCCTGTAGTGCATGGAGTGTTTTTTCTAAGTGTTTTCTCAATATGAAATATTGAGGGTGGCTAAAAGGGAGAGAGCCTTTTCAGCACTGCTAGATCAGCTTGCCTGGTTCCTACATTAATATCCTTTCAGTGTTAGGCAAAGACTTTATTGTGCCCTCAGGTCTCTTAACAACTTCTGAAGGTCACTTTAGAATTTTTGAAATGTTACTGTCAATAGCAGTAGTCTCTGTTTTAAATGGTTTCAGTCATATAAGCTCACTCAGCTCTTTCTATATGATCAAGCTGTTTTCCTGCTGCTGTTGCTGTTTGGGTGTCTCTGCTGGCGGCAGCAGGGTGTGTGTGTCATACTGAAAATTCTTGATTTGTTATATGTTCTGTTTTAATTCTGTTTCAAACCTGATTGCTGCCTGTTGCCTAGAGAATGCCTGTTTTGATGGCAAACAACAAATGCAAATAATAAATAGATTTAGATATGTTAGGGGTGTTTTATCAACATCCCCCACTCTGAGGAGGGCGAGTATGTGGCCCTCCAGATGATTCTGAAATCTCATAATTTCTGACTCTGATTCTGAAATCTCATCATGCTGTCTCTGGCTCATGGAAGTTGAAGGCTCCCAGGTTCTCCATCCTGACCCATTCAGGTTTTTATAGTTGGCTTTATCCTTTGTCTATATATCATGAGACTCAATTCAGCCAGATTTAAGCAATACCCAGCTCCATTAGTGTCAATAGGAGAGTTAAGCACATTCTTAAGTCTTTCCCACTGAAATCAATGGTGCTTGAAAATACTTAATTGGATGACATTCATAGTTGTAGGAGGCAACATTGCTGGTTTCAAATTTAGCAACAATGTGCCATAGATTTAAGTGGGATAGTAGTGGATGTGAGGTAGTAGACTTGTAAGCTGAATCTCACTCCGCATCACTGGCAGCTAATTGCACCAAGGAAGGAAAGCCAATTGCGAGTGAGGGCGAAACTTCCTAGATAAGTCCCAGAACTGATCTCAACTCACTGAGGCTCAGATAATGAACACAGCAGCATTAAGATACATTTGCACATGTTCTCACATCCCTAAGGGCAAATGAAGCCAATTCAAAGTGAAGGTAAAGCTCACAATAAAAAATAGCCTCCCACCACCCAATCACAAAGATGGTAAGTATCTCCAAAACTTTTTGCCCAAAAGAGTGGGCTATCAGACGAGCTCAATGCATAATATACTAAACGGGCAGAGGATCAGATAGGATAATCCTTCTCTTTCTAATTGTTGCTTTAAAATGAGACAGACAAGTAGTTTAAAAAATTGCATGGTAAAATGAAATATTGTCCTTTGCACCAGAAATAGCAAGTCTGCTTCACGATCAGCACTGTGAACATGATACCACACTAAAACCCCTATGTAATCATGTCTAAAGACTAAATTGAAAGGCAAGTCTTCAATAACTTTCAAGCACATTTCTGTATTTGTTGCAGCTGTGTAGGAAACTCTATCAATTATAATTCTTCCCCAGGTCATCACAACCCACAATTCTCACCTCCAGCATAACGATGATTAATGTTTGTGTCTGCCCAGTATATAGAAGAGAAATGGCTTCACTTATCTAGGGTGCCCACGCTGACAAAAGATTAGTCGCAGTGGCTAGAACATCCTAGCCTACCTCAAGCTGGATAAAAAGGAGACATTTGAGCACATCCAGAAATGTATTGGTAGCTGAAAACCAAGTCTCCCAATAGAGGATATGATTGTGGGAGTCAATTCTACCAGGATAGCAACAGAAACATTGCAATTTGATTGCAGTAGTAGCTCCAGTGCATTGACTTGCATTGTTTTGGCAAAAGACCTCTATATGTCATGGGAAGTATATGCAGAGGCGGAGCTAACTGCTCCGGCACCCAGAGCGGTGTGCACCTGGGGGCACCCACGGGAGTGGGGCAAGCGTCCCAGGGGGCTGGGTGAGCATCCCAAGGGGCGCCGCCCACTGCAAGCGTCTGGGGGCTGGGCGGTGATGTCACACCCCTCAGGGATGGCACCTGGGGCGAACCCCCCCCCACGCCCCTGAGTATATGTAGGAGTTAATTCCTACAAAAATGGGAACTGCTTTATACCAAATCAGACCATTGGTTAATCTATCTGAGTAATCTCTGCACTGATTGGCTGGAGCTCTTCAAAGTTTTAGGCAAAGTCTTTCCCAGCCAACCTGGAAACAGCAGGAAGTGAACCTGGGTTCCCTTCAATTAAATGGATAAGAAGCACCACAGATTCCTTTTGCTGTCTAAGCCAGTTCTTGCTTCAAAATGCCTCTTTTGTAAAGACAAGGGTATCAGTCAGCATCTGGTATCTTGGTTTTGTTCAAAAGTTCACATCTTAGCAGTTCTTTCCCCTCCTCTGGCACCCTGACTAGCTCAAATATGCTCATGCCACAAAGTAGGAAAATACAATTCTCTGCAATGTTTCCTTTCCTGACCCCAGCACCTGGGGACAGGCAGTCAGGGGAGACCCTAGACAAGAATTTGACAGGCACTGCTTAGTTCCTCAGGGGTTCTTGGGGGGAAAGCACATATCGACACTACACAGGTATTCATGTAACTGTTGAACGAACACGCCTGGTAAAATTATGTTTTGTTGAATTTTTGATGCATTTGTTTCTAAACGTTTGTAAACTTTTCTGTGTTTTTATGGACTTGTAAGTCACTCTGGGGTACCCAGGTGGCGCTGTGGGTTAAACCAGAGCCTAGGGCTTGCTGATCAGAAGGTCGGCGGTTCGAATCCCTGCGACGGGGTGAGCTCCTGTTGCTTGGTCCCAGCTCCTTCCCACCTAGCAGTTTGAAAGCACGTCAAAGTGCAAGTAGATAAATAGGTACCGCTCTGGCGGGAAGGTAAACGGCGTTTCCGTGTGCTTCTCTGGTTCGCCAGAAACGGCTTAGTCATGCTGGCCACATGACCTGGAAGCTGTACGCCGGCTCCCTCGGCCAATAATGCGAGATGAGCGCCGCAACCCTAGAGTCGGACACGACTGGACCTAATAATCAGGGGTCCCTTTACCTTTAAGTTTCTCTGAGACATTTTTTGTGGAAAGCGATAAATAAGTGAAAATCATCATCATTATCAAAAGCTCGTTTCCTCTTTACAAAACACAGCTTAGAGACCTTGACCTCCAGGGGAAGCAGATGGAAGGAGGGAGCTGAGCCTGTCCCATACCCTCCCACATTTCCTCCAGGTACTTGTCCCCCGTTTCAAACATTGGTCAGGAACCTGGACAGCAGGGAAAGCAGCTGGAAAGAGAGCTTGGAGGAGAGAAGCGGTAAATGTGATGGGAAGATTGAAGTATTCATCTCCCCATTGTCGCTGCTCTGGAAACTGAGCCCCCGTGCCCACAGGCCTGTAGCACAAAGGAAAATCACCTCATGCAGTTAGATGCCAAAACACATTTACTCCCTAAACTTTGGTAGTGCTTCTCCTCGATGCAAGACGATGGCATAGGGCTGCCTTGTCTTAATATAATGTGCTCCACAATCAACAAGAGATGTGTGAATGGCAGCCCAGGCATGCCAGACAATGATATCTGCTCATCCATCGCTCCATTCAGACAAATGAAAGATTGCAGGCATATAAGGAAAGGCAGTGGCGGCAGCACAATGCCGTCTGCTCAGAATAAATTACCAGTTTCTCATGATCTTTCTGACAAGTAAATTGCCAGAGAAAATAGCACCGATAGGAACACAATGACAAAAATGCAGCAACTGTAAGTCCCCCTCATATGTAGTTGTTTTCTTCAGTGCCTAATATTGTTTTAGTTGCTGGAAATAATTTTCTGTCTGCAGCTTCTGCCATTCTTTCTCTCCCCCTCTCTTTCTGGATTGAAATAGGAAATACAAGATGTGAAATGTTTGTGCAGAGGAAGCAATAAACAGAAAAGCTAGAAGTATCAGAAACAGACAATAGAAGCGCATTCGCAGTGAACTGTGCTCCAAACCAATCTCCCCCAGATTCCCCAGTCTTCCCCAGATTTCTTTGACTACAACTCCCATTATCCATTACTATTTAACCATGCTCACTTTGCCTGGTGGAAGTTGTAGTCCAAAATGTCAAGAGGGTGCCAGGTTAGTGGAAACTGCCCTTAACCTTTATAAGAATGTAAGAAGAGCCCTTCTGGATTGGACCCAAGTCCAGCTTCCTGCTTCTCACTGTGGCCAATCAGATGCTTTGTCATCTGTTTATTTATATGCCACTTTCCCACAAAATTGTGCTCAATCACAGCATAGTAAATGTGTGTGTGTGTGTCTGCATCTACAGTGGGACCTCGACTTACGAGCGATTCGACTTACGTGTTTTTCGACTTACGAATGACTTCCGGGAGAAACAAAATGGCCGCCGCAACCGAATTGGAAGTCGTGGCCACTTTAATAGGATTTTTTCGACTTATGAATTTTCGACTTATGAATTTTCGACTCACGAATTTTTTTCGCTCAATGCATTCCTATGGGGATTTGACTTACGAATGTTTTCGACTTACGAAAATTGCGTTGGAACGCATTATCGTCGTAAGTCGAGGTCCCTTTGTATATACCTACACACAATCAGATATAATCATATATCAGTTAAGGAAATACAAAGAAAAAAGCAAAACCCAATCCATGCAACATTGCATGCTCATGGGAAGCCCATAATAAGCAGAGCATGAAAGTCCTTGAGTCAGACACTTCAGTGTTCATGCCTGCGTAGAATGTTACATTGAACTCTGACAATGCATCCTCCGTACCTGAATGGAGGATACAGAGAAGGGATATGTGAGTTTGTGAAGAAACTAGCTCGCTGTATGAAGGTAAAAGTTTCTTTCAGTGCTCTGACCACATTTGCCTTTGGCCACCACTTGTGTGGCCCCCGGAAGGCTGCCTGAAAGGGAATGTGGCCCCCTGAGCTGAAAAAGATTCCTCAGCTCTGCAATAAGCCAAACACAAACCACCAGCCAAATTGGCAGCTCACCACTGGTTCAATAAACCTCTTCTTTCTGCTGGGTCTTAAATAAAACAAAGAACATGCTCAGACACGCTATAAGGTTGGTGTGGTGTGGTTGTGGTCCGCTTGGTGGGCGAGAAGTTGCAGAGGCCTATGTGACCCGCACGATCCAGGCCGCAGCAAGGTGCAAGCTGAGATCGTCACAGGAAGGTGCTTGCTGGAGCTGCCACAGAATGCATTTGCCTGAAGTTAATTTCCTTAGATGATCTCGGAATGTCACACTCTCCCTGGGGCTGTTGTGTGAGCTCACCTGCCATCGTGATTTCTCTGATCCCCGCCACCTTTACTTTTCTTTTTGGCATGCCGCTGTGTTATTTCTGGTCTGGTGGGAATGTGGATTGTGAAATACTGTAAAGGAAATCATGCCAAAGGTGAGTGGAACACAGGAGCTCCCACAAGTGAGGAGTCCCATTACAGTTCTCTTTTTATGGCTAACAATAGTGATCCTGTGTCCTTCATTTGTAAGGGGGCTGTTCCCAGGTGGCTGCCTGAAAACAGGTTGTAGAGTAAGGAATCATAGAATTGTAGAGTCAGGGTCATCACCCTGCAACCTTGGCGTTTCCAGCACCATGCTCTAACCGAGTCCAAGTCAACCTGAAAGAAGAGACATTTGCCAGTTTGGTGTGTTGTCACTATTAAAAAGGTAAAGGGACCCCTGACCATTAGGTCCAGTCACGGACAGCTCTGGGGTTGCGACACTCATCTCACTTTATTGGCCGACGGAGCCGGCGTACAGCTTCCGGGTCATGTGGCCAGCATGACCAAGCCGCTTCTGGCGAACCAGAGCAGCACACGGAAATGCCGTTTACCTTCCCGCCGGAGCGGTACCTATTTATCTACTTGCACTTTGACGTGCTTTCGAACTGCTAGGTTGGCAGGAGCAGGGACCGAGCAGCGGGAGCTCAACCCATCACGGGGATTCGACCCGCCGACCTTCTGATCAGCAAGCCCTAGGCTCTATCATTGGCTTAATTCCACAGCTGCTGTAACATCTGTGATTATTCCAAGTGTCACAAGCTCTCAGGGCTGGAACTGCAAACATTTGCTCCGTACAGTAAGCTAACATAACTGCAGCTCGAAATATCTTCTTGGCAGTCAAATATCCTCAAATTCTGGACTGGCCCCGCCTTCCCAGGCTGGCCATTGGGCCCTTTTGTGCAGAAATGACTATAAAAGGCAGTCAGTGCAGCAGCCAAACTTACCTGGCCTCCTATAATTGGTGTTACCACAGCTTACTGGGAGGGCTGAGGTGGTGGCAAGACGTTTGCTGTGCAAATGCCAACAACCATTTACTGGGTGAGTCATAGTACAGACAGCTAAATGGAATTTAATGCTGGCACATGCAAATTATGGAAGAGATAATTTAAGGATCTAATAGTCCAAAACATGCCACTCAGCACTTTTTTAAAAAAAGAAAGAAAGAAATGTCAAGTTCATTAGCAACTGAAATTTAAAGAGCATGGATTAAATCCAACAGAGAGACACATGCGTAAGCTCTGTATTTTCAATGAATATTAGTGCATATCAGTGTATTTCAATTAATATTAGTGCATATTAGTTTATTTTCAATGAATATTAGTCTGTACTGGGTTTTGGAATATATCTTTAGAACAAATTTATATTTAAATGGTTACTCCAGTCCACAGGAAAACCTGGGGAAATGTAGTTCTGTGAATGGGAAAGGGATATCTTAAGGGAATTCTCAGCACCTTTAGCTAACTAAAGGTAAAGGTAAAGGGACCCCTGACCATTAGGTCCAGTCGTGTCCGACTCTGGGGTTGCGGTGCTCATCTTGTGTTACTGGCCGAGGGAGCCGGCGTACAGCTTCCGGGTCATGTGGCCAGCATGACAAAGCTACCAATTCCCAAATTCCTTTTTTGGTTGGGGAAGCTATGACTATTAAAAATGGTATAAATTGAGGCATGTTTGCAATGTAGCTATTCCCCAAGAATTATTTGATCATGCCAGTTTACATGAAATGAAAGGTGTCTTTCAGAAGACCATTCAGATTATGCGTACATCTTTTTGAGATTTAAAGCTGGGTGGCTCAGTTGGTTAGAGCGTGGTGCTGATAGCACCAAGGTTGCAGGTTCGACCCCCGCAAGGGATAGCTGCATATTTCTGCCTTGCAAGGGGGTTGGACTTGATGATCCTGACTCTACAATTCTATGATTCCTTATTCTACACCAGGCCAAGGGCCCACAGCAGTCTGGTGCCAGTCCTGATCCTATATGCCTGACCCATATTTCATGTATTGGTTTTCTGAAGTATGAATGACATGCATCATATACTACAGCACAGATGTTTAAACAGAACATTCCAGACATTCTGATTTCATTTCTAAATGATGTGAATGATTCACTGACATCATCATATATTTATGCCCAGCATAAACAGGAATTTTATTGACCTACATGCATAGATTTTTTAGGCCATTCTCACAGCTGGGGCTGATATGCCAACACCATGCATGATCTGCTATGCACCCTATATAACAGTGATGGCTAACCTTGACATTCCAGATGTTTTGGAACTACAACTCCCATCATCCCTAGCTAACAGGACCGGTGGTCGGGGATGATGGGAGTTGTAGTCCCAAAACATCTGGAGTGTCAAGGTTAGCCATCACTGCTATATGATCTTAGCGGTGGAAAGCCACCATTGCTTAAGGACCACATCTGTAACGTGGGTAATGATACTGACCCGTTTTCTTCAAAACCATAGGATTATAGAAATCAGTTTCATGAGTCCATCTAGCTCAATATTGTCTGCACTAACTGGCAGCAGTGCTCCAGGGTTTCAGATAGGGACAGTGGTGTGTGGTGATTTTTATTTTATTTTATTTTATTTATTTATTTTTGTAGGGCAGCAGCTAGGGCCAGTGGCGCCAGCTTATGAGGACAATTGGAGGGGCTGACATCACACCTCCCTCCATAGGCTGAGTAGAAGTTTCCTGGGCTTTGGGAAGGAAGTGCCAGCCCTCTGACAGGATGCTGGAGCCCTTCATCCAGGTGGCCTTTGGGAAGGTCATGGGAGGACTCTTGGACCCGTGAGAGCATCGCACCTCCCTCTCTAAGCCGGGCAGAAGCTCATAGAATGACAACAGCCAGATAGGCGTCCTTCTTCATTTTAAGGTAGGTTCATTTAGAATTTCTCCGTCTCCATAGATTTCCAGTCTCTCTAATTGGAAAAAGAAAATCAAGTGACCCTGGAGAATCACTCAGGCATTCTGACAGTTCTGAGTTATATCCTGGTTAAGCCTTAATGACCTTTGCTATAGTGTACATCTCACTTTATGGGAGATTTAATCAGCGAAATAAGTAATTATATAACGTCGTCTCCTCCTGATTTATGTTCTCTTCTTTTTGCGATACACCACGGTATTTGGCTCCCCGGCATTCCTGTCAGCCGTAGGCCTGCCTGACAGATTTAGGAAGTTTCCTACAACAACTTCCAAATATATTGCCTTATCTGTATGCTCCAGCACCATCTCGAGCCCTGAATCCATCTGACTTTTAACACATCGCTCAAAGACTTATTACCTCCAGCTATGTATCTTCTATAGGATACATTTGTCACATTCCAGAGTTTCAGGGTTAAGACTGACCTTTAGGATGGTGGCTCTATGTGAAGATGGATGTGCCCTATTGCTCACAGCCAGCCCCTCGGACTATAGTATGAACCAGACTTCCTCTTGGCAACACAATTTGAAATGACAGGTGCACCTACTAGTGAACTGACCACTGGTTTACGCATCAGTCTCTCTTTTTGTTGTTCATCTCAGGTGCCAAAATGTCTTGGGCCGGCCTTGCCTATAACAGCAGACCCTCCAAGTGTCCCTATTTTCCAGGGACAGTCCTGGATTTACAGAAGCCATCCCAGTTTCTGATTTGATCCTGGAATGTCCCACTTTTCCTTAGGACGTTCCTATTTTCATCGCAGAAATGTTGAAAGGTATGGAGTTATCAAACCCCCGAGCCATCTGAATCCATCTCTGCTTAGGGATGTTTTTCAATGTTTAATGTTTTATTATGTTTTTATTTGTGTTGGAAGCTGCCCACTAGTGGCTCGGGCAACTCAGTCAGATGGGCAGGGTATGAATTATTAGTATTGAATAGGTCACAGTGATGGCTAACCTTGACACTCCAGATGTTTTGGAACTACAACTCCCATCATCCCTAGCTAACAGGATCAGTGGTCAGGGATGATGGGAGTTGTAGTCCCAAAACATCTGGAGTGTCAAGGTTAGCCATCACTGGAATAGGAGGTCCCTATTTTCATTGGAGAAATGTTGGAGGGTATGTAACACAGGTATTCACAGAGTCTGAGGAGGCTGTGTACACACCATGCGTTTAAAGCATATCACGTGCCCCAAAGAATGCTGCAAACGGTTGTTTGCTCAGGGTGCTTGGAATTGTAGATCTGTGGAGGGTAAACGGCAGTTCCCATGATTCTTTGAGGTGGCCATTGTATGGTGTGTGTGCAGCTCTGTGCACACACCACAGAGACGGGAAGCAGGAAACAGGAGTTAATTATTTCATTAGGTGTCTGCCCTGCCCTTTCTCCCGATGAGCCCAGGAAGTAAACAGCAAAGCAGAAAAACAAGTTCTTATTTATATATATAAAAATGTTCCCATTGCGTGCGCGGCGGACACCACCGTGCTCCGTAACCGCTGGACTGAATCGCATCAAATTTAGGACACAGCGTAGCAGGACCATCAAGGAAGGATCTGGCGTAATAAAAATTCAGAAAAACCACACCTGTCATACCTAAAATAAAGAAAAACCGCAAAATAATCTGTCGCACACATATGACACCACCAGCAAAACAGCGCCCTCTAGCGACGGCTATGCTGGTACTACAGCTAAAAAAGCAAGAAATTGGTGCACACATATGACATCACAGCAAAACCTCGCCCTCTAGCAACGGCAGGCCTGTCTCCATTTTCACTCCCAAACTGACAAACTGTTTCTCTGCAAGGAAGGAGGGGTTGATTGTGTTAGTGGCTTCCTGGTACCTGAGTGCAAGACAAGGATGTGATTAAATTGGCTGGGATACAGGGAAATGTAAATATCTCTTTTGTCAAAGGCACGCTGGGAAATGGAGGCCTCTGCCTCTCGCAGTTAACTAGGCCAGACCAGCAAGGGATGCTGGGAAATGGAGTCAAGGCGCCCTGTGGGTGAACTAAGCTCTTTCGCCCAAACCACAAGGCATGCTGGGAAACGGTGGGCTTATTATCCCAACCATCCGCGCGCTCAAGGCACTCTGGGAAATGGAATCAAATCCTCTCTAGAGGGTTACTAGCACTTTTCCCCTTGAAATGGCCACAGGCAAGGCACGCCGGGAAATGGCCACCGTGATCGTCCCTCAGTGATCTCCCGATGTGTGTTTTTTATCTGTGCGTTTCCATAGTGCTTTTCCCTCAGACGGCGTCAGAGGCCTCCTTCCTTGGCTTTTTCTGTCACAGGCCGTGAGAAGGCACCTGAGCGCATGCAGAGTGCACACGACACCGGCGGGGGTAGGTGGGGGGTTATTTTGGCTGCGGCTGCTACTGATGGTAATAAGCATAAAACCAGCCACAGCAAGGCGTGGCCGGGCCCGCTAGTGTATTATAAGGCAGGTTTACTCACTTCAGTAGGCCCAGAAGACGACACTGTTTATTGATAAGAAGGTTAACACACAATTGCATAGAAAAATGAATATAACTCAAGAACAAACTGAAAGGTGGGGTCATCGTTCCAGCCAATAATACCAAAAAATGCAAAAGAAAAAAAATCCATTTAGAACATATAAAAATATTTAAAAACAGTGAAGGTTGATAGGAAAGGGGAAACATAGTCATCTTATGCATACTTCAGAGGAGAGAATGGGGGGACAGTCACGTTTGGGGCAAAAGAGAAGGAGCTCTCAGGACCAGGGCCAGATTTAGGTTTGATGAGGCCCTAAGCTACTGAAGGTAATGGGGCCCTTTATATGTCCAGCTGTCCTTTGTCAACAACAAATTGTCGCTGTTTTTTGTGTTGAATATATGCTATATGGTAATTTATGGACCTAATAGCTATCTAATAGCACATAACAAAATATGTATTTTATCAAAGTAATTGTTGAACTTATCTTATATTTTGGAAATGTACATCCAGTTTTTTCCCCTTTAATATTTTTTTTTGGGGGGGGGCCAAGAGAGTGGGGCCCTAAGCAGTAGCTTGTTTAGCTTTTACATAAATCCGGCACTGCTCAGGACTCAAACCCACATTGCAACACAACAGAGCAGATCCCTAATCACTCAACCTAATCCCTCAAGTAGACACCAGTCTTTCGTGGGGCATTTTTCTGCCCCTCCCCACAGCCCTAAGAGCCAATCATAGAGGCCAGAACGCATGGGCTGCAGGAAGAGCCCAAGATGACTGGATGAGCTGATGCTGGAGGTCCCTGATTCAAATCCAGGGTACAACCTCTCAGCTGGAAAGTGAGAGAGGTCCGTCCACCCAGGCACACCTGAGTCAACCAGCAGAAATGCAGCATGGACCTGCAGTCTGCCTCCTGCAGGGGTTCGTCAGCCATTGTGGTTCATTCTCTCCCCTTGGCAGCTCATGTGACCATCCAAGGCCAGTCCTGGACAACCAAACCCCTCTCCTTTCCTTCATCTCCCTCCTCAGTCCCTGCCTCTGGCCAACCACCTCAAGCGACCGCCTCAGGCACTTTTGGCAACAGCACCCGTCCCACTTGGGCAGTCTGAGCAGCATCCCCCTCTCTCACAGTCCAGGGGACTGAGTAATGCTACCTGATGAGCATTATAGCTGAGCATGGATTTACTCAGGTTCCTTATGCCCAGTCCAACCTTCCCGCTGGAACCAAGCAAATACAGCTTTTAGAAAAGGTAACTTGTACACTAGAGCTGCTTGGTGCACATTCTAATTTCCGGTTTGCAGCGCTGTGGACAAGGGTAGCCAATGTAGCACTCCCAAGATGTTATGGACTACAACTCCCATCAGCCTCAGGGACATGGCCAACAGTTAGGGAAGATGAGAATGCTAGCTGCTACTGTTGTAAACACTGCCGGAGTGGTGAATTTTCAGTTTGCCAGGCAGCGCCTTGCACACGCCACCTCTTCATCTGGTGTGAATTAAGGGTCGTAGTAATTGTTTCTTGAACACTGTAGAATAATATATTCAACTGGGGGAAACATGTAGTGCTAATGCAATATGTGAAGTATTGGATTAAATTTGACATAAACCACATCCCACCAGAGGAAGCACATGTATGTAGAAAAGAGGTCTGCATAAAACAGCAGAGAAAGAAGTCAGTGACAACCGAATGCACTCATCATATGCTTCAGATTTGGAAATTAAATTTACATGGCATTTTCTGAGGTTTTTTTTTTTTAATTTACTTGATTATTTTATGCTCCTCTTTCCCGCCTTTTTCTCCAAGGAGCTCAAGGTGGTGTCCATGTTGGGCTGAACTGCCTTCATATTCCACAGCTTTCTCACTTCACCACCATAGTGAAGAAGAGCGGTATCTGATAGACAGGAAGAAAAGGGAAATTTGCCTGAGGAAACTACACTAAGCCTAGTGAGATGGAAAGAGTGCATTTCTGCTAGGGGGAATAGATGTGGGTGAAATAAGGGATTATTCATTAGGCTCCTGAGGTTTTGTTGTCTGAGGCAATCTGCCAATTAGCAAACCGATAAATAACACATTAAACCATTAAGTACTTCCTATATCCTCTCCTTTTGGGAGCAGGAGGCTTTTCATTTCATACATCATTTATACTCTTACAGGATCATCTCTTTCCTAGAGAACAAAGGAAATGTGGAGATAAGATCCCCCTTCATTGTTACTGAGAAAGCTACAAGATCAGGGCCAAGAATGGCCTGAAGCTGTGAAAATTAAACATGTAGGAGGCTCTGCCCAAATTCAGCTCCTGCTTGTTTGTTTAATCAGGGGTGTCAAACTCAAATTCATCGGGGGCCGCATCAGCAGTTTGGTCACCCTCAAAGGGCCGGTTGTATCTGTAGGACCATAGTGCGCACGTTGTTTTTAGAGGAGGAAAACAAGAAAAAAAAAATTTTTCTGGTTTTCCTCCTCTAAAAGGCTGGGAGGGGTGGCGGAGGGATGCTGCTGGTTCTTCCCCGCCAACCCCGATCGCAAAAACAAGCCTGCTTTGGCGAACGGGGTTGGCGGGTGAGAGAGAGTGAAAGAAAGAGGGAGAAGGAAGAAAGGGATGAGAGAGAGAGAGAAGGAAGGAAGCAAGGAGTGAGTGAGTGAGTGAGTGAGTGAGAGAGAGAGAGAGAGAAGGAAGGAAGGAAGGACAGACAGACAGACAGAAAGAAAGAAAGACAGACAGAAGGGGTGAGAGAGAGAGTGAAAGAAAGAGGGAGAAGGAAGGAAGGGGTCAGAGAGAAGGAAGGAAGGAAGGAAGGAAGGAAGGAAGGAAGGAAGGAAAAAGGAAGGAAAGAAAGACACACAGACAGAAAGAAAGACAGAAGGGGTGAGTGAGAGAGAGAGAGAGAGAGAGAGAGAGAGAAGGGGTGGCCGTGCGTCGCCCCTTCTCCGCTCCGTGCAACGTCTCCCTCCCCCTCGCCACCGACGCTTGCAAAAGCAGGCTTTTGCAAGTGTCGGTGGCGACGAGCGACAGCGGAGATGCTTCACAGAGCGGGGGAGGGTCGGCGCGCGCCGCCCCTTCTCCGCTCCGTGCAACGTCTCCCTCCCCCTCGCCACCGACGCTTGCAAAAGCAGGCTTTTGCAAGTGTCGGTGGCGACGGGCGACAGCGGAGATGCTTCACAGAGAGGGGGAGGGTCGGCGCGCGCCGCCCCTTCTCCGCTCCGTGCAACGTCTCCCTCCCCCTCGCCACCGACGCTTGCAAAAGCGTCACCCGGCAAGGAAAAAATGGTGCGGGGGGCTTCCCCGACGCGGCAGAAAGCCACGCGGGGCACCCCCGAGGCGGCAAAAAGCCGCGCTGGGCCAAAACGGCCCAGGAAAAAAAAACTTTGCCGGGTTCTCCCGGCAAGGCAAAAATGGTGCGGGGAATTGCCCACCGCCAATCAGCGCACGCTCACGGGCCACATGACGAGGTCTCACGGGCCGCATTTGGCCCGCGGGCCTTGTCCTTGACACCTGTGGTTTAAATACAGCCAGAAATGGTATTTCCCATTTCCCTCAGACCTTTTTAAAAAAGGTAAAGGGACCCCTGACAATTAGGTCCAGTCGTGTCCGACTCTGGGGTTGCGGCGCTCATCTCGCTTTACTGGCCGAGGGAGCCGGCGTACAGCTTCCGGGTCAAGTGGCCAGCATGACAAAGCCGCTTCTGGCGAACCAGAGCAGCGCACGGAAACACCGTTTTACCTTCCCGCCGGAGCGGTACCTATTTATCTACTTGCACTAGTGCTTTCCAACTGCTAGGTTGGCAGGAGCAGGGACCGAGCAACGGGAGCTCACCCCATCGCAGGGATCTGAACCGCCGACGTTCTGATCTGACGTTCTGAACCCTAGGCTCTGTGGTTTAACCCATAGCGCCACCAGCATCCCCAGACCTTTTTTACAATGGAAGAAATTTGGGGATATCCGTGGTGGACAAAAGTCATCTGACTTTTTACTTGATGGGCACTTAGTACACTTATAGTTACAAGGTAGCCCAAATGTATTCCCCCCCCCCAAAAAAAATGCTTTCCCTTCTTTTTAAAAACATTGTTAAAGGTAAGAACTGCTCCAAGTAGCTAGGAAGTTGCTGCACACTTTGAAAGTGGCTTCAAGTTGGGTCTTAACTCTACAGCTGCAAATTAAACATTTTAAGTGTGTTGTAAAGTGCATTATATAAATGTGACATGAGATGGCGATGGTGAGCTATGGCAAATTCAATATATTTTTCAAAACATTTTTTTAAAAGCATTTTCACAACTTTTTTTATATGTGTGTCGATTCCACCTTGGTCATCTTTACTGATCTAAACACGTCAACAACTGTTCTTGGCGCACAAATCTTTGTGAATTCCTCTTCCTCTTTTCATAGTGCAGGAGAAACAGGAAAGATCATTCACAGAACTGGGGGGTGTCATTTAAGACAGGATATAAACTTTAGATGAGCTTTGCTTCTTCGGTACCTTCTTTTTGGCTGAACCGTGAATCAAGAAGTGCCTAGTTCAAATCTTGCTTCTTCCATGAAAACACAACATGGTGCTACCTCTCTGTCTTAGACTTTAGGGCAAATTGTACAGACAGTCTAAGTGTTGTGAAAGGGGTCTGAAAAAACCAGGGTCTTGTGTTCTTTGTTGCCTCTGGTTTCTCTTTCCCATCCTATTTATTTGTTTTGCTGCATGCATGTAACACCCAAGTGTACTGGCTAAACTTATCAAAGTCACTGACATGATGCAGTAGAGAATTTATTAATGCATTAATTAATTCCCTGTGTGAAGGACTTTCTTGTGTAGACACCGGGCTGAGTCACCTATACATATGTTTTGTCATTTGACAACTCAATGCTGGGTATGTAATCTGATTCCGTCAAAGCACCATAATAGCTACCCAAAAGAGAGAGAAAGGAGAGTAAAGAGAAGAGAAGAGAAGAGAAAAGAAGAGAAAAGAAGAGAAAAGAAAAGAAGTGAATTCATATGGAAAATAGTGTCAACATGCCCTCAATATAACTTGAACACCTAACTGGATTCAGAAGACTAAATTTTCATTTTTCTTCTCAACCTGTACTGCTAATGAGTTAGAATTGCTGTTGTCAACGTTCATTGCAGTTGTTACAGGTATCGATGATTTCTAAATACCTGACAGAACAATTCTAATGTTTGGATTGTGAAAAGCTTTCTTCTGTCCAGGAAACATAGATATTAATATGGCTAGGGAAAGGAAATGAACACAATTATTTGCCCAGCTCCAGTCTCAACGTACCTGAGAAACAAAGTAAACCTTTTTCATTTTCATTTTCATTTTTTTTGCTTTTCACTTCTCTGCCAAGATGGGTGGACCTAACAGATGAGGTACAACCCTGCAATTAAACAGCTGGTGTGCTGCAAGAGGGCTTTTCATAAGGGATCTCAATTGTTTCTGTTACCTGCCCCCCCCATCTGTTATATGCCACTGCTTTTTTTCTGAGTGTAGTTTGAAAGCTTTTTATTTTATTTTAAGGACTCCCCAGAAATTATGAATTGCATTATCACTCCAGACATCCTTATGATGCCTTGTCATGTTCTAAAAAGCATTAAGGAACATTTGTTTTAATATACCACTCCTTTCCCCTTGCTTTTACAATATACACCTTCAAAGCTATCACTATGAACCATAGAAATCTGTGAGTCATGGTGGGGTGGAGAAACATCTTACAGCATTAGAGTATTGCCAGATAATTCTGACAATGAATTGATCCAGAGGCTTCCCTCCAGGTTATGGGGGGGGCAATATGTCATTACTGGCTGAATACAATTTCCCTTCCTTCCTCTGCATTCATTCCTAGTGCGGTTGCAGTGCTGAATATAGCTTTGATTGCCAAAATGTTAAAGATGGGCACTATTTCATAGTAGATGTGACATCTTTAGTGACAATTAAGACAACCGCTTTTGCCTTTGGCCCTTATTACACTTGGTGTTTAAAAATGCTTAATATCATATTATGGTCAAATATTTGATGTCATTTTGAAAAGAATCACTGGAAGGCATTGCACTTCTGCGCCACGTAGTTACAAGCATGGAAGTTTAAGGCTACTCACACCCAAATAGCTCTCTGAAGAAATGCAACCTGACAGAAATGCAACTCTCTTTGTGGAACATCTTACCTAGAGAGACCCAGCATCAATTAAGACTTTTAGAGAGATGTGATCTGGATCAGTTTTGTTGTTTGTTTGATTCTGAAATTAATTAAGTGAATTGTCCTTTTCTTTTAAAAAGGGGGTGTATAAGATGGTTGAAAAATTGTGATTTTTTTTTTAAAGGGGGAGGTTCATTTGCTACATGCAAATGAACCTCCCCCTTTATATAAGATATATACAGTGGTACCTCTGGTTAAGTACTTAATTCGTTCCGGAGGTCTGTTCTTAACCTGAAGCACCACTTTAGCTAATGGGACCTCCCGCTCCCGCTGCGCCGCCAGAGCACAATTTCTGTTCTTATCCAGAAGCAAAGTTCTTAACCTGAAGCATTATTTCTGGGTTAGCCGAGTTCTTAACCTGAAGCGTATGTAACCTGAAATGTATATAACCTGAGGTACCACTGTATAAAGATATAAGCTATATATGGTAGGATATAAACTTTAAAATGAAATGTGCACACATGAGTAAATTACCCTTAAGAAGAGTATTGTATGTGGTAGTTTGTATGATGTGATGGCATAATAACATCTCCATTATCATATATTATCTACTTCTCTATATATTAATAGTGATCTTAGTTTTGGACCTTATGTACCCAAAATGATACCCACCCATGCACAAGGGGGAGATGTCTGCTAGTGCTGTACCAAAAGCTACAAACTTCTTTCGGCACTTTTATAGTGGGGAGGGAAAGCACAGCAAATGAATGCATTGGCTGGCAAAATTCTTACACATTTCAGAGGAGGAGGAACTTAATTCTGTAATAGTCAGCCCTGTGACCACTGATTTCAGAATCAACCCAATCAAGACCTCATTTCATTAGAATTTAGTGTGCAGCTGCCATATGATTCAAACTTCTGCAAATAATGCTCCCAATTACCCTCTTTGATTTAATGACCTTGTGGACGTCCCTACAAATGACAGAGCAGCATTCAGTCAGTATACACCGCATACTGTACATGGAGCTCGCCTGACCTCCTGACAACTGAGTCCCTTCTGCTTACTGGGAGAGGGGAGAAGGACCAAGGCGACAGAGAGGGTGGCATGGTGCAAACACACTGGCAGAGTCAATCCAGTGATGGCATATTTGCACTGCCATGTCAGCCCAACCCTTCCAAGTACTGCAAGTCACAGGGACCCAGCTATCGGTAGATCAGGTGAGTGCCGACGCCACACTACTATTGACTCTACGGCAGGCATGTCCAACAGGTAGATCGTGATATAATGGTAGATCACTGGGCGTCTGTGGTAGATCACTGGTAGATCACTGGCTCCCCCCAAAGAAGCTGCGCAACTGTGGCTCCCCTAAAAAAAGCTCAACATTTTACTTCCTCCCTGAAAAAACTCAACAACTTTGACCTGAACCCCCAAAAAGGGGGTAGATCACTGCCAGTTTTTAACTCTGTGAGTAGATCACAGTCTCTTGGGAGTTGGCCACCCTTGCTTTACGGCATCCACTATTGACTATACATCATTTCCTGCCTTAGGATTACCTTGGGTTCCACATATTTATCTTTCTTAATTCAATAGATCATTTGGCGGGGAGTGATGTATGAAAACACAGTATTTCCTTAAGCACGAGCCCAGGAAAGGCAACTCTGTAGCTGGGATTAATAACAGGCTTTCCTAGCCTCAAAAATGTCAAGGCAGTAACCTTTAACTCTACAAGCGAAGGAAAGCTAGCCCTATTACAATGATCTGTGTGGCACAAAAACCGATTGTCTGAGCAATGCATTCTAATGTAGAGGACACTAGGAGCAATTAATAAAATGAAAGAACTGTTTCCTGCAGATGGATATGCAGGGAACGGCATATAATGGAACAGCAACACTACACTGAGCTGTCATGCCTCAGATACTACATCTGTTATGGAAATCAGTAGTCACGGGGGCCTTTTGTTCAGGCTAAAGCCCTCCCAACAGGGATTTGGCTGCAGTAGATTTTCTTGTTCTTAAACATGATTTCTGGCTAGTTGCGAGCAGATGCTACTACAGCATTTGGTACAACTAATAACCAACCTTCAAGCGTGCAACATCCTTTAGGATGCTCGGTATGGTCTGAAAGACTTATTTTGGTTAAAAGATAATGCGTTCAGTTCAGGGGCTGTTTTGCACATGAATGCAGTTGACATTTGAACAGCCCCATGGCCTTCGTCCTCCAGCCAGAGGGAGACGAACAATGGCCTTGACCATTCATCGATCGACAAAGATAAAAACCCACCTATAAGGAGATCCATTAAGCAACTGTGGCAAGGTCCTTTAAACAAGCGACATGACATAGTCGACGTGTGCGTGCGTTTGTCTGCATTATACATTATAATATTCTTAGGAATATTGCGGATATGGAGGACAAAGACCCTGAATTTGGCAAGCCATCTTGACCCCATTGAGTTTCACATAGCGTCGGCTGTTCCTGCTGTGAGTTTGGTTGAAAGCCCCCTCCCCACTTTCCCCCCCCCCTTCTCCACTTATTTAGAAATGGAAAGCTGCCGTGCATCTTTTGAAAAACACAGGTCATACAAGAGGGAGAGGAGGGCTTGAATTCACGCAGTGCCGCCATTTCAGCTCTGATTTCTAAAACGTTATTCCCCTGCCTCTAAATGTGCTTAAATTATAGGTGCTGTGTGAAGCACAATTCTGCTCTGTGGACCAATGGAAACATATGTGAGTCATGTCCTTTCTAAATCTATCCAGTCAGCCAGTCCTTTGCTTGGGCTGTGGTTGGATTTATGATGATGGGTAAAACCAGAAAGAGCAAGAGAGCATACATCAATAATGTTTTGTGTTAGGTGCTCCTATCTGTATAAGCTGGAGGGAGAGCAGATCTGGTACAAGGATAGCAATTCTCTTTTCCACATCAGGACAACCAAAAGGGAACAAAATATCATGCCAGCTTTCAAGTACTCTGGTACTCTTCATCAGGGGAAATGGTAAACAAAGCAAGGATGTGAGTGGCAGCAGGGAAAGATTGTCAGATGTTGAAGCCATGGAACCTGCATTTAGATTCAGACTTAAGATGGAATGTGGGATGAGATAGCAGACATTCAAATGAGGCTCTCCTAGGTGCATTGTAGGTTTCAGGATGCACCCAGGACTACAGGGAACAAGAATAAACACACAGTTGTTGAGCTCCTATTTTTGCAAAAAAATATAGGTAAAGGGACCCCTGACCATTAGGTCCAGTCGCGGACGACTCTGGGGTTGCGGCGCTCATCTCGCTTTACTGGCCGAGGGAGCCGGCGTACAGCTTCCGGGTCATGTGGCCAACATGACTAAGCCGCTTCTGGCGAACCAGAGCAGCGCACAGAAACGCCGTTTACCTTCCCGCCGGAGCAGTACCTATTTATCTACTTGCACTTTGACGTGCTTTCGAACTGCTAGGTGGGCAGGAGCAGGGACCGAGCAATGGGAGCTCACCCCGTCGTGGGGATTCGAACCGCTGACCTTCCGATCGGCAAGCCCTAGGCTCTGTGGTTTAGACCACAGCAAAAAATATAAAGCCCAGCTTTACCCAGACCTGGCTCCATCCTTAGGAGGAAGGCACAGGTTCCTTGGTAGGGGAAAATCAAGAATGAAGAGAAACAAGGCAGTTTTTGTATGAATAAAGCTGGAGATTAATTTGCAGTGGTGAACAAAACCCTCTTCTGTTATCCTTAGAGGTAGTATTTCATCTGCCACATCAGTTAAATTAATATGTCTCATGATCAAGTCACTTAATGGAGGTTTGCCTTTGTTAATATTTGCCATTGGATTACTAATATCTGTATTATTTAGCCTCCATTATTAATGTTTAAAGATATCTGAAGCAAAGCCAGCATAAAATGCTAATCCTACACATTTCTTCAAACGTATCATTGTTCATGCTGTCAGTGCTGTATTTTCCCTTTTGTTTTAAAATCTGTTTTAAACTTAATGCCAGCATTGTGATTCAATACATCACATCACAATATATCAATACTTGTTCATATATGGCATAAGCAAGTTCATGTTACTAACATAAACCATAGGAGAAAAATGAATATAATAAATGATATAGCAAAATTACTCCACACACATCAATTTCTTGTTAATTACTTGTGCGGGGCTCCGAAAGAGGCTCTGCAAGACCTGATAGCTGGCAAAGTGCTCCTTAAGACCCACATGGGCAAGAAAGTTCACCTGATATTGGTGATTGACAGGTGGGTAGCTCTGTCCGCCTGTCAAACTGGGCCTGTGAAGGGTGGAAGAGTCAATTATTTGGACCATTGCCCAGACAATGTTCCCTACCCCTCATCTAGGCTGACTTGCTTTGGTTCTCCAGGGTTTCAAGCAAGGAGTCTCTCTCAGACCTACCTGGAAATGCCAGGAAATAAAACATGTTGCATCAAGAAGCTTACAGTCTAAATTTTGACAGCGGTGGAATCAACAAAAAGAGAGACCGAAGGGAGAAAAAGCAGAGACAAATGTTTAACAGCTGCAGGTAATTATATTAGAAATGTTATTACATTGCCCAGACCAACAACTACATAGGATGAGAAACACATATCCAAAAGAGATGGAGTGTGTATGTGTGGGTGTATAGAAAAAAAAACCCAGCACATTTTACCCTGAAGCATGGTGTGTTTTGAAACAAGGTGATTGCACAATTCTTACAGAGGCACGTAGGCTCACTTTCCCTGCTTTTAAAACTAAGGTTGTCCAGCTTCCCCCTCATGAGAGTCTATAATTGATTGATTGATTGATTGATTGATTAAATTTGTATACTTTACTGCCTTTTATCCAAAGATCCTAGGATGGTTCACAAGAGAGAGAAAAAAATACAAAATGAAAATACACAATACACAATAAAACAATAGCAGAAGCAAATCAATAACTCACCTTCCCACAAATACATTGTTGTTGTTGTTGTTGTTTAAATCCTCCCTCAATTCTTCTACACAACTCTGTCAGTTATCTTTAATTGTATTCTGAAATACCCCAGTATCTTCAGATTAGGAGTATTTTGAGTTGTGGCTCTCGGGTACTCGCAGCAATCCATTCTTAGAAACTGTGAAACCATAGAATTGTTTCCACTTGAATCATCACGAGACAGTGAAATATGACTCCAAATATTCAGAGGTGAAAAATCTAATGCATTAATTCACCGCTGCTCCACCTAGCCTCTGAACTCTTCCCTGGGTAGAAATTATTCAGAAATACATTTTTAAAAAGTTCCTGAACCTACCAATTTCCCAATTTGCATTCATTTTTCCTCCGTTCAGTTTGACTTCAAACCAGTTATCAAAAGACCTCCTGCCAAGATACTGGTCTGCATTCAAATGGGTTTTCTAATAGATCAGTTCTATCAAGTTAAAACAAATGTTAAATTCTAAAATTTCTATATACCACTCTGACATTAAAAAATAAATAAATCCCAGGCAAATCACTGTCATGACCCTAGGCTCTGACTTCCCATCATCAGAATAGGAAGCCATTATTCAGAGGTGTACTGGTTAGAGTGTTGGACTAAGACCTGGGAGACCAGGGTTGAAATATCCACTCACTGAGTGACCCTGACCCTATCTCTCAGCCTTTGACTTTGATTATTTCTTGATATAGATTTTGTTTGTTTATTGAAGTGCCTGATATATTCATTGGTCATTGTGTTGCCCTTATTGCTGTTGTTTACTGTTTGTGACACAGGGGTTATTCATTTTGTAACCTATCTCTCAGCCAACATACCTCACAGGGTTGTTGTGAGGACCACAAGGGATATGAAAGAACCATGTACACCACCTTGAGCTTCTTGAAGGAAATGTGAGATATAAGTGTAATAAAATAAATATCTGAGCGGGAGGAAAATATACTGTGTGATTCAGCCTGGGGTGTCCCTACCACCTCAGAAGCCTTTGATGCCAGCATCTCTTTGGTCTAAAGAAATCACATTACTGAGGATGCCAACTTAGAGGCCATACTAGAATCATAGTCTACCTTGTGCTGCTGGGGTCCATAGCATGGGCCCCTGACTCCACTCATCAGGAGTGGGGCTAGCTGCTCAAAAGAAGTGGAAAGCCCATTCTATAAGGCTCAGTCTGGATTGGTTGGTTGTTGGAGCAAAATTAAAGTCCATCTTATCTGAGTTGTCTGCCTAGCTGCTGCTTGGAGCTATCCAGGGTGCTACCCACCTTGCTTCTTTGGTCTTTTGGACTTTGGCCTCTTGCTTTGCTTGCCAGACTTGCCCTCTGCTTTGTCAGGAGTTTGACCTTTGCTCAACCTCACTTTGCTTCCTGGATCTGGGCCTGGTGCTAAGAGGGCTATGACCCAGCATCCGGGAACTCTTCCTAACACAAAACCTCATTTGAGCTAGGACCTTGTTCCTCTGCTGGGGCCACTTGACAGAACAATCTGTCAGTCTGCATTTCTGGGACAGAACAATCTGTCAGTCTGCATTTCTTAGTACATAAAGTATTGATCTGATGTGTAGAGATCTTTCCTGTTCTGCTTGGTTCAAGAGTATTCTGGAAAGTTTTCTTTCTATGTGAAAGAAACAGGCAGAAGGTTCTTGTTTGGGTTATTTCCTTCTGAGAATCCGAGTACAGCTGGCTTAAACTGGTTCTGTTATCTTTCTGTCAAGGCCATGCTGACTATAATAAGAGGCCAGAAGGAGCCTGGCTTTCATTCACTTTGTCTTTCTGTCTCTTGGTTCTAGTGTTCTGTTCTGTATGCTTAGCGTTAAATTTAAGTCTTATTATAAGTCATTGTAAGTTTTATTGTAAGTGCTGCAGCTGGATTTCTTAGGGACTGTGCCAATTCTGAATGTATTGGATTTGTGACCATTATGCTCTTTGCCTTAAGTACCAGCAAAACTCAGCTGCCGTCACAATCACACTTTCAAATACGTAAGAGAGAAAAATGGAACTATAAAATCATCTACAAACTTAAAACGGCAGCAAGTAAACAATCCCATGCCACCTCTTATTCGCCTTTTTTCTAAACCAAAAAATTCCAGATGCTGCTGCAACCTTCCCTCCTTAGAGAGTTTCTCCACCCCCTTGATCATTTTGGTTGCCCTTTTCTGAACCTTTTCTAATGCCACAATATCCCTTTTGAGGTGAGGTGGCCAGAACTGCACAGAGTTTTCAAATGCGGTCACACCATAGGTTTCTATAGCAGCAGTATGGTATCAGCAGTTTTATTTTCAATTCCTTTCCTAATGATCCCTAGCATAGAATTTGCCCTTTCCACACCTGCCACACACTGGGTCAACACTCCCATCAACCTATTCATTACAACCCCAAGATCTTGCTCCTGGTAAGTCACCTCCAGTTCATACCCCATGAGCATATATGTGAAATTAAGATATATATTTTTGCCCAGACATGCATCACTTTGTTTATGTTGAATTTGCCATTTTATGGCCCATTCACTGCATTTGGAGACATCCTCCTAAAGCTCTGCAGAATCCTTTTTTGTTTTAATGACCTTTTGTTTAATTGTTTTGATCGTGGGTGTGCTTTTCTTTGGTTCTGAGTATTTGGATTGTAATGTCTATTGTTGCTACTTAGTTCTTGAGAGAAAGTAGATTATTTTTTAAAAAAAAAAATAAGGTGTGCACGTTATGATGCAGAGAAGCACTCCAGCCAGTCTGAGGTGTATGAGTCTCATGCATAGCTCAGTCTGAAACAGCCTTGTCAGTTAGCATTATGAAAGGACATCTTATTTTGCAAGAGTTGACATTTCCTTAAGTATATTCTGTAAAGGTTGTGTATGCAAACTGACTTTCAGTACTGAGTGATTCTGCCATTCACACACACACTTAAAATTAATAAGAACTCATCCTATCCCTCCTTGCTAATTTTGCATTTATCTATCCCCCCTCCCCATTACCATGCCTTAAAGTTATTGCATGTTGTTATCAGCCATGGTGCCTGTTGTTTCCAGCGCTCCTTACTGAGAAATTCTTGCTAGTTCTTTTATTAATGACCCATTACACTAGAAACAGATATCCTGTCTCTGTCTCTGTCTCTCACTCTCTCTTGTGTGTCTCTCTCTCTCTCTGTGTGTGTGTGTGTGTGTGTTTGTGTGTGTGCAGGACAGAGAGTCAGTCCAGTAATTTTGGCTGCACCACCAGCAGCAAAGCAAAATGGTGCATTTTCTCCTTAAATGTATTCCAGAGAGGGCATCTAAAGACCTAGACGCTGTTGATGTATTTCAAATGTGTGGTGCTAGCAGGGCATTTCCAAGCTATTATTCACTGATGGAAGTGATTTCCAGGCTGACAAAACACAATGTAGCTCACACATGGTGCATAATAAAGACCTTCCCCCACCCCACCCGCCTTCCCACTGCTTAAAATAAAAAATAAAAAGGCTGCAATCCTCAGCTGATGCAAGTTGGAGTAGTTACATTGGAACAGCCAATTTAACACTTGCTGAACAGCTTGGCTGGCAGAATTTAATCTTGAAATAAATAAATAAACACACAGGCTCAGATTTGCATTTCCCCAACCATTCTCTTCTCCCACGACATTTTCTACAAGATTGCTCTCCAGGCTTTTTTTTTCATTTTTCTCAAATGCTCAGCAATTTGCAAACCCTGTGTCACATACAGCACCCATGGTCAGTAGAATTCTGAGCAGAAAAACGACAACAACAAGACAGGGCCTAAGCCACCACCCTGGAAGGAAATGCTCCCAAGTAAGAATCCATAAGATTATAGCATTCGAAAATATTCACTCGCATAAGCACTTCAGACATCTTAATTTTTATTGCAAGAATATTGCATAACGTTATAATATCATAATAATACTACTGAAAGTGGGACCTGTAACAAAGTGCTCCAGTGTGAAGTACTCCTGCTCAGGGGGCCAGGAAGACACCAGTAATCTTTTACATGATACTCTATTTCATTCCCTCTGTTCCTCCATGTCACCAATGGTCAGTCAGCATTTCATGGAACCTGAACATGCTCAGGCATCATCAAGCTATACTGGATTCTCCCCACACTTTGGGTTTCACCCCTAAAGTTTATGTTTCTGAAAACCATGGGATTCCTGCAAACCTTTTTGTCACAGTACTAACTTTACCCAGGTGGCGCTGTGGGTTAAACCACAGAGCCTAGGGCTTGCTGATCAGAAGGTCGGTGGTTTGAATCCCTGCGACGGGGTGAGCTCTTGTTGCTCGGTCCCAGCTCCTGTCAACCTAGCAGTTCGAAAGCACAAATTGCAAGTAGATAAATAGGTACTTCTCCGGCGGGAAAGTAAACGGTGTTTCTGTGCGCTGCTCTGGTTCGCTAGAAACAGCTTTGTCATGCTGGCCACATGACCCAGAAGCTGTACGCCGGCTCTCGGCCAATAAAGCGAGATGAGCGCCGCAACCCCAGAGTCGGACATGACTGGACCTAATGGTCAGGGGTCCCTTTACCTTTACCTTTTTACTAATACCACCCTTCTGTGCATGTGTTGGAGCCATTTTGGCTATATATGGACAGGAACATGTAGAACTGAGTTCCTATGTTTGCATATACTAAGGACAGAATGTCTAGCAACAGAGAGAGTCAGTGTGCTAGATTAAGAGTGCAATCCTAAGAAACAGGCCAAGGCCAAGTGGATACCAGCATCAGTAACAAGCAGGATCAAGGAGACTGTAATAGGAAAGAAGGCTTCCTTCAAAAAAAAAAAGGGGGGGTAATTGTCCAAATGAGAAGAACACAAAATAAATACAGGCAGATAATAAGGGATGTGGAAAAAAAGAAGTCAAAGAGCACATCACTAAAATTATTAAGATCAATGATTTTGGGTTTTTTAAAAAAAATATTAATGTGTTAGTAACATTAGAAGCAATAGAGGCAGTTGGACCTTTGGATAACAAGGGAATCAAAGGAGTGCTAAATGAGGGGAAGGAGATTGGAGAGAAGCTCGCTCAATTCTTTGTGACTGTCTTCACTGCACAAGATGGATCCCTGTGCCTGAACTAACTTTCTGAGGAAAGCAGTTTGAGGAACTAAGGCAAATGGTGGCCAAAGTTCTAGGTCGTACTGATAAACTAAAAATGGACAAAATACTGAGTCCTTATGGCAACTATCTGAGAGTTCTTACAGAAGTCAGATGCAAAATTGCTAATCTTCTAACAAAAATGTCTAACTTGTCCTTGAGGTAACTTGTCCTCCAACACCTGAGGACCGGAAAGCAGCCAATATGTAACTATTTTAAAAAAGAAATCTAGGGGGATCCAATTTAAAAACAACAACAACAACAAAACAAGCATAATATCTGTTCTGGCAACACTGGGAGAAAGCATTATTTAAGATAGAATTACCAAGCATATAGAGGGAAAAGTCTTGCTGAAGAAGAATCAGCATGGCTTCTGCAATTCAGTGCAAGCAAATGTAAAGTAAAGCACATTGGGGCAAAGCCCCTTAACTTCATGTATACACATATGTATTCTGATGGCACATGAAATACTATGCACAACTCTAGTTGACACACCTCAAGAAGGACATTGTAGAGCTAGAAAAGGGCATCCAAAATTATTATTGGGCTGGAACAAGTGTCCTATGTGGACAGGATGCAACATTTTGAAGTTTTTAGTTTGGGAGGGGAAAGCATTATATATTTTACAGGTGAACTTCCTAGCACTTCTGAATCTGATTTGTTATTATCTCCAGGTTTCTTTCCTTTATTTCTCTAACCTATCAAGCATTGCTACAAGGAAGCCCTACAAAAATGTTTCCTTCTTCAGGCTTCTACATTGGCTTTTTTGATGACTGAGATAAGATTTTGATATAAGAGCTGGTCTTCAGAGAGGTTCCTAAGAGACACTGGGTTTATAACGGCTATCTATCATTCCATGTCATTGATAAAGAATAACCCACTCTAATGGAAAGTTTGAAACCTGTACACTCTATTTAATATGTGGTGAGTGAAAGCAGAAGGGGAACTGTGAGTTCCATGATGAAAAAGAAATCAAGCTACCCCAAATTTCATATCAAGCTTCTTCCTTTGGCCTGACTTACAGTGAGCCAGGCCAGAGAAAGATGCTTCATAGGAAATTTGGGGTAGCTTTTTGATTTCTTTTTTCATTATGGAACAGAACAAGCGAATATGTTTCCAAGCACAAATCTTCTTTCCTTATTATAGTGTCCCAGAGATAGTTTATTTCTGATGAGTCCTATGACCTACATTCTGGCTGGAATGTTAATAGAAGCCATTATTAGATTTTCTATTACACTTCTAAGAGGTTGCACAGCGACTTGATTCTTGGTGAATAATATCTAATCAGCCTATTCCTTGTCTCAGTATTAAGTAGCCTGGTCCATTTATCCGTAATTCATGTATCCAGGCAATGCATTCATCATGCTAGGTTGGGCTGAAACCACAAAAGGATTAGCTGACTGTTTGGAATGGATTCGTTCCAAATCTCCCTCCCTTGAATTCTCACTCGATTCAGTTTTGAGTGAATTTCTTGCTAAGACAGGCTGAGAGTCAGGATAGATTGGGCAGTCACCATCTTAACTACCATTTCTCAAGGCCACTGGAAACATCCCAGTGCCAAAGAGGCCAGGGTTCCTGTATGCATGACAAGCTACATCTGCTGCAATCCCCTCATCTCTACAACTATTAAAGGCACAGGAGCCCTGGTCTTTTTGGCAAGTTGGCTCCTAGCACAGGTGTAAGGAACCTGTGGCCCTCTTGATGTTCCTGAATTACACCTCCCATCAGTTCTAGCAAGCATGGCCAATGGCCAGGGTTGATGGGAGTTGTTGTTGAGCAACATCTGGAAGGCCAGATGTGTCCCACACCTGCCCTGGGGCAAGGCTGACACCCCAACCACACATCTGTCTCATGCATAATCCTATCTCACCCTGCAGTGGTTGTGCTACCAGGGTGGGTCCAATCTCTTCCATTGCCTGCCAGATCCTCCAAGTGTCCCTATTTTCCAGGGACGGTCCTGGATTTGCAGTCCCGGTTTCTGATTTGATCCCAGAATGTCCCGCTTTTCCTTAGGATGTCCCTATTTTCACCGGAGAAGTGTTCTGTTTTCCTGTTGTGGAAGAGCGGGTCCATGAATGGGATATTCAACAGCTGTACCTAGATGGGCTGGGAGCCAGTGTAGTGTAGTGGTTAAGAGCGGTAGACTCTTAATCTGGTGAACTGGGTTCGATTCCCTGCTCCTCCACATGCAGCTGCTGGGTGACCTTGGGCTAGTCACACTTCTTTGAAGTCTCTTAGCCCCACTCACCTCACAGAGTGTTTGTTGTGGGGGAGGAAGGGAAAGGAGAATGTTAGCCACTTTGAGACTCCTTCGGGTAGTGATAAAGCGGGATATCAAATCCAAACACTTCTTCTTCTTCTTCTTCTTCTTCTTCTTCTTCTTCTGTGGTAGGAATCTGCTACCTTGACACCACCTGCGGAAGCACCCTGTTGTCAAAAACAAGTCTCAGCAAAATCAAACACAGTCAGCCTAGATTGCCCCACAAACATAGAAAAGGATGGCAATTGTTGCCCTGTAGGAGTCTACCAAGGGAGCATCCATGCTAAAGGCACAAAGATTCGTACCGCTTAGACTTTATCTACTGAGATAAAGTAACTGAGGAGGTCTTCTTTCCCAAAGTGCTTGGCTGAAAGCGTGGGATTTTCCTGTGTTACATGTCAGCAACCCCAATCTTTCCACCATTGACCAGCCATGAATTTAATCAGATTTGTCAATTATTTTCACACTTCTTGATGAGGAACACTGTAAATGAGAGAGTAAATAGAAAAAAAGAGAAAAAACAGGCATGTTTCATCTAAATATAGCTGTGGTCTATATACTCACACATATATTTAAGGCAATATATTTTTTAGAATAGAGAAACTGTTCTACAGAAAAAAATCTTACTAGGGCTAATCTGTAGGAGGCTGATGTAGATCCTGCCTCCTAACAGGGGGCTGATGACTTTCTGGTGGATTTTTGTCAAATGATCCAATGATTCGGACCAGGCTGGAGATGAATTCCTCCCTTTATCAGTCCAGCTATGAAACGGCTCTAGTCTAATAGCTCTGTGTGAGGTATTAGTAGCACACCTCATCATTGCGCCTCTCATTTATCACCTAATTCAGCTTCCCATCATCACTGGCCTACATTAGTCATACAGCACTTTTCCTAGCCATTAATAGTCAATGGCTGGCTGGAGAAAAGAAAGAGGGTATCAAATGCATTTTATGATCTTTTCAAAGGATGAAATGATGTATGAGACAGTCTTAGTTCCTGGCTTACGGCTTTCTTGTTAGTGGACGTATTGAATTATTCCACCCTTTCTCTTATCTGCTCTGCAAAGTACATGATTAATTTCAGACAATGGCAGAAGATCTCACACTTATCTATTTATTATTATTATTATTATTATTATTATTATTATTATTATTATTTAAAAGCAAGCAATGTATAAGGAAACTTCATTGCTACATATAACAGTTTCTACTGTATCAGGATATCCAGAACATACCTATCATGCTTCCATGGGCTCCTTTGAGAGGAAGAGTGGGTTATAAATTTAAATAGATAAATAGGTTAAAAGGCCCAGTTCTACCTGGGTAGCTTGGTCCTATTCACATGTGTTCAGAATTCAACCCAGTTTTCTCAGTAGGGCTTACTCTCTAGTAAAGTGAGGGTTGGATTGCAGCCTACACATGTCTACTTTGAACTGCCAAGTCCTGCTGAATTACTAGATGGGCCAAACTATGCACGACATCAATTGCATGATTGCAACCTGAGCAGCCTTGAGACCACAGGTGTTGGGGAGGGATAGCTCCCCTGCCTAATTTGGAATGGCTAAGCTAGGGATGGAAAACCAGCAGCCCTCCATATATTGATGAACTCCTATCAGCCCCAAGGATGCGGGTGGTGCTGTGGTCTAAAGTATTGAGCCTCTTGGGCTTGCTGATCAGAAGGTCGGTGGTTTGAATCCCCGCGATGGAGTGAGCTCCCGTTGCTCTGTCCCAGCTTCTGCCAACCTAGCAGTTCAAAAGCACATCAGTGCAAGTAGATAAATAGGTACTGTTGCTGTGGGAAGGTAAACGGTGATTCCATGCGCTCTGGTTTCTGTCACAGTGTCCCGTTGCGCCAGAAGCTGTTTAGTCATGCTAGCCACATGACCCGGAAACAGTGGCGGAGGAAGCCTCTTGGCTGCCCAGGGCAGCGTTGCCGCGTGGAGGCAGCCCCTGGGGGCGGGGCGTCCTGACGCATGCGCCATGACGTCACAACATACGTCAGGACGGACTGAGCATGCCCGGAAATCCCGGAATTTTCAGGCATGCACAGTCCATCCGGGCCGGCGCTGCTGCTCCTGCAGCGACTGGGTGAGCGCCGGCTCGTGGGGCTGCCCCGTTCGTCCGTAGAGCAGCACGGATGGGGTGCTGGGTGGAGTGGTGGGAGGGGCCACCGAGTGTCACCCCCTCCCCTGGAACCCGGGGCAACCCGCCCCCTACGCCCCACCCTTCCTACGCTACTGCCCGGGAAAGCTGTCTGCGGACAAACGCCGGCTCCCTCAGCCTGAAGCAAGATGAGCGCCGCAATCCCATAGTTGCCTTCGACTGGACTTAACCATCCAGGGGTCCTTATCTATCAGACCAAGGGCAGAGGTCAGGGATAATGTAAGTTATAATCTAACATCTGAAATGTCACATGTTCCCCATTGCTGAACTAAACCTATGTAGCAAAAAGGATTTAGGAGTCCCAGTGTGCCTTTAAATGAAGTGCTAAGCAACAAAAGGCAATTAATGGGACCTCAAAGAAATCAGCCAATTTGAAAGAAAGATGGGGTGGATTAGGCCCTGGACAGGTACAGAGGCTGTATAGTTTTGATGATGAGGCAGGACTCAGGGGGACAGCCATCAGTGGGTGGCATCATAGGTGCTTGTGATCTTCCCCACAGGCATCTGCCTGGCCAAAACTGAAGACAAAGGTCTACTAGATGTACTAGATCCAGCAAAGAAACAAAGGGACATTGAGTGGGTGTGTAAGGAGGCTGCATCCTAAACACAATAGTCTTTCTTAGCTTTAGAAAGGGAAGAAGAAAAAGAAAAGGTTTCAGACTGCAGGGAGAATTCTATACCGCAGTACAATTTTCCAAGTTCTTGCAAAGGACATGGCTAAGCCATTCTGTTCTTTCCAGGATTGCACAAGAATCCTGGAAGCAGTTGAGGTTCCTGCTTTCAAAATAAAGATGTTCTGCCAAGTGTTTCTTTTCCCCTTTCCTAAAAATAGATTTTCCAGAAATTAACCAGGCAGTCCAACGGCAGGGTGCATGGGGATAAACTATCAGAGCTTACACTTCAGGTGAGCCTGGTAGTAGATAATTTTTTTAAAAAGCCACATTTGACACTGGCATTGCTTCATTCTCCAGCTGAATGAAATCATTTCTTGATTTTTCAGCTTGTTTATTTTGTTTTAAGAAATTCATTTCTTCATCTGCTGTTTCAGTTATCTGATTTTGAGAGCAGTTTAGCCAAATCAGCAACATCAAAAAAGAGTTGGATAATTTCAGTAAGTTAAAATATCTATATGGTTGTTATTGTCATCATAACATGTTCTATGTGAGTCCTCTTTAAAATGTGTTTTATTTGTGTTTATACTGCTTGTTTCAGCTTTAGTCTGTGCTTTAGTTTTAATGGCATGCTGTTTGCTTTTTAGACTACACACCACTTATTTTTGAAACAGTAAGCCCATTATAAACACTTTTAAATAAATAAATGACTCCTATTCCCCTCGTAATAATTCCCAGCATTCCCTAGGAAGAGGGATTGACTTAAACTACTCAGAATTGTAGCTCTGTGAGGGAAATAGGGGCCTCTTAACAATTCTCAGCTCCCTTAACAAACAACGTTTCTTAGAATTCTTTGGTGGAAGCTGTGACTATTCAAAGTGGTACGATGTGGCTTAAAACATGTCGTGCAGATGGGTCCTTCTTCTAAAGCAGGCATGTCCAACAGGTAGATCGTGATCTACCAGTAGATCACTGGACGTCTATGGTGGATCACTAGTAGATCATTGGCTCCCCCCAAAGAAGCTGAACAACTGTGGCTCCTCTAAAAAAAGCTCAACAACTTTGACCTGAACCCCAAAAAAGGGGGTAGATCACTGCCAGTTTTCAACTCTGTGAGTAGATCACAGTCTCTTGGGAGTTGGCCACCCCTGCTCTAAAGTAACTTTGGCATAAGGACAGCACCTTTAAAACTAACACCAAATTCTTCTGTGAACTAGTTGAAGAAGCAATAGGGTTCTCTTCCTCTTCTTGGCATCTTTCCCTGCTGATATCCTATCAGCCTCCAATCGTTCTGCATCCTCCTGTAAATTTTCACATGTTCCCTCTTTCCCCTCAGGCAAAATTACACTTCCTCATGGCCTTTAAATGTCTCCATTTGGCCAGTTTCTCCTTTTAGGGGCCAACTAGATGAAAAGATGAAAGGTTAGGGACACGGGTGGCACTATGGGTTAAACCACGGAGCCTAGGGCTTGCAAATCAGAAGGTCGGCGGTTCGAATCCCTGCGACGGGGTGAGCTCCCGTTGCTTGGTCCCAACTCCTGCCAACCTAGCAGTTCGAAAGCACGTCAGAGTGCAAGTAGATAAATAGGTACTGCTCCGGTGGGAAGGTAAATGGCGTTTTCGTGCGCTGCTCTGGTTCGCCAGAAGCGGCTTAGTCATGCTGGCCACATGACCTGAAAGCTGTATGCCGGCTCCCTCAGCCAATAAAGCGAGATGAGCGCCACAACCCCAGAGTCGGTCACGACTGGACCTAATAGTCAGGGGTCCCTTTACCTTTACCTAGATGAAAAGTTAGCACTTTGCCTTTCAGTGCACAGGGACTTTTAAGCACAACTTACCAGCATGGTATGTATGCATGTGATCCAGATTGGGACCAGATCATGGGGGTTATATGTATGCTATTTAGTGCCATGGGAACTTGTTTTTTCAAAGCCTACCTGCCCAGTATGGGTGTGTGGAGAGCAGTGACACTTATTTCTTGCATTTCTTGCAATTGTGTGGGGGTGGAGGAAGGGTTAAACCTCCCCTTCCTGAATTATACGTTCCCCACAAAAATTGTCCCCACACCTATACATAAAAATTTTAAACCATGATGTGCTTGGGAGAGATGAACTTAGTACCCCATGTAGTTAAGCCTGATAATACAACACATACAGGCATACGAATACTCAAAAGCTAGGAAAATAGTTGATTAACAACTTGAAAGTGGCCACATTTGACTCCAATGCCCACACTGGGATTTGAGAGGCAGGTTTACCAAAATGCTCCCCACCATTTGATCAAATAGATGCTTCTAGCAGCAGGGTGTTGTGTGCTGACTTAGCTAGAGGCAGCCTGTGATCAGTAAGTGAAATAACGTCTGACCAGCTGTGCTTACCTGTCAGCTGCAGTCCCATTATAAATGGTTGCTATTTATTTAGTACAATGCAGCTGCTCTACCTGACACAGCATCTGGCATCGGAGGCTGTTGCCGCTGTAACCATGCCAGCCCACAATACTGCATTGGCACGATATCCTGGCAAAACACTCACCACTGAATAATCTAGGAGTTTGTTTAATATTACTGTACCCAGAAGAATTAGGCTGTACATTTCTGATGCCAGCTGCTTCCTTAAAAGTAAAGTCTATTGAAATCTGCAGAGTTAACCCCCAACAGTTGATCTCTCTCTCTTTCTATCTCCTGTAATTCAGAGCCATTGAATTAAAATACAGAAATTAGAAAGGCTTTATTAAGTCTAGCTTCAACATTCTCCTTCCAGCATCATAGCAAACTCAGTCATTTCTCTGCATGGGACGTTTTCAGTGGATTCAGGCATAAATGCATAGCATTTCAGACAAATTAACTAGGTAAAGACCACGATACAATGTTTTTAAATATAATCCAGGCCAGAAGAAATGGCTCACCAGTTGGGGTGGAGTCACTTTGTTAGCTTCCTGGCAGGTGGATCGCTGTGGCTTATCATATGACAAGTGATGTGGTGGGAAAGATGGTGTGGCATAAACATGCTGGAATGGGGGCTGGCCAACCTAGAAAGCCACTTTTGATTCAAACCTAGAGGGCTGCTCATTTCGAACAGAGATGTTCTGCTCTTAGGTTACAATCAATGCCTTCACCAGCAGTTCTTGAACATAGATCAGTGCAGCTACCATACAACCTATGTCTCTACTACTGTGTGGACTCAAGGTGGTTGAGGATCTTCCCCATTATGGATCTAATTGTTCATTGATACAAAGTATTCAATATATCTTGCTGATCTGTTGCTGTTGTTTTTAAAAAGGTACCAATCAGGCAAAGTCAAAAGATAACTTTTGTTTGTTTTGTAATAAGGATCTCACAATATTGAGTTGCAACCTTCTCAAGAACATTATCCAAATGTTATGAATCAAATGTAAAATATTATACTGCAGAAGCTTGTTTCAATTAGTTTTATTTTTTGCATGTTTTCTTTGTTACAGTTAATAACTACTTTAATAAAGTAAAATAGAAAGTGGTATGATGGAATGATAGGCATCTAACTGGGTTGAGTGAAATTTAGCAATTATTTCATTTCCTGGATCGACTGCCAGGTTTTAATTAAGCTGGCCGTTGATGCTTGATAAATCTTTCATTTCTCACCTTGTTCATTCTACAATGTCCACCTCCCTGTTTTATATTGTTATGACCGGTAGTTATAAGCAATGAATCGGTACTGAACACTTTCATGCTATGCAGCAAGGTATAAACGCAAATAATGAATAAAAGACTCTAGCTGAATCAATACATTGATTGAGCAAGTATGAGCAAGGGATGTAGAAAAGGTGATGCATGAAACTGAGATGTACAGCTACAGATGCCAATCTTTCTAAAAATCTTTCAGTTCTGCAGCAAATCCTGGCGTAGTTTGTTCCCTTCGCTTTTGCACCCCTATATACAGTGGTACCTCGGGTTACAGATGCTTCAGGTTACAGGCGCTTCAGGTTACAGACTCCGCTAACCCAGAAATAGTACCTCGGGTTAAGAACTTTGCTTCAGGATGAGAACAGAAATTGCGCGGTGGCAGCGTGGCGGCAGCGGGAGGCCCCATTAGCTAAAGTGGTACCTCAGGTTAAGAACAGTTTCAGGTTAAGAATGGACCTCCAGAACGAATTTAGTTCTTAACCCGAGGTACCACTGTAATGTAACTTTTGCAAGGTCAGCTTTGATAACCACCCCAAGCTACTTGCATGTTTCTGTTGAGAATGAATAGGCTCCGATTGTGCCCTTCTGCTCATAGAAGGTGCTTCGATTCATGGGCACAGGAGGAAATGAGAAATTTTAGCAAATTCCCTTCTTTATTGAGCACCTCCTCCTGCTCCACTTCCCACCATGTTCCAAAGGGAGGTGCAGGGAGCTAGAGGCAGAAGCGGGGGGGGGGGGACACCTGTGAACATTACATCTTCTCTAATCCAGTCAGAGAGCTTTCTGTGCATGGAAGGACACAGCTGGACACAACTCCCAAGGGTTTTAAGGTCATTCATAATTGCACTCCAGATCTGTATCACTTCTTACACCACTTTTCCAACACAAATTCTGCAGCTGTATTCCTAAACTCAGATGGCTCACGGAGAACAGTGTGAAAAACTTCAGAGTAAACATGCATTGGATTGGGCTGTAACACTCCTGTCCTAGAAAACTGTATCAATACTGTACAGTGTGAATTACTGTATGGGGAAGCCTTTTTTAATTCTGGGTGAAACACTTTGGGATGTCACTAATTGGAAAATGGAATAGTGGAGAGAGGCAACTATAGGCACTTGTGGTGGACATGGCCAAAGGTGGCAAATTTTGGAGAACAAGTGTTTAATGAGATAAGTAAAATTACATATCAGCATGTCACAAAATCTTCAGATCTTGCATTACTGAATCTGTATTAAAATGAGAATCAGAACCTGGTGAACTACTAATTGGATTTCTGTTCCAGGCTGCACATATTGTTATAGCCACACTTTGTAAGAACTAAAAGGTCGAATTTAAGTGCTTCGTACAAGAGAGTATGGAAAAAAATGACTAACAAATTGGGAAGAGGAACAAAACACAAAGATACCTTTTGAGGGAGAATGGTGGACCTGCATTTTGTTCATGGATTCTCCAGAAAACCAAAAACCAGTTCCAAATGTTTATACTAACTTTTGATTCATGGAATATTTTAGATGTATACTGTTATAACTTGTGGTTATGTATGGGAATGCAGGCTTTCATAATATATTTTGGGAGTTCTGTGGGGAAATAAATAGGAATGAAATGAAATGAATATGGAATAGTAAAGGGGTGGCATTTATTTCAGCACTTTGTACATTTTATCATAGCTAATGATTTATCGGCAAGAGCCTTCCCAAAACCTGGATGCGGGTGCTAATTGAAATTTATTTAAACTACAGTGGTACCTCTGGTTACGTACTTAATTCGTTCCGGAGGTCCATTCTGAACCTGAAAACGTTCTTAACCTGAAGCACCACTTCAGCTAATGGGGCCTCCCACTGCCGCTGCCCGATTTCTGTTCTCATCCTGAAGCAAAGTTCTTAACCCGAAGTAATATTTCTGGGTTAGCAGAGTCTGTACCCTGAATCGTATGTAACCCAAGGTACCACTGTAATGTCATGAGCAGGGCTTTTTTTTAGAAGGAACTTGCTGGAACTGAGTTCTGGCACCTCTCAGGTGGGCACCATTGCCATTATAAGAAAATAAGGGAGATGTTCATGGTGAGTTCCGGCACCTCATTTCCTAGACAAATACCACAGGTCCTGAGTATGTTTACAAGTAGAAGCATGTTTACGCAGTAGTCCCACCATGTTCAGAGGGGCTTATCCTCAGGTTGGTCTATATTACAGCCTAAGGTACTACAATAGAGAACAGCAAACAAGTAGAGATTTTACCAACGACTAAACATTTTTTTTATTTAAAAGAAAAAAATAAATACTGCAGAAACAATAACCAAACATACAAAGTGACGGACATATGTTAAAAAGTGAGGGGTGTCTTGCTGAAACAGTTAACTTATTTTTCTTTTTACAATACTTAAATACAGAAAGCACTTGCCAGCTTTTTTTTTTTTTAATACTGCCTTAAGCATACCATTGCATCAATCCAAAGCATATTATGGTGGCAATATATCTGGAATTTTTGTGGACATAATACTTCAAAAATGAAGCATTTGAGAAAAATGCTTGCATTCAACAAGTCCTAGAGACACCCTCGGCAGAGTTCTGCTGTGTCTGCTAAAGCATAACAACATCTGCAAACTATTTTCAAGATTGGCTTAGTGGATGTAACAATAGTCATCAGTCAGTGAAAAGGAATTTGACAGAATCTGGGTCACACAAGTAATGTTTAATGATCACTGTCTGGATATGTTTGCATTAGACCTTTAGGATTAATGCAATATCCAGTTTCCACTTGGGACCCCTTAAAGGCTCCGCTGTTCTTCAGGTTCCGCCTCCCCCTATTTCCTCAGAGTGCTCATTACAAGTAAACAGAAACGTGTAGTAAGAGACAGTCATCCATATGCAGCCATTTTAGAGATGCATCATAATAAGAGATAATTGGGTATGTTGGCTCATGTGCTAACTTAAAAAACGAAACCAAACAAAATATGAAACAAAACAAAACAAACACCCAGTATAGAATTGTAGAAAAGTCATAGAGCAGAGCAGCACTTATTTCCTTACACAGTGCTGGGTTTGGCCTCCTTCGCACCCAAGGAGCAGCTTAGGAGGGCAGTAAGACTAAAATTTCTTTCTAATCAAGGACCTTTTTATAACTAAATCTTAGCACCATTTGTTTAGGTCTTGCAACAGGACGTCCACACAGTATACAATTGCCTTATGAAGAAGCCATTTAAAAAATTGACTTTCAGGCCGTTATCAAATTTCTCATTACAGTCACAATGGAGAAGAGGAAGATTCTGTGTTTTAGAACTACACTTAACAGATATTTCTTCAGCCTCATTCCATATAATTAGAAGCTTATGAAGGCTATTTTATTACTGGTTTCTTTAATTTCTTCCTTCTCTAGTTGCCTCGGGGGGGAAAAAAAGATTTAACAAAGTGTTTTCCTCTGGATGACCTATATTTCCTATTTCTTTAACATAAACTAAGAGGAAAAGCAATCATTTTCTTTTTTTTGGTGGGGGAGGGAAACCAAACAGTCTCAAAGGGGCTTCAAGCATCACAATGAAGGGAACAGGAATATCTTGGCTTTCTTTTTTTTAAAGCAACGTTTTAGATTGTAATCAAAATCAAAGTCGGTATTCAAAAAATAGATCTAAAAATAAGTATCCTCCAAGACATCATTTCTTCAGGTGCTGCCAATCCTTTCACTTCTTTAGCACATTCACATAGTTTCCTTCGTATTTGGTATTTCATCCAAGTAACATTGACATCCCTTCAGAATCCATCTCTTCCCACTGCTTCCTCTACATACCAGCTCCCCAAGTACAGTTTCTTGCCTACGGAAGGTGAATCATCGCCTTTTAGCACTGGCATGCCCTTACAAGAGACCATTTTCACGGGGCACTTCTCGTTGAGTCTTCACCTATCCCACCCAAACACAATTGTCCTTGCTACCTCCATTTAAGGAAATAAAATCCTTCACATCACTGTGCAGCTCTTCGCTTTGTCCTTTCGCAGATCTGTGGTGACTGTAGAAAGTTCCGGCCGGCCTGGCATGTGTGAAATTCGTTTAGTTGCCCTCTGAGACTTGTTCCGCTTAACATTTTTATTTGTTTTGTTCACACAGGCCAAGGTAGCAACATGAAAAATGTCCCTTACGCTGTTTTCTGACTGCAAGGCTGAACATTCAATGTATGTGGCTGCTCCAATCTGCTTGGCCATGTTTGCACCCTGTGGAGGTAGAGGAGAATAGATTAGATCACAGACATCAACAGGAATCCAGAGAGAACTAAGACAAGCCATATAATCATTACTCTGGGATGCTGTTTTAGAGATAATGCTTTGAGGAAACAAAAGGCAACACAACAGGCAAATAAGAAGGAGAATCCACTGTCCTTATAAACACAGAAAGCAACCTAAAACTTGAAGATCATTGGCCACACCAGTTTTAAAGACCTTCTGCATTGGACATGGAGACCAAGAGCATCTTAAGCACCCTCAACCTCAGCTTACAAAGTAGCCTTACAAGGAAGGAACTGAGGAGTACAAGCATAGCTGCAAAAATATATCTGATCCATTTACCCTTTTGTTTCTGACCTAAAATGTAGGGTCAAGCAGAGGAAGCCAACATGGAGCCCTTCAGATGTTGTTGGGCTCCAATTCCCATGAACCCTAACCCACATGGATGTCAGCGTTCTCTATCCACAGCAATTCATAAATTTAGGTCAATGGTCTCAAGTACTGGTGGTGTGTCTTGGTGGCCATCAGCAATCCTAGACTGGTGTTCCTGCTAATTCGCCCCACCAGCAGATCTCATACAAGGTCATTCACACCTCTGGCAATTTCCAGAGATGAGGACAATAATTCCCTCTAGCAGTATGTGTGGGAAAGCAAGACCAGCAACAACTCCTTACACAGACCAGATCTTTGTGGCACTTTGGCCTTCAGTGGGTTAAGGAGTTTGCAATGACTTCACTTGCCAAGGAGGCTACTTTGCTTTATCTGTTGTGGTTCAAACCACTGCTTATGCGGCAGATACAGTAGAGTTTTAGGTTTGGGTGTCTGCCATCCCCCCCCCCAATACCCCACAACACAGGTTCAATAGTTTAATGTGTTCAGATTATGACCTACAGTAGTTGACTTTAAGAAACCCCCACCTAGTTGCAGAAGAGAAAAATCCAGCCATATGCAGTCAGGTGGCCCCACTGAATTCAGTCTCTAAGCTCCCTTAAAGCAACAGACTGGAGCCCTTCAGAAACTAGACATCTATGCTAGCTGCAGGGTTTCAAACATCAGATGGCATCTGTTCCATCTCTAAGCAGGGCTAGTTTTATGCCAGAGGCAAACATACAGAATAGTTTGACCTTGAAATCAATAGGGCTTACTTCTAGATAAACATGGCTAGAATTAGAGTGTGTGCCTAGAGAACGCGGTGCAGATGCAGCAAGGAAAAAGTTATTTCTCAGTCAAAACGTTCAACTCTTTTTCTAAATCAATAGAATTAAACTGGGGGGGGGGAGAGAGAGACCCTGTTTACCATACAAATTAAGCATTCTAGTCCCACCTTGCTATTTACCACCGCACAAAATTACCAAAAGCTTTCAAAGCATAGATAAGGAAGTCACCCACTGCGGTTCTGGATACAAGCTCTTTCAAAGATAAGAGAAAAACAAAATGCTACAGGGATTTCCTGTGTAGCACCAGAGTTTTGGGGAAAACACTGCTTAACTAAAACCTGGACCGTCTAAAGATTGAGGCTGTACAAACAAAAGGTTTGCCACTGACATTAGGAAACGCCTCGTGTACTTTGTCACTGTAATACATCCTGTCAAACTGAGATGATTTGGAAGACTTCCAGAAACCATAGGCTACTGGATGTTCAGAAAAGCAGTTGGAATTTTGAACTAGTTCCCCAACAGGAGCAATTCTCAGACACATAGCCTAGTGTAAACCTTTTAATGGAGGGCGGGGAGGGGAAAGAATGGGGATAGGAGGCTCAGTCAACATTAATTCAACAGCCTGTCTGCTAATGACTGAAGTGGCAAGGAGAGGGTTTTAGATTGTACTAGTCAATTAATTCCCAGTGAGTAAAGTCAAAAACATTTTGTTGGAAACCATTGAGGAGGAGGAGGAGAATGGAGGAGTAATCCTGCTTCATATGCTATTATAGAAAAATATTACTTATAATCTACAAAAATGCAGCCCTTGGAGGCCGAAGTTTGCAGCTATGGAACACTATAGAAAAGCCTTGAATCATGACTATTACTTGGAAGCCACCACCCAAAACAGAAATATATTGTGGTCTTTCTTGTCCCTATTCCAGGGATGGCCTATTCTGTGGTGTTCCAATGCTGTTGGACTCCAACTCCCAACAGCTTCAACAAGCATGAACAGGGATGGTAGGAGTTGGTCCAGAAACATCTGGAGGGCCACAAGATCCACACATCTGCTCTACTGGTTTAATGTCCCCCCCCCCAATTCGTTTCCTATGTCATTGGGAGATGAGATGCTATTATGCAAAGGTCAACTGTAGAACCCAGACATTACCCACCTGGGAACAATGCACTGAACTCTTTCTCCCAGGGCTCTTTTAGGATGCATCAAGAAGCATAATCTACATGCCCTAAACTGCTATCCAAACACACTTCCTTAGGAATAAGTTACATTGAACTTGGTCAGTGGGACTTGTCCCTGAGTAGACATGTATAGGAGTGCGTGGTTAAATGTTAGATGAGGTTGACAAGCTTTGGGAGCTCATGTCAACATTTCTACTGGCAAGGGAGGAGTCCATGCAGAAGCTCTGCAGAGCCCCTTCTGAAGTACATACCGGTATGTAGCTTGAGGTTTTGCATGCATGCATGCGACGCAAGCAGAATAGGTTCTTGGGTGCCAATCATGAGCAATAAAATGGCAAGGCTAGGGCCGTTCCCAAAAGGGATGGAAAAGAACAGCATTTACTTTGCACTCCATTCTTTGCATCAAGTTGCTTGCCAAGCTCAAATGGACAAAAAGATACACTGAGAACCGAGATGGACTTGACATTAAAGTGTACAATTCTTGTGAGATGTAAAACAGAAAGAGGAGGGAGCCCATAACATTCTATACAACTAGACCATTCTATCCAAAACAGGGACACTGTGAAGAAATGGGACACTGAAGCCCAAAACAACCTAGCCAAATTTACTTGGAAGTAAGCCTCACCAATTTCAATGGAATTTTCTTCCAATTAAGTGTGCCTTAGAAGTGGGCAGATTGTTGGTCTTACACAGGACTGATGTTTACATGGAGCTTTACAAAATACTATGTAGCTTTCATGTCATCATCCCATGGGGAGAGGAAGGCTTGCAATTAGGTTTACATAAATGTCCAGTTTCAAGTTTGAAGAGGTATACACACTCGCAGTGGTTCTTCTTTTCAAAGAAAAAGAGCAGTTCTGTTTTATTGCTTACCAATACAAAAGGAAACAAAGATTGCACTCTTCCTCTCCAGAGCGAGCGAGCGAGAGAGAGCAGAACACGTTAAAGCCCCGTGGACTTATGGCTGGCTTAGTTATCCAGATTGAACAACATGGGTGGAAGAGGAGCAGAATACAGACAAATGTGGATGGAGCATAAATTGCAGGGTATGCTGTGTCTAGTGCTTCCTATTCCTTACTGGGGAGAATTATGGACTCCCCACTAATGAGGAGAGGCGCTTTCTCCATCAGCCTGATGCAATGCCAAGTACGAAGTGGGACTATGCAACAACACTAGCACTGCTCTGCACCCACTTTCCTTATCTTGACTGAGTCACAGGAACATTGGAAGCTGCCTTACACTGACTTAGACCACTGATCTATCTAGCCCGGTATTGTCCGCACTGGGCTGTGCCAATGTGCTGTCCTCCAGAAGTCTTAGACTACAACTCCCATCAGCCCCAGCCAGAATGGCCAATGGGCAGGAATGATGGGAGTTATAGTCCAAGACATGGGGATAAGCATCTGCAGGATGCCAGGTAGGGTGGTCTAAACTGACTGGCAGTGGCTTAGCAGGGTTTTAGATAGAAGCCCCTCCCAGCCTTAGCTGGAGATGCTACTGACTGAACTGTTTGCTTAAGAAACATATGCTCTACCAGTGACCTACAACCCCTTAAGTCAGTAGCATACAGCATCTGATATAAAAAAAGTACAGATCCTAACTGCTGATCACCAGCAGTGATGAAAAGTGGTGCAATATAACCAACACTCTTTGCAGCACTGTGCCCCAAGGAGGATTTGAATCAATCAAGTCAGAAGTGTGCATCGTTCATTAACAAGCAAAACATGACATAGCACTTACCTGATCATAAGATACTGGTGTTTGCCTGTGATTGGACAGCTCTACTAGTGTACTAACATCAGTGCGCAGGTCAGACTTGCAGCCAACCAGAAGCATCTTGGTGTTGGGACAAAACTCCTGGATTTCACCTTTCCACTGTAAAAATAGTACAATGTTAGTATCCTGCTGCCATAAGAAACACTGAGGTGACGCAATGAGATGCTTTAAAGAATCATGCTTCAGTTGTCAGCTGTACTACAGTGAAGCACTAGAAGGAAACACCTCCCTGCAGATAGGAAAGACGGGGGAGGAATTGTTTGGTTCACATTTTAAAGTGAACCTGCCTAATTTGAAATACACCAGTACAGCAATCCTTCAAAATTTGAAATTCTCCAAGCTTTTTGATGCAATTATTAAGTAAAAAATAATAATATGTACTTCATCTGAGCTTATGTATACCGGTACTTCTGTTTGGGGTTTTTAAAAATTGGTTATTATTTCTTGTACTGTATTATGAAAACCAGGAATAAAATGTTCTTTTAAAAATGAGGAAATCCATCCCTACCTGCCTACAGATAGGCCAGCTGCCACAGCATACATTACGTTTTCCCTCCCTATGACTCATTCACTCAACTGACTGAATAGATATAATCAAGGGAGTTTTCTCAAAGCAAGTTTAAACAGCTGCCCAAATGCCAAATTACAAGCAGGTCTTACAACAAAGGAGAAGCATAGCATTGGATCAAAAATATGGTCTTAACCTATGTCATACACACAGGTGGTATATAGTCCATGCTGCAGAGAACTTAAAATGTGAAGCTTAAACCTTGACTACAATGCCATCTACGTTCTTCCCCCAGGTGCAGAGGACTAGCATGTAAAATTGTCACAATTGCCAGAGGGTCACATGAACAGGAATTCTAGTATTCAAGTACATTGCAGGGCATAAAAATGAATGCAACTCAGCAAAATAAACAATCATGGAGAAACCATTGAAAACAGAATTAATGTTCAATCAAGTCATGTGCACTTCAATGCATGGAGTGAGGGGACAAGATAATGTCTGCAGACTCCCATTTCTGACCTCTGGCTGAAGCTCTGTATTCCACCCATAATCCACTGGCCTTAATAGCTGGGGGGAATGGGTTTCGTAAATCAAAACATCTACAGGACACCAAGCTGGGGAAGGTCTTTGCACATATCATTTACATGTATAAAGAGCTCTGTGCAATCCCACATTTTCCAGGTTTCCCAGCAGCACAGAAAATATTTGCAAAGGGCCACTTATATTTAAGTCCCAATGAATTCACTGGGACTTAGCGACAGCCTACTTTGCTTAATTGCACCATTTGCATCCACCCCTGTCTCCAGCTGATGGTCTGCAGCTCACAACTGGGTCATGATCCACCCTAACTCTGCCACAAACACCTTTTGGAAAGATATGGGAAAGACTGATGCAACAGAAGCACAAGGTGAGAATCTAAAAGTCCAAAGTGCTTCCTGTTGCAGGCTGAAGTTATTAATGTATTTGGAGCCTTGAGAGAGGCTGAGGGTCAGTGACGCAGCCCAACATAAAACCAACAATAGCACTACTGTTTGTTGTGTTCCGCAGCAGTTAATCAATGCAATACACTTGTGACATAGGAAGTAACTAAAGCCGGGTTCTAGGGACTTGCTTATGTTGCTCCACGCGTCAACCTGTTAGCGTGGAATCTGAACTTTTCTCACCTTTCCTGAGTCTACTGAGCTACATCTCTGTAGGTCATGTTAGGCCTTTGACACAGACAAACTTGATTCCAAAGTTTTGTTGATGTTGGCCATGACAACAGTAAGCAGGGCATGAGTAATGTTTGTTTTAACATCTCTGAACTGGGTGGCAGGAAGTAAAATGTGGAAAGGGAATTAAGAGCTCTCACTATTGCAGAAGAGGATTATTTAACCCTTTCCCTTCCCCAAAAACTTGCCAAGGCAAAGTAGCACCAGTTGATCCCAAGGCCTTTGTTCATGCAAACAGCAAAGCTTATGGCAGCCATTTTCTCCAGAAACCCAGGAAATAGTGCGCGTGTCTGACAGCATCCAGGGCTGTTGAATATTCTTCCTGACAGCAATCTAACTTGAGCCTCATCCATACATGGCACCCTTCCATTTATGCACATGACCTCTTGGTCATCCACTAAGAACCTGCGAAGAGTCCTTCTGGATCAGATGAAAGACCCAGCTAGTCCAGCATCCTGTTCTCACAGTGGCCAACCAGATGCCTATGGGAAGCATGCAAGCAGGACCTAAGTGCAACAACACTCTGCCCACCTGCAATTCCCACCAAGTGGTATTCAGAAACATACTGTCCCAGAGGAAGTGTGTGTGTGTGTGTGTATGTGTGTGGGTGGGTGGGTGGGTGGGTGGGTGTATTACTTTTGAGCTTCTGCTGGATATCCTCCTAATTAAATCAAAATCAGCAAGGAATGGCCCACTCATCACTACTGAGCAATTCAAACTCTGGTTCTTGTTTCATTTTCAAGGGGAAGTTGCATCAGAAGGAAGGGTGCATGCCTTTAAGAAGTATGCAGCAAAATAAAAGAGAGATGGGCAGAGTCAGTCTTCATACTGTGGCACACCAAAGAAGAATTGGCCTCTAGTCTGACTTTAGGAATTAGGTCTGGACCAGAGATCTTCTCCTTGTGTGGCTGAACAAGGATCATGCGGATATTGGCGCTTTTCACTTGCTAAGTGCATGAATACTAATTATATTGATCAAAACAGTATGTCAATAATTGTGCATCCTGTCAATATTCATTCAACCATGAAGCTGCAAAGTAAACTGATTAGATTCCATCTAACCACTTAGTAAACTGATTAGATTCCATCTAACCACTTAGGGACACGGGTGGCGCTGTGTGTTAAACCACGGAGCCTAGGGCTTGCCGATCAGAAGGTCGGCGGTTCGAATCCCGGCCACGGGGTGAGCTCCTGTTGCTCGGTCCCAGCTCCTGCCAACCTATCAGTTCGAAAGCACGTCAAAGTGCAAGTAGATAAATAGGTACCACTCCGGCGGGAAGGTAAACGGCATTTCTGTGCGCTGCTTTGGTTCTCCAGAAGCGGATTAGTCATGCTGGCCACATGACCCGGAAGCTATACGCCGGCTCCATCGGCCAGTAAACCGAGATGAGCACTGCAACCCCAGAGTCGTCTACGACTGGACCTAACGGTCAGGGGTCCCTTTACCTTTTTTCCACTTATCAGGGATGGGGAACCTGTGGACCTGTAGATGCTGTGGGTTATAACTCCTATCACACCTAACTGTTGGCCACGCTGCCTGGAACTGATGGGCATGAGGAGTCCATCTGGAAGGTCACTGGTTCCCCATTCTGGCCCTATATATTGTCTACTCTGATTGCTGTACCTATCCAAATGCCATTGGCCAGGGAGTTCATATAACTGTGTGTCAGGGATGGGAAACCTATAGGCCATCAAGATGTACCGTAATTGGGCTCCAAATCTCATCAGCCCTGGGCAGCATGGCCAACTGTCAGAGAGGATGAGTGCTAAGAATTCAACAACCTGTGCAAGGCTACAGTTTCCTGCCAAAAGTCTATAATTAGGGATTGAATCAAGAGACCTTCTTCAAGGAAATCATATGCTGCCCCACTGAGCTGAGTTCCTTCCCAAGGTACTAGAGCCCGAATCCCCCTCAGCACAGCAGGCTATAGGATTTGAATCTAAACCTTTGAGAAGGATTTCGAAGTGAAAGCCACCTTGACCCCATGATGAACACTTGCCTGGGCCAACAATTTGAAACCTGGGGGAGTAATGGACTAATATTTTTTAGCCTCTCAGTTGGTTTGCATAATACTGTACTTGGGAGTGCGGCAACAGTCAGCCTGGCTTTTACACTTCAAGATCATATACGCAGATGGCAGCAGTGACATATCCTAGCTCTGCATATACATTTAGAGTTATTTTCCATCACTTACCTTTTTCAACACACTGTCAAGTGTTTCTGGACGGCTTATGTCAAAACAAATTAAGACGGCATCGGAATCTGGGTAGGAAAGTGGGCGGACATTATCATAGTAAGGAGACCCTGTTGAAATAAGTGAGATCATGTTATGGGCGGAAAAGAAACATTATGTATACACAGTTAAATGACACACCCTATGCGTTCCATCCATGCCTCTGCTATATTTCCCTCTGCTTCCGCACCCCACTTTTTCAAGATCTCGCCACCCGCCAGAATCAAGAGTGCTCCATATCCTCAGTAGGTTATTGTTAATTTAGGTCAGCTTCAAACAAATCGGCACCATCTTTGTGGTGGCTACCATAAAGCTTGGTACAGGTACAGCAGATCACCACACGTGTCAAACCATGACCACGCAGGCCTTTTCCACACTGATGTAAGGCTTTCTTCTGGCCAATCTGTGCAGCAGTGATGGATGCACATGTTGAGCTGCTGCTTAGGAATGAGTTACACAGATGCAGTTCTGAGCTTCCATTCAAAGGTCAAAACAATCTGAAACTCTTCTAATGAGCCTGGATTATTAATGCATAATATGGCTAGAAAATAAGGCTCCCCAATATCCTAACTTTGAGCCAAGGTAACCTAGTAAAAATCTCTTTTTTAAACAGTGCTTTCTTAATCCATTTAGAACAGGTGTGGATAACCTTTGGCCCACCAGATTTTGCTAAACTACAGCCAAATTTCCGATTCAAAGTACTTTTTTGGTGGGGGGTGGGGTGGGGGACAGGTAGAGAAAGAGGAGGGGCAATTTTATTTATGTCGCATACTTCCATTACCTAAAGGAAGGAGCTGCGGTTTCCTCTGGGTTGAACGCTTGCGGAAATTTTTTTAAATTAAAAAAACAACAACAACTACAGCTCCCATCATCCCTGGCCATTGGCCATGCATGCTGGCGCCAATGGGAGCTGTAGTTCAGCAACATCTAGAGGGTGAAATCTTTCCCACAACTGATTTAGAAGGACTATGGCAATACAACATCATGCCTAATTTTTGTATCAGTAGCTACAGATGTAAGTTAGGCCCAGTTGTTATCCCACAACCTTTCAGAATCTGCTTGAGTGTTGGACCTGCACATGTGATTAGGTCCATTCCAAGTCAGGGCAGATGTGCTTCCTGCAAAATGCTAGTTTTTACACAACCGCTTTCAATAGTAACTAAGGCCAGTAATCTATCACCTTCAGCAAAAGGAAAAGACGTATGTAAGGAAAAACAGTAGTTGCATTTGCTATGAAGAGCCACACTGGTACTCACATAATTGGTGGATCTTGTCAAGGGTTAACTACCTGCATGCTGTTTGCACATCTAGGCAACAACACAAGGCAACACACTTGGAGATTGGTCCCTCCTGGGGAAAAACTGCCTTTCCCTGCCTTGGGCTGTTTGCATAGTTGTAGGAGTGCACAGACAGGTTTGCACAGCCTCTGACTCAACAAGTCAACCATACACTGTGGTCACCGTGGCTTAATAAGCCTCCTATTTGTGCTGCCTGCCTGGAACTTAAAGGGTCGCGATCCCTTTAAGCCCAGGATGACCTCTTATGGATCAAGCCAATGGTCCATCTCATTCAATATCCTGTTTCCCACAGTGTCCAAGAAGATGCCTCTGGGAAGCCCAAGAGGACCTGCTGCTGCTCCCTGGCAACTTATAATTCACTCGCAGAGAAGAATCTCGACCAGCAACCACTGATATCAGGGCCACATTTAGCTCGGTGTGTCAAGCATTGTGGATACTCAGTATAAATAAGTCATCACTGTTACACACAGCCACAGCCCACATAGGTCCCATGGCGTCTGGCAAAATACATTTATATGTAATTATTAATATCCTCTGAATATATTACATCAGGAACACCATCCGCACCAAATATCAATTAGATCTTTGCAGCTCTCACAGTTTAATGAACTGCTAGAACCTGTAACAGTTACCGGTAATTAGAGGGGATTTCTCTTTTGGTATTTACGTTCAGCATCTTCTTGAGCGCCACTGGCTTTTGGGCAGCTTCCGGCAAGGCAAAAGAGCTTGCTGAAACAGGCCATCTCTTAAGGAACCCTATGGCTTATTTTAAATGACCAAGAGCTCTCTCTCCCAGGAATCCAGAGGAACAGAATTCAAACTTATCAACATTTCAGGTGGGACCTGCAACAGCGTAAAATGCTCCTGCCAACCATGTCATCTTCTAGGATGCGCTATTACACATCACCTGGGAAGGCAGGCGAACTAATGCCAGTGTACTGGAAGAAGCAAAGATCACCAGTGTTGAAGCAATGATTCTTCAACATCAACTTCGTTGGACGGGTCATGTTGTGCAGATGCCTGATTATTGTCTTCCAAAGCAACTACTCTATTCCGAACTTAAAGATGGAAGGTGTAATTCTAGTGGTCAACAAAAGAGGTTCAAAGACTCTCTCGAGTCAAGGCAAATCTTATAAAAATGTAGTATAAACACCGACAACTGGGAAACACTGGCCTGTGAGCGCTCAAATTGAAGAATCTTACTCTGTTATAAGTGATCGCCAAAGAAGAAGATTCCATTCCCGCACCACCAGTTTTTTCCTCTTGTGCAACCAAAAAGTCACTGTTCCACAACCACTGAGCATGCTCAGTCCTCACTGGACTATTATTGGGGGTTCCCACACACTTTTTTGTACTTCTCCCAACTTTGAAATTCCCCATAACCTGCCAATCCTGTGAGGTGCTTCCCATTTTGGTTGCACAAGAATCCACACTTGGGAGAAGGGAGTTTATGTATGGGAGTATTTATGTACAGGATTATTGGAAACACATTAGGCGTGTTAGGAAAACACTAGATGGTCAGGTTCACCCACTGGGGTTGGGGAAGCTGGTTGCATTCAAAATCTCCAGGATTTAAATGGATGAAATGAAAACAGTGCTTTCAAGGGCTGTACAGAAATGACGATGCAATCGCTTGTGTGCAGGTTCCTCCTCCTTGCAAAAGAAGCTCCTGCTGTTTCAGGGTGTAGTAAGGTAAACAGCAAAAGGAACTCGGCTCAAAAAAACAGACCAGCTGGGCAGCTAAAGACCACAAGGAAAGAATTTGAGGAATGCTACTTCTGAAGCAAACAGGAACATATGGACTGAAGCCTTGGCAAACAGAAGGTAGTCTGCTCAGTCTGAAAGTTTCCTCCAGATTCTCCACAGCCTCGAATCACATGCCTATGTATTGCTACTGATAGCTTCAGTGCGTCAGAAACCTATCATAATGCTCATCTCTCAGCGCAGGAGTTAAACGTGCAACAGGCTATTTAAACCTCTGCAGGAAGTGGAGATTTCCTTTTTCCTAGCACAATATCCGATTTCATGTGCCTTGTCAAAGCAGGCACGGGCAATGGGTGAAACAGCCTCTCTTATCGGTTCTGCAAGAGGCCATTAACCTTTGGGCTGGGTCCCAAGAGCCAACATTTGTCAGGACAATGCCAGTAAAGGCATACGTTCTCAGGGAACTAATGAGCATGGATCAATGGCTGCTTTATTACTGGGGCAGTACTGCCAAGTGACAGCTGTATTGCAGAGGCCCCCTGACTTTATTGGACTCCAATTCCCATCAGCAAGGCCAATTGGGTGAGAGGATGGAGGCTGTAGTTCAACCATGTCTGAAAAGCAATGTTTTGGCTACCCCTGCTGTAAGGTATTCTTGCAAAACATGCAGAAGTCCATCTGCCCACACCTGTCTATGGAAGCTAAAAAAAATTTTGAGTTCTTAATCATTACAAACCCCCATGAGGATTACTACCAATGAGGCTACTATTGGGAAAAGGGAAGTGGACATTATCCATGAGGACGTGAGATGATTTGTCCATCTAGCCAGGCATTGGTTACTCTCTGACTGGCACTGGCTATCTGATTTTTCAGGCTGGAGAGGTGCTATTTCCTGTCACCTGATCCATTTAACACTATCAATGGCTTAACTAACTGAAACCTCCATGCACTCCTCAATACAGGGGTGAGGGACAGACTACAAGCTTTGGCCTTTGCGTTGCGAGCTTCCCAAAGACCTGATGGATCTTGGTCTGTTGCAGCTCATGTTCCTACATATATGGGGTTGGGGAACCTGTGGCTCTCCAGTTGTTGTTATACTCCAATTCCCATCAGTCCAAGCCATCATGGCCAATGGCCCAGGGTGATGGTGACCTATAGTCCAACCACATCTGGAGGGCCACAGGTCCCCTAATTCCTGTTCTTATGAATCTCCTAAAGTCAACCAAAGAATTTCATGGCAAGCAGAGATTTTCAAGCAATTCCTCCAGCTTTGGTTGCTCCATCTACTGCACCAGATTGGCCCCTGGTGCGGCATTCCATGTGCTAGACGACCTCTACTAATTTCAGAGTGTTAGGCAGGTGTCGATCACGTTGCAATTTCCACCCACAGCTATCACTTAGCTCTAGGCATAGTTGCCACCCTCCTTTCTCATCTGAATATTCTGAAACAGGTATGGGCAAGATAAGGCATTTGCTTTTAAGGATCATTAAAATTTGGACAGAGACGTTGCTTGCTCAAGAGAAGAGTGAAGAGCCTCACCCAGGGAAAAAATTTCCTTAGACACATACCTAAGTGCTCAGTCACCACTCCTCAAGAGGTCTATCGCACCATATATGTACAAGCATACGTATGGCATGCACTTATACCAGTCGGATCTGTGATTACATTTACTATGGACAAAAATTTCCTGTTATTACAATGCAGCATGCTAAGACAAGTATATGAAGCTTTCACATAAATGAGACAAGCTGGCATTCTTCTCTGGGAAAGAATGCAAGGGAATGAATGAGAGGCTTTAAGTGCATCCTTTGAGAGTGTGCAGAATTCAGACGCTTCACAAGAAATGTGTTTTCTCTCTTCTTTCAAACAAGCAATAGTGGGATCCTTTATCAATGCCCAAAGAAGACAGCCACTCAGAACAAAAGCCGAGAGATAGAATTCAATAGGGCATTTCATCATTCCAATCTCCTTACCAGAACAAAATCCTCAGAGCCTGAGGAATCTTGGGAATGCATGTCAAGTCTAAACAGACCCTTTTCAAGGCAGCTCAATAGCACACTCTGTTCAATCTTTCTCCAAGATGGTCTCAGAAAATGCGAAACCATGCTCAACTAAAGAAAATGCGCAGATTGACAAAATCACTGTGACTCCAACAAAGCTTCAGATCCAGATTTTGTGAAATGTATACCATACACGCATACCTTTTTCATCCTTCTGCAACCTGGTGCCCTCCAGATGTTGTTGCGACTATAACCCATACCATCCCTGGGAATTGGGAGTCCAAAACATTGGAGGACACCAGGTTAGGGAAGGCTGATTTCTAGCCACCTCTAAGTTTGCAGGAACTGTGAGTATAGTTTCATAAGAGCATGGTAACAGTCCCACTGGTCCAGAACAAAGTCCTACCTAGTCCAGCATTCTGTCTTCACAATGGCCAATCAGATGCCCACAAAAGCAACAGGAATGCCATGATAGGATTTTGACTCTAAAAGTATGCTTCAAAGTAAGCCTGTGCCACTTGTGTAAAAGTATATATTAGCCTGACTCCATATGGACATTCAAAGCAGCTAAACACTCAAAAAATACAGTTTATAATCCCACAGACAAGATAGATGAGCAAAACTCTGCCTTTACACCTTGCGCGAAAGTTGCCAAAAGGACCACAAAGGAGTTACAAGATCTCCTGTCAAAATGGAGCTTTGGGAGTAAAGATTGTCCACTCTGCTTGGTGGGTTAGTGGCAATACCAGGCTCAAAAGGACATGCTGACTCAGCATAACCTCAAGTTTTGGCTTAAGTTTATGTGGCTTTTCGTTGAGTAATTCTATTGCATCATGTCTGATGTGATCTCTGTTCAAAGTACAGACTTCTTGTTTGCTAACAATAATTTCCGCATCCACCGGGGCTCTGTAAACTGTTGTTCTATGTGGGGACTAATAATCTGTAACACTTTTTAAGATCCACAAACTACAACTCCAAGGATTCCTTGGTGTTTTCCCCCTCATGCAGGCTTTGAGTTGATTATGATGATGATTTTGATGATGAGAGAGGTTGAAATATCACACTATCACTTAGAACAGTAGAAAAATCTGCCAGTACCAGATCAGACTTACTGACAGCCAGCAGTAACTTGTGGTCGTTCTTTGTTGTCCCATACCAATGTCCTAAGCCAGGCATGACCAAGTTATCAGCTTGCATGTTCATCTCTGAAGTTTACAAGTTAAAATCAAAGTGCTTGGAAGTCGCTCTCCCTAAGTAGCAGGTATTTGAAACAAAATAAACCAATTCCTTCCAGTAGCACCTTAGAGACCAACTAAGTTTGTTCTTGGTATGAGCTTTCGTGTGCATGCACACTTCTTCAGATATTTGTTTTCCAAAGTAAGGCAGGGATGGGGAATCTGTTGCCCTCCAAAGGTTGTTGGACTCCATCTTTCATCAGCCCCAGCCAACATGGCCAATAATCAGGGATGTTGGGAGCTGGAGCCTAACAAACATCTGGAGGACCACAGGCTACCCATCTCTTAAGTAAGGCTTCTCACATTCCAACAACTGACTCCATGAAAGTTTTAAAGTTAGATCCTAGCAATTTCCAGCTAAAGAATACTGGATTCAGGTTAACTGAGTAACCAGTTACTAAAGGCTACAAGAGGAATAATGCAATTCAGGGTTTAATTCATTTGTCAATAATAAGCACCCTTTATATGAGGTACACCAACATTCTGGAACTTATACAGAACTCTTCAGAGGAGCAAACAGTTTTGTCTGATCTATATAGAGTGAAAGACACACAGTGAGCCTCAGAACGACAGCAAGCTCAATTCATTGGGAATCTGTGCCACTCTTTAGTGCTTTTGTTGAGAACGTCCATCCCAAGTCTACATTTTCAGTTTTCCTTAATATTCTGCAATTCATGAAGTATTTGGGATATACAGTATAGTTAAGCCCATAAGATGGTTGCAGCTGCTTCACAGTTTTATGGTGCACCCATGAAATTTGAATTATGTAAGAAAGTCAAATTTTAATGAGGGAAGATAAAATATGTGTTTCAGCTTTGATAGGATATTCAGCAGAAGCCAGACACAGGTAAATTGTCTTTATGGATTCCATTAGACAGGATCTGAAGAAGCTATGAGTAGCCAAACATTATTCTGAAATGATCTTGTTAAAAAATGAGCTCATTTACTGCTACTGCATGCCATATAATAAGACTACAGAATTATATATGATTTTCTGCAAATTATTCCACAGCTGCTGTGAAGGGAGAGAGGGTGGAAACCAGATACATATCCAGTCCAATTGTGTTAATGTGCAATGCTCAAATATTTCTCCATCTAAAGATTTAATACCAGTATACCCTCCCCAGGGAAGGTCAAGATATTTCAGGGGTGCAGAATGAAAACATCTTGCAAAGTCATTCTTAGATTTTGTGGGTATCATTTTGTATACCCTAAGTAAGTGATCCATCTGTGCCATAAGGGCACAGGCAGCAAGAGTGTGACACAAACATGGACCCTATTACAGAAAGGACCCTAGGCCTGGCTGTGGCAAAGAGATATGTGCTTGCGTTTCTTTACACTTTCGTACACTGCCTGCTCCCCAGCTTGACAAACTAGAAGTTAAACAAGCTGCTGGGAAGTGCAAACATACTACAGAGTAGTACACTCTCAGAATGCATGGCATTCTTGTTAAAAATGTGGTCACCATGCTGTAAACCAGCCTTGGACTAACTCCCAAAGGATCTGAAGGGCACCAGGTTGACGAAGGCTAGAGCAAACCATTCAACTTATTGCAACTTGCAGCTTCAGTGGTGCCTGTCTATTTTATCTGGGATATACCCAGAACAATATCACAGCTTCCACAGGGTTGAGTCTCTAGAGCAGCCTCTCTCCACCTTGGACCCCCAGATGTTCTTGAAGTACAAATCCCATCATCCCTGACTAGGATGCTGGCTAGGAAATGATGGGAGTTGTAGTCCAACAACATCTAGAGACCCAAAGTTGAGAAAGGCTGCTCTGGAGGAAGGAGTCTATGGGTTGCCATTCAAGTGTTTAGGACAAAGCCTAAAGAGATTTTCGTCTTTGTTTACTGATTTATGGATCTTTGCTGTTGACCTCAGTCACAGTAAGACCAGAATTACTTCTCCAAATGGATGCATTTAAAGTCAAACAGCAATTAACTTCAGTTAATGGGAAACACTAAACATTCAGAAATGTTCATGCAAGACAGCTGATGATTTAAAGGCAGTGATGGCTAACCCCATTAAACAAGTATATCTCCTTTAAATCAGTGATGGCTAACCTTGACACTCCAGATGTTTTGGGACTACAACTCCCATCATCCCTGACCACTGGTCCTGTTAGCTAGGGATGATGGGAGTTGTAGTTCCAAAACATCTGGAGTGTCAAGGTTAGCCATCACTGATTTAAAGGAGATATACTTGTTTAATGGGGTTAACACTGGAGACTAATAAACTCATATGGAAATGTCTTGGGAATACCACTATCAAATTCAACTAGCATCTAAAAAAAAAAAAAGTATTTCCTAAGTGGTATCATCAAATGTGGGTCATTATTTCTGTGTGTGGTTATTGCACAGTAGAGACATTCTGTAGTCACTAAACTGTAGGATTTCCAATATTATCTTTCATGTCTTTAAATTATCTTACTTTGTCCCATTGCTCTATAAAAGCATTGCAAGAGTGCTGCCAAAACTTTAAATAATGCAAATCCGTCCTGACAGACCATCTAGAATAGCTTAGTTGTTTTACCCTATTTTGCTCTTCCAATACAGTTGCCCCCAGTTGCCTTTGATAGGAAAATATCACACTATATTGCTCATCATTAACCTCTGCAACCAACTCAGCTGTTGCAGATCTGACCTACTTAAGCTATGACACCTTACTGGAAAATGAGGACTGTTAAGGCCAAGCCCAGATCTTGACTTAGACTAATAAGACCTGTCTTTTAAAAAGGGTTAAGAAACTGTCATACAGTAATAATTCCAAATCAACTACAGCTGATCTTATCTAAACAATCTACAACCAGGAAACAAACTCAGAGATGGCCGATCATAAGATCTGAGGCCCAAATAACTAGGTGTCCAAACCTGTATTTTGATAAATAACCAATACTTTGAATCACAGATCATTAAGAAGTGTCTGTAAAATACCAAACTAATATATTAAAGGCCTCTTTGAATCAATTTTCATATCCTGTCTAGAATGTGAGGCTATGCCTTGGTCCATGTTAAGCCCAGGAAGAAAGAATCCCAGAGCCAGCATTGTGTGGTGGTTAGTGTGTTAGCCTAGGCCCAGGGAAGCTAGGGTTCAAATCTCCACTCATCCATTTGGGTGATATTGGGCTAGTCAATGTCAGTCCATCTAACCTTCCTCACAGGGTTGCTGTGAGGATAAAATAGAGAGATAGAACCAACCCTTGTTGGAAAAGTAGGATATAAATGTAATAATAAATAACTAAGATTCGAATAGGCAGAAGAGTCTACTATGAGCAAGTCCCAGTGGCAAATTTCTGAAGGAATGAGCAAGCAAATGTCAATGGCAGCCTAATCCCATACATATTCACACAGAGTAAGTCTCATTGAGTTCAATGGGACTTCACTTTCTGACCATTATGCAAAATACAAAAAGCATAGATTAATGTCAGTCCTCATGCACAAAAAATATATATATAAGAAATAAAGTCTTGCAGATGCGATAAATCTCCCCTTTTTAATTCCTTTGCATTTCATGTTCATTCTCCTACTAAGGCAATGGGAGACAGGGGGGGGGGAGAGTTTAATTTGGCTTTATCACAGAAGAGTGAAAAAGGCAGCAAGCATTCCCCTGCAGGAGAGGAAATGAATGAAAAAGAACCAGAACTGCCAGCCTTCACAGCTGTCACCCACATCTGGAAGCATGCATTCCAGTGATGCCAACAGCAGTAATGCCCGTGTTAAGGCTGCTAAGGCAGAAAGAGCTTAGCTGTGGTTTCTTCAAAAGAGCTGTACAAGTGTTGCCAGATTTACAAGACAAGCAGAGTCTTGCCACTTCAGCCTTTTATCGCCTTCGACGTGCCTTCCTCACAGGACAGCCCTTTGTGTGCCACAAGCAGATTTTGTGCTTAGGCTCTTGCTACTGGCAGGCAAGTAAAATAAAATAAATCTTGTCCACTTCTTGAAGTTACTGCAAAGCCATAAGTAATTCAACTGTGCTTTTCATTCTACTGTAAAAACAGTGTGTGTGTGTGTGTGTGTGTGTGTGTAGGGGGGGTATCTTCTCCAGCTCCATTTTGCTTCTCTGCCCTGGGATTGATGGCTTCTATGTTGGGTGGTCTGCTCCCTTCTTGCATTCAGTGACAAGAGACAGCACTCACATTCCCTTGCTAGCTGCTCTCAGCACCCTGCACATTCCTTTGTCTCCCTCTCCTCGGTCGCCCTCTTGCACTCTGCCACAGAGTGTTCTTTAATCTGTCATAAACGCCAGCGAACAAAGATGATTTTAACTCTCCCCCATTAAGCACAGTGCTTTATAGCCCTCATCTCAGCCAATGGATTATCTCTGCAGGAGCTTTAAAAAAAACCCCAAAAAACTTAACACATTTCATATAAACTAGCACAAGAATGGGAAATTGTGTCCTAGAGAGAGAGCTCTCTTTGGAGGAACCTACTATACGCTCCAAGTCGCCCCCCACCCCCAGTCTTTAGAGAACAGATGGGGAAAGTGCGGCCCTCCAGATGTTGCTGGACTGACTCCAACCAACACCAGCTCCAGCCAGCATGGCCAACAACCAGCAATGATGGAGCTATAGTCCAACAACATCTGGAGGACCACATGTTCCCCATCTTAACTTCAGAAGATACTGGCTACAATGACTCCCATACACTCATTTCCACCATAAACCAAGCACAGCCCAGAACTAGCATCCCTTGGAACAGGGAAGGCCAACTGGCATCCTAGATATGGCTCCAAAGCCATTATAATCTTGGTGAACCTACCAAGAACCTTTCCAAGTTGTAATCAGGTGCAAACAGCTCCCTTTTGGATGTTCTATGTCAGGAGCAGCCAACATGGTGATCTGTGGTTTCTGCTGGACTCATCATCCCTCACCACTGGCCATGTGGAGTTGGGAGTCCAGCAATGTGTGAAGGGCACCATGTTGGTGACCTCTATTCCATGTAATGCCATGCTTAAATGTTATTCTCCACGAAGGAGGCTCATGCTACTAAATGGGGCTAACTTTATTATTATGGAGCCAGCCTCTATACTAGCTTTTCCCAACCTTGGACTACAGCTCCAGTCAGCACAAGGCAGCATGGCCCAGCGGTCAGGGATGATGGGAATTGCTGTGCAACAATATCTGGGTACCCAAGGCTGGGGGAAGCTGCTCTAGACTACTGTCTGGAGTGGTTCCCAAGATTATGAAACTTGGCCGCAACTGCTATAGAAGAAAATGAACATTTGTCCCTCAAAACTGGATTTCTTAGCTGACCCAAGTTGTAATTTTCCTTCAGTTTCCCCCTAAAGCAAGGTTCTACAAGACAGTGGCTGTGACTCTTAATAGGAAAGGCAATAATGTCTTGAACTACGTGGCCAGCCGTCAATTTGGAAAGGAGGTGGATAGCATGGTACTGGAGTAATAGTAGAAGAACACTGCTTTCTTTAATCAAACAAGACTTGGGAAACAGAAAGAGCCACAGCTGAGCAACAGAAGGCTCCAGGTTCAATCCTTGGTGTCTCCAGGAAGGACTCTTGGCTGAAACCCCCAGGAGCTCCTGTTAGTCAATGCAGACCAGTGTTTCTCAAACTTGAGAGTTGTAATCCAAAACAGCTGGAAATCCATCATCCCTAGCTAGCAAGACCAGTGCTCAGGGAAGATGAGAACTGTAGTCCAAAAGCAGCTGGAGACCAGAGTTTGGGGAAACACTGGTGTAGACAATACTGAGAAATCAACCAATGGTCTGGCTTGGTATTAAGACACTTCGTCTGCTGCTAGTCTCATAGAATCAGAGTTGGAAGAGACCACAAGGGCCATCCAGTCCAACCCCCTGCCAAGCAGGTCTCCTATACCTACTGTACCTACAAGCAGGCAACATAATAAATGAACATCACAACTGCTATCAAACTCCAGTTTTTCTTTCTCACTTGCTTAACTTCCGTGTCTTCAGAAGCTTTCTCACCCCCTGCTGGTTTTACAGTCAAACACTTCCAATGAGTAACTTTACTACTCATTATGCTCAGTTGAAGGTTTCCTATGCATGTTTTTTTTTGGGGGGGGGATATTTGGAACACTTAGAAGCAGATCCTAAGGAGGAGTGAGGACACGGCTCAGCAAGGAAAACATCCTCTCACACTTAGGCATTTGTGTAGCTGCTAAGCTCCTTGTTTCTGTATAATCACATATTACCAAAAGGAGAACACATGCTGGTTTTCGCAGCAGCGGCGACAAATATTAAAATGAAAGGCTCATGATAGGCCATAATAACCCTCTCCCATCTGTTCAGTTAATTATCCCAAGAACCTCAAGCCGGGAAGGGGAGTTAGGTAAACACGATGGTCTCAGTCTCACCACAATGCACAAATAGTTGCAATTAAAAAGAGGGGGCAGGGAGGGAAAGGAGTCAGGTTGCATTAAAGTCCATTAAAGTAAAATAAAAAGCTAAAAGGCAAGTAGTTACATCATCTGCAGGGTGTTAACAACAGAGGCTACAGCAATGGCTTGTAATTATATACAAACCAATGTGAGTCACCAGAATGGCATGGAAACAGAACAGGCATTTCTGCGAGCAGGAAAATCCCTTACCAGAAGTATCCCAGAGACTGAGTTCTATCCTTTGTGTGTCTATTTCAAAACTGGCCGTGTAATTCTCAAACACTGTGGGGACGTAGTTCTGGGAGAAAACACAAATAGTAGATTACCATCTCTTGAAAGTTAGCACCGCATATTAAACACATCTCTCTTGTAAATTCGAGGGAAGGGTGGGGAGAGAGAGAGAGACTACAGAGATTTCAGCCTAAATTGGCCCCTCGCCCTTCTTAATTGTTTAACCATTTCCTAACTACTGAGGGATTAGACCGTTTTCACTGAAAACCAACAAAGCGTTTGAAAATAGGCAACTTACACCAGCGGGATGGGATCGGGAATTCCAGCGCGACGCTGAAACCCACGACCTATAAAATACGGACAAGATCTTACGAGCTTCCCTCCACCACCACTGGGCGCGAGGCTTGAACCGGCGCTGCCTCAGTGAACGGGTCTGTAATTCGAACGCGGAAAGAACGTTCGAGTTCTATCCCGCATTCCACGCGTGGCTCACAATAGGGCACGAGAGAGAGGTCGTCTTAAAGACGCTTGATTTTTATTATTTTTTTGTGATTCCTGTGAGGGTGGGGGTTTAAGCATCCTGGGGTCTCTTCTGTGAAAACGGTCTAACCCCGCTTTAAACTGGCTTCCCACAGATTAACAGATAGCGCTGAAAGTTAACTTTTAACCAAAAAAAGAAATCACAGCGCTCCTCTTCGTAAAAGAACTACGTAGCGCTGAATTCCTAGAACTCAGGCAAGCGGGTCCACACGTACCTCCGGGAAGCAGTCCTTGGCAAAGACGTGCAGCAGAGCCGTCTTTCCGCACTGAGTATCCCCAACCACGACTATCTTGCACTTCACGTTTTGATTAGGATCCATGATCGATTTGCTGGATAATTTCTGGCTGGCTCTTCTTTCCTTCATTGAGGTGTCCTTAGCCCTTCCCCCCGTCTTCTCTCAAACAAAACCAACGAAATGGCAGGACGGGGAGCAGAAACCAAGAAAAGCAGAAGAAACCGCGCGCCGTTCGCAGCCGTGCGCCCGACAAGTCCTTTCTCTCTCTCTCTCCCCTTCAGCCGCCGCCGCCGCCGCCCCCTCTAAAGTTCTTCCTTCCCTCCTAGCAGGTCCGGCTGCTTGCAAACTGCTTTGTTTCACTCCGCCCTGCCCGGATTTATATGCCCCGCCGCCTTCCAATCCGGTGCTCAAGGAGAGAAAGTAAGCGATCCGCCTCTTGCCCTTTTATGGAGCCTGCAAAGCGCGGCCAAGGAGGCGCCTTCGGCCGGCTGCGACGCGCCCTCTAGGGGAGAAGCGACCTGGAGCAAGCGGAGGGAGGACTCCGCACAAGGAAGGAGGAAGCAGCTTCGGTTTGTTTTAGCTGCTGCTGCTGCTGCTTAGGAACCCAAAGGAAGGGCGAGGGGATGTTTTGGCCACGAAACTCGCTCGACCGCGTTCCTTGAGACAGACACTTTCAAGGAGGTGTAGTAGAATCGATAGCCATATTATTATTATTTTGACTGCCGGGCTTAACTTAACGGCATTTTGTGGCAAAGCTCAGCCTCGGCAAAATCTTTTTTTCCCCCCAGTCGCCCAGGGATGCGGGAAGCAGGCGCGAGGCAACGTGCCTCTGGTCGCGTGCAGAGTGCATGCCTGCCCCATCCTCACCAGTGAGCAACTGCAGACACACACTATCTCCCCCCCCCCCCCCGTCTAGGGGTAGGGACATGACACTTCAGTCCCCAGCAACACTTTAATGCAGGTGTTAATGTTTGCGGGTATGTGCAATTAATTAACTAATTAAATTTACCCTACCAGTATGCTCCCTTTCCTCACCCAAAAGCAGCTGAACCAAGGTATCTGTGATGAGATTGGTCAGTTAGTTAAGTATTTTTATTTACTTACTTGATTGGGGGTGGGGTGGAGGGCAGCTGCGCACATTGAAGGGTTTGAAGCAAAGTGGGGTTTTCATTGGAATCAGAGTGTTGGGGTAAACCGCTTTGGAAAGAGAATCGTGCTGAAATGTACATGCATGCATACAGCCACATCCTTATAGTGAGGAGGATGTTTCCGAAAAATGCTGATGAACTAGGAGTGCAACTCTTCCCCAGTTGACCTAGGGTCCTGCATTACTTAAGTATTTTTATTTATTTACTTGATTTTGGGGGGGGGAGGAGCTGTCCAGGGTGATGGTGGAAAAGGCTACAAGCCAAACAAGACAAGCTCTGAGGATGTTGTGTTTGGGAAATGGATTCCAAGGGGGAGGAGACTTGTTGCCGATATATTAAAGCGGAAAGGCCCATCTCTTAAAGGAGCTGTGACCATCAGATACAGCAGTGATACCATCATCCTCTGATAAAGTCTCTGAAAGCTTCTACTATAGTAAATTTGCTGGCCCTTAAAGTGTCATTAGACTCTTTCTTGTTGTTGTTTCGTTACAATGTTTTGTTATTCCCACAGTGGATATGGTCCTCTTGTGTAGCTGTTTGGTAAAGTCGTTCTGCAAAGCGCAAGCTGGATTATGCTTAAAGTGAGACAAAATATATTCTTTATAAGCTGAGGAAAGGGAAAGAATAAAATGAATTCAATCAGTGCAGTAGCTTAGAATGGGAAAACAGTTCTCAAACTGGCGAAGTGTGTGAAATGGTTACTCTTCTGCTATTTTCAGATAAAAGAGGGAGAAAAATTTCTTTGGCAGATTTGCCAGAAATAAATGAGAAGAATGAACTTTGCTAAGATAAGGAAAGCTGGGTAATCTCCACCTATCCAGGAAGTGCCTCTTGTGTCCAGTTATACTAAGATGTTGCACAATGCAAAGGCTGCTGTCTCCCTTCCTCCTCAGGATCAGGAAATAAATCTTTTCTGTCATTGTTGTTACTGAGCACATACGATTCCTGATAATTTCTCTTGAAGCATCATTCTTTTCATGCCTGTGACGCTTACAGCTGATTCACATACCTGCTGTATGTGACTAAAGTCACATGTAGTGGCTGTGGACACTAAAATGGCGCTTTGAAATTCGACAAATATTGGTTCCCTGCCTACTGTCTGTCAAAAAAAAAATCCTTCCAGTAGCACCTTAGAGACCAACTAAGTTTGTTTTTGATATGAGCTTTCGTGTGCATGCACACTTCTTCAGATACCTCTGTCAGTCAGATACTGTCTGTCAGTCATGTGTACCAGTGGCATTACAGATAAAGGCCAAGCATTTTGCATCCCCATCAAACGCCACTGGAAAATGTGGGTTGGATAGGCTGTGTGATTAAAAATGTGGTCCTGCACACGATTATTAGGCGAGAGGGGATGCCTCCATAGACAATTTTGTACCTCTTGTTTCATCTTCTGGTTTCTTATCACTAAGATTTCTTTTTTTATGTGGTGACAAGCTTTGCATTGAGACTGACAGCATTCCCTACCATTCCTTCCGGGGCACTGTGGGCACCCAGCCAAACTAGGATCACATGGAAGCATTTATGTATATGGAGATGCCGGTTCTGCCCTTAGTCTGGCATATTCTGTTGACTCAATGGTGCTTCTTGCCTGTCTGTGCTTGCATTTAGCTATGCAATTGATGCTCACCTCTCTTGGCTATGCAGCTGTGTGTCTTGCTAAGGGAACCAGGGCTAGTGCTGGGGTACTGCGCTATGTCGTTTTTTCTCTCCACCTTGCATTCTTTTTTCCTTTTCTGCCTGGTACTTTCTGTGCTACCAATTGTTGACTGTGTTGTATGAATGGACCTTTCCCCTTTTCCGAAATGTTTGATATCCAACTCCAGAAATGTACAGTGGAACCTTGGTTCTCGAACAGCTTAGCTGACGAACAAATTGGCTCATGAATGCTGAAAACCTGGAAGTAAGTGTTCCGGTTTTTGAACGTTTTTCGGAAGCCGAACATCCGATGCGGCTGTTGGCTATTGTTTACGGAGCACCTGTGCCAATCGGAAGCTGCGCCTTGGTTTTTGAACGTTTTGGGAGTCAAACGGACTTCCAAAATGGATTAAGTTTGAGGTTCCACTGTATCCTCTTCAATGTAGGGGAGGATCTCTCACTTAAATCACTGTATATTTATCACTGTTGTGAATCTGTGAAAATGCCCTGGACATTATGCTTGAAATAAACAAAAGAGGATTCCCTCTGTAATGTGAACATTTAAAGGAAGCTACTGTGGGTGGCGCTGTGGGTTAAACCACTGAGCCTAGGGCTTGCCGATCAGAAGGTCAGCGGTTCGAATCCCCGTGACGGGGTGAGCTCCTGTTCCTCTGTCCCAGCTCCTGCCAACCTAGCAGATCGAAAGCACGAAGTGCAAGTAGATAAATAGGTACTGCTCCAGCAGGAAGGTAATCGGCATTTCCATGTGGTTTCACCAGAAGCGGCTTAGTCATGCTGGCCACATGACCTGGAAGCTGTACTCCGGCTCCCTTGGCCAGTAAAGCGAGATGAGCGCCGCAACCCCAGAGTCGTCCGTGACTGGACCTAATGGTCAGGGGTCCCTTTACTGTTCATCTATGGTGACAACTATCTTACCTTACAATTTCTTACTTTGGGTTCTGTGTTGCAACATGAGCCAAGTGGCAGAGCATCTGTTTTGCCTGCAGAAATATCCTGACTCAATCTCCAAACTCTCCAGGTTGGGTTGAGCATATCCCTTGAGTAAAACCCCGGAGCGCTGCTTCCAGACAGCATAGCAGAACAAATCTGAGCTAAATGGACAAATTGACTTGGACGTATGAAGCCTCTTCCTATGTTCTTGTGTGCCTGTTGTACAAAGTTATAGTGGAAATTGCTGAAATAATTCGGTGAAAGTGCTTCAAATGCTCCCAAGAGGATGATAACAGATACTACGGAGGCATTTTTTTGCCCAAGGCAGAACAGTAAATGCATCTCTCTTGCCCAGGCCCAAGTCAATGTGCACTGTATTCAAGGCTGGCCAATTTTGGCACCCGAGGCAAAAAAAAATCGCACAAGCACCTTCTGGGAGTCAAAATATAGTAATTACCAATAACTAACTATTTTCTGCCCTTTCATGACTCCCAAATTCAGGTGCCCGAGGCAGCCACCTCACTTTTCCTAACAGTAGGATTGTTGCAAGGCCCTGGCTGTTGAGAAAGCTATCCTTCCTTTATTTTAATGTCAATTGTTCTGGAGATTTCTTTCATTCTCTTTAAACTTGAGTTGTGTGCGGAGGGGAGATGGTTGTTCCCAGAACAAAGAGCTAACAGAAGACTTTCCTTTGCCTTTTCAACCCCACTTCAATCATTTCAGCTTCGGGACGCCAAAGATCATTTTCAGCATATTGCAAGTGCAGGGTGTGTTCATCTTTCAGGGCATCAGGAATGCACACACAGGTAGAGGAAGGATATGCAGCCAATGGTTTGCGTTGGCACATGTCTGCTCCTTGGTCCCAGTTCAGTTTTCCATCCTAGAATGAACAGAGCCCAGGCAAGTGTGATCTGTGAAGGAAAGAATGTTCAGGTATTGCATTACCAGATCTGTCTGATGATATTCCCACCCACCCCCTAGTTATGTAAATTACACGACAAAAATGTTGGCACCAGATTATGCTATGGAATGTGGAAAGCTCAATGTATATAGACAGGGCACTTTATTCTTCCTTGTACTGAAACATAAAAATCCTATGAAGTATTGAAATGTTAAGAGCTACTTAAAGGTAAATTCATATTTATTTTCTAGTTCCAAAGGTATCTGGCAATGCCTGTACTTTTCCAACCATATCCATATGGAAGTCGTCAGTCTTTTCATACATGTGTGTGTGCGTATGCTCTAAGGCTGCAATCCTCTAAGGCAGAATGACTGCTATGTGGATATAACATAAGATACTCTGCAGAAACAAAAAAATACATTAGCGGGAAACCCTGGCTATGTTGGTGGAACACATCCCTATTAGAACTATTCTGCCAGTGAAGATATGCTGGCGGAATGCCCAAAACAAAGTGGAATTGTGGCCAGAGGGTTATATTTGCTGTATCTGGTATCCTTCAACCCAATGCCATGTTCCTGGCAACAGCACCAAGCCCAGATCTAGCACACATGCAAAAATTCCCTCTCATTGACCTCAAGTGTCCGTGGGGGTGAGGAACAGCCACCCTCACATCAATAACTTCCATCTGGTGACTTCTGTTTCAGTGTATCTGAAGAAGTGTGCATGCACACGAAAGCTCATACCAAGAACAAACTTAGTTGGTCTCTAAGGTGCTACTGGAAGGATTTTTTTTTTTTTTTCCATCACAAAGAATAAGATGTGGTAGAACAACATCCAATCACAGTACACCAGCACCAGAATACAAATCCCACATAGGGAGTCTGCAACTCAGGTGGTAGAGTGTGTGGCATTCAACTACATTATACATTATTAGACAGTTATTTCTACTCCATCTCCCCCCCCCCCCCCACCTGGCAGGGACTCAAGGCAGCTTTCAGATACAATAGGAGCAGCTAAAAACAAAGAAATAATAACTAATCATTAAAAACAATGAAACATAAATAGAATCAAAACTGTATATTAAAAAGATCTATTTAAAACATACAGACAGCCACAACGAAAACAGCACAGCACCAGCCCCCTTATTAAAAGCAGTCAGTTCCCCAAAGAAAGTATTCACCAGCCATTGGAAGGTCAACAAGAAGGGAGCCAATCTAACCTCTCTAGGGAGGGAATTCCAAAGTCTGGGAGCAGCCACCAAGAAGGCCCTCTCCCATGTTCCCACCAAGCAAGTCCCTATCTCTGCGGTTTCATGTTATGTAGACTTAGTGGTCACAGTGGGGAAATGAAGGGATGGAAACCACAGAGAAATGTCATTTTGTACACAGAGGGAGTAATTTGCACAAAACAACCTTGCCTCAAAACACGTGGGAATTTGAGCCCATCGCTAAGACTTTCCTTCCAGGACCCTAACATATACGTCACCTTGAGGCTTCTGAGGCAAATGCCCAGCATCAAACTACTGCTACTACAAAAAAAAACGGGGTGCTAGGACAAAGCACCCAGGCCAGGTATGCTTCCCCAGTGCCCCTAATGGTATGATGTTCCTTAAAGGTTACCGCTACCCTCAACTGTCAAAATGGCGGGCGTTTGTTAGAGAATAGTAAATCTCAGAAATATAGTGAGGGTTGCTGAAAGGAACCCTCTGAAAAGAACTTGTTCATGCTCAAAATGTTTGAAAAAAAAGTTTTAAAATAATTAAAAGCCCATCTTGGTGAAACTCTCATACGACATATACCTGGGGGAAGTGTGGTCAATGTACAAGATCTGTAAGGAAAATAATTTCATTTTCATTGTAGAGAAGAACACAGTTTTGTTCATCTTTTGTTTTTGCCAAATGTGTGGTGAATAACCTGCATTGATGACTATTTGTACAAAAGTCTGCATGGCCCAGCTTTCTTCCCACCCCCTCGTGGCTCAGTAATTTGTGTGAAGATTTCTTGTAGGCCTAATAAACTCACTGATAAAAGTGCCTGTAGTATGAGATTGACTGCCTCTTCATTTGCATCTAAAATTAGCATAATCAGTTCTGCCTATATCCACCCAGTGCCAATCACAAAAGCGTTCAGGTGGAAACTATTTTTTTTAAGAAAAACATTGCACTTGCTCATTATTACACTTATTTCTTTCTGTATCATTTAAGTTAAATAATGAAGGGGCTGCAGTCGTTCCTTAAGAAAGAGCACTACAGGGGTGTCATTGTAAACCTAATTTTCATTCTCCCGAAATCTGCAAACAAAGGAATATCAGTCTTGCGCTTTCTTGTATGGATGTATTTATACCGATAATGAGCACAATCCACCAGGAATTTCTGGTGGAAGTTTTAATTAAAACTATTTTCCCCCAAAAGGAGTCTGCTCAAGTAGGGGATCCTGATGGGATATGAAGCCATTATTTTTGCTTCCAAATGCTATGAAAAAGTAATAGAACTGTTACATGCTAAATGCAACCCTCCCATACATAGCCTATTCATAAGGATTTTCATCCATCGCTGGTATAGTTCCCAGATCATTTCACTTTTGTTTTGGGTTAATTACAGTTAGTCAGTTAAAGTTAATTAAAAGAATGATGAGACCTAGAGAACAATTTACTGAAAACATCCATTGCTGAAGTTCAAGAAAACATCTTTGAAACTGGTGAGTGTGCATTGGGTTAGACCAGTGATGGCTAACCTTGACACTCCAGATGTTTTGGAACTACAACTCCCATCATCCCTGACCACTGGTCCTGTTAGCTAGGGATGATGGGAGTTGTAGTTCCAAAACATCTGGAGTGTCAAGGTTAGCCATCACTGGTCTAACCCAGTGGGTTAGACCAAGAGCTGTTCACAGTAAAGGGGCTACTATGTTATGGGCCAGGTAAGAATTCTCCCTTCAGGTTTGGTAGCTACTGGATGGAACTGGATGACCTTCACATATATGCCCAGCAGTGTCAGTTGGCTTTGGTGCAGTGCAACCCAGGGCCGAAAGTGGCCAAGAAAAACAAGTGGAATGGTTAGGAAAGATGAAAATGCTACAACTGGAAAATAAGTGGGATGCTGTCAGGATGCTGTCAGTGGCTCCTAGCTGATTGCCCAGGAAAGTATAAAGACAAGGAAAAGTTTCTTACCATCCTTTTTTATTTCAAGCTTTACAGAGAGAGGATATAGAACCCAACCTCTTGGATAATGGCATTGTCCCAAGCGAATCTCCACCCCCCTTCTCTCCCACTTCCTCATTCATCACCCTCATCACCTACTCTATGGGTGCTGCTACCGGTAGGTGCCCTCTGTCTTTGAGCTCTTTGCTCTCCTACTTTTAAGGCTCGCCGGGTTCTGGGAGATGGAGGGTCTGGAATGCTTTCTAATGACACCGTGTCAGCCAGCTGCCGTTCTGGTTCTGCCTGCTCTTCCTCCTTTCCCATTATTTCCCAACTTTCCCCCTCATTGGCCTCTGAGATGTGACATCCCGCAAACCACTGTTGTAAATCTATACCGTCTTCCACTTCCTCCACCTTGGGAGGGTCAGGATGGGGAGGCGGTCTCCACCATTCCTCCTCTGCCCAGTCCCTGACAGATGGTTATAGGTCTGTCAAAACAACAACATGGGATGGCATCCTAAGCCACTTCAAGCCCACATTACTGAGGCAGGGAAAGATGCAGCCCAAATAGACATGGATCTTTCTTCCAATGGATTTGGCACCATCCTAGTAGAATGCTGGTTCTGTGTGAAAAAACAGGGTGGTTCCTATTTGGGTATGTCGACAAATTGCAAAATATAATGTGAACTGCCATTGTGTTCGCAGTCGACTGAAGCTACTTTCAAATGGCAAATTTCCAAAGACCTTGGCTCAATGAATGACCCTTCGCTGTTTGCAGAAAGTTTAGTCCTTTCAGTCTGTCAGGTTTCTCTTATCGGTTGTTCAATAGGAAAGCCAAAGCCATTTGTCTTTAAGTCCTTTTATTCAATGCCAAACTATTTACAGTGCAGAGCTCAGCCTCATGATGTCTGCTCAGTGACTTGCAGAATCCGGAAGTGCCTCCCTCCTGTTTTGGCGCCAACACCACAATCTCGGCATCCTAAATTGCCGCCTTCTCCTTCTATGTGATATCTGCACCGGAACTGACGTTTCCCCCTCCGCGCGAGTCTGCTGGGTAGTGCCAGGTCTCCCACTATCTCTCTGGAGACCTTGGACTCCCTGGCTCCCAGCCACTAACTGTTCATCCCCCGAGATAGGATTGCCAGTTTCACTCGAAGATGAATCTCTTGTTAAAACAGGTTGTGGCTCTCTATAAACACTCAGAGCTGGACTGGCAGGGGCTGGCAGATCCCTGACACGGTCTGATAAGCAGCTTTATATAAAGATGATTCTTACACAGGCTTTCAGTTCCTTCAGTTCATGTGTGGGTTTTTCCTGTTCTGCACATATATTGATAAAGGAGTGCAACTCTACCACCCTTCAAACTAATCTTGATGTGATCATGCATGGCATCAAAATTATTAGTGCCTTGTTTTACTGCTATGCACAGCTTCCTGCATACTGGTTATACATCACAAACGCAATAAATCTAAATTCAGCTGTACACATCACTATTTCTTGGGGGGGGTTGGTGCACTGTTGTCAATGCACACAGTGGTGTCCAATGCAAACTGCAAGTGTGAACCCCCTCACCTGATCCAGATCAGGATCACAGTGTGGGGAAATGGGTCAAATATTTCTGTTCTCCACACCAGGGTCCTGGATCAGACCCCCACTACTGGCAATATATAACAGAAAAAGCTTGCACTCAAGAGGGCAAACCATGTAATAAATGCCCCACATACTTTGATTGCAGTAGGAATCTACTCTCCCTCCTCAGGTCTCTTCCTGGCTATTATTCTAGACTGGGGATGGAGAACCTGTGTCCCAGAATACGTGGTTGAGCTCCACTTCTATTCAGCTTTAACTGTTGACTAAGCTGACTGAGGCTGGGGGTTAGCGTCCAACATTTGCAGGGCCACAGGGTTCTCCAACCATGTTCTAGAGTTACAGAGGAATGTTTCAGTGAAATCAGTGAAGTTAACCTTTATATAAATATACACAAATACAGCTTAAGAATACAGTCGTACCCCGTGTTGCGTAAGCTCCGTGTTGCGTACGTTCGGGTTGCGTACTCCGCAAACCCGGAAGTGCATTTCGCCGCACGGATGCTTCTGCGCATGTCCGTGTGTGCGCAGAAGCGTTCTGCGCAGTCCGCGCATGCGCAGAAGTGCGTTATGCTTTCACACATGTGCAAAATGGACGCCCGGGTTGCGCACTGTTCGGGGTGCGAACGGCACCCCGGAACGGATCAGGTACGTAACCCGGGGTACCACTGTAAAGATGTTCAGTTACATAAGATCATTTGAATTTGCAGGCTTTAAAAAAAAGGGATGAGTTTGTTAAAATGAGGATGTTATTGAAACACCATGCTGTATTAGCTCAAATAAACTAAATTATTCCAAAGAGAAATAGAATTAAATGGCCCAGCTGCAGCCTGCTGTTAATGCTTCAGTTCTACATGATGGATGATCTGCCACTGCAGATACCAAGAACAAATTATATGTTCGTGGCATTCTACCACCTGTAAAATCACGTATGTCTGAAGGCTATTTCTAATTTTTGGAAGCAATTCATATATTTCTAATATAGAAGGAAATATGCCTCAGAGGAATGTAGAGGCTCAAAATAAGAAGTATTGATGTTGATGAAAAAGGTATACAGTCATACCTTGGCTTTCGAACAGAATGCGTTCCGGAAGTCCGTTCGACTTCAGAAATGTTAAGAAACCAAGGTGCGGCTTCCGATTGGCTGCAGGAGTGTCTACAGCCAATCAGAAGCTGAGGAAGCCGCACTGGACTTTCGGCTTCCGAGGCAAAGTTCGCAAACCGAAACATTTACTTCCGGGTTTGCGGCGTTTGAGTTCCAAGTTGTTCATAAACTAAGCTGTTCGAAAACCAAGATACAGCTGTACTTTATATATTAAAAAAACCCAGGGCTATATCTCATGAGATATCTCACTCTTACATAGTGACTTACACCCAATATGTATTTTAATAATTCCCAATATATTCTCCAAGATTTGTAGAGCACACAAGTTCATGATTTAATTTAAAAAGTGGATGAGAGAATGGTTTTTGAGGGTATAGCACATGTAGAGCATAATGCCATAAAAATAAAGATAGGATCAGTGGAGAATCTGCAGCTGGAAGTGAGTCCATGAGCATTTTCTCATTTATATTTTTAATTTTTTAGGATTATTCTGGGAGAATCCAGTGTTTAATAATATGTATCCTGCTACACCCTTAGCTGCATTTGAACATGTGAATAGTATCCCAAGAGTCGTTCTTACAAGGCAAGCCATCTTTCAAACACCTAAACCATTTGTACTCAAATATTTTTACTCAGGCAACCGAATAACTGATGCTTCTCCCCTCTCTGTTTCCTAGACTCCCAAGAATCTTCTGGTCTCCAGGGTGTCTTTTACTTTCAGACAAACTTGCTGAGCTGCTCTTGTCATCATTAGAACTCCTCTGCGCATAGTTTTGTGTTGCTTTGTATACAGCCACAAGAGACCTCCTGAGGTTTTCTGCAGGGTAGGGACCCTATCTATGCCCATCTTTTCTCCTACCCCACTGCAGCCCACAAGCTGAGTGACTGTCAACAGAGATGCCAAGACACATGTCCTTGACAATAACAATTGTAACAATCCTGTTAAAATACACACATTTTGCTACACTTTAAGGGGCTTCCAAAATCCACCAAGAAATTCAGAAAAGAAGAATTTGGGAAGCATCCTTGGTTATTTTTAAATTGCTGTTATTTTATTTATTAACTGCATCTTTTCACCACCCTTCCTCTAAATTGAGCTCAGGGTAGTGTACAACAGATATTAAAACAACAAGATGCAATAGATTCGGCACAAAACCAAGTTCCGTGGACTTTGTATCAGATGGCATTCAGTATGAATCCACACCAAAATAAGTACTCAGGAAAGCCCATACAATGCAGCCCTTTATATGTCACTTCTCTAGTTAATTTTGTGAAGTACTTAAGTTCAGTCTCGTGTCTCCTTGTTCCATGCTCACTGGGACCCTTGCAGAAGAGCTTTCTGATTGAAATCAAGGCCTTGAACAAGGATGTTGCATAATAAAAACGAATCTTGTATCATCCCAAGCTTCCTCTCAGGAAACACTTTGGCATAAATGTATTTATGTTGCAAAGCCTTCAGACTGAAGTGTACTGTGGTTGTCATAGCAATCCAGCTCTTCAGATGGAAGTAGGAAAAAGAAGATGACATTTCCTTACTCTGGCGTCTGTCCCATAGCATCAGTTTCAAGATCAGATAAGAAGGGGGGAAAGTGTGAACAGTTGTAGTTTACACACAATCTCATGGATGGCTAATTAAGTATGTCGTAGGCTTTGGCAGATCTCACACACTTTTACACCTGGGATTCCCCTAAAAGAAAGTCTGGATTCATTCGCAGAAGACTGAACTCTTCTCTCCGGAACTTCCTCTGAAGTTTTGACTGTTGCAGCACTTATTCGACTAATGACTTACCCTTTTATAAGGAAAGCCTTTGACATAGAAGGTAAGCTAGGAAAAAGATGAACCAAGATGGAAGATGGTTGCCACTGAAATCCCATTTGAAGTAAACATCAGGAAGAACTTTCTGACAGTAGTAGTAGTAGTAGTAGAAGAAGAAGAAGAAGAAGAAGAAGAAGAAGAAGAAGTGAAGAGTTTGGATTTGATATCCCGCTTTATCACTACCCGAAGGAGTCTCAAAGCGGCTAACATTCTCCTTTCCCTTCCTCCCCCACAACAAACACTCTGTGAGGTGAGTGGGGCTGAGAGACTTCAAAGAAGTGTGACTAGCCCAAGGTCACCCAGCAGCTGCATGTGGAGGAGCAGGGAATCGAACCCGGTTCACCAGATTACGAGTCTACCGCTCTTAACCACTACACCACACTGGCTCTCTTCAGAGCTGTTCTTCAGTGGAACGGACTCCTTCAGAAGGTGATGGACTCTCATTTATTGGAAGTTTTTAAACAGAGATAGACATCTGTCAGGGATTCTTTAGCTGTGATTTGACCAGGGATTGGACCAGGTAACCCACGAGCTGCCTTCCAGTTCAACTATTCTATGTTCTAATGCAATTTCCCCATATGAAAATGCATTTTAATGTTATTTTCACCAATATATGCATTTTTATGCATGCGTCGCCCTATTATATGCATTTTGTACCCATTACCTGGCTGAAGAGCTGCATTGCAAAATTCAGAGAAGTGAGACTGTAAAAGGATGACTGTGCTTCAGTACGTGTAGTGTTTTGGAAAATTTGGTAGATTCGCCTTTAAATGTGAACTGTATCAAATTTCTGCCCCATCCCAGGTAAGTTTGTTTAGGATTGCAACCTTAATCAAGGAATGTAGGTGTGATCTCTTATCATACAACCATCTCTAGTCTTACTAAGTTCTGAACAAAATCCAGAAGTGTTTCAAATGTTGAACATGGAGAGTGGAAGGCCACCACTGATGTCTACTTGGGACCACTCTTATCTGTTCTTGTAAACCATATACTAATGTTAAAAGGATTGGATATATTCCTGTCCTTGTGCAACACTCCATCTCAGGCATATACTGACGCAATGTCTTATGAATTTGTAAGCTTGTCGACAGAATGCACCGCCCTGTGAATCATGTTCACAGAGAAATTCAAATCATCTCTTGGATGAAAATCCAAGTTTACACCTTCCTCGTAGTTATTTACATAAGATTTATGGTCCCCATGGTTACCCAAAGACGATGCACAATCTTCACTATGTAATATGGAGATAAAAAGCACACTTGAATTCTATAAACCTAGCTGTTCTCTGCTACTTTGGCTTGTTATTTGATGTACCATTAAAAATTGGATTGCAAACTATATACTTTTAAAATATGGAGAGGAAGCACACACACACACACACACACACACACACAGAGAGAGAGAGAGAGAGAGAGAGAGAGAGACGTATAATATTATTTTCTTACTGAGAGGCATTAGACTTTCGCCAAGTCATTACAATAATTGCTAAAAGACATACACATACAAAGATAAGCATTTCAAGTAACCTATAATTATAATCACCACAAAACACTAAAAATAATTTGGAAAGTGTTGCAAATAATATCAAATCACAGTTTCGAATAAGCTAAGACTTAAATCAAGAGAAAACCAAACCATACCAGTTGGTCATCTTTTAAAAACATAATTGTATTTATTTTCTTTCTTCATATTCCAAATGAGGAAAGGTTGCTTGCAAGCTAAATAGAGAAAACGAATTAAAAGTATGTCTAGCCTTGCTTGTGTATGAAATGTTCTTCCTTTGTAAGGCAAGGCCTGATCAATTCATGCCTCTGAGCTTTGGGAGAGAGGGGACTGTGGGCATAGCCTCTCATACTAATATTTCAGTTTTGCAACTTAGGTGGAACAATCTGCACATTTTGAATATTACATTTATTTCCCATTTTTCCTCCAAGGAGCTCAAGGTGGCAGACATGGTTATCTCCATTTTATCCTTCCAGCAACCCTGTTAGGTAGGTAGGTAGGTAGGTTGAGAGACAGGTAACCTAGTGGAATTCATGGCTAAGTGGGGATTTGAACCCTGGCTTCCCAGGTCCTGACACTCTAAACATTACACCACATGTATTTATTATGTGCAGAAGCAACAAGGGGTCAGAAATATCTATGGCATGAATATTAAGCTTGGCCTGTTTTAAAATAAAGTTTCCCTATGTTTTCTCTCAATTCAGCAGAGCGGCTGAGCTTAAAGAGATATTTTCCCTATGCTGCCAGATAGTGCTTTGAGTCATTAGCATTTGCCTGGTACAATATTCAAAAGGGCCCTTTATCATTGTGAGATTGGACTTGCCTAGAAAATGACACCCTAACACTATGTCAAGATGGGCTTTTATACAGTTATGATTAATTACAAGGTCACGCCAGGAATTTCATCAGACAAGTCTGACAAAGGGACAAAGTTGTGTGACAAGGTCTATGATAGGAAACGAGAATGAATGTGGGAGGAAGGAACATTCTTTCCCACTTCACTGGGTGGTATAACATGTTACTTCACCCTCTGGGGTTTTCTCCATACCCTTTATGGATAATTTTGCAAAAAGTGTGTTCTTCTGCTTTGCTGACACATTTGGATTCTGGTTTGTAAATTCTAAGTTTTATATCAGATGCCAAACTGACAGGCTTGCAAAATGTTGACAGGTTTTAATTGTGTTGTTTCAAAAATATCCCCCCCCCCAATCTTTGCTATTGTCAAAGGAGCAGCCTTCCCTTAAAGCAAGTCCTGGGTGGATAGTGCTGTTAGAAAGTTTAGTCACTAGGTGGCTCTGAAATTAACTGGGTGAAGTCAGGAATTTTGTATTGTAGCTCTGTTCTTTATTTGAGGGAGAGAAAATAAAGTTCTTGTCTAGCTCCCTAACTGGTGTGTTCTTTCTTGAAGCCTTCGGTAACAAATGTCATTGATTTCAAATACTTCTGTGTGTGCATAAGGACTTCAGATTGTTATATTTAGTACTAGTTGACCCGGCCACGCCTTGCTGTGGCTGATTTGGTGAAATGCAAAAGTAAGATACAGTATGAAAGAGAAAGCGTATGTTTACTTACACCTTATCTCGTTGAAGTTCAGTCTATGTGTTCTCCGTTTGCCCCTCCCGTTTTTGTCTTCGTTTCTACAACTGTTTATTTTAGTTTATGAGGTTCTTTGTCCTGATTTTGTCAATGGCCCTCTCTACAGCCGGTCGAGGTAGTGTCGCAAACCGCGAAAATTGCGATTCCTCCCGGCGTGGCTCTATACCTGCCGGCGGAGCCAGTAGTAGTGTTTGTGGGTGGTCTGTCTGTCGATTGGATGGTGGTAGTGATGTCGGGAAAGGAGGAGGAGGGTTCAGAAACAGGTGTGTTGTGCTGTGCTGTTTAACGTCCACTGGAGGGTGCTATTTTTTTGCACAAAATCACAATTTTACCTGTGAACGGTGTGATATTTGTGCAATGTAAGTACATATTATCACTCCCATATGGGCATGGAACGTTGTGTCCAAATTTGAATGGAATCGATCAAGGGGTTATGGAGAAAGGCGATTGTTAACAAACATCCAACTTGAACGATTTTATATATATAGATATATTGTCAGATGAAAATGAGAAGTACAGCTTAGTTCTGTAGCCCGGCTGATAGCGTCTCATGCCTTCTCTTCTGTACGTGCTTATCTAGTAGTCTCATATATACATACACTGAACAGAATAAAGAAAGTTGATTCTTTATTCTTTATCATGGGGTTCTATATGGAAGGTCATTGGAAGAGATGAGAAATGGCTCATCACCTCCACAGAAACTTCTCTTCCAGGAACAAATAACACTACAGATAGTGGTCCTAAGCTTCCTTCATTTGGCCATCTGATTTTTTTCTCTTCTATTAACCATAGGGAGATGTAATGTGAAGGTACTGAGTCAACTAGATCCAGCCAGGAGCTTGGCATTTTAATCAGAATAACATGGTGTGTGCTTTCTTTCTTTCTAGTCATGGGTGACCCAGATAGTTTCCAGAAACGCCAGAGGCAACATGATCCTGAGCATGTTGCCTCTTGCTCATATGGAAACAACCCAATAGCAATATGTGGAAGAACTGCATAAAGGAGGAGCACCTTGTAGCCAATCCACATTCTTCAAACGATTGACAAACATTGTTTTTAGAATCTTAGAGTTGGAAGGGACTCAAGGGTCATCTAGTCCAACCCCCCGGCAATGCAAGAACAACAAAATCTGATGGTAACTATGGCCCTTGCCTAGCTAATTCAACAATGGAATCCTCCATTAGATTTTTAACCCTTGCTGGATCCAAGAATTAGAAGGGACTTGAACATCATACAGGCAACCCTGAGCCACAAACTCACAACAGTATGTACGCAAACATTCTATGAATACACCAGTTCATTTTGAAGCATTATAATTTTGTCCCTTTTCATTGCAGAATGGTGAATTATCCCCCCCCCCATCAATTTCTCTTGCAAAGCAACACTGGATAAACAAACTGGCTTAACCGTTCTTGCCCCCTCATAGACTGCCTGCCGTTTTTTATGAGCACTAGTTTGCTAAAACTCCTTTTAGCTTCTGCTGGAATTGCTGGCAACGTGTGCAAGAAAAAAACAAATCCATAGGGCTATGCATGCTTCACTCAAAATGAGTTGTGGGGTTTTCTTTTTGATTTTTGTAAATCATAGCTCATTTCATAAGATAATCCACACTCTTTTTCCATAATAGACTTATGAATATCTTTTTCTTGATGCAACAGGAAACATCTCTGAAAGAACTGTGAGAGGCTTGGAGACATTGAGAAAGAAGCTTCTTTCAGTTCGTTAGAGTCTAGGGCAAGGGTAGGCAACCTAAGGCCCATGGGCCGGGTGCGGCCCAGTCGCCTTCTAAATCCGGCCCACGGGCAGTCCGGGAATCAGCGTGTTTTTACATGAGTAGAATGTGTCCTTTTATTTAAAATGCATCTCTGGGTTATTTGTGGGGCATAGGAATTCGTTCATTCCCCCCCCCCCCAAAAAAAATAGTCCGGCCCACCACATGGTCTGAGGGATGGTGGACCGGCCCACGGCTGAAAAAGGTTGCTGATCCCTGCTCTAGTGTGACATATTTTAGGACTGAAGGGAATGTAAAACAAATGTTGTTGGTTGCCTTGATCTACAATTTAGCCTCATCTCCTTCACCTTCAAGGCAATAGGGTTGCAACCTCAGCCAGGTGAGCGTTCCCATGCTCCTTGGATCTCCAGAGTCCAGGAAAGGGCCTCCAGTCTTTCCCCACCGCCATGTTTGGACGCTGCACAGAATTTTAGTTGCCACCATTATTTATAAAGGGTGTTGAGTTTCATTTCATTTCATTTCCCACCCCCACCCCCCAGTTTGTCAGTTTGTTGCCTTTTTGAGTTTTCATTTATTGGGACAGGGTCTCTTCCCACCCCCCTCCTTCCCTGGTTAATATTTTAACTGCTAGAGAGCAGGTGCATTGGAGCATGATCCCTGCTGTAGTTGCCAAGAAGAGTTGACAATATGTACTCTTGATCTCCATACTGATAAAATTGGGCATGTCTTGTATCGAACAGGTTTATCACATTCCAAAATGCAGCGCGATTGCGATGGGAGTTTTGGCTCAGGTTATTTCATTATGAATCAGTAACTTGTAAAGGAACAGGAAGCAAAGAGATGGAATAAGTGAACAAGTTCTGGAAAAGGTGCAAAAGGGACAACCAAAACGAGCAACTCATCTAAGAGGAAAGGTTGCTCTGTTATTTAGGAAAAAAAGGTAAGGGGAAATCATGATAGAAGTATATAAATTTATGCACGGTGTGTAGAAAATGGATAGAGTGAATTTCCCCCCGTCTTCCATAATACCAGAGCCTGGGGCCATTGGGATGAAGCTGAACACTGGAAGATTCACTTCAGACAGAATAAAGAACTTCTTTACACAGTGAATAGTTAAACTATGAAATTCAGACCCACAAGATGTAGTAATGTCTGCCAGCTTTGATGGTTTTAAAAGAGTGTTAGACAAATTCATGGAAGCCAGGGTTGTCAAAGGCTACTACTCATGGTAGCTATGCTGCGCTTCTACTTTCAGAGACAGTAGGTCTTTGTAGGGCAGTTGCTGGGAATCAAATGTGGGGAGAGAACTGATGCACTCAGGTCCTGCTTGACGGCTTTCGGTAGGCACCTGGTTGGCCACTGGGAGAACAGGAACATGGACTAGATGGGCTTTTTGGTTCCTTCTTATGTGCATAGTAACAAGCTTTCTTCTCTGGATAACCCATTGAATCTCATAACTAACAGCCCACAAAATGTTTTGAACAGAGGGAAGATATAACGAATCATGACATAATTTCAAGAGTCCCCCACATTCCAATGAACACTGAACCTGGTATGTCCCACAGAGGACCTTAAGGTCCATAAATAATAATATTTTAAGGGTCCCGGGCCCAAAAGAAGCCAGACTATCGTCCACCAGGGCCAGGGCTTTTTCAGTGATGGTTCCAACCTGGTGGAATGCTCTATCCCATGAAACTAGGGCAATGCAGGACCTGATCTCCTTCCGCAGGGCCTGTAAGACAGAGCTATTCCATCTGGCCTTCAAAGCCTGATTCGTCATTCCTTTTTCCCCTCCCCCCTTTTTTAAAGAAACCTTTTCTGAGACCCTACATATAAACCCTTCCCCGGTCTCCTTACTGGCCCTAGCAAGCTGTTTTTAACTTTTTCTTTTTAAGTCATTTTTAATCAATGTTTTATATTTGTTGTTAGCCGCCCTGAGCCTGGTTTTTAATCGGGAAGGGCGGGGTATAAATAATTATTATTAACCCTTTGGCTGAAAGGTACTGTAAATCGGCAAAGAGCATAATTCCCTGTGGCCGACACTGTATATTTCCATCTTTGCGTGGTATTTCCTACCGGTTGGTCTTCAATGACTGTCCAGCTATGTGCACTCTGGATAATTTACCTGTATTTGAATGCCCTTCAGGTAATGACAGAAAACTAATAACCATGTAATCCCTTATATTTTTATCATTAAAAAAATAAAAATCAGAGTATCAGACTTTTGAAAAGCACCAGAAGAATCATTGACATCCCTAAAATAACCATTGGGGGAAGGGACTGGCAAGCTCATCAGGAGCTGTAAAGTGTTGACTTTTTTAATACTGCTTGTTTTCAACCACGTATGGATACCTCTTATTGGAAACTACTAAGGAAGGTGTCACCAGTATCCAAAGGTAACTTATTCCATTGCCCTCTTGCTTCTGATCAAAGAATCAATATGGGATCTAAGCCAAAAGTCAGCATACTGACATGTCTGGAAGATGAAGTGTTCCTTCAGCTACAAACTTAGCTGGGAGTAAGTCTGGAGCCTTATTCACACTTGCCTTTCCTCCACTCTTTCCAGGCACAGTCAATGATTTGCAGCTCCATGTCCAAGGGCTCCTGCTCCCCCCCACACACACCTTCCAGAGCTTTCCTAGTAATAATCTGCACTTTTACAGCTCAATCACAGCAAATGTCAATTTGCAGAACACCTGAATCGGCTTCGATTCAGCTTTAAAGAGTGTTTTTTTGCAGGGGAAGCTTGGGGATGGGGGGCACACTTGGACATGGAGTGTTAAAGGACAGGCCTCTACCTGGAAACAGTGGGGCAAAGGGTAAGTGTGGATAAGCTCTCACTAAACTCAGTGAGGCTTGCTTCTGAGTAGCATCCATAGGATTGTGTTGCTAAGAGACCTATAAAACTAGAGCCTAGATTCATGGTAGAAAGAGATGGTCCCTGTCCATGCTGTGCATTCTGCACTAAACCAGCATAGTCTTCCATTCAATCCTGAGAACTGTCTGTGAGAGCTGTGGACTTTAGGCTAGAGCAGTGTTCTTTTAGATGGCAGGTGCAGAAGTAGACCACTGAGAGGAATTAATACCTTCAGCCTGGTGGGTAGGGAAACTCCTGCTCTGAGGAATTTCTTTGCAGCCAAACTGGCGTATAGTGGTTTCTGGAGCATCTCTAGATGCCTGAGTAATGTTATCAACTAACAAAAAAGTTCTGGCTTGCTTTTCTTTAATTATCCCTGGGTCTGCCAGCAAGGAAATGTTGACGTTTACCCCTAGAAATAGCAAAAATGGCTGGGTTCAGGCCCCAGGCCCAACAACATTTGTTGAGCTCACTCCTGAACTGATCCACATACCCTCCAACATTTCTCCTCTGAAAATAGGGACATCTGTCACCCACACTATCTTGGATCTACCTCCTGGCTTTAGAAGTGAATCCACTCTGGGTTCCTAGAGAGCTCAATCCAGATACAAGATTTTTTTTGTGAGAAAAAAAAAGTTCAGAAGTTGGCAAACCTGTGCCTGACCTTCTGAGTAAAGCCCCAAGTCACAAGCCTCTTCTAACCACGGTGACCGTGCATCATTTTTCATAAAAGCCAGGAATGAGCCTACTGTATACATGCTGATGACATTCGGCAAAAGTATTTCAAGCTTAACAGTAACAATAATCATAAATAGTTTTGGTTTTGCTTTTTATACACGTTTTCTTCAGAATGACGTACATCTATGACAAATGGCAGAGGACACAACAAAGAAGCAAATATTACTCATCACTTTGAGCTACATTACAATGTGTTCGCATATCTCTCTCTGTCTCTCTGTTATGCTCATGTTTCAAATATGAGTCACAGTCTACTGGCCAGTCAGCTGCCTGCTTTGTTGGCAACACAAAAAATATCCCTCACAATCAACATGCTATTCCACCAGAACATTGCAGCATCATTTCTCCAAGAGGCTTGGGGGCGATTCAAGCTTCCAGATATATAAGGCTGTAATCCTAACCCTACTGGAGAACCATAGTTTTGAGGGAAACCCGCTCAATGGACTGGGAGAAGTTGTGTCAGCTGGTTCACCTTAGCAGCAGGGTAACATCCCTCTTTCCATGCCCATTATTCACTTCCTTGAATACGCAAAGAAAGATTCAAAACATCCAACTTCCTGTTTTGACTCAACAGTAGCTTGAAGTATACCACAGCGTTATTCTTCTTATCTATCAGTTGTTAGAGAAGGGGCGTTTGGAAGAAGCTATCAGAGCTAGAGAGTGTCAGGCATGCAACCCAAACTTAAGCCTGCTTCTCTGAAGTAAATCTCATTGGGTTTAATGGACCTTACTCATTATTTAGTAAGTTTATTTAGCATTCCAGCCCATATACCATGGTACTGCAGCAGGATCAATGGAAAACAGATAACACTTGAGAATATTTGGTATTCTGATGTATCTAGTTCATTAGCTAGTGATAAATGGAGAGTTCCCCCTCCCTTATTTCTGAAAGGGGGTTATATAACCCATCCTAAATATTAATACATTTGCTTGGTAATTGCTTTCATTTTAAAGTAAACAAACTATATGCGGGTCTTCTGTTTGATCTTGGGTCCTTCCAGAGACCTTTTTTAATTTGTGAAATGTATAATTGTGGACTTAAAAATGTCCAGATCTGAGTAGGGAGTCCTCCATGGCAAAGACTAAACAAGTTTCATGTAGTTTTGAATCCAACTGGGAACTTTCATGTTTGGAAATTGGATTTTACCCTTTCTGTGGTTTATGAGGAACTGGATTTGAAGTTTGGGCTATGGCTTTACTGTGCTGAATGCTTTTATTTTGATACATGTCTTTAATTTTCACTTGCAAGGTGCTGGTTTTTACCATTAAAGACCTTCAAGGCCTAAGAGCAGGACACCTTTCTCCATATTTACCTAACCATACACTCAGATCTTCAACGTGGGATGTCTTGTAGCAACTATTTCCTGTAGTTTGTTAATGGGGATTTGTGCTGTTAGGAGACCCCTTTTCTCTCACAGAGCTACAGTTCTCAACGTTCCCTAGGAAGAGGGACTGCCTGTTAAACTACTTTGAGAATTGTAGCTCTCAGCACCTTTAACAAATGACAGTTCCCAGAATTCTTTGGGGGAAGCTGTGCCTTTTTAAAGTGGCATAATACTACTTTAAATGTATGGTGCAGATGAGGCCTAGGAATGAGGTGGTAGTTCAATAAATGAAGGCTTATTTCCTCTGAAAGAGGCACTTCAGGTTCTACTGCAAAATGCCTTGTTGTTTAGTTGTTTAGTCGTGTCCAACTCTTTGTGACCAGAGCACGCCAGGCACTCCTGTCTTCCACTGCCTCCCGCAGTTTGGTCAGACTCATGTTGGTAGCTTCGAGAACACTGTCCAACCATCTCGTCCTCTGTCGTCCGCTTCTCCTTGTGCCCTCAATCTTGTGGGAGATGAGAGGGAATGTGGATGAGGGAATATTGATTAATATTTCCTATCCCAGCTTGTGCTAACAAGCTCCAAACTAGCAGAGTTTCTCATCCCCAATAAAGCGCAGCAAAGCGTGGCGTTTAAGTTCCTATGAACTTCTAGAATAAGGCAGATCCTGGCACATATTTCCCCTGGTTCCCTCTTAAAAGAAAATACACGACACATAAGCTTATAAAAGTATAAAGGTTTTACTCACAGTCATTTCAAGCTTCTACAGTCTCAGAAAGGCAGGCTAGCTTAGATTAAATGTATTTACATGTGGAGATTCTCCTTAAGGGAGAAAGGCTCCATGTGGGCCTCTCTTGGCTGGAAGCCAAGAGAGCATCTCCTGAGATGTTGCATCCTCGGAGTCCTGGTGGGAAGAGAGGGAGAGTAGCAGCTCACCTGTATCTTTGAATAGCTACAGGTAAGGCCACTCCCACTTCTGGTCACACAAAGGAAGTGATTTCAGTCTTGGCACAGGAAACTCTACCTGGAGGACCAAGTCCCCTTTGTGTACACTCTAGGAATGTTGTGATTGACTGCACCAGTGTTATACATCCCACAAACCCCTTCTCAGTCTGAACAACATTTAACAAACATAAAACAACTTTATTCAACCACCCAGAGTCCCAGCTTGACACGCAGGTTCTGGAAACTCTCTCGTGGCAAGGGTTTCGTGAGAATGTCCGCAGTCATCTCCTGAGTATTACAGTAGGACATTTCTACTAGTCCATCTTGGATCATCTGGCGAATGAAGTGATACCTGACCCCAATGTGTTTTGAACGTGCAAGGAACTTTTCGGTTTGCGCTAGCTGCAGGCAGCCTTGATTGTCCTCCATCAAGCTGACAGGTCCTTTTCTCGGCAAACCAAAGTCTGTCAGGAGTTGATCCAGCCAGATGATTTCTCTGCATGCTTCCGAAGCTGAAATATATTCACTCTCTGTGGACGATAAGGCTACACATTTCTGTTTATAACTGCCCCAAATGATAGGTGCATTTCCAAACATAAAAACATAACCACTTGTGGATTTGTAATCCGCCTTATCCCCAGCCCAATCTGCATCACTGTACCCAACCAACTTAGGGTCCCTTACAGCTGGCAATCTTAATTTACAATTCATTGTACCCTTGAGGTAACGCACCACCCTCTTGACCCCACCCAAGTCATGTTCAGTGGGAGAACTCACTTTTCTGCTTAGGATCCCCACTGCACTTGCTATGTCAGGTCTGCTGGTAGTAACCAAATACAAAAGTTTACCAATCGCTGACCTGTATTCGCTGTTGTCTGGCAGCAGCTTCGAATCTTGCTGATTCTTTAGAAAATCTGTGGCCATGGGTGTCGCGACAGGGTGTGCACCTTGCATCTGCATGCTTTCTATCAGTTCTATTATCTTCTGCTTCTGGCTGAGAAGAAATGAGCCGTCTTCTTCTCTCTCAATTTGAATTCCCAAGTAATACTGGACAAGTCCCAATTCCTTTACTTCCACCTCTTTGTTGAGATGTCTGACTATGTCTTTATAGTCTCTGTCATTGGACGTTGATATTAATAAATCATCGACAAAAGCCAGAATGTAAGAGAATTGTCCATTTCTGTTCTTAGTGTACAGGCACTTGTCAGCTGTTGACTGCTTGTACCCAAGCTGAACCAGCATTTCATGTAATTTCTGGTTCCATGCTCTTGCAGCTTGTTTCAAACCGTAAATTCCTTTCTGAAGTTTACATACAAGATGTGCCTCATTTTGCTTGATAAAGCCTTTGGGCTGCTTCATATAAATCTGTTCAGAAATCGTCCCATGAAGAAAAGCTGTTGCTATGTCGACATGACGGACTTTCATCCCTTTAGAGGCTGCAATACTTAGGAGTAATCTAACACTGCTATATCGCACTGTAGGCGCAAATACTTGATCATAATCTTCGCCATACTGTTGTGAAAATCCTTGTGCTACAAGCCTAGCTTTGTAGCGTTGCACCTCCCCTTCTGACCCCTTCTTAAGCTTGAACACCCACTTGGACCCAATTGCCTTCTTACCAGGAGGTAGCTCTGTCAGGGTCCAGGTCTTGTTGCGATGCAGTGCATCCATCTCTTCCTGCGCGGCTTGCTTCCAGAGACTGGCCTCAGCAGCTGGCAACCGTTGAACCTGTTCCCACGTGGAAGGTTCCTGTGGTGGCGCCGACCCTGCAAAGTAGGACAGTCGTAGTGGTGGAACGCCTCTGTTGGACCTGGAGGAACGTCTGACCTCTGGCTCTTGTTGAACCGCATCAGCTTCCTCATCTCCTTCCAATGGCGGCATCCCTGCATACGGGTCCTCTTCGTCTCTGGAGCCTTCTGACATCTGGTCCTCCGCGTCTTCTGGGGTGTCATCTGTAGGGGGTGCTACAACACTAGGAGGTACAATACTAGGAGGTGGATTAGTTTCTGGTATGGCTTCAAAAGGAAAACTTACAAACTCCTCTGTTGCTGGCTCATTGGAACAGTCAATTGCTGTGTTCCTTGTGTCAGCCTTTTCATACTCCTCAAAATGAATCACGTGATGTGAACTTGTTTTCCCTGTTTGTAAGTCCACAACTCTGTAGCCTTTTCCTCCAGAAGCATATCCAACTAGGATACCAGGCTTTGCTCTGGAGTCAAGTTTGTGTCTGTGCTCCTTGGGCACGTGGTAATAGCACAAACTTCCAAATACACGTATGTGTGACAAATTTGGGACTCTTCCATGCCAAAGTTCAAATGGCGTGCGCTCTGTGCCTTTTGTTGGCAGCCTATTCTGTATATAAATCGCAGTATTTGCTGCCTCGCCCCAAAGTTTCTTTGACAAGTTGGATCCTTTTAGCATACACCTTGTCATCTCTAGGATGGACCTAAATTTCCTCTCAGCAATAGAGTTCTGTTGAGGTGTGTAGCTTACTGTGGTCACATGTGCTATGCCTTCCTGAGCCATGAAGGCTTCCATTTCACGTGAGCAAAACTCCCCACCATTATCGGACATTAGGGTGGTGGGTGCTCGATGGAATTTGTTCTTGACCATGCTTACGTATTGCTTGAACAATTCCACTGTTTCACTCTTCTCTTTGAGAAGGTATCCCACACAAAACCTTGAATAATCATCCAAAAATATCAAAATATACTTATTTCCTCCTAAGGAAGGTATATTCATAGGTCCAGCTAAATCAGTGTACACAATGTCCAGAACTTTTGTGCTTCTCTTTTCTGCACAACGTGGGAAAGAAGGTTTGACTCCTTTTTCACTTACACAAGTTATACACTTTGGTGTGGGTGTGTTACTTTTGTTTACCTGTAGACCTCTCACAAGATCTCCATTCTGCAGTTCCTGGATGACTCTGATATCCCGGTGACCCAGTCTTCGATGCCAGAGCTCCAGATCTGCTTCATGCTTCTGCTTGGATTGGGCGACTTGTGCTGATTGGTTTTCTGAAACGTTAATCTCATAAACACCATTGATTAGTTTCCCTTGAGCATAAACCTCATCATTTTTCGTTACATTGCATTCTCCATTGGCAAATGTAACCTTGAAACCTTGAAACCTTTCTTGTCTAAAGCAGACACACTAAGCAAGTTACAATTCAATTCTGGGACATATTGAACATTAGGCACAGTTGTTTCAAGAGATTCATTGTTCACCTTGAATTTCAAACGCATTGAACCTGCACCTTGTGATTTTAGAACATTTCCATCAGCAATCTGGATTTCAGTCCATTCACTATCATTAATTTCTCTGAAATATTCTCTTTTATGCTCAAAATGGCTTGTAGCTCCCGAATCTAAAATAAATTGGTCACTTTTCCTTTCATTTCTTTGCACATTTAAACTCTTTTCTTGCAGTAGAAATGTACGCTCGTGACCCCCCTTCTTTTCACCTTTTGGTTGAAAGGGGCGGGACTTATTCTTGGGCTTCTGGCAACTCCTTGCAATGTGCCCTTTTAAATTGCAGTTATGGCATATTAATTCTTTGGACACTTCCTTAGACTTGGGAAATTGCTTAGAAACATAACTTGTGTCCCTCCTTGGATTCCTTTGTGGAGAATCAAGGTAATCTCTGCATTCCTCTCTTAAGTGATTTGCTAGTTCATTAAAAGTCAAATCTCTTGTGTGATCCATTATACTCTTAAATGAAGTAAATTCTTTTCCTAATGATGCCAGCATAAAAGTCACTTTGGTTGCATCATCAAAAGCTCTGGGAGTTAGGGCAATCCTTTGAACAATTTCATTAAAGTCCTTAAAATGCCCTGTAAATTGTTCTCTGGAATTCATCTTTAACTTCAGCAGTTTATCCAATAAATGTCTATAAGAGTTCTCTGATGATTGTGCATAAACCCTCTCAATATCTTTTAGAATCTGAGATGCATCACTTTCATAGTCAATCAGAGATAAATGCTCATCTTTCAAACTGCTCAAAATTATGTGTTTAGCTTCTGCATCTTGCCTTTCCCAATCTGCTTTCTTGGTTAAATCAGCAAAATCAGGTTTGGGATCTTTCACCGCTTTAAGCACTTGTTTTGCACCAAGATGCACTAAAAGGCGCTGCTTCCATTGCACAAAGTTACGATCATTCAGCAGCATAAAGCTTGATCTTGCTTCACTATCAAAACCTGAGCTTGCCATCTTAATCCTCAAAAATTTCAAAAATTTCAAAAATTTCAAAAATTCCCAAAATGGCTAAAATTCAAAAATCAAAACTTAAAAATCTCAAAATGCAAACTAATCTTCACTGCCTCTGAGGTCTGTGAGCTCTGAGGGAGGGGAGGGGTCGCTAATCCCCCTTTCACAGCACAATGGAGAACAAAAGACCATGTGCTTACCAGGAAGTACAAACAGAAAAATTCTACTCTGCCAAAAATCACAATCCAAAGCAATCCTCTAAAAATACACAAAATACGCAGTTCTGGGCCTCAAAACCCTTTGTGGGAGATGAGAGGGAATGTGGATGAGGGAATATTGATTAATATTTCCTATCCCAGCTTGTGCTAACAAGCTCCAAACTAGCAGAGTTTCTCATCCCCAATAAAGCGCAGCAAAGCGTGGCGTTTAAGTTCCTATGAACTTCTAGAATAAGGCAGATCCTGGCACATATTTCCCCTGGTTCCCTCTTAAAAGAAAATACACGACACATAAGCTTATAAAAGTATAAAGGTTTTACTCACAGTCATTTCAAGCTTCTACAGTCTCAGAAAGGCAGGCTAGCTTAGATTAAATGTATTTACATGTGGAGATTCTCCTTAAGGGAGAAAGGCTCCATGTGGGCCTCTCTTGGCTGGAAGCCAAGAGAGCATCTCCTGAGATGTTGCATCCTCGGAGTCCTGGTGGGAAGAGAGGGAGAGTAGCAGCTCACCTGTATCTTTGAATAGCTACAGGTAAGGCCACTCCCACTTCTGGTCACACAAAGGAAGTGATTTCAGTCTTGGCACAGGAAACTCTACCTGGAGGACCAAGTCCCCTTTGTGTACACTCTAGGAATGTTGTGATTGACTGCACCAGTGTTATACATCCCACAAATCTTTTCCAGTATCAGGGTCTTTTCCAGGGAGTCTTCTCTTCTCATGAGGTGGCCAAAGTATTGGAGCCTCAGCTTCAGGATATGTCCTTCCAGTGAGCACTCGGGGCTGATTTCCTTATTTCCTTATTTACTTGCATTTCCTACTGCATCTTCCACACATGCTCTCCCCAGAAATTCTGGTGAAATGTCTTAATCCAATTGTACCAAGCCCTTTTGGTCTGATTACCTTTCCCATAATTTTATTCTTGGTTTCTACTGGTTTTTCAGATTGGGCGGTATATTGTTCCTTGTTAGCCTAATATGCAAGTCTTTTATTGTTTTGTGCATTCTCACATTTGTTGTTTCGTTGGCTGATGTGAGAATAAATTCCCACTGAAATTGGTCTGACAATATGATATATAGTATGTTATGCCCACAATTACCCTGTCTTTATAAGCTCCTGTTTTAGTACTCCATGATTACAGTGTTTGGCCAGGGTGTGCATAGCAGTGATAAAATCATCCGCAGTTTCTTGACTCAGCAAAGGTGGAGGTGAAGGAGGAGGAAAGAGAGCTGCTGCTACTACTCTTACTACTATTTTTAATTCAGGCTATAAGAATGGCAAGTGAAAAACAAAGAAAAAGAAAAAGAAATAACAGAAACAAGGTTTTAAAATCTGAAAACAGAAGAAAGTCAAATAAATGTGTCCTATATCATTCTTTCCATGTCCTGTCCCCCCCATAAGTTTGTCCCTAAATTGCTTCCACTAGAAAAGAGACAGAGGGAGAAACTGAAGAAGTAGGGGGTGAAGGGAAGAGAAAGGGGAGATAATTTTTAGGAAACAATACATGAATAAAGCTACAGCGTTTGCATCCATAACTTGCCTGCTAAGTTCTCTTTACCAGGAGTGAGACACAATTTCATTTCATTTATTTTAAAAAGCTCTAGTGCCAGAGACCCTGGAATAGTCAGAAAGCACTAAAGGTACATTTATAATGTTATGGATCCTGGAACACAATTGGTTTAACTTTAAGAAATTTTATTTTCAAAATTCGAGTCCCTTGCCCAGCTGGGTTACGAGATTCGGGACATTAAATATGGTTGATACAGAAACCAAAGGGATACCAAGCGAATGCTGTAATTGCTGCAGTGGAGGAAGTTGTGGCTGATATTGTCTGTGGTCTACGGGCCAAATAATCATTTGATAGGGAGACAAAATCTATGACATTTAATACCAGGTGCCAGAAGCTGAGGATGAAGACAACAACAATAGGTTGCTGTTTTATTGGTGTTGGGCTAGAGTATACATTGCTACTTTCCCCCCAATTCTCTTCCATTTCTTCACATTTAAAAAATTGTTTTGCCCTACTTTAATCACCTGAGAGAAATGCCCCGAAGTTGCAGGTTATTAGAGCTGCCATTCTCAAAACTGTCATCTCGTCACCTACCCTCCCTTTGAGATTTCAGGAGACTCCCTGAATTTAATTTGCATTTCTTAAATTATAGTGAAAGTGCTCACAGCACTTGACTTCTTTAAAAATAGTTTGGAAGTGACATTAAAATAAATGGCACTCCTCCTCTCAGTCTTATTCCCAGGACCTTTATCCCACTGAGACATATCAACTCTAGGGAAGAAGAAGAAGAAGAGTTTGGATTTGATATCCCGCTTTCTCACTACCTGAAGGAGTCTCAAAGCGGCTAACATTCTCCTTTCCCTTCCTCCCCCACAACAAACACTCTGTGAGGTGAGTGGGGCTGAGAGACTTCAAAGAAGTGTGACTAGCCCAAGGTCACCCAACAGCTGCATGTGGAGGAGCGGAGACGCGAACCCGGTTCACCAGATTATGAGTCTACCGCTCTTAACCACTACACCACACTACATCACACTGGGGGGAAAGGGTTGTGTATCATCATGCATTGCAGCTTCAGCGATTGGCTCCTCCAGAGAGCTCGGCCTCCTCCAGATGATGCAACAATGCGCGCACATCGCTCAAGTGATGTCACATGAGCACAATGCATGACGTGAGTGATGTCACCCAGCGTGCCAGGCACCGGGCCCCCTCAGTCTTGAGGGCAACCTGGTATCTCTGATCCCACTCTCAGGGAAAAGGCTCTAGAAAGAAATTCCCTGGCCTTCTCCCAGCCTTATCCTTTCTGTCAAAGTAGTGGGATGTTTTTCTTCAAACGTTCTGGGAGCATGTAAAAGAAAATTTCCCGAGTTTTATTGTTGCACCAATAGGAAGTGATTCATAAATGAAACAGAAAAATAATCACTTGGTTGGGTCACAGTTTGCCCCACCATAATTCAGCCCATTTATGAAGGTTTACAGTGGTTTGGCAAACTGATTTACTCCTATAGATATATTATATCAAAACCATCACAACAAAAAATTAGGAAAAGTGTAATATATATATATTATGGGGGGGGGGGAATGGGTTGGTAATAACCTCGTGAGAATCATCTCTAAATTGCTACACTCCACAGCTCAAATGTAAAACCATTAATTGTGTGAAACCAGAAGGTAAATATAATATTACCTCACTTGATCCCAAAAAATGGGTTTAAATGCAATGCAGCCACAGAAAAAAAAATGGAAGCATTGTGCTTGAAATATTTGATCACAGTGGTAGACACTAAATGAGATCTCTTGTGAAAGCTGAGATTAAAAATAGACTGATGAAAGTAAATACGATTGCTCCTCATTAATGTCAACATTGGTGATTTAAGATGAAGGGAAGGGCAATGGCCTTTCATAACACACTCTAGCAACAACCTCCCAAACAGTATAAAACCATACTTGATTGCTTCTCTGTGCAGTGGTTATAACTTGTTCCAAAGTGTGAAGCCCTCCAAGATAATGAACCAATTAAATGTGAGTTTGTAATAGTTTCTGGGGGAAATTTATCCTCCAGTAAGGCCACTTCATATGAGATTTGTTCTGATACTTCGACTACAAAATTCACATTATAGGTCCAATGTGAAATGCACCCATGTGAATTCTCAGATGAGATTACTTCTTCAAAGAGGGGGGGGGGCACTCAAGAAGAAGCATACTATGTAATAAGTTTTCCACATATGCCTCCCCACTTCATTTAGTCAGCTTCTAAGAACCGGTTTTCCATTTGTCTACCACCAGAAGTGACTGGAAGAAACAGAGCCTTTTCATTAGTGGAACCAACACTGTTGGATGTCACCCCTAAGGAAGCCCACCTGACCTCATCTTCATTTTCTTTTTTAATGCCCTGTCAAAACCTACAGATTCAAGCAAGCTTTTAGGGAGGCTGGGGGGGGAAGCTGATGGTTTCATTGAGTCTGAGAAATTGATAGATAGTTGTTGCGGGGGGTACATTGTACCCAGAGTAAATGCTATTGGCAATAGTGAGATATGCATCCTAATGTCTTAAAATGCTCAAAATTGCAGGTTTTTGTGTGTGGTGGTGGTGATTATGCATTATGCCTGTTCTTTATGTCACACATCACTTGAGATTGGAACTGTGATATTAGCCACAATGATTAATAAATGGGGTATAATGGGAAGAAGTCTTAATGCAGTAGCCCGTTGCTACAAAAACCTGTTTCACGGTAAAGCACCTTCCAAGATTTCACAGTGCTCAAGGTTTTCTTGGCCTGCAGACTGAGAGGATGACTCTTCTGGAAAAATTACCCAACTAATCCTTAGAAAGGGAAGAGTTTTGTATTTATTCCAAAGCCAGAATGGTGTCCTGCTGTGATCTTTCTCATATATATAACATTTAGAACATTAGGGAAACACATTTGGAAAATTCCCAGGCCTGTACATGGTGATTGATGGCTTTGGAATTTGAAAAATGTAACTCAAATGTCACTTATGAAATACACCTGGGCTGTGCTTAGTTACCTGTGGGAAAGCAGCAATATATTTCATACCACTCCACATGCCAAGATGGAATGATTTTGTCAGAGATGTGTTGTCAAAGGCACCGAACGCATTATTTTCCTCCCAAGTGTGCGTCCTCATTCCTATTGGGTGAAACACGTTTGAATACAGAGGTGTGTGGAGAAAGAGCTTAGCAACAATACGCGGCTCACTCTGGCTTGTTTGTTTGTTTCTGTAAATGCACTGGCCGTGGGCATACAACATTAAATTAAGTTTTGGCAGCGGTAGATAGGCAACATGAGAGCAATTTCTTTCGCGGTTGTTGGTGAAAGTGCTTTTTCAGAACAAGCCTCTGAAATGAAATAAAATTACAGCAAAAAAACCAAAAACCAATTGTGGTGATAATGCCATTGTTTCTGAGGGGAGAAGCTAACACTCTACTTAAAGAAGCTTTATGAGACAATATCACATTTTCACGCATTAGATTATCTTGCAAACTGGATCAGGTCTGTTATGGGGTGGCAAGGATGAGAACAGAGTTAGTGATTTCAAAAGAACTGCCTCCCTATTCCTCCTACACCTGCACTACTTTGTTACTATTTTATGTATACCCTCCTGGATAGACAAATAGCCTAGTCCAGGGGTGGCCAACTCCCTAGAGACTGCGATCTACTCACAGAGTTAAAAACTGGCAGTGATCTACCCCCTTTTGGGGGGTTCAGGTCAAAGCTTTTTTTTAGGAGGGAGGAAGGCCCATTGTGGGGGGGGGGTTGGGTGAAAGTTGTCGAGTTTTTTCAGGGAGGAGGTAAAATGTTGAGCTTTTTTTAGGAGAGCCACAGTTATTCAGCTTCTTTGGGGGCAGCCAATGATCTACCAGTGATCTATTGCAGACGTCCAATGATCTACCAGTAGATCATGATCTACCTGTTGAACATGCCTGACCTAGTCCATGGGTAGGCAAACTAAGGCCCGGGTGCCGGATCTGGCCCAATCGGCTTCTAAATCTGGCCCGCGGGCGGTCTGGGAATCAGCGTGTTTTTACATGAGTAGAATGTGTCCTTTTATTTAAAATGCATCTCTGGGTTATTTGTGGGGCATAGGAATTCATTCACACACACCCACAGTCTGGCCCCCCACAAGGTCTGAGGGACAGTGGATCGGCCCCCTGCTGAAAAAGTTTAATGACCTCTAGTCATAGATATCTATGACATGATCCATTCTTCAACATCTTCCCTGGGTGCTGTTGCTTACCTTTAAAGCCAGATACAGTTTGGGCATGAGGTTACCTGCAGTAACTGGACGTGGGGGGCACTGTGGTCTAAACCACTGAGCCTCTTGTCAATCAGAAGGCTGGCAGTTCGAATCCCCACGACGGGGTGAGCTCCCATTGCTCTCACCCAGCTCCTGCCAACCTAGCAGTTCAAAAGCACGCCAGTGCAAGTAGATAAATACCGGTAGGTACCGCTGTGGCGGGAAGGTAAACGGCCTTTCCGTGCGCTCTGGTTTCCATCATGGTGTCCTGTTGCGCCAGAAGCGGTTTAGTCATCCTGGTCACATGACCCGGAAAGCTGTCTGTGGACAAACGCCAGCTCCCTCGGCCTGAAAGCGAGATGAGCGCTGCAACCCCATAGTCACCTTTGACTGGACTAAACCATCCAGGGGTCCTTTACCTTTACCTTTCTACTTTGCTATTTCTTCAGCACCAGGCAAAGGACTTTAAAAAGGCTCTTAGTTGCTAAAATTCCCACTTCTTTGCTGCAAGTTTTTAAGCAGCTGTTTGATACTTTTAAAATGTTTGCTGTTTTCTTGATATAATATTGGTAAGGTTTTTGTTGTGTAAGCTGTTATGAGAACATAAATTAATTCATCTTAAAAAATATCTTAAGTGGAGTATGTAAAAACAACAACAACAAAATGCAATGGTATGTCAACAAATAAAACTGAGCAGTATATCAAAAAATAAAAATGAAGGGAGGTTGGGCAGACATATGAGTTTTTAAGAGTGGAATGCATATAGATTTTTAAGAGGTATTTAAAGGTCATTATTGTTCCCTGTATTTTTTTATTGCTGTCTTCAATATTTACACTAAAGTCTGGCTCAGACATTTAAAAAACAAACACAAGCTATATAGCAAACAACAGTAGCTTCAGCTAATGCATTTTCTGTACAAGCATGCTATGATACAGTATAGGCCAGGCCAGGCCAGACCAATTTTGTTTCTCTTAGTTTACATAGAAGGGGAAACTCTCTTAGTTGGTGCCCCTGATTCTTACTGACTTCCTACACAATTTCCTCTCCAGATCTGCAGAGGTGATCTCAGTGCAACACTAATCCTTTTCAGGCATTCGGTGTTATAGAGTGAACATGTAAGCAGGGCTCTAGGGGTGAGTATGCTAGCTCCTCACCTCATCCCTTTCTCATCTTCCTTCACAAGTTTGATGGTGATCTTCTGAAAAGAGACTTCTGTACTCAAATCAAAATCAAAAGCTTTATTACGGTCATACACCAGCTATTAAGACTAAGAATGCTTTACAGAGCTATGGGGGGTTAAAACTCGGAGTGGATATAAAAGTCTTATAAGTTTGGAGGGGCTAAATTTCCAGGAGTGGGGGAGTCCAACTGGCCTTTTCCCAGGCACTGCTCTATATCTTCAGCATTGTATCCGAGCAGGGGAACTACTTCCCACAGTCCAACACCGAATTCGCTGTTTCGTTGGCAGGCTTGTTCTGGGATAGGAAACTGGTCCTGCCGATCTGCGTACAGAATCTGGCAACCATCCGCGTTAACTTTTGCTCCTTTCCTAATAATAGGGCATTTAGTTTGGTCTTTTCTGGGAGGTCGGCCAGGTTCTCCAGAATGGGGGCGATGGTTTCTCTTCGAGCCTTATCATACAGCGGGCATCTAAAAAATAGATGCTCAGGGCTACCTACTTCCCCCGATGAGCAGGGACAGAGTCTCTGCTCGTATGGGATCTTTCCAAAGGCGCCTAACAGCACTGGCGAAGGCAACGCCGAGCTTCGGGCGAGCGTAAAAGCTCTTCTTGATATTCTGGATTCGAGATAATAGAGATACGCTGCCGGAGCAGCAATATATCTCTCGTTTTCAGCTATGATGTAATCCGGGGACCTCGTGCTGTCCAACTGTCTCTCCGTATCCACTATTCGTTGTCTGACCTCGGATCTCGCTTGATCCATGCCCAAGGCCAATAGGGCTTGGGGTGAGAAGCCCAGTCTCCGGAGAGTGGCCTGGACCTCGAGCTGCCAGCCAGACTGGAATTGGTCTCGAAGAATTAGAGGGGCTAAGCCTCGAGGGTGGAATTGAAGGGTCAGCCATTTATATATTGAGGCAAGTCTAATATGGGCCTCGACTCTCATTTGCCCAGTTTCTAATCTTACCCAGGCGTTAGAAACACACCTGGGAACCTGCAGTAGGGCTCTGAGGAATTTTGATTGGACTCTCTCAAGTACGATAAAGGAAAGGACTTCTGTACTCATTGACGCTCCCCTTGTATTTTAGAACTCTGGAAAATCAGGATTCTAAAATGTGTGGGAAACTTTGAGGACTACAAAAGGCTTCCCGCTTCACAAGGTTGCGCTCCAGAATGGCAGTGCAGTGGAAATTGTGCACTTGTCCCCAACCCCTCCTCTCATATGTTAACTATAATGTAGGTTCTACATTTAAATATGGCCCTGATGACAATAATTTTCTCCAGCATCTTTTGAAACTGATAAACTCGAAGCCTAAAGGCTGGCATCATGCAGGTATGCTAGGGTTCATTCCTATCCATAAAATAGTTGCGATCCAGAGGGTTTATGCATAATTCACCCCCCCAAAAGGCCACCTCGAGTACTGGAATTGCAGTAGTCATGTGTACCTAGGTGAATCAGGTCCTCATAAAGGTAACGGTACCCCTGACCGTTAAGTCCAGTTGCGGACGACTCTGGGGTTGCAGCGCTCATCTTGCTTTACTGGCCGAGGGAGCCGACGTTTGTCTGCAGACAGCTTCCAGGTCATGTGGCCAGCATGACTAAGCTGCTTCTGGCGAACCAGAGCAGCGCACGGAAACGCCGTTTACCTTCCCGCCAGAGCGGTACCTATTTATCTACTTGCACTTGACGTGCTTTTGAACTACTAGGTGGGCAGGAGCTGGGACTGAAGAACGGGAGCTCACCCCGTCACGGGGATTCGAACTGCCGACCTTCCACCACCCGTGTCCCTCAGGTCCTCATACTAGTCCTTTAATACTATCTCAATCACATGTTAACCCCATACCTCTATGTGGAGGAAGCTACTACTGTAAAGAAAAGGCTAACTCATTTATTTAGTGTTTCAGCATAACAGGTCACCATTTAGTTAAGAACCGACAGATTAAAAGTCTCAGGCCTGCAAGTACATCAATAGAGACACACATACTTGATTTCTACATTAATTCATAATTAATATAAATGGTATATCATATTTACTTGTCTGATGTCCTCATTTTATTGCGCAGCCCTACTTCTGAGGATTTTGGGGGGGAGGGGGAACAAAACGGTAAGTTGAAGAAATGAGGATGAAATGTGTCATTTATGCACCATGATGTGCTTAATGTGGAGGTAGGCAATGCAAGGGGCCCTTTCCTAACAGCGATAAAAATAATTCATATTGAAAGTCTCCCAGTACCTGAAGGATGTAATTATCTTGTGGTAGCCACACCTCCTGTCATACCCTACTGCTTAATTATACAGTTTCACCAGAATTGTTATTCTGCTCTGAGTAATGCGGAGTGGAAGAGAGAGCTGAGGAGAAGGTCTGTAACAGAATAACGAAGCTGACAAAACAACGGAAAACAGGCGTGGGTTCTGGCACAAAATTATCTCCCGATAAAGTTTGGATAAAAGAGAAAGCCAGTGATATTAGATGAAAATTCTGAAAACCCCGAGGAAAATCCCCCCACAGACCCACGGCGGAGCTGAGATAGAGTGGGTCAGTGTAAGCAACAAGGAAGCCATTGATCAAGCCTCAAATCCCCTTAACAAAAAGGTGATTATCAAGCCTTGAGCTGCGGCCTTGCTTCGCACAAAGAGTAAGATATCATGTTGAGCTGGGCTCAGTGGCGATACATACTGCTGACAGCTCAGGCTGTGTTTGGCCACTCATTCTACTATTCTGCTTAAAAGGGCCACAAATAAAATGCGAGAGAATGAAGCACAAAAGGCCTATGTTGAAATAGAAATTAGGGCTTGGCACAATCCTGCTCTCACGTCCCAGTGTCTCATTACCCAAGTATGGCGGAAAGGTTGGTTGCTGTTGCACTGTTGTCTGGCGCCAAACATGAAGGGGAATTCTCCCATAGCATCCTGTCTGCTACCTCATATTTGCTTAATTATCTGTGCAGTGGCGGGAAAGGTTCTGCAGCTTCTCTAAGGGTGTTCGGAGCCGAATTAGCTCATGCTCCAGTGGCATGTTGGATGCTTAGATATTTGGATGACTATTAAATGAACGTGGCTGTAGAAATATATTATGGTGTGGGTTTTGGAGACTTGTGCACACTGAATGATAATGCACATTCAGAGCTGGACTCGGGTGCTTTTTGGGGGTGCTGTACACATGATGCCCTCCCTATGTCACCAATATCCCACACTGTTTATCAATCTGAGGTTCATTCTGCTGGAACGGCGACCATCCATTCTGTGCTGAGAATGCACTTCTTATGGTCTTGCTGCCTACACAGAAAATTTCCTCAGGTCGTCTCGCATTGGGACAGACCTACTGATGTTGCAGGTCTGTGCCACCCCTCTTCATCATGTGTAACTTGTCTATGGATGAAATAAAAAAATCGGAAGCAGTGTAGTAGCTTAGCCTCCTCTGTATACCAACACATATCCTATGTCCTGCGAGGTTTTGATAGATCGCAGTCAATCTCTGGTTCCCTTTCCTTAGCATCGCTAAAACTGACTCCTGCCACATCCCCTCGCCCCGCCCTCCATTGTTGTATGATCTCTGGAAGGGAAGACAGAGCTTTCTCTGTGCTGCTGTTTTGATCCATAGTAATCTTTTTGTGAGTGACTTTACCCCTTTGTCCCTTGCCTTTAACCCCCCGAAATGAAACTCCCCCCAAAAAAGCTTTTTTAACCCCTAAAGAGGGGCTTTTCTCCTCCCTAAAAAAGCTCAATAACTGCCTTCCTCCTCCCTAAAAAGAGTTCAACAACTTTGAGATAAACCCCCCCAAAATGGCGGTACATCACTGCCAGTTTTTAATTCTGAAAGTAGATCACAGTCTCTTGAGAGTTGGCCACCCCTGTCCTATGAGTATGTGTACACACTAATGTCCAACCCCTCTCATTTGAATGATTTCAGAAAATGTATGTTTTTTTGTTTTTTTAATGGCGTGTGGAAGCAGTAATTGAGGGGAGGAGAATAGATAAAACTGTTGCACGCTAATTTGAAAACATGCCCATCTGTCTGTACAGACAACACAGATGTTAGCTGTTGCTTTGGATGACATTATCACATAAAGTTGTGTACAACTGCAAACCGCTATGTATGCTAAAGCATGCTGTGGAAAAAACGACCCTGGATGTTTCAAAGGCTATGTGTGTACACAACCTTGCAAGTTTCCTACTTATTCATCTTATCCTTCACCTTGGGCAGCAAAGTGTCATGAGAACAGGCTCGATGGAAGCTAGAAGACAACTAAAACCTGCAAGCGAGTGCAGGAAAATTCCACTCTGCATGTACCTCCTGCCGCAACCACTTTGCCATCCCTACCAGGACATCAAGTCCTCAAATATTTGACAATCTCTGCTAAGCCTTTGTTTGGAATGCCATGCCATTATGCTTTCATTATTGCTCCTTGAAGAAAATTCTGTAACAAAGCATGTTAACCCCAAAGTGGCAGTCGAGCTGATAAAATAAATTAAAATTGGCAGGCTCTATAAATGTGAGAAGCATATAGCAGATCAACACAAACAAAATAATTTCAGCAAAGTTTTATATGTTTCCTTTGGTGAGCATGTTTTCAGTTTCTATTATGCTCTTGGACCCTGGAGGTAACATTCAAACCTTTGGACCTATAAAGACTGGAATTCTACACAGGGAAGTAGCAAGTCCCATTAAAATCCATGATGGTCGTCCGCTACTCAGAGAAGACCCAGGAAAACTAATGAACATGATTATTTCAATAGGTCTATCCTGAGTAAAATTGAATTGAATAGCATGCCATATCCTTTGACTAACAACACATACATCATTTTTAGCTGATTAACCATTTCCCTTTAATTTATTAATTTATTTCATTTAAATTACCTATGATCAAAACTTCAGTATAAGTGACTATTTGAAATATTGAAGAAAGTGAGAGATTACATAAATTAATTAACAAAAGCTGCTTGCTGTGAGACATAGAGGTCAGCTTTAATATTTTCTTTCTGTTTTCCTTTACAGGGAAACATATAACCAAAACAGACTTTAAAAACAAGCATGCCTTTAACTCATTAAAATTTGCACTCACTGGTTAAAGTGATAGCCAGCGATTATTAGAGCTTGTAGTTCTAGTTATTAAAGTCTATGCTTTGGCAGTTTAATTATACTGAATATGGTTGGCTTATGCTAGACTGTGTAATTATTTGTCATTAATGCTTCAATGATGCTGCATACACTTTCACAGTGCAATCCTATACATGCTACCCAAAAGTAAATCCCAATGAGTTTAATGGGATTTACTCCCAGATATGTGTATTATTTATTCCCCAGCCATTCTGGTCTGCTTCCAACAAAATATTAAAATACAATAATTCATCAAATATTAAAAGCTTCCCTAAACAGGGCTGCCTTCAGATGTCTTCTAAAAGTCTGGTAGTTGTTAATGTCTTTGACATCTGATGGGAGGGCGTTCCACAGGGCGGGCGCCACTACCAAGAAGGCCCTCTGCCTGGTTCCCTGTAACTATGCTTCTCGCAGTGAGGGAAGAACTGCCAGAAGGCCCTCGGCGCTGGACCTCAGTGTCCAGGCCGAATGATGGGGGTGGAGACGCTCTTTCAGGTATACAGGAACGAGGCCATTTAGGGCTTTAAAGGTCAGCACCAATACTTTGAATTGTGATCGGAAATGTACTGGGAGCCAATGTAGGTCTTTCAGGTCCGGTGTTATATGGTCTCGGCGGCCACTCCCAGTCACCAGTCTAGCTGCCGCTTTCTGGATTAGTTGTAGTTTCCGGGTCACCTTCAAAGGTAGCCCCACGTAGAACACGTTGCAGTAGTCCAAGCAGGAGATAACCAGAGCATGCACTACTCTGGTGAGACAGTCCGCGGGCAGGTAGGGTCTCAGCCTGCGTACCAGATGGAGCTGGTAGACAGCTGCCCTGGAAACAGAATTGACCTGTGCCTCCATGTACAGCTGTGAGTACACAATGACTCCCAGGCTGCGCACCTGGCCCTTCAGGGGCACAGTTACCCCATTCAGGACCAGGGAGTCCTCCACACCCGCCTGCCGAAAGATTTCCTGCATGTATTGAGTTGCTTCCTGAGCTGATTCTAGCATCCACCAAAGCCTACACACAAAAACAATCACAGAAGCACCAGCTTGTATTGATTTTTACTAAGTTAAAACATTCTCGGTGTGAATCACCAGTGTCTGCATTCCAAATGGAGCCAACTCCAAGAGAATATTGATATGACAAACGTATATCAGTTTTCTACCACTTTAACTGTCATGGCTTCTCCCAAAGTATCCTGGGATCTGCAGCGTCATAAGGATGCAAAGCTCTGCCAGAGATCTAGAGTTCTGAGAGTTGTCTAGGGAACAGAAATTCCTGTTAAACTAGTTGACGTCTGGGTCACAGATAACCCTTGGTCGGAACGATTCATACAGGGCTTAGAGTTTCTGTGTCTTCTATAGATTTCATGCCTTCTGTCTGCTAAGGCAATCAAATAAATAACACTTTGTGGTGATGACAGGAAGCCTTGGAACTTGTATTTAACTGAATTCCTTCCAGGAAATGTAAGAAATGTTTTCCACAGTTTCTCACTTCAACTGGGTTGATGGTATTACGTTGTGGATTTAATTAACAAGAAGTATTTTTGAAATACTCTAAATCTGACTAATCCACCTCTCTCCACCAGGGACCCCCTTCCCTTAAGCTCTGTGCTCTTTGCATTCATGAAGGGTCTTCATGCATGATATTGCTGCTTCCTGAAGTGCTTTCTCATATCAGGCTGTGCTCCACCTTGGATCCAGGAGGTGAAAAATATAAAACAAAAGGTTAATCTTGTGCTAAAATGGAAAGCTGATGCTTAGAATTAAATTAAGGGGGAAAAGAGCCATTAGCATATGCTTCAGAGAATCCAACTCTCTCCCCATTCATAAGAACACAGTTATATCAAAGGGTTAATATTATCACCAGGTCACCAATGTGCATGTCAAGGTGATGGTTGGTAGAGAACGGGGAAGCACCAACAAGGTAGAGTCCTCATTTGCTCTTTTCACTCTTCCTTCCGTTCTTGTATGGAGAGAATAATTCATCACAATTAGGACTCTCCATTTGGCCCAGGAGACTGTTCTGGCTCACCTGCCCTACACCTGGTATCATATAATAATAATAATAATAATAATAATAATAATAATAATAATAATATCTTAATTGTCATTGTCCCCTTTCGGGGACAATGAAATTACTCGGCTGCTCCATCCACCCAGATAGGGCACTCCACGCAAAAACAAAACAACTACAGAAACACTAATTAAAACCATACAGTATGATACAGCATAACAGGCAAGGTTAGATGACTTTCAAAGTCCAGGCTTCCCATTCAAGGCTGAGATCGCTCTGGAGAAGAAGCTGTTCCTAAGACGGCTTGTTCTTGTCCTCATCGTCCTGTATCTCCGTCCCGACGGCAAGAGCACAAAGAGACGGTGACCAGGATGCGATGGATCTTTTACTATGTCCAGTGCCTTTCTGTGGCACCTCGTGGCATAAATCTGCTCTAAGGTGGAGAGCGAGCAGCCAACAATGCTCTCTGCTGCCTTAACAACTCTGCCTAACCCCATCCTGTCCTGGGTAGTCCAGCTTCCGTACCACACACATAAGCTATAAGTGAGCACACTCTCAATGGCACAGTGATAGAAGGCAAGCAGCAGCTTTTGCGGAAGATGGTTTTTCCTTAGAATTCTCAGAAAGCACAGTCTCTGCTGCGCCTTCTTCACAAGCCCCCTTATGTTGTCAGGTGTCAGGTGTGGGACAGGTAAAAAAAGGGATTTCCTAGCGCTGATAACCAGCGGCTTGTGAAGTGCTGTGCCTTTGCCCGCATGATTTGACTAACTTATGTCCCCTGACTTTAGTTAGTGCAATTAACTGGAGTGAGCCAACTGATTCTTCAATATAGGCCGATAGTGACAAGCTTGGCCAGAAAAGTTGCTTCTATACATTTGCTCCTTTCCTCTTTCTCTTAGAGCTGCCATGCAGACATTAGTAAAGGCTGCAAGAATGGAGGTAACCTTAGTCCATAGGGTCTTTTTCAATGTGATGGGAGAGACACCATGGTTTTGACACTAAATTGTAAGCATACAGACAAGGACTGTGTTGTTTTTTAAAAACTTTAGGTGGTATTTTGTCAATGTTACTGTAGTTATTTTAACATTGAGCAGATGTTTGTTTGTTTGCCATACCACCCTTCATCTGAGGATCACAGGATGGATTACAATATATATATATATATATATATATATATATTAAAAAATACATAACATGGTAACAAACAAAAACAATCCCCCTATTTTCGGATAGAAAAGAAAGAAAGAAAAACAAAATAGAAAATTAAAACAGCAAATAAAATACACCTACAAAATACGAACTCAAAATTACATAGAAGAGAAACCGACCCAGAAGTGACATGCCTTTTTATTTTTATTTTATGCAATCCTTTTCCAAATACAACACAGAGTGTGAAAGTTGAGGAATAATTTGACTCAAGATATTTCTTGTTCATTGCTGGTTATGCTTATGCTGCAGAAAGAAAGAAACATAGGAACGCACAGCCCCCACCCTCGTAACTTAATGCAACTGTGTTTTACGAAAATGTTGTCTCTCAGGAGAGCCCAGAATAAATGCTTTGGCATTCTCAATCTAAATCCTAGCCCTATCCTAAAAGGGCAGGTCACAGAGTGAAATTAAAATAAAAAAGCTCATGTTTGTTTACAACGTTTAAGAAGTATGTAAAAATATATGAACCAGGCCATATAGCATCTTGTTTTCCACAGTGGCCAAGCAGTTGCCTCCTGGAAGGCCACAAACTTGACATGAGGGCAGCAGCCCTGGCCTGGTGATGTTCCCCCAGTGGCAGAGTACAGATTCGAAACTTATCAACTTCCTTTACCCAGGGTGGCCAACATGCACTGCATGGAGGCTTGTTCCGCGCCAGAGAGGTACTAGAATGAGCTCCTTTCTTGAGAGCTGAGACCATGTGTAATTATTCAGATTCTTTACTGCGGGAAGCATGCCAGAATTATGATAGCTATTCTCCTCTCTGCCGATAAGCAGATGTTCCAATTCTTCTCATTGTACCTCCCGTGAAATCAAAGCTCTGCTTCCAGGAAGGTAACACAATGAGATTGAAAATTTAAGTCTGAGTTGTTCCCCCCCTGCTCCAGCTCTTGCTGAGCGTCACGAGGCTTCTCTGCAAAGCTCCCTCCGGGGGTATGGGAGGAGGTTTGCCAAGGTCAGAAATGTCCTGCGCCGGTCTGACATACCGGTAATATATGTGTGTCATGATAAGTAGACCGGAGGTGGGCCAGAGCATAAATCGGAAAAGATTTTTAGGGCAGCAAATTAATTAAGAGCAGACATGAAGTAAAAAAGGAATGTGCTTTTCCCTCCCCCAACAAGGTTTGCTCCAGGCAGCCATGCTTCCATTAAAGCACATTGCATTATTATTTGTGTGTTTTTTTTATATTATTTTTAAATAGTTTTTATTTGGTTTTACAAATTAATGTTCACATTCAAAATCACACATAATAGCAAATACATGAGATTCTTCTGAATCTCTAGACTTCCCTCCTCCGCTCCTTGGGCTCTTTACTTAACCTTTTCAGCTGCACACTATGTTGTTGTTGTTCAGTCGTTCAGTCGTGTCCGACTCTTCGTGACCCCATGGACCAGAGCACGCCAGACACGCCTATCCTTCACTGCCTCTCGCAGTTTGGCCAAACTCATGTTAGTAGCTTCGAGAACACTGTCCAACCATCTCATCTTCTGTCGTCCCCTTCTCCTTGTGCTCTCCATCTTTCCCAACATCAGGGTCTTTTCCAGGGAGTCTTCTCTTCTCATGAGGTGGCCAAAGTACTGGAGCCTCAACTTCAGGATCTGTCCTTCTAGTGAGCACTCAGGGCTGATTTCTTTAAGAATGGATAGGTTTGATCTTCTTGCAGTCCATGGGACTCTCAAGAGTCTCCTCCAGCACCATAATAATTTTCCAGTTCTCCGTTGTGTCCAAAGTCTTTGTTACATTACAAGAGTTATTTAAGACCTGCTAAAGAGTTCAACTGTTTACAGTGGTCTCTCAAATATAATATAATTTTCCTCCATTCTTTGTTGAAGCTTTGGTCCTCCTGATTTCAGATTTTCCCAGTCATTTTTGCCACCTCCGCGTACTCCAACAACTTAGTCTGCCATTCCACTCTGGTGGGAACCTTATCGTCTTTCCAGCTCTGAGCTACCAGCATCTTTGCTGCTGCCTTGTGTGTGTTTTTTTAAAGCCACAAGTAGGAGGGTAAATTTTCTAGCTTCAAACTGACTCCAAACTAGACCCAAAAAGAGAGTGGAAAAAATCCCGTAATGATAAAAATTGCCCCCCACTTGGTGCCCACATCATATCCACGTATCAGACATCAAGTATTAAAAAATAGATAAGCAGATACCCCCCTCCCCAAAACGAAGCACTTAGAACAGAAAAATCTCTGTCTGGCCCTTCAGACTCTCCTTGGTCACACCCACTTCCCCAGGCCACGCCCCTTACTGGCCCTCCTTTGCGTGGCTGGAATGTGCCCTCGATGGAGGGTAGAGGAAAGAGGTGAATGACTGGGTGCAGAAACCGGCCTACTGTACAAAAGTGAAATTCGCAGTTGTTGCTCTGCCCATTTTTGCCTCTGGCCTTGCCCAGCGCAAGCATGTGGTCCCCGGAAGGTTGCTCAAAAAGGAATGGAGACCTCAGGCTGAAAAGGGTTCCCCTTTTCCTGATATAAGAAGAAGAAGAGAAGAGTTTGGATTTGATATCCCGCTTTATCACTACCCGAAGGAGTCTCAAAGCGGCTAACATTCTCCTTTCCCTTCCTCCCCCACAACAAACACTCTGTGAGGTGAGTGGGGCTGAGAGTCTTCAAAGAAGTTACAGGTAGGTAGCCGTGTTGGTCTGTCATATCTGAAGAAGTGTGCATGCACACAAAAGCTCATACCAAGAACAAACTTAGTTGGTCTCTAAGGTGCTACTGGAAGGAATTTTTTTATTTTTTATTTAGTCTTCAAAGAAGTGTGACTAGCCCAAGGTCACCCAGCAGCTGCATGTGGAGGAGCGGAGACGCGAACCCAGTTCCCCAGATTACAAGTCTACTGCTCTTAACCACTACACCACACTAGCTCTCTGAATCAGTTAATACTGACCCAGTGGATGTGATGACTTATTGGAATAATAATCATGTTCAGTAGGAATGGAACTATGGGTCATCCTAGCCCCCCAATTTGCAAACCCCTGATCTTAAATCTCTACACTAATTTGTGTGTGTGTGTGTGTGTGTGTGTGTGTGTGTGTGTGTATTATTAGTTATTAATTTTGAAACTGAATTTGTTGCCTAGGTAGGCAGCAACAGCTTTCACAACAGCTTCGGCAACCCCAAAGAGAGCAGGTGCTTTATTGCACAGCTCTGACAATGGCACTTGAGTTGTCCTGCCTTATTTCATTTCCATTTATCTTGCCGGCTAGAAAAAAGATTGCCTACTGTCGAAATGATTGTTTGTGATGGGGGCACATAAGGGTTAGAATAAAACAAATAACACTATTCCCCCCCCCTCCTTACCTCAGGCAGGGTTACCTGGAGGTAAAGGGCCTTAGTAGACATTTCTGAGTCACACTGTATTTTCTCTGAAAGTTATTGCCTATAGAATACTTTTCACTCATCTATATGCAAGGAAATGTTTGCAGAAGCCTTGCTTATAGGAACAAAGCATCATCTTAAACAGGTTTATGACTCTGAGCACAACAATACGAACCTCTCATCTTTGCCTGCTTTTCCCATAGGCATGTAGAAAGGAAAGCTCTGTATGATTAATGAACCTTCTAGAGTGATCTTTAATGTGTCCTCCTTGTGATTTTGTACATTCTGGTGTAACACCAGATACGTTCCCCAAGAAGAGGAAACCACCAACAAAAGCTGAGATAACAGAGGGAAATGGTCAGTTTAGAAAACTAGAAATAACCTTGGTAACGGAAAAGAAATGAGATGTTGGTGGGAGGTTCTTCTTGGGGAAGGGTGGTAGCTCAGTGATGGAGCATCTTAGAGTTGGAAGGAACCCCAAGGGTCCTCTACTCCAACCCCCTGCAATGCAGGAATCTCAGCTAAAGCATCCATGACAGATGGCCATCCAACCTCTGCTTAAAAACCTCCAAGGAAGGAAAGTCCACCACCTCTCTTGGGAGTCTGTTCCATTGCCGAACAGAAAGAATCAGAATCGGACTTTATTCACATAGCCAACAGGCCATAGCAACTAAAATACAGAAAAAACAGATAAAAACATTGGGAAACGACCAGTCAGGAACAGAAGTATATAGATGTACTGATAGATCATATAGAGGTCAACCTAAATCCAACAGGACTACTGCCCCTCGTGATATGGGACGGCCACGAAAGCGCGTGGCATAAAACGGTGAGACTCAAACTTCTTTCATGTGGCCTACATGCACAGCACTTGCTAACGTTGGGTCTTCCTAAAGCAAAAAGCCTAATTGATCAGCGCCTGATGGATATCGAGCAACAAAACAACCTGGCCAAAACAAAGCCAAACAGAAAGTTTTTCGGAATGTTTAGTTGGAATCTCCTTTCTTGTAACTTGAAGCCATTGCCTTGAGTCCTACCCTCAACATCACCAAAGCATCACATCCAGCTATGCATGGCTGTCTTTGCATTGGCAAGCTGAGCACGAATCAAGGTGCTTAATTCGCTTAATTCAAGGTGATAACAATTGGCATGCCGACAATGTCATTCACGCACATACACACATGCAAACTGCCTTATTTCCCAGGAACCCGGCAGAACTTGCACAATTTGGCAGGCTGTGCTGCAACCTGGGATTTTCTTAATAATATCCTTACTTGGGGACAGACAACCATACCAGTCAAATAGCATTCTTCTCTTGGACACACTGTATCACAGGCAAATAGATCAAAGTGCTTAATGATGGGTGTGTGAGTTCCGCTCAGCCACAACCCTGTTTTTTCCCATGCGGAGCAGAATGAAGGGGGTGGGGGGAATCACCACCAGACACCAACTAATGATTAAAGCCAAATGAAGCCCTGCAGTGACTCTGATTTAATTTTTACTGTAAGCTGTGCCTTTCCTGGTCATCAAAACTCCATTCTGAGAAAAACAGTTCCCATCATTCAATCAATTAATGCAGAACAGGCCATTTCATGTTTCTAATGTGATGGAAAGTAAATGCATATCGTTTGATGCCAAATTGAATGTAGGAATGAACTGTAATTCATGTATAGTTTTGTACATTTTTCTAAAATTGCACCCTTCAGTGCCATCTGGGTCTTTCAAATCACAATAATTCCAGAGCTAGGAATGTTTCATTAAGGCAGCAAAGAAAATGGGAAAAGGGGGGAGGGGGGAGACTTGAGTAACATTAAAATGACCCGAGTTTGAAGGCATTTCCCCCCCTGAAATGTAGCTGCTCCTTCTTCCTGTAACACTAGATGCCGTTTCCTTAGCTATATATTCATAGTGTCCATAAAGCAATTTTATGTAGATTCTCTTTGTAAAACGTATAAGATGGGTCAGTATTGTTATCATCCCTCAATGGTTGGGCAAGATGGTGGCTTGTCTAAATCCTTCTTCTGAATTCTGGATAGAAGGGAGGGATTTCTCATCTCAGTCAGGAGCCACCAATGCTACAATTTGGAATACTTGTTGCCTCATGTTTTGAACCACCAGAACTGCCACTTGGACAATCTACTTGGGCAGTAGAGTTTTGTCAACCTCTAAACTGACCCCCCCTTACTAGACAGGAAGGACTATAAAGGGCTTCCAGTTTGGTTTGGGACTTTTCATTGTCTCTATAGATCCAATATGTTCCTCGGCTCTTTGACTCCCTGGCTCCTGGCTTTCCTCTGAATGTTGTCCATGGCTCAGGCCTCACAAAGTGATAGATTATACACATAACAGCCACCACACTATGCTAGCTCTCAGTGTTGCCCATATGTCGTTTATTCATATCTAAAGCAACTCCCTCTCAGGAGAAATAACAGCTTTACATTTCCTCCCTCTTTAAGTCTCTGATAGCTTGCCGTAGGATGGTGCCTCATAAAATATCTCATAAGAACAAAAAGGGATGGAAATGAGAATCTCCATAAGTACAGAATGCATCTATTGAATGCTAAATGCTATGGATCCCAGGCAAAAAACTAATTTGGAGCCTGTAAGCTTGGGTAAGCTCATAAGGGCGTCCTGTGTCGGGGGCTTCTCTATTCTCTTCAGCAAAGGCAGTAGTCTTTATTGTGTGCATTTCACAGAACCTGAGTGAGTGCAGAAGCCCTTTTATGGAGGGTATGCTTTGCATACCTCAAATGTCTATTGCTCGCAATAAATCACTGAAGCATCCATCTGCATGCTCAGAATTTCCCCTTTCGTTGAAGAGGAAATGAAGCGTGTGTGTGTAGCATAGCAGACCTTACATGTTTGCAAAGGATCACATGATCAGAATAGAAGCACAATCTAGCAAAGCACTCTTCTTTCTGACAGCAAATAGCCAGTTGTGTCCTAAAGCTCACAGGTAAGATACTGCTGCACATAGGCCTACTGACCTTTGAATAAGGAGGTGTGATTTAGCTCTCACAGCCAGTGATAGACTTATTCTCCACATTTTGGCCTCAATTCTATTTTAAAAGCTAGAGGCCCTCACAACTTGTACTATAGACTCCACCAAGCTGCAATCCTATACAGTCATACCCAGTGTTACGTTTGCTTCACGTTGCGGCTTTTCAGGTTACGAACGCGGCAAACCCGGAAGTGCTTACTTCCAGGTTTGCCGCGTGCGCATGAGCAGAAGTGATCTACGTGCTTTGCGCATGCGCAGAAGCGCTCTATCGTGCTTCGTGCATGCGCAGTAGCGGCGCTCCACTTACAGACTTTTCGGAGTGCAAATGGAACCCCGAAACGGATTGTGTTTGTAAGTAGAGGTACCACTGTACACTTATCTGGGAATAGGATAAGTCCAGTCCAGTCATTCAATTATCTGGGGGAGAGATTTACATGATATTTAAAGGAAAACTTACCTAATTGCACTTTCTGATACAGTTATTCATAAATATTCACACTTCTCAGAATTTTGTGATGCAGTTCCCCAGCCAAGCAATGGGTACAAAATGCATAGCCTAAGGTGAAGTGTGCATAAAATCCATATTTTAAATTGCCTTGAGGTTTGTTTTCTTTCTACAGTCAAGTGGTATATAAATTTTATGGGGGGGATAAATTAAGGTAATAGTGAAAATAGCATACAAATATGCATAACATTAGGGGATATTGCATTGCAAAAAATGTGAATTTTAGGCAAAATTGCATACAAAAATGTGTATGTGAGGAGAAATTTACATTCAAATGGTAACAATTTTAATGAGGAAAACCAAACTGATGTGGATATGTGGAAAACTGAAGAAAAAAAATGAGAAACCGAGAGAAACCAAAATTGACAGATTTGCCCATAGTCGCTGGATTCAGCCAGTGGCCTGCTTAGTCCAACATGTTGTGCTCCCAGTGGCCAATCAGGTGACCACAGGAAGCCGACAATGAGGACCTGAGCACAACAGCACTCTCCCTCCTGCAGTTTTCCAGCAGCTAATATTCAGAAGCATACTGCCTCCAACCATGGAAGCAACTCATTGGGTCTTGGTTCTGAGTAGACTTCAACAGGACTGCAGTAATAAGCAAGGGCAGTGGTGTGTTGACCATCAAGCCCAGAACAATACTCATTCAAAGCATTGATTATTAGAAACACATTGTGAATGTATAGATCATAGACACTGAAACACAACTGCAGGTTGGTCACAAAGCATGTCGATTTTTTAAGAGTGCATGCACACGAAAGCTCATACCAAAAACAAACTTAGTTGGTCTCTAGGTGATACTGGAAGGAATTTTTTTATTTTTTATTTTGTTTTGATTTTTTAAAGTCACGATATACATAAAAAAACATAGTAATTGTTATTCTGTGTTGTAGCCAGCTAAGTCAAACTCAGAGTAGACCCACTGGAATTGATATACTTAAGTAAGCTTCATCCATCGATTTCTGCGGGTCTGTATGAACCACTTGGATTCAAACCAATAATAATAGCAACTATAATCCAAGTCCAGTGAAAGTTAGTCATGCTTAAGTGCCTTGAAATCCATAGGACAAGCTAGTTGCAACTCATTTGCTACCCATCCATTTCAGTGGGGTTTTATTGTGACTGACATCTTTGAACTAAGGCCACTAATAATAGAAATTTTAAAAGTGGCTGCAGAAATCCACTGCCTGACCTCAGTAGTACGTTTTCAGTTTGTTCTATTTTATCCATCGGTGCTGAAAAGAGAAAGTGCAATAGGAAAACAACTTTGAAACCAATCACCATTAATGATTATCCTAAAGAGTAATTACAACTCCCACAGGCACCATTAAATTTCATGTTAACAGAGTGCAGAATGCAGACTAAAGAGCAGCGGAACTGCCCAGTTTTGTTCTCACTAATCCCCCCTCTCATAAGATGTCAAGGAATGAACCAAAATAGCATTAAAGGTCTGGATTAGTGCAAGCAGACAGAAAACGCCTTCCTGCCTACGCTTGCTTGGAAAATGATATGGTAAACTCAGTAATTTTGAAACCAATTATGTATCTTAATGCATCTCCGGGCTGCTTCATGCATCAACTGCTTTAGGAGCATGTGAGACCACTGCTGGCTTGTGATGGGATGCTGTTCACATGACGACTCCATTTTCTGATCTGCTGCCTCCACGTTGGGGTGGCAGTTGTGCACATGGCCATGTTGCAATAGGTATGAACACAACAGCTCAAGAAAGGCTGCAGGTCATGGAGATGGTAAGTGCATCCCATGTGAATGTACCACATCATACAAACAAGGTGTCCTAATGCTGTGAAGCTAGCATTAATCCTGCATGCTCTCAGAGGCAATAACATGGCTGGCGGTGGGAGGGGGGGGGACTCAGAATGTATGAACATCAATCATTCTCAATATATGTGATCTTCCTTATCATGTCTCTGAGAAGAAATAAACTAGTTTAGCCAGGCTATTTTCAACTAAAAATATCAACTGAATATCCATTTGATTTTAAGACTACATTGCCAGCCACTTGAGCTAAGTACAATATGAACTATAAAACAAAATGTACTGTGGTTAAAAAAACAACTCCAAATTCCACATTAGGTTTTTATAGATATTATGGTCAGTACAGGGCACAATAACTTTGTCTATTGCCCAGTACAGGACAAGCGGTATAAGGACAGGGGTAGCCAACATGTGCCCTCCAGATGTTGCCACACTACAGCTCCCATAATCACTGACCACTAGCCATGCTTGCTGGGGTTGATTGGTGTCGGAGCCCAGCAAATCTGGAGATCACCCCGTTGGCTCTCCTTGGTACAAGGCATACTTGTAATGTCAAGGAATGAAACTGAATGTTCAGGATGAATAGAAAAGAGGAATCAGTTTATAGAGAGCATTGCTAGATTTGTATGCAGAAGGTCTCATCTTCCATCCATGGCCTCTTCAGGTAAGGCTGGGAAGGACTCCTGTCTTAATCTCGAGAGAGCCACTGCTAGTCAGTGTAGCATACCAGGAATGGAGAACCATCTGCTATCACTGCCAAGTCCTCTATTTCCCCTGATATTAATTTCTTTGCACAGTCTGAAGGAAAAATGTTATTGCCTCGGAAAACACACGAATCCTGTGGATCAGCCAGCTCTTCCACAGTTCTCGCTCTTGCGGATTCTTTTTTATGCAGCAAGAATATATTTGAAATTAAAAATATTTAGAACCAACTTATCCATTCTTCTTCAACACAAAGACCCCTGTGCTTTTCCTTCCCTAATTCCCTAATTCATTTTAAAGGCTTCCTTCCCCTTTCATTTGGGACATTCATTTCAGTGGGTTACACGGCTGGGGTACATGTCATGATGGCAACATATAAGATACTCTATTAAGAAAATCATCCCCCCCCAAAAAAAAACCCACCACCCCAACTAAGCAATCAATAATCTTCAGCTGAGAGAAAGTGCAAGATAAGACGAAGGAAAATTACAGCAGGAGTTTTGGCTTATGAAGGGAATTCTTCCTCAGTGGCTAATCCTCTCCACATGCTCTAACGAAGGAAGCATTATCTCAAACGGCCATGTGTGTCTCATTGATTCCAATTGGGCTTTCCTCCCTTCTTGTAAATGCCTTACACTTTGAGGGGAAGGATATTTTTAAAGCCCACCAGAGAGTGTTTTCTTAGTTGCCCTTCAGAGTATGTTAAGAATTTGCTGTCAGAGCTTGGTGCTGCAACATCTGGAAACTTCCTGTATGTGGTCATCTGACAGCTGCAGAACACAGGCATTCTTATTTTATATTATTTTATTAAATTTGTGAGTCACTCACAGAACATGCACTGCCACACCTGGAGATGTAAAGGAGAAGTAGAGTTGTGTGTCATCGGTATTTTGCTGAAAACATACTCCAAAGCACATGTTTGATATGCATCCTGTTTGATATACAAACATAATCGCAGAGCCAGCCCAAGACATTTTGCTACCTGAGGTGAAGCACCAAATGGCACCTCCCTCAAATCAGGTGACATAGTATCCAATCAAAGCCTGTGAAAATGCAGGAAAGGAGAAGAATGTCACCAAAGCCAGGAGTCACGTGTCAAGCGTGACTACAAGATGCAACAACACAGGGGCCCCCCAAGTCCCCAAAATACAAAGACAGTCTATAAAACCCATTAAAAAAAACCCATAAGATATGTGGGATATTATTAACAGGAATGGTAATGCTGTATGCAGTAACAGCAATACAAAAAACACATGTGAAATAAATCACAATGATGGTACATAAAAATACATGTGTGAGATACTGAGGCCAAAAAAGCTCACTCCTTGAACTGAAAATACTATAGTGGAGCTATTGAGGAGATCTCTGGATTATATGTGTCCTCATTACAGTGGTACCTCAGTTTACGAACTTAATCCGTTCCGGAAGTCCGTTCTTAAACCAAAACCATTCTTAAACCGAGGAGCGCTTTCCCTAATGAGGCCTCCCGCCGCCGGTGCCCTTCCACTGTTCGGCTTCCGTTCTTAGACCGAGGTAAAGTTCTCAAACCAAGACACTATTTCTGGTTTTGCAGAGTTTATAAACCACTGTTCTTAAACCGAGGTACCACTGTACTTCATCAAACTCAACTTAGATATGAGGGGTTTCTCATGTATGGCAGCTGAAAACTAGCCCTCTGACCAGGAGTGTGCCCACAGTATTCTCACAGTGGAACCTTTCTATGTATGTTCCAATGCCACGTGATGCAGTCATATGCAGAACGAGGGCTGTAGGCTATAACATATGTCACAAAGGTTTGTCCTCCAGCTCAGGAGGTAGCCCTGCAGTACCCCATTTGACAATGTAACTTTATTTCAATCCTTCTCGGAGCATGGGCAGTTGGGGACAACAGCAGTGGTGTTTACTTGCAGGCTGTTTAGATGTCTTCCCGCTAAACATTTGTTCATTCCACACTTTTCAATGCAATTCCCTGGCACTCCCCTAATTGCAAAAGGTCCTTTTCTTTCTTTCTTTTTTGAAAAAGTGGATTTGGTATGCACGACCAACACAACACTTTAATCGGCTTAAATTGTGAGAACCTAAATTTCCCAGCATGCTATTAAAAAAACCCCTCACAAAATTCTGACAGTCTGGAGGAACCCTTAAACTAACCAGCAGCTTGTAGTCTTTAGTGACGTCATTTTAAGTATCACATTCATATGGTTTGTGTGTCCTCTTTTTACACTTAAATTGATTGAAAATGCTGAGGACTAATACTTAGGCTCTTGGCTTTAAAGGCCATTTGTTTATTTCAGCACCAGTTTCCTGAACAATACAAGTTCTGGTTGCAAGTCGGAAGCCGTGGGTATGAATTTTCCCATGTATAATATCTCCTTGTAATTAGAAAACTAGCACTAGTAATTAGAAGACTTTACCCTGGCTCTCTTCCTGAAATGCTGTGTTTCTATGTGCATGGAAACACTGAACATTCATAAACATCACACATACCCCCTCCCCTAAAGTCCAGGAAGGGGGGGCTGGCACTAGCTGATTCTGCCAATTTTTCAGAGTTTGAGCTGCATAGATTTTGAAACATACGCTGTTGGCACACAGGACCTTAGATCCCTTTCTCTCTCCTGGATTTGCCTGCCTTTAACACAGCCAGCAGCACGTAGAGCCAAAAAGCTGCCTTTATTGTGTCTCTTTTTACATGCAGGGAGGTTCAGTAAGGGTTTTATGGCCCTAACTTTGCGATGCTTGCTCACACAAAGTTTGGGAGCCTCTGGCACAGACAATACATGCTTATGTATTTCACAAAGCGGCAAATATGTGCTAAGCAAATGAGAAACAGCTGCAGCCTGTTGGGGGTTGGTGGGAACTGGCACTCAGGGAGGATTGTATGTCTGGGCTTTCTGCTCATTCTGTCCATCGTGAACATGCCTCTGCTGTTGAAACTTGATTTTATTTTATTATTTTTATATCTAGGACATGCAGCTCTCATATCCTGAGCGTCACTCAAAAAGGCATTTCCTTGATTATAATTCTTCAACTATCATAATCAATGAAATGGTGTTCCCAGCTGATGGCACCAGAGTAGGAAAACCAGGATAGTTTAATTCTTAAACTGACCTGATTTTCAGCTTTCTGAAATTAGATTATTTTCCGGATGTCTCCATCTGCTGACATTTCTGCCTGTCACAAATATGTGTGACTTTTTATCCTGACAATGCTAAGGATCTTATGATGGTGAGTCAGCCACCAAATAACTGAACTGGATTCAAAGTAATATGAAGCTATCAAGTGCTTTTTTTTCTTTAAAAAATGTTTAGGGGTACTCTCATTTTCCTACTCATATTGAAATACTGCCCCTCATTGAGGCCAGACTTAGATTCACAAAATGTTTAGGGGTATGCGTCCCCCCAGAAAAAAAGCACTGAAGCTACCATTTTCTTCATGTTCCACAACAAATTCCCTCTGTGTTTGGAGTTCAGAATCAATATATCATCTTGATAAAAGTCCAGTCCTTCAATACAGACTGAAAACACACCACAGCAAGGAATGAACTATGAACTTCCTAGAGTTCCTTTCTCACTTCCGAGTTCAGTGAGTACACCCAGAAATTGTATTTTGTTATTTTATTCAAGCGAATCCAACTTCCCTTGCTGAATATTCCAGGCATTTAGAATCTAGGAAATAGCAAACGCACACACACACACACACACACACGCCAAGAGAGTAGACACACACAAGCTTTCCCCCCTATTATTTATGAGCTGTAGAGTTGAAAGATAGTGCCTCGCATGGTGGACGTTGTTTGAACAAAACATCCTGCTGATAAGTTGCTTTTGAAGATATATAGTGTTTGGTTTGCAAAAAGTACTCAATGATTCCAAATCTTCATGCACTTACAAAAGACTTATGCACCCATTAGGCTCAATCTACTTGACAGCATCTTAAAAAGCAGAGACATCACCTTGCCGACAAAGGTCCGTATAGTTAAAGCTATGGTTTTCCCAGTAGTGGTGTATGGAAGTGAGAGCTGGACCATGAAGAAGGCTGATCGCCGAAGAATGGATGCTTTTGAATTATGGTGCTGGAGGAGACTCTTGAGGGTCCCATGGACTGCAAGAAGATCAAACCTATCCATTCTGAAGGAAATCAGCCCTGAGTGCTCACTGGAAGGACAGATCCTGAAGCTGAGGCTCCAATACTTTGGCCACCTCATGAGAAGAGAAGACTCCCTGGAAAAGACCCTGATGTTGGGAAAGATGGAGGGCACAAGGAAAAGGGGACGACAGAGGATGAGATGGTTGGACAGTGTTCTCGAAGCTACCAACATGAGTCTGACCAAACTGCAGGAGGCAGTGGAAGGCAGGAGTGCCTGGCGTGCTCTGGTCCATGGGGTCACGAAGAGTCGGACACGACTAAAGGACTCAACAACAACAACTTGCATTGTGTGCGGACCAGAACACACAAACAGAGGATCCCAACAGCCCTGGTGAGCACACACAAGCATACATGGAAACAGCAGGGCCGGGCCATTAAACAGAATACAAAGTGTGTGTTGTGCCTATATCCACCCAGCCAAGCTTCTCTGCCTGATGCAAGTTATGCATGACCAGGAGCATAACTCACTTGTATTGAGACAAAATGGATGGATGGGAAAATGGAAGATTATGTGTGTACAGGGGTGTGTGGGTTTTTTAAAATCTCCAAAGACTACATCAAAGTAAAAGAGTGGTCACCTGGGATGGGAGAGGCCACTGATATCCTTCTGCTATGTTTAGGGTTGCCAGATTTAAAAAAGTAAAATTCCTGACACCTGCAAAGTTGTTGAGCATTTTTTGGAAGGCCCTAAAATTGTGGAGCTTTTTAAAGGAAATCACCAAATTGTTGGGGGGGAACCCACCAAAATTGTTAAGCTTTTCTTGGGAAACCTAACCCCAAAAATAGTGATTTTAAGCTATTTGATCTGTTTCCACCATACATCCAGGTTTTCCCAAGCATTTTGTTGATCCAGCAACATTTCCCCCTGACGCCATTTTTACACCTAAAAATCAGGACATGTCAGGAATGGTCCTGATGTATGGCAAGCCTACAGTCCTTTTCTTTTTCTTTTTTTTTTTTAAATAATTTTTATTAGGTTTTCCAAATTTTTGTCCAGCCCCGATTCGGGCCAGATCACATACAATTTTTACATTCTCTGATGACTTCCCCACGCCCCCCCTCATTGTTTTCATTTATCATGATGTACATTTCATACCAGGTTTCTATTTTCACATCATTAACATTTCCATAATTTCCTTAATTTCAAATCGATTATCACCCACTCACATCTTTTACATTTCTTATCTTTTACTTTAGTCAGATCCCTATCCCCCCCCCCAGTCCCCGGTGCAGACTATTTCAATATCAAAATTACTTATCATTTATAATAGCTATTCATCTTATATCATTATGTTCCAAAAACCATACTATAATCATTTCCTGCCATGTCCAGGTTCAAAAACCAATAAGCCACAAATCAGTTACTTCGTATACGTGCTCATCCTATTCCTGCAGGAGGCATCTTTGGAACCCATTGTCTTTGCTGCAGAGTAACATCCAAAACGATATCCATTAGTGTCTTCGGCCTTTCCTTCCATGGTTGATCCAGATTGTTCCGACTTCCCCTCTGCTGCTTGTCGTTGGGCTGTGATTTGTTGACTGTTCTCTTTGTATTTCTCTTTTTCCTGATGATGACAGCTCTTGACTTGTAGTAGATGATTCTTTTGCAGCTGATTCTCTTCTGGATAGGCTTTTTCTGTTTATGTTCAACAAGTACACTGTTCACAGGGTTTAATTGTAAATCCTGTCCAATCTGGTCATTGTTTGTGCTTTGCTTTATCTCTGGCGCAAAACTGTTCCCAGCTGCAGCCAGTTCAGTTCTCAGTTCTTTCATTCCAGCATTATAATCCCTTCTAAGTTCTTTCAGTTTCTCCAACAATGTTGACAAATCCACATCCTGTTTCACCGCCATTTTTAGCAATCAGTTCTTTTCTAACTTTTCCAAACTTTTTCAAACTTTAAAAAGTTCCAAAGTTCCAAAGTTGCTCCTACAAATTAAATGATCTTCATCTGCCCCCTAGGACCGGGGGAGACGCAGGGGTTAAGTCTCCAAAACAAAGTATCAAATTCCAAACAGTACTTCTCAAGCTGTGCAACAATGCCCTGTCGTTGTTACACAATGGCAAGGGGCAGACCTCCGTTTTTTTTTACCCTCAAGCCAGTTCAAATTAATTAGAATTAAAGATTTTTCTTGTAGATTACTCACAGTTCCAAATTGAAAATTTTGGAGGAATCGGCGCGCTCAGCTGTGGCGGTCTGGCAGCTTCGCCAGACGGGGCTGGATACGGACCCTGGAGCTCCGCCGCCCGATCGCCCGGGAGCTCCGCTAAGAGCTCCCTGGGACCGGGACCGGCGTCCGAGCTCTTGCGGGTCCTCCGGACCCCGGGACGCCCTTCCCGGGGGTTTTGGGGGTCGCGGCGCTGGCGCGATCGCCCCTTTGCCCGGCCTGACGGGGGAATGTCACGAGCGACATATCCCCCCGACCGCCATCTCCGGCAGCGCCAACCGGAAGACCCTACAGTCCTTTTCTTGCTCAAATTAGCACTTTTTCTCCTAGGTTTGGGGAGAGGATGTTTAGAATAACGTAGCCCATTCCAGGAAGTTTGGGGTTTACCAAACGAGGAAGGGGTGAGTCTTTCACTTTCATTGAAGGTACTTTACTCAAGCTTCTGCCACTGTTTAGAACCACAATTTTCCCCTCAATTCTCCATCTCTGCTTTACTCAAACTTCTGTTGTTTTAAGCCACCACTTTCCCCCTCTGTGTCCCTCCCTTCCTACTCCCATGCCATGGCCATTGCTGTTCGTTTTGCTTCCTTGCCCCACCTTGGCTTCATACAAATCCAGGATTGTGATGGTCACATCCACAACACTTGCTCAAAAATCCAGTTGTGCCCATAGGCCTAAAAATTAGTGAGCCCCTGATCTGGTTGGGGTATCAGTCATCCCCCTATAAAGCTAACCTCAAAGCTTTGTTATAACCTGGCGTTGCTCCTTTTGTGGCTCCGTAATAAAGCTGATTCATTTTCTGGAATGTAAAAGAGTCGCATTCACTATTCAGCCCCCTTTAATCTTCTTGAGAAACTGTATGCCACAATTTACCTCTTCAATGTGTAGGTAGTATTATTTCATTTCACGATCGTATCTGCACATACTGGCTTCAAAGCATCTATACTTGTGAATGTAACACATTTCACCAAGCTAAGTGAAACTGATTCCATCCTCCACTGAAGTGGATCTGTCACCACGGTGGCTGCACCGCCCAGCAATTTCAGGTGGCTTATAAATGGAAACTTATCTAGAAATGGTGTATTTGCTTTCTGTCTAAGCCTATAAATTCCCAGACAGCATGGCCAATGGTCTAGGAGGATGGGAACGGGAGTTCATCAAAATCTGGAGGTTAATATGTTAGGCACCACTGTTTTGGATTATTAAAGGTAAAGGTAAAGGGACCCCTGACCATTAGGTCCCGTCGCGGACGACTCTGAGGTTGCGGCACTCATCTCGCTTTATTGGCCGAGGGAGCCAGCGTACAGCTTCCGGGTCATATGGCCAGCATGACTAAGCCGCTTCTGGTGAACCAGAGCAGCGCACAGAAACGCCGTTTACCTTCCCGCTGCAGTGGTACCTATTTATCTACTTGCACTTTGACATGCTTTCGAACTGCTAGGTTGGCAGGAGCAGGGACTGAACAACGGGCGCTCACCCCATCGCGGGATTCGAACTGCCAACCTTCTGATTGGCAAGCCCTAGACTCTGTGGTTTAGACTGTGGATTATTACATTATGCCAATTCTGTACAGGGAGAAGCAAATACATTCATGATTTTTTAAAAAGCCATATTTCTGCTCATACATAACAAAATCATGTTGGTTACCAACTTCTTAATATGTAGCAGCTGCAAAGTGTCCTTGCCACCTCCTTTGGTACAGCTTCTTCTACTACGGCAAAGAGTTTTGTGGCACCTTAAATTCTAACAAGTTTATCACAGCATGTTACTCTTTAAAATGTGACAAAGTTATTGTGTATGTTTCATAGGACCGTTCTTCTAAAGCTACACCAACAAATGTTCTTCCACACTAAAATAGTAATAACAATCATAATACAGTCATACCTCAGAAGTTGAACAGAATCCGTTCCGGAAGTCCGCTCAACTTCTGAAATGTTCAACTTCTGAAACGCGGCTACTGATTGGCTGCAGGAAGTACCTGCAGCCAATCGGAAGCTGCGAAAGCCCCATCGGACATTCAATTTCCAAAAGAACATTTGAAAACTGGAACACTCACTTCCAGTTTTTGATCATTTGGGAGCTGAAACGTTCGACTCCCAAGGTGTTCGGGAGCTGAGGTACGACTGTAGAATGACTGCTGTGATAGGTTCTGTTTATCAATTCATCTATCTTTCTTTTCTTTTAACCTCTAATTCCATGTCTAAAGAGCTGAAGGTGGGGAAAAGTGAAACAACAGATAACAAAATAAAATCTTGTGTATTAAAGGTCATTCCAGAACAACTGAAGGCCACCCCGTTCTTCATCCCTGAATACTTGTCCAAACAACATCTTCTGATGCTCAGAATCTAAATCAGTTCTCCTTTGACATTTTGTACTTGGTTGCTTAATAAGCCCAAGTACAAATAAACACCTCCTCAGTCCTAATACCACAGTATAGTTGAGCCTAGGTATGCACAGCTGAAATAATCGCATGTAGCCTCTGTCTCCATTTCTGTCTTCTTCACTTTGTTGGCTCTCTTATGCCTTTTTCCAGACTTCAATTCCTTTGAGGGCAGGGACCTCTAATCTCATTCTTTATAAAGTGCCATGTAAAATTTGGTGCTGTACTGATAACAGGCAAAATAATAATCAGTTGGTGCATGTGCATCATGTAAAATCAATACTTTTGTCAACAAAGCACAGGGAAGCAGCAATCAGAAAATAGCTTGTCTCTCCATTCATGCATATTTTGTTCAGAAATATACATCCACAGTTCCCAAATGAGCAAGGCAGAGGTATTTTGTGTTTAGGTATGGTAACCTGCCTTACACTCAGTCAGACCATTTGTTCATCTCTTTCAGTAGTGGCTCTCTAGGATTTCAGAAAGGGTCCTCTCCCAGCCATGCTTGGTAATGCCAGAAATTGAACCTGAGACCTTCTGCATGCAAAGCATTACTCCTGAAAACAGGATAACCAATGCATCAAAAGGCAAGCATTTGCAACCATTGGAAGACTCCCACTCTTTATTTCATATAGGAGAAGCAGCTCAAACTGAATTTGTGATGTCTGAAACTGGCCTAAATATAAATATTCACATTATGCTGCCTCTTTGCCTGCCTCTGATAATCAGAAGCAAATGATTGAGCATCAGTCTCATTATTTTGTGCCCTAAACCAGGCATAGGAAAAGTTCTTTTCGGTTACAGGAAAGTTCTTTTCATCTAGGATCTAGACAGTCTGGTTTAAGTGTAGAATTTCCAAAACCACATAGCTGAATTGCCTACTTATTAGTCATTTGAGCACACAACTGCCTTCAAACCGGGGATTGCACAAGATATTTATTTCAATTTCTGGGAAATGATCCCCCCTCCCATGTGCTAGTTTACTACACAGAGGGAGGTCAGGGTAGGAGAGAGAGACTTGGCATGGGGAACGTTTGCAACTATGACAGTACAATGCAGAACTCTCTCACCCCTGGCTATCGCCACATTCTGTGCACTGTGCAGATTGGATCTCCACTTCTCAGTGTGGCTGTGGTATCTTTGCTCCATACTCAGGAGGTGTTTGAATTCCATTGAGCTATAGAGCTTTTAATAAGAAAAAAACCATCCTCTGGTGAAATTTTGCCTCCTGTAATGCAAGATGCAACTCTGTTGTTCTTTCAGCATTGGTGGATGAAGGAAGCCAGGGGTTATGAAAAGAGGACTGGGCAGAGTATGAGCCAAACTCGTCACTTCCTTCAACCACGTTAATAGTGAACTGTGTTAAAACAGGATCCACAGTTGCTGTCAACATTCATGGGTGATGAAGTTGGAGAGGCCACCCCCCCCATTGTTCTCTAGAGGAAGACTGAACTTCTCCAGCAGTTCCAGGCAAGCTTGCAAAATACAATTCTCAAAAAAAATAATCAGAAAATTATTTTCTGTCCAGAAAAAACAAGACTGGTATAACCTTCAGCATCCCAACTGTGCAAATACACACTCCCACTGTCTCTACTTACTGGGGCAGCCCCTGTTTTCTGGCATCTTTGTGACTTTTCTATGTTTTTAGCAGTTTTTTATTTTAACTGTAAGCTACCTTGAGTCCCATCAAGGTGGGGTATGAATAAATATACTATAATAAAAAGAAACTGTCTCTGTTAAATCACTGCCCCAGTTTTGCCTCTTAGGGAAATACCATCCTGAGCATTTCCTTCATGGTTGCATATATCTGTACTAGCTTCCACTCCTGACCACTGCCTTAGTATCAAGATAATTAAATGTTTCTCAACAGTTTTGAGTTGCAGCTTGTTCTATAATAAGCACAACCAGCGCCATTGTGAGAATTAAACATACTTAAGCTTTGAAAGATGCAAACTGTTGGAATCAGTTTACTAACACCTTTGCATCAGAGAACATGTGTAAGGCGGGGGAGAAAACTCAGCAGCGATGGTTGGAGAATAGAGATAGATGCACAGACAGATACTGGAAATGTTGGATACTGGATGGGCATCATCTGGTCTATCTGACTGTTGAATATATTCCCAGATCTGTACAGGCCCACTTCTGCATTAATCTGCCATGTTAATTTTTTTTAAAAAAATCTACATGAAAGCCCACATTTCTGAGCGCAATTCAAAGTATTGGTGCTGACCTTTAAAGCCCTAAATGGCTTTGGCCCTGTATACCTGAAGGAGCGTCTCCATCCCCATCATTCAGCCCAGACACTGAGATCCAGCTCCAAGGGCATTCTGGCAGTTCCCTCATTGCAAGAAGTGAGGGAACCAGGCAGAGGGCCTTCTTGGTAGTCACGCCCGCCCTGTGGAATGCCCTCCCATCATAAATAAACAACTACGAGAGCCAGTGTGGTGTAGTGGTTAAGAGTGGTAGACTCGTAATCTGGGGAACTGGGTTCGCGTCTCCGCTCCTCCACATGCAGCTGCTGGGTGACCTTGGGCTAGTCACACTTCTCTCTGAAGTCTCTCAGCCCCACTCACCTCACAGAGTGTTTGTTGTAGGGGAGGAAGGGAAAGGAGAATGTTAGCCGCTTTGAGACTCCTTCAGGTAGTGATAAAGCGGGATATCAAATCCAAACTCTTTTAGAAGACATCTAAAGGCACCCCTGTTTAGGGAAGTTTTTAATGTTTGATGTTGTATTGTGTTTTAATTTGTTGGAAGCTGCCCAGAGTGGCTGGGGTAACCCAGTCAGATGGGCAGCATATAAATAAATAAATTATTATTATTATTATTATTATTATTATTATTATTATTATTATTATTGCAAGACATATTTTTAAAATGTATTTTGTCGTATTTTTAACCCCCCTTTTGAGCTAATAACTGGGTAACTGGGTTGGATCATTTGGGAAGTGCAAACTCTGGTTGATACCCAAATTGCTCTCCACACATTCATCTGCACCTCCTGGATGAGGTCTGCATGTATCTGAATTTGCAATCGTCCCTAGCTGGAGGTTTGTGTACATGAGAACCTGAAACTTCCCAGTAGCCTATAAACAAGTCACTAGCAGGACCGTCCTAGGCGTGCCTACTTTGAAGTTGAGTCCAATAGGCCATACTCCTATGTACATTCACAACCCTGGACATAATCCAGAGTAAACATTTCTTTTCTTGAGGGTAATTTTTAATATGTCTTTGCCTTGAAATTCAAGAAACAGCACCCTCACTCCTTGCTTAAGGCTGTATCCCCATTACCAGAAAGGAAATGACTTGTGATCAGAAAATAGAATAACATATAATTATCAAAAAGCAAGTGTTCTCAAGCATCAGAAAACTTCAGTCCTTTATTTCACGCAGGAGAATCGATTTGAGCCGAATTTGTGGTGGCTGGAATTGCCCCAAATAGAAATATTCAAGTGAAACCAAGAAAAGGTTTTAACAGTAGTATTATATGCATTTCACCACTACTAGTGCCAGATGAGACATGCACAGGATTGCTCTGTTAGTGAGTCTGCCTCGTTATCTTAGTTTATAGACAATAAGTGAGCTTCAGACTCACACGCACACCCTACCAATTACAGAGTGTACTCCCAGTTCTGTTCGCATCTGTTGAACTTTTCTTTTCTTTTCTGAAGGAAGAAGGCAGAACATTGACACCAAGGCTGTGCACTGAGTCTCTTGCGCTTGCTGAGCTAGAAAAGGCCCAGAGAAGGTGTACGTAGTTCCATGTTTTGAAATGGGATTGACTTGAGCTAGCACAGTCGTTTTCTCCCATCAGCTGGTCTGGTGACAAATAGGGCCCTTCCTTCCTTCCTTCCTTCCTTCCTTCCTTCCTTCCTTCCTTCCTTCCTTCCTTCCTTCCCTCCCCTAACAGAAAACCTCACAGACCAGGAAGCAATGAATGATTATACAAAACTGGGCTGATGAACCCCGAGAGGGAGTGTCTGAGCAAATAATAATAGTAAAATTCAATATTTCTAGCCAGGAACCTGGAATTACAAGGGGATCTGTAAAGCATCTTAATATCATGGATATCAGCTACTATATTAGGTTTCCATCCCCCTCTTTAGCTTCATCATTCAAATTACTGCATATTCACCAGGAACATGCAACTCAAACCACTATATATGCTGATTTAATACAAAATATTGTTGAATTAACAGCTTAAATGCTGGCTGGACAGATTTTTTCATTGTTTAACCCAGGGGTAGTCAACCTTTTTATACCTACCGCCCACTAATGCATCTTTCTTGATGGTAAAATTTCCTTACCGCCCACCAGTGCTCGATGGAAGAAGGATTCAGCTTGTGCTGTGGAACCCCCGACCGCCCACCCAGAATCCTCAAACGCCCACTAGTGGGTGGTAGGGACCAGGTTGGCAACCCCTGGTTTAACCATTCCTCTAATGGTTAATGCAATAACAACACAAGAATATAAGGTTAGTGGGTAAAAAAGAAAAAGGTAAGGCATGTTTTCTTCTTAGGTTTAGGATGAGGCAGCAATAATAAATTTTTTTTAAAAAAAACCTTTGTCCCACCAGCCTCTGCCAGTGGAGTGAAGCCAGCATCACTCTACTGACAGGGAACTCCCTATTCTTCCCAGAAAACATGCAGGATCCTGTGTATTATATGCACAAATGGAAACTGTGCATGCTACTCCCATAGCTTGCCCCAGCTGCTAATACTCGGGGCTCTGCACATGGTTCCATTTTCTCAACTGGGACTGCCTGAACAATCCCAATGAGATCATTCATATGGTTAGCATTGAAAGTAACGAATCCTCTGTGAGCATGGTGAGGGGATGGAATCCAGGTTCTTAGGCCACACATAGACACACCATATTTTTAACTGACCGTGGTGGCTATATTTGCATGGGGGTAAGAACCAATAGAGATACAGTACTCTGCTGTGGTGCATGTATCTCTGGATTTGTGTATCAGAGATACCCACTAGATTTGTTCCAGTACATCTAAGAATGCCCAGGTTTTGAGCCTGGCCCATTACATAATAAATGCACAAATATGTAGGTTTTAATCACTCCTTGTTATCATATTGTTGTTTTCCCATATCAGAGAAATGGCAGACCTTTGGATTCTACAGATCCGTGGTCTCCCATGCTCTGGTTCAATCATGTCCCAAAGACATCCAGAGCATCAGTAAGAGGAGTTATGGTGGTAGAGCTTTGTGTTACACAACAGGGAAGCCTCCAGCAATGAACTTCCTTCTCCACCCACGCAGAGGGATATCTAAGGTACCAATAACGCCTCTGCTGCCTTTTCCTGCAATTTAGGATTGTTCCCTTCGAAGTGTAGACCAAGTGGAACCTTTTAAACAATGAACTCATCTTCTTCATATTTTCTCTGAAGTGCCATACTGTTTTGTTTGTTTGTTTGTTAATGTATTTTTATTAAAGGTTTCTTGGTTTACAAAAGTATGTGCAATGTCTCTTTTTTTCAAGTTACATTTTCTACAGATCAGTTTCATTTGTTGAGACATTAGTGTTACATTAGGAAGAAAAAGGGGGAAAGAGATGGAGGGGGGAATGGTGAATGGGGTTGGGGTTGGGTGGCGATGTTTCTATTTAACTTAATGTATGTGTGCGGTTTTGTGTCAGCGTCGCTTGTACTGGTTGTCATTGCTATGCTCTTGTCTTCCTTTGGTGGTGAGAGAGGTTGGGGGTTGGCCTAGGGTGTGATTGTTCATTTGTGATTGGCTGTGGTGAACTTTGTTTTCATGTGTGAGTGGGGTGGGTGGATGTTTTGGATCAGGTTAGCCATATTGACTCTTATGCTGTTGGTGGATTCTTATCATCTTGTTGGGCTGTATATGTGATAAAGGGGAGCCATAAGGGGGTGATAAAGGGGAGATAAAGGGGGTGAAGGCGTCTGGTACCATTGGTCCCCTTGTCAGTTTCAGTTTATTGGTTATTTTTTCTAGTAAGGCTGTTTCCCATACTATTTGGTACCATTGGTCCATGCTTACTCCTGACAGGTCTCTCCAGTGTCTGGTTATGATGCCATACTGTTTGATGGAGTTTTCATCTGTCAAGATATCTAGGTCTTGTTTTAAGGCCAACTTTGGTAGCATTCAACCAATTTTTAGAGTAGACTCATTGGAAGAAAGTCAAGGTAGGACAAGGAGATTACTCTATTCCAACATTTATGTGTTGGAAATGGCCAAACTACACACATGTCCATTTTCTAGCTACCTGTTCCATATGCTTGAGGTTTGGATCTAAGGTTTGGATCTATGAGAGTCCCGCCTATCCCCAGTGTTAAAATGGGCTCCCCCATCTTGTCATTACTTGTCTTTACTGTTCTTATTAAGCAAACATTTGTGTCACAGTCCATTTAAAAAGTCCACATTGCATTAAGCCTATAAAGGCAGCTTCCTGTTTCTTCAGGCTTGTTTCAAGTGCAGTTCCACCCTCCTAGTGTGTAAGCAGCCTTGAATTAAAAATGAGCAGGTGATGGAATCCACATCCTTGAAGTACTTGCAACCCCTGAATTTCAAAATCGCTCCTTCTCCCCAGTGAGCTCTCTTGACTTACACTGAGTGTAAAAGAGCATAAAAATGAGTGCCAATTTATGCACATAAATCTGAGAGTACCTCCTTGTCCTTCCTTTTCTCTTGCACATCGGTGCAGAGGCTGAAGAGCAAGGCAGCTTGAGCCGTAGGGCTAAACTCCTCCAAGGCAAATTGGCAGCCTCAGCTACTGTAATTTCCTAATTGGACTTCAGCGGGGCTGAACTATACCAACAATCATCCGAGGAGAAGCAGAAGAGGAGTCTGGATGCACAGTGATGTCTGCATCGAGCTCCTTCAGTCATTGTTCAGCTCAGTGCCATAATAAGGTGCTGCTGATATACCATTGCCCGCAGCTATTCTAAGAGTTGTCTGCGTTATTCTTAAAGTGTAAGAAAGAAACAGCACTGCACAAAGCTTTCCATTTAAAAAAGGGCTGGGGATTTATTCTGTTCCTACCCAGTATTCTGCCTCTGAATACCTGTTGTGGGGAATCACAAGTGGGAGAGTGTTATGTTGCTTCTTCAAGTCCTGCTTATGTCCCACTTGCCGTACGGTCGTACCTCTGGTTACGATTGCTTCAGGTTGCGTTCGTCACGGGATACGAACGCGCTGAACCCGGAAGTACCGGAACAGGTTACTTCCAGGTTCGGCAATTCGCGAATCGTGCAACGAGCATGCACAGATACGGCGCTTCAAGTTACGGGCTTTTCATGTTGCGAATGGGGCTCCGGAACGGATTCCATTCACAACCAGAGGTACCACTGTACTAAGAATCGCTTTTACAGAATTACGATTCCAATCGATGCCCTCGGCAGTGGTGGATGGCCGGGTTGGCAAAGTACAGTACAAGGAGAGACTTTGTGTGGGCAACCTTGCACAGAGGACCTGTACCACTATTTATTGCAATGCCCGCTATATATAGAACCAAGAGGCCGATTTATAAAACCCCTGCTCACGAATGGAACACACTCAAACAGGGCAGAAAGGGTGAAATGGCTGCTGAGTGATACTGATGACTTCGTAACTTATAAAGTAGCACTATATGCGCTGGCAGCTAAGAAGATCAGGAGAAAAGAACTAGATAAAATAGCGGTCAATTGCAAAGGTGATTCGGACATTTAAGCTGGCACATTCTGTCTGAGAACCCCCTGCTATTATATCGTATGCAACAAATAATTTCTAGGAGACGTGACCGTTGTTCATTGTATTTGCAGTGCCTGATGTTTTTATGGTTGTTGTTTTTCCTTTTGTTTCCTTTGTGAATGATGCCATGGCCTTTGGCTAGTGCAATAAAGTTTATGATGGTGTAAGTCCTGCTTATGGGCTTCCCATAGGCATGAGAACACAACACTAGACTAGATGGGCTTTTGGTCTGATCGCACTTGATTTTACTTATCTTCTCAGTGAAATTGAATTTTATCCCCTTTGCATTTTGTAAGTCATTTAGTAGCTGAATCATAGAACTGCAGGGCTGGGAGGGACCTCAAGGGGCATCTAGTCCAACACCCTGCAATGGAGGAATGGCTAAATGAATCCTGGGTTGGACTGACCTTGGAAGAAGATTAATTTACACAAAGGATGGGGAACCTGTGTATCCCTAGATGTTGTTAGCTTCCCGACTTCCATCAGCCCCAGCCAGAACAGCCAGGGAACAGGGATTATGTGAGCTGGAGTCCATCAAAGTCTGGAGGCCACAGGTTTCCCACCCCTAGTTTAGAATCAAAGCTCTTCTTGAATAGCTCCACCCTTCATTTACATGTTCCCACCCTGAGTTCAATGTTATTGTTCATATTGGACGGTGAGGCTACAGTAATGGAATGGCGCACAGACAATTAGTATGAGTATGAGGACAATATAATTTGACAATCAAATCAATCACTCTTTTTATGTCTTAAGTCACCTTCTCACTCTCTCCTTCATAGATGCATGCTCTGCAGAAAATTAAAATGATAGAAGCACAATACTTCTGCATTCTTTCTTTCTTTTTTAAAGTACAGTCATTCCTTGGTTTTCGAACAGCTTAGTTCTCTAAGGTTTTGGCTCCAGAACGCCACAACCCCAGAAGTGAGTGTTCTGGTTTGTGAACTATTTTTGGAAGCCGAACGTCCGACTGGGCTTCCACGGCTTCTGATTGGCTGCAGGAGCTTCCTGTAGCCAACCAGAAGCCCTGCTTTGGTTTCCGAACATTTTGGAAATCGAACGGACTTCCAGAACTGATTGCGTTCAACTTCCGAGGTACGACTGTAATGTCAAGAGACCTGAAGTATTCAGAAGGACTGAAAATTCTGTATCCAGAGTAGTTGTTATTATTTTGATACAAGGGTCTAAACACACCAACAAAGAGAGTAATGCAGGGACCACAGCTACAGAATCCCTGGGAGATGGCCATCCGACCTCTGGAGCAAAAACAAAAGGCAGCTTGGACACTGGGCTTTAAAGTGCAGGCCATGCCTGGAAAGATTGCTAGAAAGCTAAGTGTGGATTAGCCCATCGTGTTGTTCATAGATGTTGTGATTCTGCAATCACATCTTTGGCTATCTGAGTATTGTTGTGCATGTGCCAATGAACACACTGTATCATTTTTATTCCATTTGCTTGTTTGCTTCTTATATGCAATCTAATCAGATATAAAGTTGCATGGTGGGGCAGTATAAGGCTGGTGGTGTTGGTCCTTAAATGTTGTCAACGCAAGAGGGGGAGAATGGAATGCCTGGGCAGCCAGAGGTGCCTCTTCAAAGGAAGTTACTAGATAGGAGCACCTCCAGCAGAGATCAGTTGAAAATGATCAAAGAAGCTCTGGGTCTTTATCTCTCTCTCCCTCTCTCTCTGTTTCTCTCACAAGCCATTCCACATACACATAATTTGCAGGAAAGCAAATAAATGTGGTACAAAAACATACAGTTATCTGCATGATACATTCTTCAGCGGTTTACAGAGGTCCAGAACAGAAGTCTCAGTGCTAATAAATTACATTTGATTTTTTAAAAATGTATAAGGAAAAGATAGGAATTGGGGGGAGGAAAAGAGAGATGCTGACAGTCAACAGAGACCTGTATTTTTTGCTGTGGAACCCCATAGCATCTACCCCACGTAGATTACAATTGTTTACCAGGAGGGATTAGCAAAGGGCCAACAAACCAATGTTTAAGTGGGGGGGGGGGAAGGATTGTATATCACAAAATATGAAAGGGCTAACAAGTATGCAGATTCAGTTCAAACAGACATGAGTACTGTAGATAAAGTACAGTTCAGATCAACAGGTTATGCAGCAGGAGAGAAACATGGGAGGTGTTGCCAAATAAGGACTGGGGAAAAGACACTGGGGATCTGGCAAGCTGCGTGAGAGACTGAGTTGCAACAGGGCGAAATTGACATTAAAATGACCCAAGGACTGGGCAGCACAAGGGCCAGGATGGAGTGAGAACAAAGAGAAAATACAAAAAGAGAGAGATTGAAGCAGATATATTTACCTGTTTGGAAGAGAAGGGAACATTTGGGAGCTTTTGCTCAGGACTGACAGAGATGCAGGAGTCCACACCACAGACCAAATATCATTGCTAGAGAGATTTTTCCTTGCAAATTATGCTTGGGAGTTTCATCCTGCTTTTGCAAATGCAAGCTATGGGTTTTCATGCTCACCTGCATGAAAACCCAAAGGTAGAGAAGCCTTTTCAGGATTCCCTGGAGCCCGAGTTGGTGCCGTCTCCCAAGCAAGGCTACTTGAGTTCCCTTCCGTGAACCCTCCTAATTTCTGAAAGCAGGAGAGAGAGGCTGTGCACTCCCGTAGGTTTCCAACTAGACAAAAAACAAAGTAAAGATGGCAGGAGAGTAGGGAGGGGGTTACAGATGAGTGGGACATAGGAATGGGAGCCAGGCTAACTAGGGTTGGAATAGTCTTCTCCTAGGAGAAATCCTCCAAAAAACAACAGGGTCGGTGAGGAGCTGTTGTTCAGTCGTTCAGTCGTGTCTGACTCTTCGTGACCCCATGGACCAGAGCACGCCAGGCACGCCTATCCTTCATTTCCTCTCGCAGTTTGGCCAAACTCATGTTAGTAGCTTCGAGAACACTGTCCAACCATCTCATCCTCTGCCGTCCCCTTCTCCTTGTGCCCTCAACCTTTCCCAACATCAGGGTCTTTTCCAGGGAGTCTTCTCTTCTCATGAGGTGGCCAAAGTACTGGAGCCTCAACTTCAGGATCTGTCCTTCTAGTGAGCACGCAGGGCTGATTTCTTTAAGGATGGATAGGTTTGATCTTCTTGCAGTCCATGGGACTCTCAAGAGAGGACCCTTTAAAGTTCTGCTTTCCCCCCAAAGAGAGAAGAATCCAAGAGGACAGTGAACAAGAGTAATGTACCTGCCACAGGGTATTTGGGAAGCTGATGGGAAACAAGCCTCCTGAATATTAGTGCTATCAAGGGTAAAAAGACCTCCAGTTAAGGACAGGTAGCACACGCCAATTCTCACTTCCTCTGCCATGCTTGCCTATTGCCTTGCTGTGTGCACTCATGTCCAGCGAGTTCTCCCCTGCCCTAAGTGGATCACAGTTTGAGGTGTATTTAAGAATGAAAAGTGTGAATATGACAAACGGATGCTTGAAAAGTCATGTGTCACACAGGTACTCTGCATAGAAAGATGGGACTGGTTGCAGCTCAGTATCCTGTCGACAATGCACTTGATGGATCTGTTGCTATGCAATGTGTGACTTGGCCTTTAGTAATCCTACAAGATGGGCACATCGGATGGAGCTTTAAATTCTTCGGATGGCAAGGAAATTTCAGGAGTGGGGTAGGAATGCTGCCAATATAATATCTGTGAAATTGGGGTCTCAAACCAAACTGCAGATAGGCACAGCTGCATTCAGATAAGTGTCCCAAGTTGGAATGGGAGAGAAATTCGGTTTGGCTTGCATTTTAATGCAAAACAACTTAATCCGCCCTTCTCAAAGCAAGACATGAACCAAAACGAATCTGTCCTTTGAAATTTGAAATTCTCCAAAGTTTGTGGTTGGTTCTCCAACAAAATAATGTGTACAAATGTATATGTTAGAGAGAAGTGGACATAGATTGCATATGTTAGGAGAAACATAACATACAAAACTGCATTCAAGGGTATGTACATTAGGCACTAAATGCTGACAAATTCTCTCTCTTTTTAGGCAGATTGATGTGGAAATGCGACATATTGAACTTAAGGCTGGAAAAATAAGAAGCTGAGAAGAACCAAATCTTGCCCGTCCCTAGTAGGGAAGAAGTTTGTGAATAATATTATCCTTGGAATCTGTTGCACAATAGTGTCGATTTTGGGTGTGCCACAATGATTCAGATCTGTATTCATTTATCCTGCTGCCTGGTACAGGGTGGTCCTTTGCAAGAGGGTTCTCTGCAGAGAAACCACTTGCAAAGTAGGTGTGATACTGGAATCTCCTGAGTATCTAATTAGCTGCACCCCTGAACTTATTCAGGGTCAGATCCAGGGCGAGGCTGAGGTGGTCCTGAGGTTGATCCAGGGTGAGTCAATCTGATCCCTGGATCGGGAATATGGGGCAGACAGTGGGGGCTTCCACAGCCCTATATATAATATATAATATTATATATTATAATATATATAATCTATAATATATATTATATATTATAATATATATAATCTATAATATATAATATATATAATATATAAGTGATATGCACACCAATTTGGATCAACTTTATGGTAACTGCTTTGGGAGATAAATGTCCCGAGTGTGCAAGTCCCAATGGAAATATCTGCCAAAATAACTGGATGGGGGAAAAAGAAGTTTCTAATTATCATTCAGCTAACAAGTTAATTAAAGATTTAGGGACACCTGAAAACACATGTCAACCAAGCAGGCATCTCACAGACCGCCCCACCCCATGTGAAGCTGTGGCTACCAAATAAAATATTTGAATTTTTATCGCACATGGATATCATTTCATTTTTGACATTTTTGACATACCTCTCATTGTCCCTTGTGTTCTGGAAGTTTCCCAGGGCTGCCTAAGTAAATATGATCTTCATTTTATTTCTTTGCTTACATTGCTTGAATGGTAGGAAAGAGAATCTAGCTGAAGGTTTTGGTCTCCCATGTATCAAGTGGCTAATCCAATGAAGCTGTTACTTTATCAGCAAGAAGGGAACCGTTCACTGCACAAAGTGAGGAATGAAGCAAATGGATTTCATGGGCATAACGCAGAGCTGGTCGGAAAATTGCCTCTGTTGCTCGGCTCGGCTGCATGGATTAAACAAAGGCATTTGCATCGTATTACCAACGTTAGCTATGAAATGCTATAGGAACTGATCAGCAGTGTTGTCACTTCTTTAAGGCCACTAAATTATTATTGGATGTCCAACCTGTGCAGTAATTATAAACATTGAGGCTGGGACAATCTGCAGTCCAGTAGCACTACAAGGTCTAGTGAACAATCCACCAAGGCTCAGTCTAAAGAACTTCCATTTCTTTTGATGGGGATTGTATGACCACCATCAAATTGGGGAAGGGGAATAAGTGAAATGAGGCCTTCTGGCTAATTTCAGTGTTTGGTAGTCCATTTGTACACACGCACCAAAACTGGGGATCTTCAAGCAATCACATTGAACACAGATACTTCTAAGGAGTTTTTTCAATATTTGATCCATTACTTCCATTTAGGCTGTTAAGCTAAGACAGCTCTCCTTCATAGATCTAATTGTGGAGGCTGAACCTCCTGCCCTATGAATGACCAGGAGGTGAGGGCCTTCTGCTCCCCACCCCCAGTTTTGCTCTCCTCAGGGGCTTTCCCCCGGCCCTAAATGAACCAATGGCTCCGCTGTGTTGTTGTTGTTTTTTTATGAGGCAGGAAAAAGAAGTCAGAACATCACTCAACACCTAAGCAAGCTGTCAAACAGGGGAGGAAAAATGCAAAATATGCTATAATGTGATAAATGCCCCGAAGGCTGAAATATTGGAATGAATGTCAGTTTGCATGTTCAGGACACAAGGGTGGAGCTGTATTCAGAAATATCTGGAGCACCGCATCTTCCTCACCTCTTTTTAAATGTCTGGACATAATGATCTTCTGGGGGCCCCTCCTTTTAGGTGGTAACGTACTTAATGTCACTTATATGTGAAGATCATCTCTTGAAGAACAGCCTGGACAGCATCACTGGTCTCACTTGGACATGAAAACTAAGGTTATTCCCTAACTAAATCATATACTTCATGGGGAAGGCAAGAAGCAAGCTACAGGAGCTGTTGGCAATGGCTATCTCAAACCTTGCACAGGAGGATCGCCGACCAAAAAAATCTGGAATTTCATGTTTGTCTGACCTATTGTTCAATGTATTTGCAGATAAGGACACTGGGACAAGGGCCTGTACTAGAGGAGATTAGAGATAGCTTTTTCATTAGATTACAGGTCATTCAGTTATTATAAAAATAGGAAACAGGATGAATAGGGAGGGGAAAGTGACATCAAATGACATTAAGGAGCTAAATGCAGCTTTCATTGTTGCTCTGGCTATTAGGCAAACTGAATCAAACCTATTAAGTTTTATAACAAAGCAATATGAACTTAAGACAAAATCTAATTTATTTACAAGGCCAAGTTCTGCTAGGTATAAAGCTGTTTTGTTTTTGACTCAGTCAAGCTTCATATTAAGAGCAGGAGTCCATTCATAAGGAAGAGGTCAAGCTGAGATGGTGCGCATGGATAGTATGGACTGCTGATCAGGCAGCAATGTCTTTTGTGAAAATAGAACATATAGAACCATATAGAACCGTGCAAGGCAAATTTGATATCACATGTCTGAAATGCACCCATGTATTTTTCTTGGCCACGTTTCATGGATACTCACAGCTAGAATGCAAACTCCATGTGCCTTTCCTGGGGAGGGACACTTCATGTAGGAGCAGGTCTATGGTACATTCATTTCCAGACCACCCCCCTGCTTGCCTCACTATTGTTACTGGGATGCCCAGCTGCTGAGCTGAGGAACTCCATCCCCTCCTCTCTGCCTGAGCCTTGCTGTGAGAAAGGACTATAGGGATCCTTTCTCAGATGAGCCATTTTGGGTAAGGTGACATGGAGATTGCCTGTACTACTGTTGCAGTTTGCCATGGTGGCTAGAAAAGCTGCTTAGAAAGGGGAAAATAGTAAGTTCCATGTAAAGTTAGAAATACTCACCAGGCCACCCCACCCAGAATGCCTTGCTCTGAGAAGGGTCTACCTTGGCCCTTTCTCGGTGCAATTTAAAGCTACATTTTGGGCTATTGCAAGAAATTTAGTGGTAGCTTGCATACCCAGTTACCCAGCTTTAGGAGGAGGAATCATTACCAGTGCCCAAAAGTGCACACCATGGACATCATGCCTGAGCTACATTCCTGCCCAGTCCTACTTAGCTGTGTGCGTGGTTGTTGCTTTTTTGGCAAAGTTCATAGGGATTTTAATTTCTGCCAGTGGGAATAAGCCTGCCAAAGTTAAGCACTTTAAGTCACACTGGCTCTAATCAAACTGTTAAAATGGGTTGTGTGCCAAGTTTCCTGCACCGATACACTTATGCCTGCCACAGCCTCCCCTAGGAAATATTACTACATAAATGTTAACTAGATGTTCCTAAGTGCAGAAGCTTCTCCTGGCTAAACTTTCATATTGATGCTAGCAAATTCCATAGGCCTGCAGTTTCACAAATACATACAAGAGACCCTCCAAATGTCCCTATTTTCCAGGGATAGTCCCAGATTTACAGAAGCCATCCTGGTTTCTGAATTGATCCCAGAATGTCCCACTTTTCCTTAGGACACCCCTATTTTCATCAGAGTAATGCCAGAGGGTATGGTAGGATGTCCCTATTTTTTATTGGAGAAATGCTGGAGGGTACGCATACAATAATTTAATTTGACCCAGAGCACACTGTTAATCAGTTCTGCAACATATTAAATAATGATTTGGAATAGGGAAGCCTTCAAGGCTCACCTCAGAGTGACTTATGTTTCCCCCTTGAGATTTCTCTTACCTACCTCGCATTAAAAAAAAAAACAGGAAACATCAGAAAATTTCACAGCCTCAGGGTTCAGGAAGGTGTTGTCCTTCTCCCACCAACCCAGCCCAGCCCAGCATGCTATGCCTTGGAACAGCACACAATTCAAGCTTTTAACCAGGTTTACAGAGGAGGAGGAGGAGGAGGAGGAGGAGGAGGAGGAGGAGGAGGGGAGGTCTTACTTTTCACCTGCCCTGTCACTGCTGCTACCAGGCTCGGGAGGGAAGGAAAGTGAAGGAAAGCGTGTGTTCTGATCACTGATTTGAAGGGTTATCTTTACTACTGATACAGTTCATTTTCAATCTGTTAATTTTAATTTGCCAGGGGAGCTCCCAAGATGCTTATCTCTCCTACATCGCCGACGTCTTAGGATGTTGCTTTCATTCCGGTTCTTCATTACAATATACCACAGTTATAATGAGCCCAGTTCAGCTAAGGATTCATATTTAATTATAGTTGTAATAACAGAGTTATAATTCAGGAATTGATTGTTCCCTTTCCATTTTTACCAGGTCTACTGGGATGACTATTTCATATCATTGGATTAATTTTACCTTCAAAGAATAATGTGATTTGTATATAAAGAGAGCTCTGGGTGCCATGGTTTCTCCCCTGCTCCCCGAATGCTGTTTACGATGCTGAGATGTAATCATGTATCTGTTTTAATGATTTGGTTATTTTTAATGTTTTGTTAGCTGCTTTGAGCATCTCCTTTGCAAGGGGAAAGCAGGATCCAAATCTTATCATAAATAAACTGCTGGGCCAAAATACTTGTATACTAAACACAGACACTCAGGTGTCTTTATGGTCTTCTGCTGTTGTAGCATTAAGTTTGTTTTGTTGTTCCAGTTGTGGGAGCACTTTTCATTGATGGATTTAGAATAAATCTTAATTGTGACCAAAAAAAATTGGGTGGGAGGGAGAAACGCTCTACCTGCTTCACCTGTCAGCTCAGTCCGATGAATATTCTTTTGTGCTTTAAAGGGATCCATTATTGTGCTCATGCCACTGGAAATCTGCTTTTGAAAGCCTGCTACCATTATTGTCTCAGCTGGGTTTTAAGGGGACTGCTGCACCCCTGGGTCATTAACAAATCACAAATACCTTTCAGTTGTGGAGAATGCAAACTCAGGTTGAGTGCCCCCTAGCTGCTACATCCACATACTCCTTTGCTTACTGCAAGAGAGAACAGGGAGGGAGAGGACATATACCCTCACCCTTGCTTTTTCTTTTCTGAAATGGGAACCTCTGCTAAATGTCCTCCTGGCTATAGAAGAGCTTTAAAGCTGGCTTGCCAGCCTCTGCTTCCACTGCTTCAGAGAACCGAAAAAATATCTCATACCACCACCATCCATTTGAGAGCCAGTTCCTTGAAGCTGATGCCATGGGCTTCTGGCCTCACATCTGACATCATATTCCCCCATAATGGAAGCTTTTCTTGAATCCAAGCAATGCTACTGGCATTCAGTCGGTTTACTGTGGGTTGTAGCTAGCACAAGCTATTTTCCTCCTTCGGCCTTCACATTCTGATAGGGCATGTTTAATTTACTCATAGAATAAGTCATTTCATGCAAAGCTGGGCTGTTCACCCCAATCACGTTTCCCTAACAAGTGAACATACATGATACGGTAAAAAGGGTAAAGGACCCCTGGATGGTTAAGTCCAGTCAAAGGCGATTATGGGGTTGCGGCGCTCATCTCGCTTTCAGGCCGAGAGAGCCGGTGTTTGTCCACAGACAGCTTTCCGGGTCATGTGGCCAGCATGACTAATCCGCTTCTGGCGCAGCAGACCACCGTGACAGAAACCAGAGTGCACGGAAACACCGCTTACCTTCCTGCCACAGCAGTACCTATTTATCTACTTGCACTGGCGTGCTTTCGAACTGCTAGGTTGGCAGGAGCTGGGCAGAGCAACGGGAGCTCACTCTGTTGTGGGGATTCGAACCACCGACCTTCTGATCGGCAAGTCCAAGAGGCTCAGTGGTTTAAACCACAGTGCCACCCGCGCTCGATGATACACATCCCTGAGGAAACATATTCCCTTCAGAAATTTGAAACTTTGTTGGGATTCAAATCCCATGTGTGGAACATTGGCCCTTCCACTGTGTCCTCACCTCACGTGCCTTCATCACAACCCCTGATGTCCTCCACGAGTTGGGAGAAAGGTCTGAAGCTGGGAGTCTGTTGCATGCATGTCTGCTTCCTTCCAATTTGGAAACCTCATCATATCAGGTTGTAAATTGTGTAGGGATCCTATAAAGAGATAGCAGACTGCCCATTTCCGACCCGCCTAATGTGTAGAGCAGCAGTGGGGAACCTCTGCCCCGTGTGCTGAATTAGGCCTGCCATACCTCTGAATTTGCTCTGTGAAGCAATTTCAGGCAAGCCACACCCAGCTTCATATGATACCACACCCTGGTATCAATATTGATGATGCCATATGACCATATTAATGGTCCATCCAGCCTAGTATCCCTCTTTGTCTCTTGCCAGATCTGGATGTTTTCAGAAAGTGTATGGCACCACTGGAAATGTAAGGAATCCTCCATTCCTCGCCAACCATTCCCAACCTCCATCACCTTAAGGCAGTTGTGAACAATACATTCTAGTGAAAGGACAGAAACTGTGATAACTGTGCTCCTGGGGTCCATGTAGCACAGAATAATTAATGTGCTTCCCTCACAAGAGGAGCCCTGCTAGATCAAACCAAAGGCCTGTGTCCTCCAGCATCAAGCTTCTCATAATGGCCAACAAGTTCTCTGTGGAAAGACCCAAAACAGGACTCCCACATGTTGTTTTCCAACAACTGGTATTCTGAGGCCTGCTGCCTCTGGTGCTGGAATCCAGCCATCATTACTAATAGCCAATTTTCTTCTGTGGTGGTTGCACTTAAAACAGGATTGGTTTTGGCTTCTCCATCTGCTGCAGGGAATCAATGCTATTCTCTGTAGAATGGAACCGAAATCCCAAGTTCATAGTAAGAAAAACCAATGGATGTTAGGTAAACACTGAAACAAAGAGTATTCTCTGCACTGCAGAGAAAACAATGTTGACATAGAAAGAGAATGAGCATGTCTTTTCTGCAACAGGTATTTCTGGCTAAAACCATGGCAGGGCATTGACCCTGATGACAATCTTGATGATGCCATATGAAAAGCATGTTGCTAAGCTATTTTACTGTCGTTCTCAAGATCCTACCAGGCTTGAGATATTAAGTAATGTCCTGAAATAAGGCTTAAGGGCTGAGGTGTCAGGCTTGCTGCCAGCATATAAAAATTAAAGCAGGGAATGAGGTGTGTATCTTATGTTCTCCCACACCTGTTGTGCTGGCTTAAAATTAGCAGTTACTTCTCTGTTGGTGTGTTGTATCAAAATAACAAACACTCTGGATGACAGAATTTTCAGTCCTCCTGAATATTTCAAGTGTCTTGACATTTATTTACTTTTAAAAAGAAAGATGGAATGCAGAAGTCTTGTGATTTTACCTTCTTTACCTTCTGCAAAGCATGCATCCATGAAAGAGGGAAAGAGAAGGTGACTTGAGACATAAAAGGAGTGATTGATTTGATTGTCAAATTATGTTGGCATCATACTCGTACTAATTGTCTGTGTTCCATTCCATTACTGTAGCCTCACCCTCCAATGTGAACAAGAAATTGAACTTAGGGTGGGGCTATGTAAATGAACGGTGGGACAATTCAGGAAGAGGCTTGCTTCTAAACCAGGGCAGGGAAACCTGTGTCCTCCAGATGTTGATGGACTCTAACTCCCATAATCCCTGATCCCTGGTCATTCTGGCCGAAGTAGGGAGACTAGCAGCATTTAGAGAGACACAGATTCCCCATCCATTATGTAAAGTAATATTCTTCCAGGGTCACTCCAACCCAAAATTCATTTAGCTATTCCTGTATTACAGGGGGTTGGACTAGATGACCCTTGGGTCCCTTCCAAATCTACAATTCTATTATTCTATGTGAAAGTACCCTGAAATGTCAAGATTCAAATGAAACTCAAAGCAGCAACAATGCCATACTTTAAAAGGCCCCCTTGAAGGCTTCCAGGATTTATTTGTGATAAATTTATTTCAACTGCAAAGGAATGAAGAATAATGTTAACAATTTATTCGCAATGCATATTAATTATTTGCAGTTTTAATGATCTGCTTATTTCCTACACACACACACACACACACACACACAGGAAATGGTTACCGAATAGTGAGAATGATCCGAGTCATATATACCTGATCCTATGTATCTGAACAGGCATTTCATAGTCTTCTGCAGATTTTTAGCAGTGCCTCAACAACCTTTTAATTTCCCACTCTCGTGATCTTGCAAAATGCTTCATCTACAATAATTTGATCAATTAAAAAACAAGAACATCAAGTGAGCAGGCAGGCTTATATAGCACTCAGCCACACAAAAAGATGAAGTGTTTTTCCATTATTTTCTCAGCCAATATTAAGGTGTTTTCTATCATAACTGAGAGGAATCCGTTGATAACTAGAGGCAAAATCTGATTATTACTTTGACTTCTAAATAATACCCTATTCGACTTCAAAGGGTGTGAGTTTCCTCCCCCAGAATCAGTGTGGTGCTGTAATCTCTATGACGCAACCCTTCTGACAGTAAACATTCGAAAGGCAGAGTACAGTGTTTTAGAAAAGTGTTTTCTGGGAAATGTGTTTGCTCAACACTGTCAACAGGACTCACACGTGTGCACACTCACAGGTGAGGCAGGTAAATCTGGACTGACTGCTCTATTTGCAGTTGCGAATTGCCTCACACAGCCTTAGAACCCTAACTTGGCAGGCCCACTAGTTGGAAACTGAACGGCACGAGTTTTTGTCAGCCTGAAGCCATGAACACATTATAATGGCAACAACAGAAAACTTTTTGAGAAGCAAAAAGGAGGGGGGGGGGGAAATAGAAGGTTAAACAAAGCCAGGTGTTCATTTCTGAATTCTCCGAAGCATACCCCAAAGAGGTAAGCAGCCACACTCCAAAAAGAAGTCAAGGTAAATGCAATAGAACAAACTCAAATGGTTGACTACCTGTCCATTTAGAGACAAAATAGGACCACCAGAATAGATTGTGTACCTGAAACACAGCTAGAACCCTGACAATAAAGAGACTGTTTTGCATTTAACTTACCCAGGTCACATTCACACCATACATTTAAAACAGTATGGCACCAATTTAAAAAGGTATGGTTTCTGTAGTACGTGGAAATTATAGTTTGTTAAGGACTTACTGCAGTGGTGTAGCATGGTAGGTGCAAAATTTTTAGGGGTGCAAAATTTTAATACCCAGTGCTGCCTCAATACAGCTGTGTGCTTTTGTCTCTGGGCTCCGTTGAAAACAGCTTCTCCATGCGAACCAGGAAGTGACCTCTACAGTCAACAGAATGACTCTTCTTTTCTTATTTCTGTGGCTGCAATCTCCTGGGTGACGTGGACACCATTAGGCAGTTGAATGCACATTCTACTCTGACTGTTTCTCTTCTTCGTCCTCCCCACATGGCCCTGGGCACTGGCAACTCACGCTACGCCTCTAACTTGTTGGGAGAGCCTTATTCCCCTCCCAGAACTGCAATTCCCAGAGTGGTCTAACAATCAATCCCTCTTCCCAGGGAACTCTTGGAATTGCAGCTCTGGGAGGGCAATAGGGCTCTCCCAACAACTCTCAGCACTCTTGACAAACTACAATTCCCAGAATTCATTGAGGGGAAAGCCACGAATGTTTAAAGTGGCATCATAGTTCTTTAAATGCATGGTGTGAATGTGGCCCTAGTCTTTTGCAGCCCAGTGAGCATAGCTGAATGTGTTTTTTATATGTTACTATATTTTCTATTGTTATTGTTTACTATGTTATGAGGCCTGGGCACAGCTGGCTTTGATAGCCAGAGAGCAGACCAGAGGGAAGAAGTTTTCCCTCTGGTCTGCTCTCCAAACCATGCCCCTAGCTCGCTTATGGTTGACTGCAACCACAGACAAGCCCCAGCAGTCAGTGCAGCGTTTGTTTGAAATGCATCCCTGTTTCTTTGTTGTAAGCATCTCTGAATTATATTATTATTATTATTATTATTATTATTATTATTATTATTATTGGTAGAAAAGTGGCATACAAATAAAATGAATGAACCAGCCTGTGGAATTGAGGTTCTAATAGCCTGGATCACCGTTGCCCAAAGTAGAGTAGCTTGGGTAATGACCACATGTTAGATCCCTTCCTATAACATGTACTACACAGAACTTACCATGCTGTGGGAAAACCAGCCCTGTGAATAGACTGGGCTGACTGATGTGGGTGCTATGGTTTTGTTTTGTTCTGATTGCATACCTGAAACTGAATAGCTTTTCATTGCTAGGATTTTCTGCAAGTGAAGACAAAAGGTTTGTGTTGGCATGGAACTAGATATGTATGGAAAAACTGATTCATTGGTTAAAAGAAACAGAAGCCACCGGTTCTCTTCTCTATTGATCTGATAAATCAAAAGTACATAGTATGCTGGAGTTCCCCACCCACCCACCGCCTTCAGGATCAGCACCAAAATACATAATCACAGGAAGTACACACACCTTGCATTGAAGGTTTTTTTTAAAAGGGGCTATTTGACTCTAAACACTTTCTCATACACAAGTGCCTAAATATAACTTCGACCATTTAGAGGAAGAAGAAGAGGGAATTAATTTAGACTATAGAATGTCTGGGAAAATTCAGATTGGGATCTAATCTTTACAGGCACTGAATGACAAAAAGTTGGCATATCTGAAAGAGATTTCCAACCCGGCTACAGATGTCAAGTTTGTGCCCAGAGCCTGGTCTTCTTTTTCAAAGGTTTTGATATTCTCCCAGCAGACCCTTAAAAAAATATTCCATTGTGTTTCAGGCCTGGTTGGCAACCTAATAGATTTGATCTCAATTTGCTCTAACAACTGATATCCATGTTTAGCCGATAGGGTGCTGCACTGTGCAAGGTTTTCTGATGTGAATTTTGTAATAGTTCCCTCTCAGCACGTTTACTACTGAGAGAGAGAAAGAGGCGGTGGGGAGTGGAGTGGCTAGGGTGTCAGGCTCTTAGTGCAACCCTCGCCATGTCTACACAGGATTAAGTCCTATTGAATTCAATGCAGTTTACTCCCAGAAAGTGGGGTTAGGATTGCAGGCGCCCTTTCACCCATGAAGTTCATCGAGTGACTCTGGGCTAGTCATGCTTTTTCTCAAGCTAATCTACCTCACAAGGTTGTTTGAGGGTAATATGGGCAATGGAAAGAACAATATAGAGTGGAATTAAGGGACCACAGAGTATTGCGCGCGCTCTCGCTCTCTGTCATTTATGACTGATATGGAAGTAATATTTCAGAATGTGTCTGCATTAACAATAATGATTGGAAACAGATTTCCCCCCACAAACTGCAGAGGGAATTCATTTCCCTTTTCTATCCTCTCCCTTTCTCCTTTCAAAATGAGGTTTATTGGGAGGTATGTTTTAAATAAACCATCTTATCCGTAATAGGAACATGATATTGAAGGATCAAATAACAACAGCGAGGAATTCCAAGCAAAGAAAGCCGAGAATGTGAAGCAGTTTCTGGGCAAGGCCCTGTTAAGATCAGTCAGAATGGTGTAAAGCGCTGTTTTGCAAAGCGATGTCTGGTTGGCACACCACACCAAGTGGTGCTTTTTGTATCTAGCCCAGGCATTTTAACGGCATTCACACCATAGAAGTACTTTGGTCTGTGCTTACAGGTGTTGGAGGGGTGAAGAAAGAAAGCAAAAAAAAATAAAAATAAAGAATAAATAAATAAATGCATTAATAGCATCCACCAGTTTATAAAATCCCCATTCACACATATGATGGTCAAACATTTAGAACCAATGTGCTGTGAAGCAATGAGATCATGCCCCTGACTCCCCACCCCCCACCCCCCAAAAAAGCTGGGTGGGGTGTCACAGAGGTTGGGTAAGAGGGAAAAAATAATCTTGGTGTTCCAGGGCATAAGGTCTTATATTAAAAGCAATGCTAGCTTGCTTCTGCACACACAGGGTCGATCCCTTACCTACCCAACCCTTTCAGTAGCACCTCCCTGGACTTCCTAAAAAGCTCACCCTGAAGGTTGTGAGGGGTTTTTAGGAGGCACAAGGAGTGGAAGGGAGGCAAGAAATGAAGGAATCCACGGCCCCTTTCTGTGTAGGTGGATGTGGAGGCAGACCCTTACTTCCAACGTACTTTCCCCCATATTTAAATAGGTTCTCAAGACTTAATGACTGAGGCTTACAAAATGGTGGCAAAGCCAGGGGCAGATGGAGGCAGTTTGGCATAATCAGCTGACATCGTTTTCTACTGATATCTAATACATCTCTGGAAATAGCTACATTCTTTGCCAAAGTGTTTTCCTTGTAGCAACGAGGCCTATATTTCAGTTTTTCTTAAGATGAATACAGATGTTTGCTCTGACAGGATTGTGACAACATCCCTATTTTAGTCAGAATTTGTCAATCCAGAAGTTCTAAGTGGAGAAGGGTTTTTGTTTATGTTATTCCTTTCCTATCCCCACATACCTCTCAAAAATATTATTATTTTACCCATATCCTATAATTTCCTCTCCCATTTTCCTTTCACACTCACCTTGTACCTTATCCCTCCTCCCTGAAAAACCCTGAAAGTTTCTTTCACCCCTCGTCCCTGGTTCTTTTACATTCACTTCTTTCTCCTGTAACAGCTTTCCTCTCTTATCTCATTCCTTTCAATAGTAGTTGTTGTAGTAATAATTATTATTACAGCAACCACCATCAACACTCTTTATCTCAGTTTCTAATTTCCTTCAACACCTCCTCTGGCCTACTTCCCTCAGAGGTGGGTGACCTTCCTCCCCTCCAGAACTTCTCTCTGAGTCATCTTGTTTCCTTCATACTAGGTTTGTTTCTTGGAGAACTATGCAATCACTTCTCTCTCTCTTTTTCGGTAGGTTGAAAAAAAGCAAAAGCGGGAGGGGGGGGGAGAGCAAACGCTGCTTTGCTGGCTATTCTCTGATGTACTGCAGTCAGCATTGCTCTGTTCAGCTTGGATCCTGCAGCAAAATTGAATGCCACAGAAAAGTTAAGGGGCCTGCTATATTTGACATGATGTAATCCCAGCTGGCGAGATGTAATGAGTAAGCTGTTAGAAGACTGCTTCTGCTGCTCAGCTCTTGGACTAGGTATAATAATTACAGCAGAGCATGCAATCCAGCTTTTGTTTGTAATCAAATTTTGCCAAATCCCCCATTTTTCCCTTCAACACCCAAGGGTGTTTTATGTTGTTATGGTTGCCATAGACAAGAGATTGCCTTAATTTGATTCAGTGACAGTTTTTGTGGAATTGAAAGATTGCTTTGGCTTTCTTGTTCCCACAGGATGCCAGGACATTTGAGGGAAGCCCTCTAGATATTATTTATTTATTTATTTATTTATTATTATTATACTCCACCCATCTGGCTGGGTTTCCCCAGCCATGTAACTGCCCACCCAGAGGTACAATTTAACAGGGGCAAAACTGGACAATTAAAACAGAACGTTTTCTGAAGTTTTCACTAGAATGTCATATGCACTCGAGTTGATGGCATGAATGGCTCCTAGTTCTTGAAAATCTCAGCGGAGAAGGATCTCATGACAGGGGCCCCTTCCCTGGCCACAGTGGCGGCCCTACCACCACATCAGCAAGTTTGCGGCTTCAATTCTCTCACTAGGCTGTAAGTTATTGCCTTGCCAGTCTTGAAAAGATCACAGGAAAATAGCTCTCCTAACCTAGAAGTTTGTTACTGAGCACTAGGTAAAAAAAGGAAAAGGATCCCTGGATGGTTAAGTCCAGTCATCGTGGTGCTCATCTCACTTTTTCAGGCAAAGGGAGTTGGCATTTGTCCACAGACAGCTTTCCGGGTCATGTGGCCAGCATGACTAAACCGCTTCTGGCTCAACGGAACACTGCGATGTAAGCCAGAGCACACGGAAAGACCATTTACCTTCCCGCCACAGTGGTACCTATTTATCTACTTGCACTGGCATGCATTTGAACTGCTAGGTTGGCGGGAGCTGGGGCAGAGCAACGGGAGCTCACCCCGTCGCGGGGATTCAAACCTCCAACCTTCTAATCAGGAAGCCCAAGAGGCTCAGTGGTTTAGACCACAGCACCACCTGCGTCCTTTACCTTTACCAGAGAACTAGGCCCGCATAGCACAAGCTGTTGGTGTTCAATGACCTGAAAAGAGGATTATACAAATTCACGGAGGATAAGGTACTCTGTGGCTACTAGCAATAATGACTATGCTCTACCTCCAGTGTTGGAGGCAGGATGTCCCTGAAAACCAGTTATCGGAGTCACAGTTGGGGAGGGTGCTGTTGTGCTCAGGTTCTGCTTGTGAGCTTCCTGTAGGCATCTGATTGGTCTCTGGGATGACAGGATGCTGGGCTAGATGGGCCATTGACTTGATCCAGCTGGGCTCTGGTGTCCTTAACAGGATGCTGGACAAGATGGGCCTACATAAGTTCTTACTAGCATAACAGGAATGACAGTGGTGCCCTGGGATCATTTGCAATTGCATTTTCCCTGCCTTTGATTGTTAAGCATTTGCTGTCTTATTTCTAACCCTAAATAAATATTGCACAGTGACAATAATTCACCAGAATTTGCCTCCCAGCTTCTGCAGAGCTAGCTCTAGCAATTTTCAGAGATGGGATTGACTTTCATAAGCAACTGCTTGGACATTGGACACAATTGCTTTGTGACATGGGCATGAAAGAAGGCAGACAGAGCTGACTGAAGCAGAAAAAAGGAAGGATGAGTGATTGAAAATATTAAAGACTATGAGAAGTACATAGTCACTCTCTACAGTAGCTGGGAAAAGAAAATCAATACTTCTTTCTCTCACACACCCTGCCGCCCCCAAATACCCTGAGATATTATATTCAGTAAGCTCCAAAGTTCAAATAAACATTTTCCACAGATTTTTGAAGAGGTGTGTTGTCAGACTAGAACAGTAATATTAAAACAAGCCAACAAAATAAAGGAAGCAAATTTAAGAAAGTGACAATGTGGTTTGGGAAGATGGATATGCTAATAAAATATAATGCTTTTTGGTCACAATCCAGTTGCTTTTAACTGGGGTATCTACAGAAAAGTTATTATTCTAAAATACAAAGACACAGATAAATAATGCAGAACACTTGTCTCCAAGCCAACCTTGGGTGGCTTCAGTGAGTTGCTTGGGTAGGTATAGCTGGAGACATCTACAATACACTTTTCATATTTCATCACTGATCAGACTAGCCTGGACTGTAGCCATAGAAGATAATCATCAGGGAATCACTAGTCAGGAAAGTGATGTAACACTGTGAATAGAGCACTTGCTTTCCATGCTAAAGATCCCAGGTTCAATCACTGGGAAGTGATGGGCAAGATCCCTGTCTGAAACCCTTCAGAGTTGCTCCTAGTCAGTGCAAATAATATTGAGCTAGATAGACCAAGTTTCTGCTTCAGAAGAAGACAACTTCAGTTTATGCATGCCAACCCATGGTAGCTCCCTACCAGTTTGAACATAAGTCTCCAATACAGGTGGTTTTGACTCAGGTTGAATTTTAGATGTGTGAAGGTGGAACTTGGTATAAGAGCATCAAAACATAGGGTAATTTTATTTGCATTTATCCTTAGCATTCTCTTCTTTATCATGAGCTCATTTGTTTAAGCTGTTCAACCCTGTAAAACTCCCATTTGCTTTGTTGACATAGGAAATGAAGAAATGTTCTTTCCAGTTATTTCTTCTTCCATTCTCAATTTAAAGTGCTGCCTCGTTAACTTTAACATCAGAGATCCTATTGTGTTCTCTGCTTGACTTCATCTTGAGAATTATATTTTTAAATTATTAAAAGGAAGTCACAGGAGGATCAGAGAGGTTAAGGATGAAGTCAAGAGTAGAACACAGTTAGATGCCCAATGTCAATTTTAATGGAGCAACATTTCAAACTGAAAATGAAATAAGAAATAGAATCAAGTGATTCTGATTTTATAATTAAAAATATAGTTTTTATGTATATTTGAACCATTAGCAATTAGCAGGTATGTGTGAATTATACATGCAATTTATTTAAACCACCCAGAGTGGCTGGGGAAACTCAGCCAGATGGGCGGGGTATAAATAAATTATTATTATTATTATTATTATTAATTATTATTATTAACATTTCTAACCAATGTTTGGTCCTTAAAGGGTCCCTAAGGTGACTTCCAAATTAAAACACTGAGATATAGTTAAAAACATCAAGAATATAATCAGTAATACAATAAAAACATCCAATAACATGAAATTCTATTGGAGTTATTCCATGTTAGCATATCTCAATTATATTATAATTGAGAAAATTTCTACTTTTTTAAAGAAATAAGAAGATGGCATCCTATCCTAACCAATGTTTTCCAAATGCAAAATCTATAAAGAAATGAAACTTCCAACTACATGTTTAAATGCACATATTGAGAGAAACATATTTTATACCAATATGTATGCTCTCTCTCAAAATGTTATTTAAATGCATATGTTGATAAGATTCAGCTGCCAAGAACTTCATAACAACATTCAAACAGCAATATCTGATAGATAAGTTCCTATCCAACATTATTAGTCCGAGAGAGGGACAGATCAGATCCACATATATCAAATTCTTCAAGGATCTCTCCTCTGAACCACCAAATTGGCCTACTGCAAGGTTTGTCTCTGGCTACTTGAGTTGGAAATATCTGTAACCAGCTGGTAGTTTTACCTCATTACAGGGTTGCTCGCAAATTCAGCAGATTAATACAGATGTAGAATGAAATTATGGGTATAAATAGGTGCAAGAGACATCGACCAGAAACATATTCACTCACCCCTACTTTGGGGGAGGAGACGTGACAATAGAGGATATCGTTCAATCAAAGGTAAGAATTGTTAAGTCCCATAGATTTCATTATGAAATTTAAGCATGTGCAATTCTATTCCCACTTATCTGGAAGGAATCCCATTGAATTCAATGGTCCTTTACTTCTAACTATACATGTATAGGACTGAAATGTTAATCTCCTCCACTGAAATCAGATTAGATTAGATTCAAGTGGCACCTTTGAGGCCAATTTTCACAGAGTAGAAGTTGCAGAAATGGAACTATTGGCAGCAAGCAATAGGAAGCAGTTAGGAATATAGGAACAAAAGAAGCTACCTTGTATTGAATTAAACCAATGCTCATAAACTGTCAACCCTCCCTTTTTTGCGGGAAACTCCCTTATTCCAATACCGTTTCCCGCTGCTATCCTGGATTGTTGATATCCCTTAAATTTCCTGGATTTCAAAGGAAGCAGCCCCTCTCCCTCCCTGCCGGCCAGGGAGGCTCCTCAGCTGCATTGCTCGGCTGCCAATAAGGAGTCTGAGACTGACTGGGGGGTGGAGCTTGCATGCCTTGTGCAGCCAGACCCTCACGCCCAGCCAGACAGACAGCCTGCCTGCCTGCCATCTATGCGCTCGCTCTTTCGCTCACCCATTCGCACGCAGCCTCTGGAGCGCAGGGTGGCGAGGCTACTTGGTGCCATTGCACCGCCCTAGCGGCATCCCTTATTTTCAAATCCAAAAGTTTGAAAAAATCCCTTATTTTCAAATCCAAAAGTTGACAGCTTATGCCAATGCTCCATCTAGCTCAATACTGATGGCAGTGACTCTTCTGGGTTTTCAAATGAGGATAATCTCTGCCCTGTCTGGGCATGCTAGCAACTGAACCTTCTGCATAGCAAAGCAGATTGTCTACCGCTGAGCTACAGACCTTCTGCAAACTGCTGAGTGTTTACATTCAGACATACTGCATCCAATTTTAAAGAAGCAGTTCGCTGTGCTACAAATTACTTGGGGAAATTACAAGGAGTACATGATACGAGAATAGTGCATTGTCCCTATTTAAACTTTAGTTTATACAGTCATAATTCTGTATGAATTCTTGCCATGTTTCTTCATGCTCCAGAAGAACGGGATAATTTCCACTCTTTTATGCAATATCCAGGAAAGCTAATTTTGCTTTCTTTCACTTTGTCGCTTTTCTTGTATTCATTTTATATCTGGTTTTAATGTCAGATGTATGACCAATTTGTATGTTTCCTGCTCTATATGCACATAGCTTCCAAATGATGTCAAGATGCACAGATAGACTGCCCAATAGAAAAAATCATATAGTTTTCTGTTTCCGCCTTAGTCTCATGCAGCAAAAATTATAAGGATCCTTGATCCTTCTAGCTTGGTGTTTTCTACACTGACTGGCAGCAGGGTTTCAGGCAGGAGACACTCCCAACCCGACCTGAAGGTGCCCAGGATTGAATCTGGGACTTTTTGCATGTTGCGCAAATGCTCTACCGCTCAGCTATGGCTCTTCCCGAATCTGTTATGGAATACGTTTTCATCGACTTCGGTCTATGTTTATCAGGCTGTGTAGCCTACAGTCCATTTCATCAGAGGCATGAGGTATTATCCTGAATTGCAGGTTATAAATACATAGCTGGGGGTTGGTAGAAGATTGCAAACAGTGAAGTCAAAAGGAAAGGAAATACAGAGAAGTACAGGCGGTGATAATTACATTATTAACAGTGACCACTCACCCTGGTGCACAGAGTTGTTGATAACATAGACATCCTAGCAGTCTATGCAGATTAATCAGAAACTATGCAGATTAACTGGATAATATGTGAAATTCCCTCTTTATGATGTCCATTATTGTCATTGCAGTGTACGCAGGCATACACACACACACACACACACACACACACACATACACACACACACATGTTACACACACACACAAATAATCTACCTACAGCATACAGTGCAGCTGAATATAACAAAAGCACAATAAATACTATCAGGAAATGGGTTTGAGATGATTTATGTGGCTCCTTGAATTGCCGAATGACCTTGCTGATAGCAACCATCACTTTTCGACTGTTAAACAGTGAAAGCTAATTTATTAAATTTTGCTTTCTTGGAATGCGCCACACTCAGAGGCCCAAAGCGGAGGGGAGAGAAAAGGAGCAGAGTATTTATTTTAAAAGGAATAGAACTGTTCATTTCGTAAGCAGAACAGATGTGCCGTGATTGAAAACGTGTAACGTTCAAAAGAGCCATTGTCACACAAAGCAGATGCTGAATATTTAAAGAAATTCTTTACAATTTCTTTCCAATGATGTATTAATTTACATAATCATAATGTGGATCCATTCTTGTAAGCCCCGAGGAATGAATAAAAGTGACTTTTCCATGAGTTTATCTTGGCAGCCCAAGTGTGCTTGAATAACTTTGTTTTCAAATATTTAATAACAGGGCAAAATCTAAAGGAAAAGCTTGAGAGGGATTGGTCTATTTTATTTGATAGTGTCAAGTGCACAGCATATTTTTGCAACAAGGCTGTTTCCTGGGCAATCACTGCACTAGCTCAAATAGCATGCATAGGTTTGTAATTATGAATACATATCATATGAAAAATTGAGTTATGATAACTTGAGATGCATTGATTTCAACTGGGTTGTGCCTATGTACCTGGAAGCAGGATTAAAATTATTGCCTGGGGTCCAGACTTCATGTAGTTCTTTCCCAATTAGGGTTTTTCCTTCTCTTTCAAAGAAGTTAGAATATTGAGTGCGGGACCAGCAGTAGAGAGGAGCTGCTTAACCCTTTCACTGCTAGTTCTTTGTCTGCTCATAATTCCCTCCAGCTGCTTTTCTTCTTGCAAGGGAAAACGAAACAGAGATGCCAGCCCTTTAAATAGAGGACTGGCCTCCCTAAAGTAGGGCACAAAGAGATCTTAACCGCAAGATTTTTATTTTTCACAACAAGCAATGGAATCCCCATGGCCTTGTGATTGGGTGGATTATAAGGAATATTTCTCATTTAGTTCTTAGAAGCATTGATCTGTCTATTTATATTGAAGGTGAGGAGAGTCATTGCCCTATGTCCTTGTAGTCTTGAAATCTGGCCTCAAGCCAGCCTGTTTAGTAATAATAATCCTTTGATCATATTCCTTCTAGAAGTGTTTTGAACTTAATAGATGTTTCACTGCTGTTACAAGGAGGCTGCTTTTTGCCTTTGCTGTTCCAGTTCTCCACATTCAGTTCCATTTCTAAGTGTATAATATAAACTTCGTTTGCAGACAGAGAAAACAACGATTGGTCTCAGATTTCAGAATACAGTAAACTTGTTTGCTTGACTTTGACCTTAGTTAACTTTCTCCTCTCCTCTCCCCACCCCCACCCCCTTTAAAGGAAACCATTATGTTCATACAACTGGCAGGATGGACAAACATCTCACAGCTGGAGTCATTATTTAATATAATTATGAAATACAGATGTTTTCTTCTAGACTAAAACAATTCTTCCAAATTGTGGGAGCAGAGAAGAAAGTTGAGTGTCCTAAGGATATTCAGGGTTTTATTATTATTACTTTCTTGCACTATAAGTACATTTTAAATTACATATGTATGATCTTGCTTAGAAATTATGTGGAATAGAACAAGGTTTAACATGGGGCGCCAAACCTTGAATTGGTGCAGCTCACCAAATTTATATTAACCTTCAAAGGCCTCTGTTGATTCATACCAGTAGAAAAAGCCTGTGTTGATTCAATCCAGCTGCAGAGGCTCTGTGTACCCATGGGAGGTCTGGCACACCACCAAGCATCTGTACTTCACAAGGTATTTGGGGGTACTAAGGCACCAAGCTAATATCTTACTAATGTCTTCAGGATTATCTGTAGAATTACAATGACTGTATCCAATGCTCAATGTTCTTCTCAGAATAGACCCACTGAAATTAATTCACTTAGGTTAGTCGCATCAACTTATTTCCATGCGTCTACTCTTGAGTAAAACTGCCCCAGATGTTTTGAACCTTGAGTAACCAGCAAATAATGGGACATTAAATTCCAGTGAAGGCCTGAGTGAAGACCTCAACAGCGTCAGTGACGAGTTGAATCTCAGAAGGGAGGATGCTCCGAAGGTGGGTCACCACCACTGGGAAGGCTTTCCCTTGCATCACTGCCAAATGAGCCTCAGTAAGTGGCAGGATCTTAAAACCAATCATCTTAAATCTTGTTCTTGCTGCACATCTGTGCTTATGCTCTGTCAGATACACAAACACATATTTCTTCTTTTATGGCTACAGAAGTAGAGTTTTCAGAAGTAGAAGTTAAGCAAAAACAAACAAGCAAGCAACATAAGTAAAGAAAGGAGAGGGCGACTGAGTGACATCTTTGCATCTAAAATATCACATCACATGCAACTGCAATAAAAAACCTTTGATTATCTGTGGGGTTTTTATTTACTATCTATCTATCATCTATCTAACTATATCTATCATCTATCTATCTATCTATCTATCTATCTATCTATCTATCTATCATCTATCTGTCTGTCTATCATCTATCTATATCTATCTATCTATCATCTATCTATCTATCTATCTATTTATCTATCATCTATCTATCTAGCTATCTATCTATCTATCTATCTATCTATCCATACATACATCACTAGTCACACATAAAGAGGCCTCCCTATTTGAACGGAGATATCAGATATGCCACTGTTATCTGCAGGGAGGAAGCCAATGTATGTGTAGTTACTTATGTGTTCATGTGACTGCCCACCCATGCATTTACATTTCTTCCCTCCAGATATCAGTGGATGACTCTCCAAAGGATGGGGTCAGTGGCATGCCTGATGGCTTGCCAGCAGGACACCCCACTCTCCAATAGGGCCTCCTTCATGCACAAACATCAGAAATGTCCTGATAAACTTCTTGTGATGGACACATGAAGGGGGCTCATCTACCAAATGTTTGGAGATGCCATGAAGCTGCCACCAGTTGAAATTTCCCTTTTAACGGAAAGCACAAACAGTTGCCTCATCAGTCTTTTGAGAAGGACATATATTTTAGGGGGGGCACCCCCCAAATCTTCATGATGTTTCTAATCTGGACACAGTTCAGAATTTCCTGCAGAACTTCATTCTTAGTCTCTTCTAGCTTTAACACCTCAAAAAGTTCACATTTCAGATGTGTACAATAGAAAGAATCTAGATAGTAACTACACTCTGAGGATCTGACACAGTTCTGTCACAGAGAGCTTGTGATGAGTGTGAAGTTGTACATTGGATTGAACAGTCCATGAACTATTCATTTCTCACCTCCCAACTAGATATAAAGAACAGATGAGGAAATTGTTTCCTATGTTTTTTTGCTATCTTGAGACGTCAGTGAGAAGGCCAGCAAAAATGTATGGTTTAGTTACAGATTCCTCCGCCCCTTCACAATTAGACTCTTTTACTTAGGCCGTCATGTTTGACATCATTAACATCACATGCATTTTTGCTTTCTCTTACAGCCCACACAGCAAGCTACAGCCTTGCCTCTTTTTTACTTTACATAACCAAATTGCCAGAGACAATGGATACCATAAATAATGGCCTTCGTCCTGATTTAAATAGGGGGAAGGTTCTCCCCGCTAAGCTTTTTAGACACTCTGTTTTTGTATTTAGGACAAATTTCTGAGCAAAGAAGAAAACTAGAAAGGTCAATGATTAAAAATACCTTGGAATGAAATGAGGAACAGGCTGAGAGGAATGTGTTTTGTAAGGAACGCCTGAAACTTCCTGTCTCTCTCTGCCCTGAGCACATTAGCTAGTCTGCCATATATTATTCCCAGTAGATCAAATACTCTTGCCCAGTATTGATTTAAAGTACTGTGGGCTGACTCTTCACAAAATAAAGAAACCTTTTGCATGTAAATGTTTAACTCTTCATGACCAAAGAGAATTTGAAATTCAGTAAGGACCCCTTCTGTCTCTACCTCAGGAACATCATAGTGCAACATGCCTCTTCCTTACACTGCTCTGGTAATGTTGTTGCTGCTTCCCATGTCAGCCTTCTTCCTGATGCTCCTTGGGTGATGGTCAGGTGAAGGAACTGGATTGCTAAACAAAAAACAAAAAAACAAAAACAAAACAGGATGTGCTGTGCTAGATCAGGCCAAAGACCCATCTAGTCCAGCGGTGTCCAACCACATGGCTACAGGAAACCCACAGAAATTGGACATGAGTGCAACAGCTATCTCCACATTAGGGTTCCCCAGAGACTGGTTTTCAGAGGGATACCCTGACTAGAGTGGGAAAGAGCTGCATCCCAGTAGGCCCCATGCTGCTAAAGTAATATCAGAAAGTGCCCTTGAACAATCAACTCTGAAGTTGTCATATTTTGAGATCACTCTGCAGTAGTAGTGCCAAAGGCACCATTGCATAAGACTAGGACAACTTTGGAATTGATTGCTCAGGGGAAGTTTCTGATATTACTAAATTGTGGAGTGATTTCAAAATTGCCTGGCCATTAACAATGGAATATCACTGTGCTTGCTTTGTCCCACAAGGATTGAAGTCACTCTATCGTTCCTTAACTGAGAAGGAATTATAACTTTTACCCTGAACAAAGCAGAGGTGACATTAAATGCATCTTGTTTTTTGTTGCCTATAGTTTGGCCTTCAGTGGCTACTTCTGCTGGAGGTTCACTGGAATGGAGGAGGAGAGGAAAGATTCCAGTGCTCCAAGGGGCATACTGACAGCCAGTCTTTTTCATCACACCTAGCATCATTTCCCTCCATTTGTGCTACTTCAAAGGCATGTGGAAAGAAGGGAGGGAGAGTTTTAGCATGCCAAGGAGAGAAGGGTCCTCTCAGTGTTGATTTCAGTCTCCTTTTCTGAAGATGGAAAGATGGGAGGGAAGAGGGAAACTAGGAAACAAGTCCAAAGAGATGCTGGAGGAAGACATTACAAAATTCAAAGAAGTCTGAATTTCAAAGGGTGACTGTGCTTTGGTTTGTATACTGTTTCAGAAAGCGCAGATTAGATAGGCTCCCCTTTCAATGCAATCTGAACCAAATCCTGAACCTCTCCCTTTGCAAATGAGATGGTTACGATTTTAGCTAAAGCACTGCATTCTTGTGATATCAGTGCCTTTCTCTGGTTCCCATCCTTAAGACGTATGGAGCAAAAGGGACCATTTCCTGAGCAGCTATTAAATGGCCCTCCCTTGGTCTGCTAGGATATTTACTAAAATTAAGAATTATTGGAATTATGGATGGGTAAGCTTTTTGAAGTGAAGTTCTTTGTAAACATCAAAGCATTCTTATAAGTATAGGGCTACAAGTTGTTTAATTTAAATCCATGTTTATACCATAGGTGGATTAGGTTTGTTTTTGTTATTTACAGGGAAGAGATGAAAGCTTTCTGTGCTTATTGTGAAGCCCATGTTCTCAATGAATTGCACGATTAAAGTGTCGCTCCAAACTAAACGGGTAAGTCTGAACATCAAATGCAGTGCAGCACCACATAACTGAATTGTATGGTAACTCATTCTCTTCTCTAAAGAAAAGAAAATCTTTTAAACTGCTTTTAGTTTTGATGGTCTCTTTTTCATTATTTAAACAGACAGAAATGAGGCTGCTATAATGCTAAGCAGGCTGGCTCCTGGTAGCAGTGAGAATCCTATTTAAGAAGCAATGTATCCAGTTCTAATTTCTCCACTCTTATATACTAATATAGCTGTACCGGTAATCTTTGCTCCACCTGCTTCACCACCTTTCACCTTTGGATCATCTTTCGCTTTCCCAAGGGGGAAGCTGCTTTATATGCTTGGAACAGCCTTCTGTGGCTTTCAAGAAAACCACTCTGAGCATGCTCAGAAAAGATGTTTGGGCTCCTAGGTCTACCATAACAGTAGACCTACTATCATTAGATACTGTGCCTGGATTGCCACCATGACAACAGGAAGAAGGGAGGAACTGCACAACCAGGGCTAAGAGCCAGTAGGTCTCGTAAGAGACCCATTTATCAGCACACTTCTTCCAGAATGGAGACAAATGGGTGGGACATCCTGACCAAAGCAATACTTTGGGCTGAGTGGTGCAGAGAGCTGATTGGGAAGAGAATGGGAGATTATGCAGAAATGTCCTAGGGGCCTCTTTAAATTCAAATCAATTATAGAAGAATATGTCTGTTCTGGGCCTGAGTCATCTATATGAATCCAATTTCAACAAATGAAGTTATGAAAACTTGTGCTTTGTGGGTATAATATGGACTGCACACTCCATCACCAGTGTGATGAGGGATAAGTACAAATATAGTATAACGAGATATAATAAAGAACAACTGTGTTTTTTCCAGACTCAATTTGCATGCTTGACAGAATAGAATTGCGGTCCTTATATTATTACATCACTCATCACTGAGCTCTGAACTATATATTGCTTTAATAAAGGCATTAAAAACCTTTCTTTCACCGAGTGGTAAATCGGTTAATATACAGTATATGCAAAGTTGGTATGATATGAAGGAATTATGTGGTGATTTACCTCCTTCTGTCACTGAATTAGCTGTTTTTCATTTCATTTAGGACTATCAACTGCAAAAAAACCAAAATAAACTAGGCCATTTGAGATTTGCTTGAACATTTCATTTTATGAGTAATTCTTCTGCCGGAACCAAAAACTGTTACTACATCTTTGAGCTCCCTGCAATCATTTTTTCTCCCTGTAATTTGCTCATGTATAAATGAAAGTTGCTTATATTCGGCAGCAATTAGCACTGCTGTTTAAACACTAGTAAAACCTCTCAACTTCGCACAGTTTAATTTAATTTCACCTCCTGATTTACACTGAACTTCTAGAGTTTTCTGACTGGAACATATGTCACCTGTGATGGATGGTTGCGGTATATTTGGTGCTACCATTCATGCCTGATGCTCATTAGCAGATTTGAGGCTGCTTCTAGCTCCACCCCATTCATTGCTGGGTTTCCGTTTCTTTGTTTATGCTAAATGGTATGTTGTTGACAAGCCTGTTCCTTCTGCAGTGGAAGTCAGCACAAAGATTGATCTCCTGGATTCTAAAGGGGATCAAATTATGAAGGCTTATGAGCTCCTGGGAGAAAATTCAAGAAGAAAGCGATGCTAAATGAGAAGCTGAGAAAGCAACATCGTTTTGTGAAATGTAGGTCACATTTGTTTAAGAGGCAACTATCAGGAGAGTCTTTGGTTCCTTTCGAAAATGGGTTCCTTATGTGCAACTAAAACGAGAGCTGCTAAGGATCTCTCATAACCACTTCAGCTGGAAAATACTTGTGAGTTTTCTAAGGATATGGCACAGAAAAGGAGACAGATCTGCAGCAGAACGCTCTGCAAACTCTCTGCCAGTGTGGTGTAGTGGTTAAGAGCGGTAGACTCGTAATCTGGTGAACCGGGTTCGCGTCTCCGCTCCTCCACATGCAGCTGCTGGGTGACCTTGGGCTAGTCACACTTCTTTGAAGTCTCTCAGCCCCACTTACCTCACAGAGTGTTTGTTGTGGGGGAGGAAGGGAAAGGAGATTGTTAGCCGCTTTGAGACTCCTTCGGGTAGTGATAAAGCAGGATATCAAATCCAAACTCTTCTTCATCAAATCTGAAATGGATGTAAATCAACATTTATTTCTCAAATAATTCAAAATAAACTCTTTTACTCAGATCTCATTCCACAAGTTCAGCCCCCATCGTGTTTCTGATTATGCTATTTGAGATCACATTGGAATCTAAATAGCACCAGGGAGAGGAGTTCAATACCGAACGTGGATCAAGGATTAAAGTCCTTTCCTCCCATGGACATGATTTGGCTCCTCACCACACCAGGCATTTCCTTGCTTGCTTATAAAAAGCTATGCCAGTATTAAGAACATCTAGTTTGGACATCAAACACTTTTAAAGAGTGTCTTCCTAGGGTCTCAAAGTGGGTGGGAACATAATTTCCTATTAAAACTGCACCCTAACACTCACCCTCATCTCAGCTCGCAGCCACCATTTTTACCATGACAGAAGAAATGCAGCAAACTGCAGCCCAAAGTGATGCAAGCCAGGATTTTCTTGACTATCTAGCTTCGTTTTCCTGATAGGTGGCTTGCCCCATCACAAAATGGTCACCAGAAGCGGAATGGCTATGTTCAATGGCTGTCAGCATGTCTTCAGATTACAGACCCCAAACTCAATTCTAGTAATGCTTTGTAGTTGTAGTGTGTCCTCTTTTACTTAAACTGAGTAGTATGGTGACCGGTAAGTAGGCACAGGGTGAAAACACTTCAGGGTGAATTCTGAAGGACATTAAAAGTACTTAACCAGAAGTACCACTGTACTGCAGTAATGTTGCAAGCTCTTCTCCATGAGGGCTAGAAACTGCCTTTTATTTTATTTTTAAAAATAAATCATTAAAACCAAACTTCAGGATGCCATAGTATATGCTATACAGAGCTGACCAAGATGGTGTCTCCCCACCCCACCAGGGAAGAAGGAGTGAGGGAAGATCAGGCACAAGGAGTCGGGGGGGGGGGGGAGAGAAGAAAGATTGACATCAGGTTCTGCTGTCCTTGTGTATTCTGCCGCCTAAGGCAGTTGCCTCACCTTGCCTCATTGGTGGGCCGGCCCTGGTAGCATAGCTAGAGGAACTTGAACCACACACAGCCCTTTTCTGGCAATGCATTTATGTTGGTTCAGAGATTCATTCATTCAATGCAACTTGGAACCTGGCATTGTTCTGAGTGACACACACAAGTTCATTCACTGACACTGGCTCCTGTTTAGAGAAAATGGTGTTTATCAAATCACATTGTACAGAAGTGACAAAACAAGCGTTCCTCTGCCAAATGCTTCCCACCCCCCACGTTGCTCTATTTCAAAAACAGGGCTGTCATAAAAAACATTTTCTAATGCTGAGTAATGTATGTACATGTTTTTCAATATCACCTTTTTAATGCAGCCAACTGGTTTACAGGAAATGTCAAACTAGACAGAAACAATTAGTCAGCTACTTGAGTTCCAGAACAAGGTGAAGTGCTGTGGTTTTTTCCTCCTTTTTCTTTTACTGTTCACATGCTGTTAGTACATGAAGTATTTGCTAGCACCTTTCATACTTAAGTTCAATGTTAACCATGAATCATCCAACTCAAGGCAGGGTAACTTTTCTGTCCTGTTGTTGTTGTTGTTGTTGTTGTTGTTGTTGTTGTTGTTGTTGTTGTTTAAATTTGTTAGCCACTGTTTTTTTAATAAAAAAATGGCTCAAAGTGACTAAACAGGATAAAATACAACAGGTAGAAACAAGTAAAATAAACCCTAGAGCAGTGATGGCTAACCTTGACACTCCAGATGTTTTGGGACTACAACTCCCATCATCCCTGACCACTGATCCTGTTAGCTAGGGATGATGGGAGTTGTAGTTCCAAAACATCTGGAGTGTCAAGGTTAGCCATCACTGCCCTAGAGGCTAGCTTAGTTACCAAATTCCCGAGTCAATACAATGGTGTTAGCATGGCACTTATAAAAATGGTACCAGGAGAGCATTCAACAGATGGCACCATGACTGAAAAAGCCCTTTTCTGTTACTGAGTAGATTTATCACATGTAAGGATGGAAGACAGATTTGATTCAGTTCACTTTAAAGGTGAACCTACCGGTACCTAATTTGCACTTTCTGAAACAATATGAGAATGGAAACACTGCTAAATTCAAGAACTCGCAGTTCTGTGAATTTTCGAGTGCAGTTCACCAGCCAAATAGTGTGAGCAAAAACGCATATACTGGGGTAAAGGGTACTTAAGAATGCATATATTCATGAAAATAATTTTAAAAATGTGTTATATTGGGGAAAATTGGGCTGCAAAAAAGTGCATCTACTGGGAGATGGCGTACAAACATGAGAGCCAATGTGGTGTAGCGCTTAGACGTGGGAGTTGTTGTTGTTTAGTCATTTAGTCGTGTCCAACTCTTTGTGACCCCATGTCTTCCACTGCCTTCCACTGCCTCCCACAGTTTGGTCAAACTCATGTTGGTATCTTCGAGAACACTGTCCAACCATCTCGTCCTCTGTCGTCCCCTTCTCCTTGTGCAATCAATCTTTCCCAACATCAGGGTCTTTTGCAGGGAGTCTTCTCTTCTCATGAGGTGGCCAAAGTATTGGAGCCTCAGCTTCAGGATCTGTCCTTCCAGTCAGCTCTCAGGGCTGATTTCCTTCAGAATGGATAGGTTTGATCTTCTTGCAGTCCACGGGACTCTCAAGAGTCTCCTCCAGCACCATAATTCAAAAGCATCCATTCTTCTGGAGCAGGAACTGGCAAGCCACTCCAGTATCCCTGCCAAGAAAACTCCATGGACAAAGACAACAGACGCGGGAGACCAGGGTTCAAATCCCCACTTGACCATGACAGATTCAGCCATCCCTGAAAGGGGACAGGAAAACAAAAAGGTTTGAAAGTGAAGACTCAGAGCTGGCCCACTGAAATTAATGAACCCAAGTTAGTCACGTCCATTAACTTAAATGGCTCCATTCTGAGTAGGACTAACAGTGAACAGCACCCAAGAAACTTGAGCTTTTCTTTTTTGGTACAGTGCCTAGTAAATGTGGGGCACTTTTATAAATGTTAAATTAAAATGCTGATACTGTTGCGAGAGCAGCCAGTTTGTGACAATGGGGCTGGGGGGGGGGGTGCAAAATGTCATAATGAGCAAAGGACAGGTGAGATCTTCCGAAGGAGAGATGCTCATAAGAATCTTCGCAAAATGAACGTGACATTTATGTTTTATACCAGGCGACTGCTCGAGAGCTCTGGTGGGGCATGTTCAAAATGGTGTCTGGTTATTTCCCCCAAACCTGATCAACTACACGATAGAAACAAAACAAATCCTGCAGTGTAAATTAGTGATTCCCCTCCCTGCAAGCCGCTGCTGAAATCATCAAAAATTGGATTGCTTTCCTTGGATAAAGAATGTGTCAGCAAAGAACACATTACCTGATAAAATTACTTCAGGGAGGAAGGAATTCATGCATTGGTGTAGCTTGAAAGGTGTTTATGATGCAGTGAAATAAAACAGGAATATACAACAAACCTGGATGCCTAAGTAATGAATGAGTATCAATCGGAGAAAATTGACTTACATGCAATCTAGTTATTTCTGCCAAAAGAGGAGGCAGTTGGGGGGGGGGGCACATGAACTCAATAGCTGAAGCAAGCTGAAGACTTATATGGGACACACAGTTTTTTTCCCTCTCGCTCTCCCTTTTAACCAGATCCTAGCCTAAACAGACCTAAGATCTCTTGGGAGAAGTTCTATTTAGCTCAGTGGCAGTAATTGCAGCCCTAAGCTACTGACTCATCCCCTTAGCTACTCCTAATTATGCAGAAATCTTGTTTTACCCTCCCAAAGTAGAGAAGAAAAATAAGGTTTGTGAATAAGGGTGGGTGGTTGTTGTTGTTTTAAGAACTCCTTAGTAGAATTACATTGAAAAGCAAGCAATAAATATGTTTAGCAGACCAGCTATCAACAACTCCATGGAGGGAAACAAGAAATGCAAAATCTAATTTTCACCCCAGGGTTTTGTTTTGCTTTTTTAATCCCCCTTTGGAGCTAACTTTACTTAATGTATGTGCAATTTTTGAAAACAGACAACAAACTAGAGCAAGGGAATGTGCAAGAGAACCCATTCGTCTTTTCATAATGGACCCTCTGTGACCAGAATTGTATCAGGTGAATGTCACTATCTGAGGCCATGGGTGGCAAGTTCTCATTCTGCTGCTGGGGGATTTAACATAAGCCCCCTTCAGACATTATATTAGGACTAAATGGGGGGGGGAGACATCACAGCAGCGAGCTTCTCTTCTGACCTTTTTGCATTCATTAGAACAGAAGCACTGGCCATGTGCTGTAGTCCAATGACATCTGGAGGGCCACAGGTTCCCCATCCCCACAATACAATGTGGGTAGGCAGCCTTTGCATGGCTCTGTGAGAGAGATCCCTCTACACCTACCATCTAAAAGCAGAGGGCTCAGAGTATGCCAGTGTGGTGTAGTGGTTAAGAGCAGTAGACTTGTAATCTGGTGAACCGGGTTCGTGTCACCGCTCCTCCACATGCAGCTGCTGGGTGACCTTGGGCTAGTCACCCTTCTTTGAAGTCTCTCAGCCCCACTCACCTCACAGAGTGTTTGTTGTGGGGGAAGAAGGGAAAGGAGAATGTTAGCCGCTTTGAGACTCCTTTGGGTAGTGATAAAGCAGGATATCAAATCCAAACTCTTCTTCTTCTATGCACAAGTTCTAATAAAACACATAGGCTGCCACAATGCTGCTCCACCACCCTGCGCTAAACGGTAATCATTATGTTTGAAAGGAGCTATAGAATGTAGCTGTTCTTCACATCCAGCAAAGCCGCTCTGGTTTCTTTAGAGAAAAAGTAAGATAGATGGATGGGTGATAGGTAGATAGGTAGACAGACAGTGTTGTTGTTTTTTAATCTCGCCCATCTGGCTGGGTTTCCCCTGCCACTCTGGGCAGCTTACAACATATATAAAAACACAACAATACATCAAACTTTTAAAAAAACCAAATATCCTATACAAGCAACAAACAAAGCAATAAATCGATAGAAATCGATAGCAGCAGCAGCACCACCACCAACAACAACAACAAACAGTTTACAGTTATACCCAAATTAAAATAACCACCAACTCCAACTAAACATTTACCCAACACCAACCCGACAAAAACAAAACAGAGGAACCAAAATTTGAATCATTTAAAACATTTTAAAACATTTTAGCCAATTGCCACAAACCAAGAGTTGTTCCAGCAATGTCCCAGTGGCTTCCCAAGAGCCTCTTTTAGCTGTTCAGGGTGAGTCTGGGCCCCACCCCAGGTGGAAATGGGCCTTGCAGCAGGGAGCAGATCTTTCTTCCAGCACTCAGGCAGCAACAGCAGATGTAGATAAATAGAAACACATACATATGCAAAACCAAGAAACAATAAATGCTCAAAGAGATAACTAGCATGAGGAAGTGTGTAAGTGAGGCTAAGGGCTCATCCATAATTGCTCTACCGCTTCCTCCCTGGGAAAGCCATTCTTTACTGTGGACTCTGAACCAACGCCAATCGGGTTTCCCGCAAATCGACACTTGCTCCGATTCAGCACTAAAGAGTGGCTTTTCCTGGGAAAAGCTGTGGGGCAAACAGAAAACTACTCAGGCCTATGGGACAAGTGGAAAGCTGCTCAGATTCATGCTTTCTAGGCACGGGACAAGCAGAAGTGTGGCCAGAGCTAAGTAATGGCAGCAACAGATGCAAGCGAATCAAACAGACATTTGGTTATGAAGTCTTGCCTCACTTGTTCTGGCCCATACCCTCCTCAAGGGCTTTTGTCTGGCTGGAATGTGTCTTTGCCTCTTGCTTGCTTGGATGGAGGTGTTTGTGTGGTTTTGAACAGCTGGAGCATAGTATACTATGTGAAGGTAAGAGATGCACCCGTTGCTTCCCCAATTTTACCTTTGACCCGACCCACCATTAGCATTGGAGGGAATGTGGCCCTTGAGCTAAAATTCTCTACTCCTGGTTAAGACATTTTTCATTTGCAATGATATTTTATGTTGTTTCTTTTGCTCATAATTTTACAATATAGCAACCGGTTTTTACTAGGTCTATATATTATTCCCCCCACCCACCCATTTTCTACATATACTAAAACATATAAGAGGAGGGAAGCAGAAGCATTTCTGCACAAGTTGAAAACTTCTCATTATCTGATGTTGCAATCAGATTTTGCACAGAGTTACTAGCAGAGCTTAACCACAAGAATCAGATTGGTTTAAAAATCTTTCCATAATTTGCTTTGGCAGCTGCAAATATGTGATTGCATATATCCTGAAACATAAATATATCTTGCTGAAATTTGCATTTTTGTAAGTGTGGTTAAGGGGGGGAGAGAAAATATTATAAAGAACTAGAAACGCCCTTCCTTCCTGATTAACTTACTATTTTATTTCCTTCTTATTTTTCTATATCTTGACCTATCTTTTTTTTACTTCTCCTTAAGATATTTGTTTCTGTCAGTGTGCCACATTCAACCTTTTCTATGAAATGTCTATACTTATTTTCTGTTGTTTCAACAAAAAAATTAACTCCTTGCTCCAAATATTAGAATTGATTTGTGTTTATTGAATAATGATGAATGTCTAAATCAAGCTGAAATCTACACTTCTTTTCTTTCAGAAATGTTATTTCACTTTGAATATATGGACACGTATAGTGCAGGGCTAGGAAACCTCTAACCAGCGGCAGCTGCACCATTAGGGCAAACGGGGGACTGCCTCACCAACCTCAGTCTGCCCTCAGCCAATCCCCAACTGCCTGCCTTCTTTCTTATGATCAGTTATGAGGTGACTCTGCCTGGCTTTGGCTCCACCTACTGTTCGTCCTCCAGCATTATGTCCTGCCAGTCTCAATGGGCAGCAGCCACCAGTACTTTTAACCTTCCAGATATTAATTCATTGTTCCATTTGTCTCCCATCTTTTCTCCAAAAAGATGGCACACACGGTTCTCCCCTTCCCATTTTTATCCTCCCAACAAGCCTCTGAGGCAGTTTAGGCTGAGCAGTACTGACTGGCCCTAGGTAACCAGGTGAACTTCATGGCTGAGTGAAGGTTGAACTGGAATCTCCCACGTTCTTCAGTCTTACACCATGCTGGTTCTCATTCCTGCCGGCTGGGTGACAACTCCTATACTGTCTGACCCCTGGCCATGTTGGCTGGGGTGGATGGGAGTTGGAATCCAGTAACATCTTGAGGGCCACAGGTTCCCTCCTTGAACTGGGAGGGAGTCCTTTCTTCACAGAGTTTCTTCAGAAAGATTCAATGTGTGTGTGTGTGTGTGTGTGTGTGTGTGTGTGTACACACATCATAAATGACCCTTTGAGATGATTGTGGGTTCTTTGTTTAATTGTGGTTCACAGAATCATGTTTTTTTAGCAAGACCCATTCTGAGATGTTGCATCACAATGGGCCTGTGGTTTCTTACCCACCTGTTTGCCTTTTACTTAAAAAAATGAGAAGAACCCTGCAGGATCACACTGAAGATCTATCTGGTCCAGGATCCTTTTTTCCACAACAGCCAGTCAGATGCCTCTGGAAAGCATTATGTGAGAGCAACAGCCCTCTCCTCATTGTTGCTCTTTGACAACAGCTACACAGATAAATACAGCCTCTGAACTTGGAGGGTGCATTTAACCATCATGACTGATAGGCATTGAAAAACTTGTCCTCCATGAATTTGTCTCATTTCCTTTCAAAGTCATCCATATGAGTGCTCATCATATAACTGTGCAATACTGACCTAGAACTTGAGATACAGAAAACCACCTACTTGTCCATCGAGCTTCTATTGAGTACTCTAACTGGCCATGGCTCTCCAGGATCTCCTACCTCTTCCTTTTAACTAGGAATGAAGGACTGAGCCATAGGGCCTTCTGAATGAAAAGCAAATGCTCTACCACTGAGCTACGGTGACACCATTGTAGAGTAGACTTGGAGACATAGGTCTGGGACCCTGTTGCCCATGAGGGAGTATCAAATGACTCCCAGAGACAGCTAGCTGGCTAAATGGTAAGCTTACTGGCGTGGGGCAGGAGAACAGAGTGAACACGATGGTGTGAAAGTGAGAAAAATTGGAGTAGTGGCAGCAGCTAGGAGAATGTGACTGAGCAGCCAGGGTAATATGGGGGTCAAAAAGTTTCATAATAGCAGCAAAGGTCTAAGGACAGCACAAGCCAGGTACAGCTAGGGCACCTTCCCTCAGACTTGGCCATGTTCCTGCTGAGGCATAGTCCCTGTTCATGTGGCCATCACATATCTATTGGTTTGACCAAATTGGCCTGTAAATCCAAGCTGCTAAATTGTTTCTATTCTATTCGCAATGCACGCCATCTATTTGTTTAATTGTCGTGTTGCGGAGGAGACAATTGAGATAACATTCTCCATCCATTTGCTTATAAATGAGGAACTGGTACCGGCAGCTTAGCAAACTTAACACTAGCAGCTTCATTTAATGGAGCATGAATCTGCTTAAGCCAGCCATAAATATTTGTGGGCAGCATGAATAAAAATAATTTCTAACGAATAATTACAGCTGAGATTAAGAGTTGACATATTGCTGCTTGGCAGCCGCACAGCTGGGTTCTTAGCTCAGAGCATTAGACAAGCTCGATTACTTGCAACGGGGGGTTATTTATTCTGCTGACCTGCTAGCACAATTCTCCTCAGGGCTCTTTTTTTCTATCAGAACTTAATATCTCACAGTGTTAGCATGTCTGTTTACTTCTTCCATTAAATCCACCACCACCCCCAACCTCCCCAGGTGGTTCATTTAACAGGTGTGATGGATATTTTTTAAAACACTGTCTCTATTATGCTATTGTTTCCAATTTAAATGGGTTCCCTTGGGCAGAGATGTTCATATTCAGATTCGCCCCCCCGCCCTCCCCCCAAAATGGAAAGACAAATAAACACAAACCTGTGCCAAGAGACTGGGCATTTTATGGCCAAGGGTTGTGCCAATCAATAACAGTTGCTTATTTCCTGTAAAGAGGGATAGTGTGGTGTAGTGGTTATAGAAGGCTGGGCTAGGACCTGCGCTTCCTAGGTTCCAATTTCCATTCAGTCATGTAACTCACTGGGTTGCTTTGAGCCTGTTATGTTTGTTCAGCCAGAACCTACCTCACAGGGGGGTTGAGGATAAAGCGTGGAGCTGAGGAGAATGGTGTATGCCACCTTGAGTTCCTTGCAGGAAACCTGAGGTATACATGTAATAGACAGAGCTTCACAATTTGCAATAATTTTTTTTTTCTAGACCTGCTCCCTCCCCTCCCTCAAATTAGATTCTGTTGTTGTTTACTTGGCAAATTGCAAGCGTCCTGTGGTTGAAGATGGCTGATGAATTGAGCACAGAGGACAAATGTTTCTGCAACTTGTCTGGCTTGTATGGCTAAAACCATGGGGTAGGAAAATGAGGTGTTTGGCAATGTGTTTTTCACTTTGGGGGCAACCTCTCAAGCTAGGTCTTGCTCCCTCTTGTAACATTTCAGGGCCAAACTAGGCATGATGCTAGAGGTGCAAGGACTTCCATCGGATGGTTTCATGCTTACATTGCCATCGTTTTTGAAGACTCCTTAAGTTACTGGTGTAGTGGGGTGGAAGGGAAGAAGTGCTTAAACTTTTCACTATGGAATGTTTTCACATTCAAAATTCACCACCACCACCACTGGGTTTTTTCTGCTTTGGGGGGGTGGGCAGGGGAAAAGATATCTGATCTATGTACCTTTCCCCCTGAAGAAATCAAACAGTTGGGTCGGCCATTTTGATCAGCAAAACAACCTGAGGTATTAGGCACCCCCATCTATGTTGGTGTTACATCATATCTGAAGTAATATCTTCATGCCTTCTGTGTTGTGCCCAGTTTGGCCCTGAGACAATGTGCTTTTTCAAGAATACTTGTATTTCTGCTCCATGGGATAGTTCTACACCCTGAATAACTACTGTTACAAACAGGAATTGTTGGAATCCAATTCTGCTTCACCTCAGCCACCATGGTAAATTTCAGGGAGTTGTACTCCAACCACAGCTGAAGGACCACAGGTTATGATTTAAATCAATCTCAATCAATACGTTTGAAATACATTTCTTATCCAAGGGTATGTTTTTCAAACTTCCTGAGGACTTCGTTCTTCTCCAGTGAAACCTCTTTCCCTTCTCTATTGAAATCTAAAATGGAGGAACCTCTGTTATGGTTTGAATAAGTGGAATGTCTTGAGAGGAAGCCATCGGTTCATTATTTCATCTTCTTGCTGTGACGAGATTTTTTTATATACTCATGATGCCTCATTAAGCTTACTTAACATCTTGTGAAATCCACGTGGCTAGTATCCACTCCTTAGAAGCAGTCACTCCTATTGCTGGAATGCAGAAAAAAACAACAGATTCTTTAAGTGCCTGGCCAAAGGGTGAAAAATGAGCTTATATTAATAGAGGCAATAAAATGTGCATGTGCCACAACACTAAAAAGCCAGCATTTCATTCTTGCACACCAAGAGTTGTGTAATCCCATCAGAAATTCTACCCTACTGGTTTAACCAAGGTTATTGGTATATACTAGCATACTTGGTGCTATAGATGTTGATGATGGTGGTGGTGATAGTAGTGTACAAAGATAAAATATATTCTGGGGCGGTAGTAAAAGATTATGTTTTCTGTCATTAATTGGGAAAAGAAGGGCTTAAATTACTGGGGGCGGGGTACACTTCAACAATTCCACTACAACTGCTTGCTCTAGAATGGGCTTGCCACTTTGGGTTCCTTTGGGAGGAAGGGTGTTATGCAAATCAATCAATCAATCACCCTTGGCCGACTCTCCAAGGACCATGTGTCAGCTGTATGCTTGCTCACCTCACATTCTTTCATGCACTCATTCACAACGGTCAAACAAAGGAGATACACAGAGGCACACAGCACTTCTGACTCAGTAGATACATGAAGACCAACTGAGGAGAGAGTTTATTGCCTCCTCTCCACTCATCAATCTGATGAACCAGTAAGGGGGAAATTTGCATCACTATTAGGGGACTAGGTTTCACTCTCCATGGTACTACCTCTACCAGGGCTTTTTTTTTCAGCCGGAACTCACCGGAACCCAGTTCCAGTACCTCTCAGGTAGGCTCTTGCACCTGTCAGGTAGGCACCATTACCATTATAAGAGAACAAGGGAGACATTCATGGTGTTATGGCACCTCTTTTATAGAAAAATAGCACCGGTCTCTTCTTTTTTCCCCTTCTCTGCTGCCCAAGTTGATAACAGAGATGGATTTATGGCAGCGTGATCAGTTCTTCTCCACTGGGTGCTGAACCTAGGGCATCAAAGCTATGATGTAGCTAACTGAGAAGAACTGGAGAGAAGTGGGGGGGGCTCAAATTTTGGGCTTGCACAGGGCACTGCTGAAATTTGAAAGTCTGCCTCTGTCGGGGCAGGTCTTTGGAGGTCAGAAAGATTCACTGGGATTCGTGGTTTACCATGCCTGAGTTAGATCAGTGGCACATTTGTTCTGCATGTTGGGTTGTTATGAGCTGGAAACAACCATGGATCTGACTGGGCTATGCTTTCCAAATGGCTTCCAAAGGAAGACAGTAAAATTGAGAAGAGCAATATGTGGGCAAATGCACTCTCCTTTGCAGTCTTAGCCCTCTACTAGCACTGCAAACTGGAGCCAAGAAGGAAGGAAGTTTGACTGTTGTGGTTCATGCCTGTCAGTTTGGATAGCAAGCAAAACAATCCTAAGTATAGGAAGCTAGTGGAATTTATGCCAGCTTCAGTTAAGGTGATGTAAGTTATCACATCCCAAACTCATCGAGCCTGGCAGAGTGAAAGCAAATCTTTAAAACAGAGTTTGCCTTACACCACCCTTTTTGCTGGCATCAAGTTCCGACTTGTTGCCAGGTCACGTGACTGAGCTGAAATAGGTTTGGAATAGGTGTAAGCCTCTCACTGAGACCCACACCACACCCTTACTTGGGACTTACACCAATGTAAGTTCCACCAGCTTAAGTTAAGCACCAGCTGAGCCAGCACAGAGTTGTTCAAGCCAAGGTGATGAATTTAACATATCCCAGATGTAATGCCAGCTAAGCCAGGACAGCCCAAGATCTGCCTATTCCAAACTCATATATCTGGGCATATATTGGATTTGGACTACATTGTAAATGTGGCATTTTGTGAATCCTACATAAGCCCACTGAGTTTAGTGGTGCTTCCTACCTGGAAACTGGGTATAGGATTAAAGCCTTAATTAATTCACTTGCATTAGTGGATTAACTAAAAATCGAAAACCATATTTGCCCTTTCCTGTACAACTTTGTGTCCATGGTTGTTCTGCTTCTCTTCTAACATATAGGCTTGCGAGGACGTGATCAGGAAAGGGGCTCCAGTCATGTGGTAATGGAGGAGCCACACACGCCTGCAACCCGGGTTGCGGCAGAAATGCAGATCCACTTTCCACCCTGGGGAGATTCCTGGTGATTGCACTGCAAGGAGTTCCCCAGTGGCACTTAGCCTAATTGTTAACCCAGCCCTGATAAGATCTCTCATACACTTTTAACTTAGACAGCTATAAACTAAAACAAAGTCCTGACATGGCAAGTGTTAAGCTTGGGGAAGCTAGTGGGGGGAAATGCATTCGTTATAGTTTAGATTCTTTCTAAATATAATGTTATATAACTTGCCTCAAGTATCTACATCGGCAAGTGCCTCCAACTTCCTTGTTCTGCTGGGTGAAAATGTGCAAACACAATGAAATTTTAGCAGGTTTCATTTCCTGGGAAATTGATGCATAGTGCCAGCTGAGAGATACCGGTAGAAGAGGAAGGATAATGTTCTTGCTCTGCTCTGACCTAATTAAAATGCATTTTATACAACCCAGGCATCATTTACTTATTGATAACCGTTGCCCTAAATGCCGTTCGATATCAGGATAATGTTACCCTAGTGCCTTTAAATATAAAAATAAAAGTCTCCTTGCTTCTTTATCTACTAACACCTCAGTTTTGATTCAGGCTGCAATCCTTACCTGGAAGCAAGTCCCAGTGAATGCAATGCAGCTTACTTCTGGGTAGAGGTGTATAGGACTGCACAGCTAATCAGAAAGGCAAAGGCAGCCAGTGAGAGGTTGCCAAAATATGACTCACAAATAGTCAACCCATTACTCCTTCAAATGAATTTCAGTCATATCCTGCAAAAGTACACAAACACAGAGAGACACAGATTGGGTAAGTATCATGTCTAAACTGGGTAATTGTCTATGTAAATGAAATAGTCGGCCATGCAGTAATACAATTTCTATATCCATATGTTCACTGCCAGGACATTGTCTGCCTGGATATTTGGTTGGATTTAAAACATAGTCACATCGCTGCATATACATCTGGCACTCTGTGAATGAACGAGTAACTGTTTCCAGAGATTAAAATGCTCAAAAACATTTCACAGCACAACAGCAAGCGAGTCAATGGCATAAGAGTTCATTTCGATGTTACTGCCAATGATGACAACTAAGATTTAAAAGTCTTCAGCTTGCAATTAGCTTTGTTTTTGCTTTGTTTGTTTGTTTTTTTAATTGGTAGGAGTGGGTTTACATCACCACGTATTTTTCAAACCTTCATATTCTGTGCTTGGTCTGTAACCATAGTAAGAGCTTTGTCAGATTATATAAAGCTGGCGTTGACTTTGCAGATATATAGATATTAGTCAAAGCTGTCGTTTATTCATCTTTCTAAACCCTTCTAAAACACATTAAAACATCTGGACACCTTCTGCCAGGAACTTCACCTGCACAAACCCCACTGAAAGAAATGTAAGCTATACAAGATGACATTCAACATGATCTCTCATGAAATACCCATTCCTTTCAATGAAGCAAGAGATGTTCTCTGAAAATTGTGCATCCTTGGCATTTATTAACAGATACTAACCACTTTCCCAAAATAGTTATAGAAGTATTTCCTGCAAACTCATTGGGTGCAGCGTGAAGCGTTAAACTGCCGTACTCTTTTTCTGATGAACAGAATTTTACAGATTATGTCTACAGTGCAAACTTCAGCTGCTGCTATCACCTGGTCAATCCAGGTGGCAGAGGCCTGTGAGTTCATACCTCTTGCACTCCAGTCTAACAATGGTCTCCAAGGCTCAGGGGTAGGAATTCTGACAGGCTCCAGGAATTGTATCCAAGGCATAAACATCCTGTTTGTGAAACATGGTGACCATTACTGGACTGGGACACAGGCAGTCCTGGGAGGCTGTGTTAGGTGATATGGGATTGCATAACTGTCTGAGACAGAGGAGGAAGAAGAAGAACTTGGTGTTAGTTTTTCTTTGGTTTTCATGAATAATAATAATAAATATAATAATAAATTTTTATTTATACCCCGCCCTTCCCAGCCAAGACCGGGCTCAGAGCGGCTAACAACCATAAAAACCACAACAAAACATACAAAACAATCAATTAAAATGCAAGTTAAAATACAATTTAAAATTTAAAATGCAGCCTCATTTTTAAGTAGCCCACCAATAAAACCATAAAGGAATAAAGCATCAGGGTTAAACTAAAACCAACCCAAAGGCCAGGCGGAACAGCTCTGTCTTGCAGGCCCTGCGGAAAGATGCCAAATCCCGCAGGGCCCTGGTCTCTTGTGACAGACCGTTCCACCAAGTCGGGGCCAGTACTGAGAAGGCCCTGGCCCTAGTTGCTGCCAGCCTAGCATCCTTATGGCTCGGGACCTCTAAGATGTTATTATTTGAGGACCTTAAGGTCCTACACGGGACATACCAGGAGAGGCGGTCCCTTAGGTACGAGGGTCCTAGGCCGCATAGGGCTTTAAAGGTCAAAACCAGCACCTTAAACCTGACCCTGTACTCCACCGGGAGCCAGTGCAGTGCTTCTTCATCAAACGTAGCCTTACTAAGCTAAATGTTGTCCAATCACAAAAATAATAGCAGATTTGAATTCCTCACACCCAAAAACATATTTTTAACACCCCCTCCTCACTGAAGAAATGTGCAAAAATTAAGTTTCACCTCCTAAAATGATGCAACTTAATCCTCTAGTCCAATCTTCTTCTTTTTAGCATTCTGTTATTTCTGTTCACCAGGCATTTGCCAAATAACAAGATTGCTGAAGCATATTATTAGACATTTTAAGTAAACAAATACACACTATAATTGCTTTTATCTGGGCACAAAAGTACATTTATGGTTGCATGACAATCCAGGCACTGGAACTGAATCAGTTATTTTGGGTCAGCAGGCCCTTTGAGGCTTTCCTAAATTTCTGCCACTTGTCAGAAGTTTGAACTGGTCATCTTTGGATTTTGGGGTGGCCATGTTTATATCATGTGGTAAGTCACTGAACTGCACAATGCAGCATCTTCCTGGGCCAACTTCCCATAATTATGCCCTCCATGATGTTTTGCACTACAGCTTCTATCAGCTTCAATTATAATGGCCAAGGGCCAGGGATGAAGTAATTCAAAATATCTGGAGGGCACCAACGTTGGGAAGATTGGCTTAGGCAGTTTAGTAAACTCAGGCCCTGGACTAACTCCATCCACCCATGTCATCCACTGGATCGTCCTACACAGGAAGGATTATAAGAGGGCTTCCTGTTACTTAACTGTAAGCCCTAAACGGCCTCGGTCCTGTATACCTGAAGGAGCGTCTCCACCCCCATCGTTCAGCCCGGACACTGAGATCCAGCGCCGAGGGCCTTCTGGCGGTTCCCTCATTGCGAGAAGTGAGGTTACAGGGAACCAGACAGAGGGCCTTCTCGGTAGTGGCGCCCTCCCTGTGGAACGCCCTTCCAGCGGATGTCAAGGAAATAAGCAGCTATCCTATTTTTAAAAGACATCTGAAGGCAGCCCTGTTTAGGGAAGTTTTTAATATTTAATGCTGTATTGTTTTAATATTTGACTGGAAGCCGCCCAGAGTGGCTGGGGAAACTCGGCCAGATGGGCGGGGTAAAAATAATAAAATTATTATTATTATTATTATTAACAGGAAGCCCTCTTATAGTCCTTCCTGTGTGGCCCCTCATTCTTGACTTGCTCTGACTACTGGCTTCACATGAGAGTTCCTGACTCGTCTTATGCCTCTGGCCCAGCCCTGATGCAACTTGAAACCCCATGGTCCAAAAATTATTTCTTTGGGGTTGCAGGTAATTTCTGATTGTTAATAATAATAATTTCCCAATCCCCCATTTGCTATGTAAATGGAGAAAGAGACATGTGAACGTTGTGATGGGACTCTTTCCTTTCTCATGACTTCATTCATGATCAAGTCCCCATCAGACTGTGATATGAACAAGGTCAAAGAGGGTATTGTTGCTACAGAACTAGGGAAGGATCTTGGTGTTCAGAGGTCAAAGCTCTCTTTGACTACAGTGGTACCTCGGGTTACATACGCTTCAAGTTACATACGCTTCAGGTTACAGACTCTGCTAACTCAGAACTACCCTGTTTCCCCTATTTTAAGACGTAGTCATAAAATAAGCCATTGTAGGATTTTTTCGCATTTGCGAAATATAAGCCGTACCCCGAAAATAAGCCATAGTGATAGGCGCAGTTCTGGAGGGCGCCAAGGAAAAGGTGGGGCTGGGCTTACGTAATAAAAATAAGACATCCCCTCAAAATAAGCCATAGTGCGTTTTCTTCAGGGGGAAAAAATATAAGACGGTGTCTTAAAATAGGGGAAACACGGTATTACCTCAGGTTAGAAATTTGCTTCAGGATGGGAACAGAAATTGGGCAGCGGCGGCACAGCGGCAGCGGGAGGCCCCATTAGCTAAAGTGGTGCTTCAGGTTAAGAACATTTCCAGGTTAAGAACGGACCTCCGGAACAAATTAACTCTGTAACCAGAGGTACCACTGTACTAGGAAGTCTGTGGAGTTTTGTTGTTGTTGTAGTTCCCTGAATGTCACCTGCAGCCCAACCATAAATAACAAAAAGTGAATAAGAAAATTGATGCAACAGGACATTATGCTGTGTACTACACCATACCGTGAAATTTAAGACCTTTACTTCTGAAAACTAGTTGCAAGGAAAAGTAATTCACTGGGAAGGAAGGTTGTAAATCTTTTAGCTGGACTCTACATTAAAGCCCACTGAAAGATTTATCCAGTTCGAGTTCTGCAGACATCACAAATGTTCTGACTACCCAAAGATAATGTACTTCTTGATTCCTGCAAGGACATGGTGTAAACGTTGCTCTCCTTTAACCCATTCCTGAATATCTTTCAAGAGAAAACTACTTGTGTGGGCCTTTCACATACACGAACCACCTTTTTTGCTGTCATGTTGGATAATTCAGGGAAATGAATTGGGTGTTACAGCACTAGAACACTATTATAGTGCCTGCTAAAATAAGACTCTGCTTCTCAAAAGGGGATGTTGCCAACAAATCCTTGCAAACTTTTGCAGAATATTCTTTCAGTTTTGCAACACATTCAGCAGTTTCTAGAAAGAGGGTTAGTCAGCTCCCAAGGCATCCTTGTTGAGTGTTGAAACTGGTTACCATTTCTCCTTATTTGATACATTTTTTAGAGGAAGAAAACAAAGGAACTATGTGAAATATCTAAACGCGAAAGTTTTAGATATTTCAATTTGGATTAAAATTTTAAAGATGTTCAGGACAATAGCCTATCTGACTATATTTTGGCAGACTTTCTCCATTCTAGAAGGGCTAGTATGGCTGAAAATACCACCTATTGCTGTCAAAAGGAGAGAGAAAATGCAGCCATTTATTATTATTTCTCGGTATGGATAGAGTAGAGGGGAAAGAAATGGATTCAGAGACTAATTGGGCAGCCTATGAGGAACCTTGTGCTGAGCCAGATTTTGACATATTGGAGATCACTATGACAACGTATAGTGAAATCAGCTATTACTGAAATTAGATAAATATTTTAAAATAAAAGTTATGTCCATGAGCCACTAGTTTCCTGCATTCTGACAAAAAGTCTCCATTTTCTTTATCACAAAACCAACACTTCCCATCTCCTGGCTGGGTTCTTTTTGTTTTGTTTTGTTTTTTACTTTCCCATGATGAATTGTGCCAATGTACAGACCTCTTAAATGTGGTTCTCTTTATAACTCACAGCCACTGAAAAGTTTGGCCCTCTGTTAAAAAAGAAAAGCCAAGACTTCATTTGGTTACTGTGTTGCAAATTCTTACCCCATTTCTGCAAAACTTTCCAGCATATTGTCTTTTAATTCATATCTAATAGATTTGTAATGTACAGTTTTCTCCCTTTTTTTCTAACAATTTTTCAAATTCAGCTTTGCTTTGCCTTAACTCACTTCTTTGCTCCAATCTGTTCAGATAACAACTTATTTATTTTTTTAAAAGAGAAGAAACTGATAAGGGGAATTGGTTTATAATTTCATTACCACTTTTTCATAAGCTTTTACTTGTTACCAATCCTGATATAAATGCATGTATTTTTCTTACTATTTTTGAAAAGTCCCCAGATGTCTGATTGAATTTATCATCCTTGGACAATGATACTATGAGTTCCTGGGGCAAGAGCTTGTTTGTAACTATCGCATGCTGACAAGCAAATGTTTAGGATGTAACTCAGTCCATTATAGAGCTTTTTCCTAACAGTTTTAGACATCTGTAAGAGATTTCATGGGCCTACTCTGACTGATATTTCTTCCATAAGTCTATATGTTCTCTTTTTTATTCCATTGCAGTAACCATGAAATGACTCTTGCCTCCTTATAACTTTCGATACCTGGTATTCCCAGCCAGCCATTTTCGAAACTTTTGCTCTCAGAAAGCAGTTCTGCAGTTCCCAGATCTGTCAAGTAGACAGCCATCATCTGTAGTCATCATTTGGCTAGTGTAGCATCAATTCACGGAGATTGGGAAAAACCAAGCTAAGCCCATCTACAATAAAGCACAGAAATGGAACTCAGCAGGATTGAGGTTGCAATTCCATGCACACTTACTTGGAAGTAAGTCTCACTGAACTCAGGGTGCTAAGCACACTGAACTCAGGGTGCTAAGCAATGACGTCTTATAAAGAGGACTCGGCTGCACTTAATTTTCATCCCAGATTGTGTCCTGTCATCCTTGGACATATGAATCTGGCTGGCTGGCTTGTTTATTTTAATGTATACCCCACTTTTCAGTCCCCATGTGGCTCTCAAAGTGACTTACAGCTAAAATCCTTACAAAGATGCAATATATTCATGAGCTATATAGTTGTATGGAACAGGAAACAAGCTCTCTTGATCCCTGGCATCTGGTGATAGAGTTTTGCTTGTGCCTGGTGTGGATGGGGATGGGTAAATCATTTTGGTTCCTCTCAGTTTCTCTCTCTCTCTCTCTCTTTCAGTCTTAAGTTCAGTTATCCATATTTACATATCACTTTGCAAAGAAAACCCCACTTTCCCCCCCAAAGACCTCATGAAAATCCAACAGCATTTTAGAGCGCATTTCTCCTAACATGCCCATTTATGTGTGCAGTTTTTCAAAAACTGCATACACACATATTTGCAGGGTGATCCCCTCTATCATAATTAACTTTTCTTTGTTATTTTTCACTAATATATGCATTCTGACACACACTTGACCCTAGTATATACTTTGTTTAGTTGAAGAACTGCATTGCAAAATTGGGAGAAGTGTGAATTTTGAAGAATGGCTGTATTTTGGTTGTTCTCTCATTGCAGCGAATGTGGATTAGGTAGTGTCAGGTTCTCTTATCGGTTGTTCAATAGAAATGCCAAAAGCCGTTTGTCTTTAGGTCTTTTTATTCAGTGCCAAGCTATTTACAGTGCAGAGCTCAGTCTTATCATGTCTGCTCAGTCACTAGCAGAATCCGGAAGTGTCTCCCTCCTGTTTTGGCGCCAACACCAAAGTTTCGGCAGCCTAAATTGCCGCCTTCTCCTACGTGATATATGCACCGGACCTGACGTTTCCCCCTCCGATCGAGTCTGCTGGGTGGTGCCAGGTCTCCCACTAACTCCCTGGACACCTGACCCTCCCTGGCTCCCAGCCACTAACTGCTCCTCCCCCGAGAAGGGACTGCCAGTTTCGCTCGAAGATGAATCTGTTGTTAACACAGGTTGCGGCTCTCTATAAACACTCAGAGCTGGACTGGCAGGGGCGGGCAGATCCCTGACAGGTAGGATTTGCACCTTTAAATGCAAGTGGAACTGTGTTTCTCCTCTGTCCCTAGGTGGGGAAGGTGGGAACCAGAAGAACTCACAGACAGAATAAAGGACAAGTTGATGAGAAAGGGTTACCATCCCAACAGCACCATTCACTTGGGTGGAAAGAGCACACACACCCCTGTCTGCTTTCAGTCGAGTGAATGAAGAAACCCACCAGTTCAGGAGGCCCATCAAGCTGGGACAGTGTGTGAGGGACTCGAGTGCCATAGCAATTTCCTGCTTTCAAAATAAGACCATGCTATTTATTCTAAACAATGATACTGTATGTTTAGCATAGGGAGGCCTCTATTAAAGCAGTTTGCTGATCATCATTAGCAAGTGTCAGGAGCCAGCCAGCTGCAGTCTGAATTAACTGGCATCTGTATAATGAACTATCAGAAAGCCCAGCTGACATGGAATTGCTGCCCCCATCAATCCCTGATTAGTGCGAAACAGCAATCTGTATCAGTAGGGGAGGGCACTCTCTGGTAATAAGCTAGCCTAATGGCTAAAGGTTTATTATGCTCCACGTCCGAGACGTGCTTACTAATGACTCCCAGTGATGATAATATTCTCCTCTCCGAAATAAAATACGTTGGGCCGAGTGCCATGTGGCACTGTCGAAAGATCAGCCTGGAGACCTGAAACAAAAGAGAGAAAGAGCCAAGATAATTGAAATGGATTAGACTTCCTCTTGACTATTAATCACTAGACCTTGCCCGTTTCAGGAAATGTTACATGGTGCTCAATAAAATGAAAAGCTATGTCAGTGCACAAATAACTTCCTTGTAAAGTCACCTTTTGCCAGAATCATACAAGGGTCATTTAGGCTATGGAAAGGAGGGCTTGCTAGTTTTCCTGGTTGTGCATCATGGCAAAATCAGTTGTCTGGGCAGGAGCGCCAGGGGAGAGGCAGCAAACACCCAAAACTTTCATTGGCTAAATGACCTTTATTAAGAGGCACGTTGACAACTTACTTGGTAACTGAGAGTGGAACACTGCATTTTGAACTTGGGATTCCCAGTTTCAGTTTCCTGGGACCTACTCCCAGGTAAGTGTGTATGACAGTGTTAGGCAATGTAGTGCCCTCCAGATGTTGTTGGACTCCAAACACGTCAACCCCAGCCAGCAAGATCCATGGCCAAGGATGATAGAAACTGTAGTCCACAACATCTAGAGGGAAAATCTAGAGGGCCCTGGTGTATAGGACTGCACACTAAAGCATTCTATGGATGCTATACATTGTGATATGTACATTCTACATATTAAAATAATAATAATAGGAGGAATTCAACACTGTGCTCTTCATTCAGTGCAATTACTTCTGCTTGCCGGAAGGAGAAATCCCCCCTGTCACTGTTATGGAGATTCTCTTGGCTCCCTCAATATGGATTTTTGGGAGGCATAGGGATATATATGGGGGGGGGAGGGAAGCCCTGTTGTGCTAAAGAGAGTCATTATGCTGGCTTTTTCTAGTGCAGGCATCCCCAAACTTCGGCCCTCCAGATGTTTTGGACTACAATTCCCATCATCCCTGACCACTGGTCCTGTTAGCTAGGGACCATGGGAGTTGTAGGCCAAAACATCTGGAGGGCCGCAGTTTGGGGATGCCTGTTCTAATGCATCAGGTTAGTTGAATCTCGACCAAAAGGTGATATTCAACTAAACTTTACTTAGAGCAGACCCCTCAAAATTTTATGTGCATGACTAAGTTAGGTGCATTAATTTTCAGGGGTCTACACTGAGTACAGCTTAATTGAACATCACCCACCCAATTGAATATCTACTTTTATTTCAGCTTTGCAGAGAGAGGGAGGGAGGGAGTGGAAGGGAAGGCAAGTGTGTTGCTATAATGGTTTATCATGTCAGAGAAGATCCTGCACCAGGGGCTTTACTTCTCAGCTGTCATCACCACAGATATTGTGCTGTTGCCCTTCCTTGTAACCACCAAAGTGGATCCTGCATGGATCCTGGTTCAGGGAGACATGGCTTCCATAGAGTTAATACTGCCAAAAGCATTCTTCAAACTCTTTTTAAAAAATCATCCAGCACATTCTGATTTCCAGAAATCACTTATACTCGAGGCAGATTTTATAAGTATGTAAACTTATATTATTTATCTCTTACAGCCTTGAGAACTCCAGCATTCCATTCGTCCCCATTTAAATTAACCATGGACCATAAAAATCAATCACAGCTTATAGAATAAAAATATTAAAATTGCCCAGGCAGTTCTGCTGCAAAATGTCAGACTGTGGTCCCTGGACACTCACTCTTCAAGCATCACACTTTCACTGCAGACCTGTAAAATATTTATTGCAATTTTCTGGTGAGAGTTACAATTATCCATCTCCTCAAGAGAAAAGTTGTCACTAACTGTCAGTTATCACAGATTCTTACATCTCCTCCCTTAAACCTTCTTCTGTTGACAGTTTGGCAGCCATTGTGTGGCTCTTTCTGGGTTCAGAAGTGTAACCTAGTGAGCCAGGAATTGCATATATTTTACCATTCCAGCATTCTACTGGCATTCTCTGTCTCCATGTCTGGCTTGGGATGTTAATGTGATCATTATCAGTGCTGATGAGATCATGAATAAAGCCTGTGCAAGGTTCTGAGGTGGAATGTTTTTGGCACTGATCATCAAAACTATGGATAGGAATGAAGGAGGGGGAAAGGAAAGGGAGACGGTTTAAGTCAGAGCCATGTCTAGTGGGAGTTATTGGTGTGCACCGAGACAAAGTACCACTGTATTCCGCTCTGGTCTGACCTCACCTGGAATACTGTGTCCAGTTCTGGGCACCACAGTTCAAGAAAGATACTGACAAGCTGGAACGTGTCCAGAAGAGGGCAACCAAAATGGTCAAAGGCCTGGAAACAATGCCTTATGAGGAATGGCTTAGGGAGCTGGGTATGTTTAGCCTGGAGAAGAGAAGGTTAAGGGGTGATATGATAGCCATGTTCAAGTATATAAAAGGATGTCATATGGAGGAAGGAGAAAAGTTGTTTTCTGCTGCTCCTGAGAAGAGGACACGGAGCAATGGATTCCACCAAAAAGAAAGAAGATTCCACCTAAACATTAGGAAGAACTTCCTGACAGTAAGAGCTGTTCGACAGTGGGATTTGCTGCCAAGGAATGTGGTGGAGTCTCCTTCTTTGGAGGTCTTTAAGCAGAGGCTTGACAGCCACCTGTCAGGAATGCTTTGATGGTGTTTCCTGCTTGGCAGGGGGTTGGACTGGATGGCCCTTGTGGTCTCTTCCAACTCTATGATTCTATGAAAGGAACACTTCAAACACAGCAATGAGAGCTGCCTTGGCTGCAGGGACAAGCAACTTTAGGAGAATTTCTTGCGCCCTGTCATATCAGGACTTTAGGTTGCAACCCTATATCTGCTAAACAGGGGAGTCAGACAAACTGAATGTGCTTATGAGTAGACATTTATAAGACTGTGCTACCAAAGAGGTCCACTTTCATACTGGACAGCCTCACATTTCAAGTGCTGCCAGACTGGTGGTTGCTTTCCTGTGTGTTTGAGCTGATGGCATCCATAGGTGATGTAATTTCTGGTCACCAGCTATTTTCAGACCAGGTACCATCGCCGAAGAATTGATGCTTTTGAATTATGGTGCTAGAGGAGACTCTTGAGAGTCCAATGGACTGCAAGAAGATCAAAACTATCCATTCTTAAGGAAATCAGCCCTGAGTGCTCACTGGAAGGAGCTGAGGCTCCAATATTTGGCCACCTCATAAGAAGAGAAGACTCCCTGGAAAAGACCCTGATGTTGGGAAAGATTGAGGGCACAAGGAGAAGGGGACGACTGAGGACGAGATGATTGGACAGTGTTCTCGAAGCTACTAACATGAGTTTGACCAAACTGTGGGAGGCAGTGAAAGACAGGAGTGCCTGGTGTGCTCTGGTCCATGGGGTCACAAAGAGTCGGTCACGACTAAATGACTAAACAACAACAACCTCAATGGCTTGGACCCAGAGCAGTGTGCAGATGAGTTACCAGCTCCTGGCTATAGTCACATTGGAGAACAACACTATCTGTTCTCTTTTACAATCTCTGGAGGGTCATCTAGTCTGATCCCCTGTAATGCAGGAAACTTTTGCCCAATATGGGGCTCGAACCCACAACCCTGAGATTAAGATTCTCATGCTCTACCAACTGAGGTAATAGGGAGACTATAGCAGAGGTGGGTAACCTGTAGCTTGTCAGAGAATATGACCCATCAGCCCCAGAGAATATGACCAATGTTCACAGAGGATAAGAGCTGTAGTCCAACAATATCTGTAGGACTTCAGATTAGCCACTCCTGGACTATAGAATTCCTTCCCTACAAACAAATGGATACAATGCAGTTGGCCTTGATCTACTCCAACTGTTCTAAGAAGCTGACCTCAATATATATTGTGCTGGGATTAGACAGCTCTTTACTCTCCCTTGTCCCATAACTTCTCAAGTAGCAGTTCATTTCAAACTCGTGATTGTTTTAAATTGCAGCTATGCTGCCTACTCAAGTCACACAGGTCTTCTCTGAAGCAAACTAACAAGCTTCTACTTCAGGAGGAGTATGGTGTGCAAGATAAACTTACGTTGTTGCCAGCTAGTCACCTAAGGACAGATTCATATGTTTAGGCAAGTTAAGACTGAGCATGCTTGAAGACTCATGCTGTTTTCCAAGATGGATGCCCAGTGGAGGTCTATGTGAACCACATCTAGCTTCCATGTTTTATGCAGAATTGCTTGCTAAGAGGGTTTTGAGAATTCACCCCCACTATGCAAGAAGATTAAAAAGCATGCAAAACCATTTTATATCACTATCAAATTAGGAAACACATATTTGAAATATAGGCATTCTTATGAATATAAGAAGCTGTCCCTAGACCAGTTCTGGCTAGCAACAGACCATCAATCAGAATTTCTCTGAGATCCTTAATTGGCTATCCCAAAGATTTAATGTGCAATCATGTACATGCAAAGCACATGCTGTGCCATGGAGATATCTGCCCTCATCTTTATTATGTGAAAGTATTCAACAGTGCTTGCAAGATTTTTTAATTTCTTTATTTGATTGAGGAGAGCTGCAACACCATTACTGTAAGGGAGGGGGGGGAGTAAATTGTAGATTAGCTATATATTTACAGCTCTGCTCTTGATTACTGCCAGATCCCAATGCTGTTTTTTGAGGGCTTGATCCAGCCATAGTTAAGCAGTTGTTAAAGTTCCATTGATTTCAAGGAGGAAAAGTTAAACCTGGGCCTAGCACTCACTCAAGACAATGTCTCAGTGCCCATCGGCTGATGGGCTTTGAGAAGAACCACTCTGAAGTCTGTTTCAATAGAAACCATTTGGAAGCACACTTCAAAGGCATTGCCATCGGATGTCATAATGACATCAGGTGACTGACAGGTGTGAGTCCCCACTCATCTGTCAAACATGGCCCACAGGGCTTGTGAAGGTAAAGATCTTGGCTAAGTAGAAAAGCTTCACACACACACACACACACACACACACACACACACACACACAAAACCACCCCCCCACACATACAGCATACAGACACCAATTATATTAGGAAAAATGCTTTGCAAAAATGTGTTTATTCAGCAAAAAAATTCACACAAATGTGCATATATTTAGGAGAAGTTCACACTCAAATCCTGATGAAATCTCAGGCAGGCATTTTTAAAAAAATCACAAACTGATGTTGAAATGTGGAGAAGCAAACTTAAGATTGGAAACATGAGAAACAGGGAGAAGCTGCAATTGGCGGATCTGCCCATCTATCCATAGCAGAGCATGTACTTTGGTGCAGAAGATGCCAGGTTCAGTCTCTGAATGCTCCCCAACAGCCTTTCTCTGCCCTCTCATCTACCTTCTGATGTGTTGATTTTTCTGCCTATTTCAAACCAACTTCCTCTTTGCTTGTGTTCATCCTTGCCCTGCTTTTCATGTCTAATTTTTGTGTGCCTCCCCCCCCCCACCAACACACACCCCTTCACAGTTTCTTCCACTGAACACCTGGACAGGCACCATTGCTGCTTCTGTGTGCTGCACAGCCCTCAACACATCATTGGCACATGATAAACATTAAGTATAGTAGCCGTAGTGGTAACCTGATCGAGTGTTTGGATTGCAACAGAATTGGCTAGAACTGTAGGCTGCTGTGCATGTATGTCCCACATTACTTCATTCATCTACCATGGAGTAGTCCACTACTCATCAAGAAAGAGCTGAAAGAAGATAAATGCATTGTTGGTTAATTAGGAAGTCTTTATTCTCCTTGTATTTCCTATTGAGATAAGTGCAGAACTCTGTGCTTGATCACTTGCAGCTGAGACCTGCGGGTATAGAGCGGTGTACAAATTTAATAAATAATAATAACATACAAATGAATTCCACTGAAAAGTGTTGTATTTGAATTGATGGCAAGCAACATCCTTCTGTTGTTATACCTCTGATGGCTCATTCGCACAAGGCAGTGACCACTCCAATCTTCAAGTGAAGAAAGGTTGCGTGAACTATCTCTGCTGAAATACAGGAGAACGTTAGCTTTTACTCACTTCTGATTCCTTGATATGCTCACCTAATGAGCCTAAAAATAACAGATATTAGCACTAGAATCCCAAAACAATTAGCCTGTGCTAAATAAAGAATAACTCAACCTTGTGCTGTCCAGATGTTTTGGACCACAACTCCCAACATCCCTGATCATTGGCCATGTCAGTTGGGGCTGAAGTTGTAGTTCAGTTGAGAGTATCAGGCTGGGGAGTACTCATTTAGTATCTCTACATTCCACCTTTCCTCCAAGGATCTCAATACAGGATTCACCATTGTATCATTGCAACTACCCTGTGATATACGTGATAATGAAAGATAGTGGTTGCCCCAGAGCCACCCGGTGAGCTTCATGGATTAGTGGGGATTTGAACTCAGGTCTCTCTTCTGACACTCTAATCACCAAAACACTTTGACTGCACACCATGCTGAGGCTGCATTCCTGTACCCAATGGGACTTACATTCTGAGTAGACGCAGATCGGGTTTCAGCATAAGACAACTTGCTTATGGGTAGCCCTTCTGAAATGTATACACATCTGAAGCATGGTTTCATAACTGCAGCCTCAGAATTACAGGGATTTAAAGTGTTCAGCAGGGGAAGAGAAGAGGAACAAAGTGACTCTTGTACGCATGTAGCTTGAGGGTTCAGCCTGATGGATTTCCTTGCCTGTCAGCAAAAGACACATTTGGGAAGAAGTCCCAGATGTAGAACAAGCTTCAAGATAAAAAGGGAAAGAGTTTTCTTGCAGCTATGATACTCCCCCTCTAGAACTGAAGCTTTTACTTCCACTTCCGCAGATCAGTCGCAGATTGCTTTCGTCCCCCTATGTAAATGCATGATGATCAGTTCAGTGCTCAGCACACTAAGGCTGTGATCCTATTTCAACTTACGGTACCTAGAAGTAGTCCTAGTTGAACTTTGTGGGGTTTACTCCTGAATAAGCACACAAAGGCTGTCATCCTAAATACACTTTTTAGGGAATATATGCCATCAACCTCAGTGGAAGAGTCTTCTGGATCAGCAGACATTATAGTGCTGCATGGACATAAAGTACTCTTATTTGGGATCAGATTGCATTGAATCTGGTGAAACTCACTTCTGAAATAATTATGCACAAGTAGGGACCCAGGTGGCGCTGTGGGTTAAACCACAGAGCCTAGGGCTTGCTGATCACAAGGTTGGCGGTTCAAATCCCTGTGACGGGGTGAGCTCCCGTTGCTCGGTCCCTGCTCCTGCCAACCTAGCAGTTCGAAAGCATGTCAAAGTGCAAGTAGATAAATAGGTACCGCTCCGGCGGGAAGGTAAACGGCGTTTCCGTGTGCTGCTCTGGTTCACCAGAAGCGGCTTTGTCATGCTGGCCACATGACCTGGAAGCTGTACGCTGGCTCCCTCAGCCAGTAACGCGAGATGAGCGCCGCAACCCCAGGGTCGGACACAACTGGACCTAATGGTCAGGGGTCCCTTTACCTTTACCTTTAGAGCAGATAAGCAGGCTTCATGTCCTTCCTTCCTTCTTTCCTTGAGCTCAATAAATGCTTAAACTACAACTTTAAAGGATTGGAATGGGGTTTTAATTATCCAGTTTAACTCAAGCATGATTTTAATCTTCACTAAGTTCTGCTACAACACCAATATTTCTGCTACATCACCAACAGTTCACTTAAACCAGTGGTGGGGAACCTCTGGCCCACCACATCCCTCAATGTGGCCCACCAGGTCTGCCCCAGCAACCCCCAGCCATCTGTCAATCATCTCACATTCTTTTATTGCTAGTTCTGGCATTTTGTGGTTCTACCGCTTGTTGACCTTACCTCAACTAATGACTCAACTACTGTATCTACTGTGTTCTGATCATTAGACGGAGATAAGTTCTTAGAGGTGGCAGAGGGGTCTGTTGTGTCCGATCTCAACAGTGACCGTTCCACACATCAAATGTGGATCGACGTTTGCGGGGACGCACGCAGCCCCCTGAATTCCAGTGCGACTCCTGGTAGTTCGGACTGGCGGTGCCTTCCCCAGGGCAGGGATACCTGGTGTCACTGCCTACCTCAGTTAACTGCCCAATCCTGCCTAGGGGGGTCATTCCTAGGGGAATGGCCAGGTAAGGGGAGGGACCACACAGCTCACACACTACAGTGCTAAGATTGGAAATAAGCGCTAAATGGAGCTGGGGAGAAATGCTGATTTTCACTCTTCGAATAGGCAGAGGGCTTATTTCTGATCAGCACTGATGCTTAGCACTAAGACTGGGAGAGGAAATCCCTCTGCCTTCTCTTTATGAGATCCTCTCTGAAGAGCAGACAGAAGGATATTACAGCCACCTCCACCTTAGAGCTTAGGTGAGTGTTCATGTACACATGCATGTGTGCCTGACGTGTGAGTGTGTGTGCATGACTATGTGACCACACGTATGTGTATAAGAGATAGTGCTGTATGCCTGCATGTCTGGCACTTGAGTGTTTGCGTTGAGGGTGGGGTACATGCATTTTTTGCTTTGTTGCTTTTAGTGGCGGACTTGGGTACTTTGGCGCCCTGTGCGAGGCCAAAAATTGGCACCTCCTCAGCCCTCACACTGTCTTCCCAAAGGCAGGGAAGGAGGCGCCTGGCTTTGGGCAGAAGACGCAAGAACTCTGGCACAAAGACTCCTAGCAGCTTCCTTCCCAAAGCTGGGAAAGCACTGACTAGGCTTTAGGAAGGAGGAGGGAGGACTCTAGGACCCTACCAAAGCCTCCTGCCCAAAGCCCAGCGCCTCACTTACTGGGCTTTGAGTTGGTGCCCCCCTCGGCTCAGCGCCCAGTGTATACGCACATCCCTAAATCTGCCCCTGTTCTTTTGCCCTACCCACATTTGTCCAGCCCACTGCTGGAATGTGGAACCCTGAAAGTTGATCGAGTTCAAATCCAATCCTTTACCTGGTGTAGGTTCTCTATTCTTGATTGGAAGTGGCTTGACTTTTGTGAATATTTCTATCAGTATTTCAGAGTGCGCTGCTCCTCAGTGATATTTCAAATGCAAATGAAATATCTCTCTCTCTCTCTTTCTGTTTACCTGAACGGGCTTAGTTTGCCTACAATGATGTCAGCACATAGCTGTAAAGGCAATTGTCAATGTATTGTTGTGATGCCATGACGGCCAATTGCCTAGGACTACTCTAGGCAAGAGGCAGAAGTCCTAACTCAAAAACATCATTCTGACGCATCATCAGATAGGGAAAACAAAGGCAGCTTTATAAAAGGGTTGGTTGGGGAATATTTCTGTCCTCTTAAAAGCAGAACTTTTGACCCAAACATTGAAATAGGGAAACATTCAGCACAGCCTTAATTTCACAAGGTTTTTTCTTCTTTTTATCGCTTGCTTAAGTGAAATGTGTCAAGGACTTTACTTCGGTGTCTGTGAGGTTTGTATAAATAAGCGGAGACATTTGTTCTCTCTGTGGGCTGTAAATTCATTTATTTTTCCCTGAAAATATGGACACAGCTTGGTGGTTTCAGACAGTCAACGTGACTCACCAGATTAGGCAAGGAATGCTCCAGGGTTGATTGACGAGACAGAAAATTGGCTCGAGCCAAATGGTGAATTCTGTGCTCATTACATCTGACTGTGTGCCAAGGTAATCGTCTGATTGTTCTGGTGTGCAGCCAGATTGATTTTTTTTCAGCCCATAATGAGGTGATCTTACAATTGATCTGGCCATTCACCACACAAGTAGACGGATTTTCATTAAATTAGCCTGTTAACTACAGTGCAATTTACAAAAGACCCCCTAATCTAATTCCTTGTAGTGTATTTGTATGAGATCATACAAACTAACAAAAACATAAGCAAACACACACACACACACACACACACACACACACACTACAAGGCTCATAACTGGATATTTCTATGGTAAAGGGCTGTAGCTTAGTGGTATAACATCTGCTTTGTATGCAGAAGGCAAGAGGTTCAGTCCCTGGTAGGACTGGGAAAGGCATCTGCTTAAAACCCTGGACAGCTACTGCCAGTCAGTGTGGACAAAAGTGGACTAGATGAGCCAGTGGTCTCACTCGTTATAAGTGTACAGCAGATTCAGCAGGTTTATGTATTTAATTTATTGCATCAATATCCCACCCTTTTCTCCAAGGAATTCAAGGTGGCATACATGGTTCTCCCGTTCGTCGTTTAATCTCCACAAACCTGTGAGGTAGGTTGGGCTGAGACACAGGGACTGGCCCAAGGTCACCTTCATGGCCAAATGGGGATTGGAATCCTGCTCTCCCAGGTTCTAGCCTGACATGCTAACCACACGGACTATCAATGTCCTAAGACATGTATAATTGTATGTTTCTTATTTGCCCATTATTTTTACAGCATGAACATGGCAGTTCCTTCGTGCCCCACATCAGGTGCACCATCCCTTGAGGCCGAGCCCTTTTGAGGGAGGGGATTTACCTTCCTGCCACAGCAGTACCTATTTATCTACTTGCACTGGTGTGCTTTCAAACTGCTTCGTTGGCAGGAGCTGGGACAGAACAACGGGAGCTCACTCCGTCATGGGGATTCAAACAGCCAACCTTCCAATCAGCAAACCCAAGAGGCTCAGTTGTTTAGACCACAGCACCACCTGTGATACATGGCAGCAGCCCACACTGCAGCTCCTTCATACCCCACCGTGCCTCAATCTCCAGTAAGGATTGTGCTGGCATGAGGAGCTGTTCCCATGTGCGTGGTGTAAAGCGCCGACTGAAGAGTAGGTTCAAATTTCCATTCAGCTTGCTGGCTGAGGTGGACCAGTCCTTGCATCCCCGGACACCTCACTCCATCCAGGCAAGTGAAAGGAATTATCATAGACCAAAGACAACATTCCAGCCAAGCAAAAGCACTTGAAGGGGATAGAGTGCAGGGCCGTTAAGCAGTGTGGCCTGTTGAATAGAGGGTGTGGACTGGGAAGAGTCTCAAGGGGCAGATAGAGAGTCCTGAGGGCTCACATTCAGCCTGAAGTTCCCCGCCTCTATTCTCCACCCAGGTGCAGCCACTGACTCCATTACAGTGTCGGTGACTGTTGATCCCCTGGGAACTGTGCTGGCAGAGGGTTTTCTTCTGCTCCTCTTTAGGCAGATGATGAGAGTGCCAATACTGCCACAGGTGCCCTAGATTACTGTGCCGGAGCAAATCTTCATTCTTAAACAAGTGTAATTGCCTTTTAAAAAGTGTTTTTAAAAAACCCACAACACCCAGCACTAGCACTGGTAGTAAGACAGGCATGAGAGGGCTATAATTTCTTTCCAGGCACTTCCATTTTAATTTACATCTCGGAGGTGCTGTAAAACGTACTTAACCTTGACATACCTCAGTGCATCCTCGAGGCAGTCTCATATCTTGGAATGCAAGACATCATAGAAAAACGTATTAATAAGGCAGAAGCACTGATATGATGCTGGATCATGATTTCTAAGTGCATCTATAGCATGAGGGCTCAAAGAGAATTAGCCATGCAAGTTAGATGCCAAGATACGTGGTTATGGTTCCTTTGGAGCTATTATAATGAATCTCTCTGTTAATGGCATGTAGTGCCGGCGGTATTAGTGAGGATGACACTCAGGGGTCCTAATTATCAAACGCTGTGACAATAATGGAATAATCCATGGGGCAATTGCTGTATATGGAGTTTGCAGGATCAGTGACCAAAAGCTAAACGTGTTTGCCTTGATCCAATTCTTTGCGGACTTGGAGGCTCCCTGTGCACTGGATCGAAATAGCTTCCTCATTAATTTTGTCTCTGTTTCCAAGCATTGGTCCAAAGAGGGTGTGGCCTTTTGAAGCCCAAGCTTCTTGAGAACCAAAGGAAAAGTGGGAGAGTGAGCTCTCTGCATCTAAAGGGGAAGTTACTCTCTTAAACCAAATACCTGGGTTCTGCTACTGCCGCCTGTGGAATGAATTGCCTTCTGTTGCCTCTATACTGTTCAAATTTCACACTCTGAAAAATAATGGATCAATATGAATGAAAAGGGAGGGAATAAATGCTGTGAAAGAACAAAATATTGACAAGGCTTGAGACAAGCCTTTGGATTCATCCTCCCCGCCTTAGGCACAATTCTTTGTTCATGAATATCAAAAGCAATCTGACCACTGATTTCACAGAGAGCAAAGTCAGGCCTTGTCTTTATCTCTAGCTTTTCCTTTGCTTCCATTGGGTCAACAGTGGGCTGGGGGAAAGAGGGGAGAATCAAACTTGGGTGACTCCAACCCAACCTCTGAATTACCAGGACAATCGGGCAACTGTTGGACTGTAGGTGCCATTAGGTTAAAAAGTTTGGCCTTAGCCCCCTTCTCATGATTGCATGAAAGGGGTAGCCATGTTTCATATTCTTCTCAGGATCAATCAAGGATAAAGTATAATTGGTGCTTTTTTCCCTGGGGGGACACAGGGGGACGCATACCCCTAAACATTTTGTGAGTCTTTGTACTTTTGTCCATTTACTGTATTTATTTTTCCCGATTTGAACTATAAAATGGTGATTTTCTTGAGTCAAAATGAGAGTACCCCTAAACATTTTTTTTGGGGGGAGCACTGAGTATAATACATTTAGAGCACTATCCAAGGTAACACACTTTTAAGCCTCAGTAATTTCTGTGGGAGATAGATAAGCATATCCGTAACTGTTCCTTTGAAATCAATAGGGTTTTTAAAAGATATATTCTTTACATAGCATTTACACTGGGCTTTGGAGACATTGTACATGAGTACATATATATGGTTCCTTATTAGTACCAATGGGCTCTTAATTTGCATGGAGTCTAGGGTGGTAGAACGACCAAAGGGTAAATAAACATCCGTGGTACATCCATTTTGTCCAGAGTGATAGCACTCATCCTTGAACCTTTCCAAGATTCAAGCTTCCATGCCAAGTTTTAGTGGCTCAAATTAAAGCTTCTAATGGAAACTTTATAACAAAGACTCACATAATCTTGCATTAGTGTTCAAGACTTCAATCAAGTAACTCTAGAGTTTGAGTTGTTCAGTCTGATCAAAGATGGGAATTTCCAGTATTGAGACCCATAGGCATTTCCGAAGGCATGCATACTTTGAAGTGCTTCCTCAAGAATGTCTTGACCTCTCTTTTTGTTTTTGGCAAAAGATTGTGCACAGCAATCAGACACGACCCTCTCATATTCAAGATCAAAGCCTATTGACTGAAACTGTTGGTTGCCATGGCTACCTAAGTCGGAACCTGAGTTTGCTAGAGTTCTCTCGTTACCATCACACTCACAGTCGTCAAGTTGCATTATGGACTAGGTAGTCCACAAATTGGCCAGAGTTCCCCCTGAACCAAAAACAAAAAAGAAAATATTTTGTTTAGTTTTCATAATAAAACTCCATTAAAACTCATTATCTTCCAGGCAAATCATTGGTTATGTTTTTCAACAATTGATTATGAATTAGAACTTCAGCTGAGAGTCCCACTAGTAATTCTACATGCGAGATTATACATTTGTAAATGTTCTTTTATTTAAGAGCTCACCACTGAAATCAGAAAAAAAGTGGGTTCTCCCTTGTTTCGGTGCCTAGCTTTAATTAAAGCAGGTCAAGCAGACATAGCTATTCCCAAATGAGAGTCACATATTTAGTCCATTAGGCTCTTCACACTGAGCAATGGAGATAAAGAATGGATAATGCAAATAAAGTTTTGGAAATTAAATATTTGGACTTATCAAGCAAGTGCAGCCCTACAGAATTAGTATATAGGCAGGCAGTTTTACGAAAAAGCACATTTGTCAATTTTAGCATGGAAATAATCAGCAGGAGGGGATCACATGATACTTAATATCTTACTCACAGGTGTGACAATAAAGCAATTAGAAGGGTAAAAAATGACCCATATAATATGCTTTAAAAATTGATATTTTTTCCCCCGATGGTCACCAGCCTTTCTGTGTTCAGGCTCTTGTACCTTGAATATAGCTATGTAAATGAAAAGCAGTGATTCAGGTAGAGTATGTGGAGCATGGGAGACAGGAGGGAGTACTGGAGCATTGTAATGTCATAAATGCAAGCCAGTCCTTTTTCTAAGCAGGAGTTTGCGCCTATGGCATGAATACCCATTTCACTGTTTGTAAGAATCAGTCTGTGAAACTGGAAGTTTTTGTTTTGTTTGTGAAATGGGTCTCTGGCCTTCAGGACAGGGCAGAGCGACAGCAGTACCTTGCCAGTGAAGGTAGCACTGCATTTGCCGAGATGGGAGGAGGCAAGGCAGAAATCATGTCAAGGGAGCTCCGGGTGGCGGCAAGCCATAGGTACCCATGCACAGATCTCCCCCAGCTTCATCTCTTGTCTGCCCCCATTCCAGCCATGCCACTGGCTACTACAGAGTGGCCTCTGCCACCCCACCTCCAAGTGCTACCACTGCCAAACCTTTCCACCAAATGTGCTATAGGTATCTAGTAGAAGCAATGTAATACATTCAATATATTAAAAAATGTCATAAAATTGAAAAAAATAAAAAATAATTCAAAGATGAAAACAAAAAAAAACCAAAATATTTACAGGTCAGTTTATGGGCCAAAGGCCAGCAGAAGATTGCTAACCAGGCCTCCCTTGGCAAGGATTTCCAGAGCTTGGGAGTGGACACCAACAAGGCCCTGTCTTGCATTTCCACCCAAAATGCTTTACATGTTGGGAGAGACAGAGGAGCCTATCCCATCTCTGCCTTCTGAAAAAGCAATACACATAACCATTATATGTGTGGCATCTCCTGCTGTCTATAAAAGGTACTCTTATGAGCTAACCTAGTATAAAGTAACCTAATGGTTGGACGGTTTTATCCAACTAAGTCCTACTCAAAGTGGACTAATTAGTGAACCTAAGTTAGTCATATTTCGTAACTTCATTGGGTCCACGCTGAGTAGGACTAGCATTGGAAAAGCACCCAGAGTGTTGGAGTAGGACTGGAGAAATCCTGGTTCCAATCCTCACTCACGCACAATCCTCTGTCAGCCTCACTGGGTTGTTATGAGGATAAAATGGGGGACAGGGAGCTGAAACAGTCATGGTGCTCTGACCTCCTGAAGGATGGGGAGGAGGAGAGAAAGAAATCTAACAGAATGATCTATGAAGAGTGGAATCTTTATAATGTAGATGAGTGTGTTCCTTTCTAGGAGTGTGTTGATGATAATACTGATTTTTCTTCCAATCCTGGAGGCTGACTTTCCTTTCCAAGCAATGCTCCAAGTTTGGGAGTGATGCTGCTTTGGAACCAATAAAAAGAGTCAAGCTTTGGCTTAGGTATGTTCCAGACAGACTTTTATGAGAGTTCGGGGGGGGGGGGTTGGTTCTCTTTTGTTCTGAAATCCCAGATGTTGTTCTTCAACGATAGTTAGATATTCGTCATTGCAGTAGGCAATTCAGCTTGTAATAAAATACGCTAAGGGGTTAAAGCCATCAAAAGAAATTGCTACCCCCTGGAAAGGAATGTATATTTGAAACTTAAAGAAGAGCTCCTATCAAGATGAAGTTGTGGAGGACTACATGAATCACGTTGAGCAGGATAACTGAATCAGCAGTGCTACAAAACTAAGGGACAATAAAATGTATTATCTTAAATGGGTGTAGATAACTTCTCCTTCACTATATATGCTACAGCTGCTGGCTAGCCTTTCCTGCGTTGGTCTGTTTGCCGGCTAATAATGCAGGACAATCCATTTGACATTGTATTAGTGGAAGGTAATGACAGGAGATTATTTATTTATTGTTTTCATATTCCTCCCTTCCTCCAGCTGGAGCACAGAGTGGTTAACAACATAAACTGAATAAGCAAAGCGACACCATCATAAAAACCACAATTAAAACCACAGGGTCACAATTAGATGTTAACTCTCTCCTGATAGGTGGGAACCCCTCTGTCTCCAGCTTTTGGAATGCAAAGCCCACCAGAGCTTAGAGAAGGTTGCATGTCCTCAGATGAGGGGAGTAAGCAAAAGATAGCAAATTGAGTTGACAGAGACAGATGGGCTGTTACTTTTCTGTAGTCTAAAAATGCACAGCAGAGAGTGAGAATGTGCCCACTGTGTTCAGAATAACATCCACACCAGCCTCACCCAACCTGGTGCCCTCCAAGTGTTTTGGACTCCTTCCCATCCACCCCAGCTAGAATGGCTAATGGTAAGGAATTATGGAAGTTGTAGTCTCAGAACTCCAGGAGAGAACAAGGTTGGAGAAGGCTGAGGTACACAAGCTCCTATGTTTGCAGAGCATGCATGCTTACAGATGCTATGCTGAATGTTTTAGGTGCAAGACTAGTGGGCATGATCCTGCTCCTCCTAGACAATGCCTTAGGATGGGCTCATCAGACTAGGGGTGTCTCAAAAAGTAAAAACCAGGACACCCCGAAAGGAAGCCAAAATTGTTGATCTTTGGCTTACAAGAACACCAAAAAAACCCACGATTTTTCAATTGACTTGCCTAAGATCCAGGACAAAGCACCACCTTTCAGGAATTGCCACCGGATGTCAACACTGCCTTTTGATGGAGTGGCTAATTGCTCCCAATGTGCTTTATTCACATGGTTGTAAATAAAGCAATAGGCATCATAAGTTTCTGGTGATCTTTCTTTCAAATGAAACAAAATTCTGCAGCATTGCCCTTGGTTTGGATGGCACAATAAACGGTGATTTATGTGATAAACATGGGCTTATCACACAAATGGGGAATTTATTGCCCTTCATATGTTTTTGACTACAGCTCCCATCATCCCCAACCATTAGCCATCCTGATGGGAGCTGCTTGGCATTGAAAAGGGGGGGGGGGACTTAGCAAGATGTTTGAATGACTCAGAATACAGTGACTCACAGAGCTGGACACTTGTCAGGGATATCATGCACAAAACTAGGACAGATTCTCACAAAACACAATCAGTGATCAGTTCACAAAGTAGAAATAGGAAGGCACAGATTGCAGCCAAAACAGTGTGAGAAAGTTTCAAACAAACAAAAATCATGCCAGGGAACGATTGTCTGCATATATACCTTAGTTCTTTCATATCCATGAATGTGCCCAGTTTTTAATTGCAACTGATAGTTAACCCAGGAATTACCAACTTGGTGAAAGTGTTGGACTTTAACCTGGGAGACCAGGATTAGAATTCCCACTCAGCCATAAAGTTGACCTTGGGCCAGTCAGTCACTGCCTCTGAGCCTAACCTACCTCACAGGATTGTTGTGAGGATGAAATAGGGAGGTGGAGAACTATATAGACCACCTTGAACACCTTGGAAGAAACAGGTGGTATATAAATGTAGTAAATAAAGTAAATGAACATTTCAGCACTAGGGCTGCTTTTCAAAAAAAGCACTGTAGCATCTTGTGAGGTAGGAAACATCACCCGATGAAAATCCCTCTTCAGGGTGACCGGGAAAGGCACAGAGGCCAAAATGTGACAAAGCTGTCTATCTCTGCTCCAGCCACTCTGATCTTTCTGATGCTTCCAGCGTTGATGTTGTGCCTCTCGTTGTACAAGTCCTGGAACTGCAGCACAGCTGTCTTTGGAGAAGGTCTTCCATCTGGAAGACCAGTTCTGATTAATGAGCAGCTGTGACCTGGTTGGCAGATTATGCTGCGGGTAAATGCATTTTTTATTCTCATCCTATTATCTCATTTGTGAGTATAACATTGGCCCAGGTGTCCTGCTGATATGGTCTCCGCTGACCCTTCTTTGAGAGGAGAGGTGAATCCAAAACATGAGGCTTCGATATCCACAGAGTCCATAAAGCATGGAATGTCAGGCTCATTGGACAAGGCTGGGAGCTTTTTCTCCGCTCTCACTGTTGTGCTGCTAAATGCATGTCCTTGGAATCCAGCTTCATTCACTGCTCTGTTGTAGCCAGTTTTATATCATCCCATTGGTTGGCCTTGGTTTCAGACATGTTCAGCACATGACTAATTAACATCAGAGTTTTGAGCTCAGTGTTCCAAGATGATACAATGTAAGCATCAGACTCAGGATGAACAATCCGATTAAACCAGCACAGTGTGAAGGATAAAGGTTAGCCAAACCATGCAAATAGCTTACTAGCTAATGCTCGCAAGAGCAGGCTGCATTTGAATTTCTGGTGAACGGCTCACTGCTGTTCACCAGACTATTTTTACTATTGATTTAGCAATTTGATCTGGCTTAACAGTCCAGTTTTCCTAATGTTTACCCTTCATGCTCTCCTTGCCTCATCTGGAAGAGGTCAAGAGCATTAATGAGGATTCTTGCTCTGTCAGACTCTAAACTTTACTGGGGGGGGGGGTTGTATTTCTGGCTGCATTGGAAAGCTTCTATTAACAGTGGTTGTTGACTTCCTGGCCCAATGCCAAAGCAGGCACGCAGACTTTTATTCTGCTAAAACAATAATGTTATGCTTTTAAAATTAATTTGTGGCGCTTTTTAAAAACCTGCCCATCAAAATGTACAATTGCTAACATGTGTTAATAAAAAATTCAGTGCCCCCACCCATCTCTCACCTTCCTTCCTTTTCTTAATTTTAAAATAATCTTTATACATTTATTAGATGCTTTTCTTCTTGGTACACTTGGTGTCTTTGGTTAGGGCAGAGCAGCATAGTATGGTGGTCTCCAAAAATAATTGAAATCATAAAAGTACAGTCATACCTCAGGTTGCGAACACTCCATGTTGAGTATGTTCGGGTTGCATACTCTGCAAACCCGGAAGTGCAACACGGAGCGCGGACGCTTCTGCGCATGTCCATGTGGTCCGTGCATGCGCAGAAGTGTTCTGTGCAGTTCGCGCATGCGCAGAAGCGTGATATCGCGCTTTCACGCATGTGCGAAAGCGCCGCCCAGGTAACACACTGTTTGGGGTGCGAACGACACCCCGGAACGAATTGAGTGTGCAACCTGGGGTACCACTGTATGATTGTCTTTCTAAAAGTCTTTTGAGACATGTTATATACCCAGGGGGGGCACCTCAAGTCTGGAGTCCAAAAGTAGCTCTTCAGCCTTCCATTATAAGTCATTGTTGCAGCACCCCCTCCAACACCCTCTCGGCTTGGCGCTGGGTGCGGGAAAACCAGCCATGCTCTCCTAAATCTGCCTCTGCTGAAGTTCCCCACCCCTACAGCAGGGAGATAGTACAGTTGTTGTTTTCTTACAACATGGATGTTAGGCTTTCAGCACTTAGTATGCTATGGAAAGTTGCTCATCTGTCTCTCTCTGTTTGATTGAGATATCTCAATCAGGAAAGACAGACATTTAGTAAAATACTCATAATACCGTGCATTTGTTCCGCTCGTGATAAAGGCCAGATAACAACAGTGGGAATGCCTGAGTTCAGTTTGAATTATTTGTTTCATTCTTTAAAAGGAATGAGTTTATCCTTTTTCATTTCAAGATCCAGACTTATTTTTGTCATGCAATAAAAAAAGAAAAGGGGGGAAATGAACCACACTCCTTGGTGCTTAATGGAGATTGACTTTTCCTTAGCTATTACCTTTCCATTAGCTCTGGGTTCCTGAGCCAGAGAGAAGGGAAATTGTATTCCTGCAGCATTTTTCTTTTCAAGAGAAATAGCCTGTTTACTTAGAGGCAAGTTCCACTGAGCTGCATTGAACTTACGTGAGTGTGATTAGACAAATCTTACATACAATGCCTAACAATTCTCCATAACTGCTGGAAAGTAAGACTGCTCTTTAATATTGCTTTGGTTAGCATTTGTAGAAATTGTGCAGTTTTCAATATCTTTGGGACACAGTTTAAGAGAGATTTGTGTTAATTTCAATGCTACATAATAGTGGCGTTCTCCTCTCTGGGACCATGAAAATAGACCTAGAAAAGAAGGCTTGACCAGATGTTTTATCCCAAGACCTTTAAAGACCATCTGGATAAAAATGAGGTCCTCTGTCATCAGGGGCTCTGGTTCTTTGAGGGGGGGGAAATAGCTATTTCTTAAGGACAAAACTAGTTCCCATCTGTAACCATCCAGCGTCCTCCCAACCAAGAAGCATCTTCCCACTGGCTTGGATTCTCAGGCTTTTTGATGGTCTGCTCCAGGCCTGTCTCTGTGTCAGCAGCGCTAGGAAGTTGGAGCCTCTTTGGTTTCCCTGCAGGATCAAGGAGTCTAGAGCCATTAAGGCACATTCCCTTCTGGTGTTATTCTCTCCCTATTCTTCTTCCCTCCTCCCAATAGGACAGACACCCCTGGTTCAGCTTAGATGATAGAGCGGTGGCACTCTGCCTCCTGCACACCATTGCCCCATCCATCCCAGCTATGTCTATTTCTGGGAGAAGTGGAACAGCACCATACAGGCCCAGCAGTAGTACCTAGGAGCAGATGGTGGGGTGGGGTGCCACCGCTCATCTAATGTCTGGTCAGTTGGGTTGCTGCTGTTTACTAGGAGGTTGAGAGGAGGGATGACGGGGTGGGGAAGCTGGCGCGGTGCAAATGTGTTGGCAGGAGTGCCTGATTGGCTTTGCTGCCTTCCTTCTTTTAAAACATTTTTGGCAACTGCTTAGAGCAACTAGGAAGGCTTCCGAGGCTGCACCGGTAAAGTAAGTCTTTTAAAATGCTCCCAGGGTGCTGCCGTATATCATAACATGCAGTTCCTTCTTGAGGAATTGAACAGATGAAAATGTGGTTGACCCAACTGCAAATTGTGGCATACATCTTACACCTTGAGAGCATATTAAAAGACCCACATGACACTAGGTCCATCATGGCCCTGCAGGTAAAGGTATTTAAAAAACCACTGCGCCAGGAAGCAGTGTGTTTTCTGGGACACTTGCATGCATTTGTAAAAAGGAAGAGAGTTTTGTGTAGGTTTAATTAATTTAGGCCCCACACTCACTTTCCTTAAAGTTCCTGACTGGGAACTAATTCTGAGCAGATATGTAATAGGATTGCACTGTAAAATTCACACAGTTGACCAACTCAGATTTCCTGGAATCAAGTAGCTGCCCTTAAACACAGAGCCAATTTGGGATGTGGGTGACTTCAGAGAATACTGCAGTATTTGGGGATTGATCTTGGAATCTGTTCCCAAGCCTAACCCAGCTTTTTCCCCTTTTCCAATACTGCACATTTTGTAGTTCCTTCCTCCTTAGGGGACCCTGTTTTGGGCTCTATCCCTTGACTCAGAAGATACCCCTGAAGCTCCTGCCCTCAGCAACCTATGACTATAGTTCAGTGCCTCCTAAAGACATTCCTCTTCCAACAAGTCTTCTAAATGGATACCTTTATTCCAGTTGGTATCAGTATTGAACTCATTTTATGTATATGTCCTATTGTTTCTATACTTAAAAAACTGTTTTATATATGTAATTGTTTTATATGTTTTTATTGTGTTGTAAATTGCTTCAGAGTGACTCATGGGAAGTTTTGATTGATTGATTGATTGATTGATTACTTTATCCCTATTAACATTCTATTGATGAAGGAGAAGGAGTAATACTTGGCTTTTTGGGGAGAATTTGTACCTCTTATGTTTTAAGACTTTTATCAACTTATTGTACGTCATCTAGAAAATCTATTTTATATGGGGACTTATAAATATAAACGAATAAAAACAGGTTTTGCATTAAAGGCGGACCTAGAATTCTCAGGCACTTTCATTGCATTTACTTGGTGTTGTTTATGAGTGAGGCTGAGATTCTTGGCTGTGGATTAAAGGGATCTTTTCACATTTATTTGCCTCAGAACATGTGGAGTGCATTTGTTTTTCTGGGACACAAACACATTGTTCATGCTTTGAATAAAATCCTTAGTGCCAAGAGAGCGCACAAAGATTCAGATCTCTTGCCATAAATAGTGCCTTAACGTTGTTAGGAATAGCTTCCCACAAGCACCACCACTGCTGTTTTGCTATGGAAGATGCTTTTGCTGTGACCGTTCCTTCTGAACCAAACCTTTCATAAAGAATTACTCAGCTAACCTCAGATAATTCTCAAAGCCTTTGGCACCCAAAAGGCCAAATTCTTCAAGAAGGGTGGCAGGGTCAGCCAGGAGCCTCTCAGTCTCCATCCTGGGATCCCTTGTGATGAACCTCTTGAGGTTACAGAGTGCAAGGGAAAGGTGAGGTAATATTGTTGAACTAGGCTCCAATAAGGGAGCTCTTTGGTTCCTCCCAAACTGACCTGGGAGTCAGACTATGCCTGACTCGTTGACTTGACCAAAGCCAGACCCTTACATTGACTGTATATCTCTTCCTACCTTTGTTCTGAAGAACCTTTAATGTCAGCCTGCCTGCTTCTCTCCTGGTCTATTGTCTTCCTTATTTGCCTTCTTTGTCCCTGCATCCTTATTCTAACCCCCTTCAGATCAACCTCTCAGGACAATTACTGGCCTACAATCAACTCTGTCCATTACAGTGGATGTATTGTGGCTCCATGTGGTCTGCCAACCTTCATGTTGAAACTGCAGAACATCTACACCTGCCCCTGATCTATGTGTATTTTGCTCCTGCTTAAGTGGGCTCCACATACACTTCAGTGGCAGATGCAAGAATAATATTTGCTAAATATTGGTTGGCGCAACTAAGACCTAAAGAATCCAGACTGGATTAGAAAATGTGAGTGCTCATTAATTTAATAATGCTATTTTTTTGAGTGCATAAGAAACCCAATGTCATATATCCAAAACTGATGGAAAAAATTGAGGTCAGTGTCCACCTTTCTGTCTTTGTATCTGTTTAACTATCCCTTGACTTCCATTACAAATTTTCAAAACATGAAATAGACTTTTTTTTCTTTTTAATATTTTGTTTACTCTGTTGTAGTTGCTGATGTATTGCTAAGAGATAAAATGTGATGAAAATGTAAATTATGTTTTGGATTCGCATATCTTAAAGAAAAGTATTACAAACAGAAAGCACCTTAGTGGAGGAGGCAACCATACTGATATACAAAATACTTTAAAAACCAATTCTTGGATTAAGGCACTAGCAATATGTTTTCACTTGCATTTTACTCATTTTACTCACAGCCTTATTTTCTGGGTTATATCCCAGTGAAAGTGTCATCTGTCTATGGTTTCTATATCTAGAAGATATGAAACAAGACATGTAAAACTTTGAAAATAAACAGTGGAAATGGGTTGGCAGAAATAAAATATTTTGGATGACTGCAAATGGTATTTTGTGTGTGTCCGGGTGAGAAAATAAACGGCTTTTGAAAAACATTATTTTCTGTACAACTGGCCAGAAACTTGAAACAAGAGGGAAACCATAAGTAAACATGAAAGATAAATGCTGGCTTGGGTGCTGACAAATGCAGAGAATATGGCAACATTTTGTGAGCTAATTGTGAAAGAATAGATGCAGCCTGTTCCTTGCCTTTTAAGTGTCATCTCAGTCAAATGTTAAGAGTCTTGGGGGAGGAAGACTCGTGGCAAGCTAACAAGTTTTGAAGATTTTGTTTCAAAGCCTGAAAGCCTGATCTTGAAAGGTTTTCTAAACTTCACAGGTCTTTTAGGTGACCCTCAGGGGATTTATAGTTTGGCTTCTAAATCATGCAACGGTCATAATGCCATTGTAAAACAAGGTCAAGCTCAGCATTTTCCCTCAGACTTCAAATTGCAAAAGAATGTGAAATGAAAGGCAAATTTGTGCGAAACCATGTTGTGTTACAAAGTCAGGGGGAATAACCAAACAGTCCTTCAGAAGCAATCCACAAACCCAATGCCATCAAAATCCAAAAAGAGGTAGATATAGAAGCCTGTTATTGTGGGACTCATCCTCATTTTACAAAAATGTATGCAGATAGTTAGAGTGAAAAGAAACTGAAGTCAACCATATAAGAGAGAACAAAGGGGTTTGGAGTGATGGTTGCATACAGGGCTATGCAATAAGTAAATGCAATGGCACACAAACTTAACTATGGCACAAAAGTTTAAATAATAATTTGGTCATGATGACTTTCTCCCAAACAGTCCATATATGGGACCCTCATCCACCCACAAACCAAAAATACCTTGGTTGCAGGCTACTAAGTAGGTTTGATACAGGGGGGGGTGAGAAAACTTTGTAGACTGACAAAGAGAAACCTTAGAGAGAGTAGATGGCATCAGCTGCATTTGTCTGAATCATAGTGCCTCATGAAGAAGCAACACCATTCCTGGAATCACTTCTGAGTTCACGTATTTCACTGAGAGTTAAAAATGCAACATGAAAATTATATATAATCTGAAAGTCACTTTAGTGTTTATTTGTACAGTGTTTTATGTTTCACAGTTGCACACCACCCTGAAATTTTATGATGTATCAGTGGTAACCTCGGGCTACAAACAGCTCTGGTTACAGACACTTCGGGTTACAGACTCCACTAACCCGGAAGAAGTACCTCGGGTTAAGAACTTTACCTCAGGATGAGAATGGAAATTGTGCGCTGGCAGCAAGGCGGCAGCGGGAGGCCCCATTAGCTAAAGTGGTACCTCAGGTTAAGAACGGTTTCAGGTTAAGAACGGACCTCTGGAACAAATTAAGTTCATAACCAGAGGTACCACTGTACCGCTTCTGAGTGGGTCAACTTGCTTGAGGTCTAAGGGCGAGAAAGATGTTGTCAACGTTGGTTGATGCCTATTTCACCTCAGACTTGACCTGCTGTATCCTGAACCAAAGAACCAATCTTAAAGCACATTATGTCATTGCATCAGTTTTCCAGGCAATTGCCTATCTATATAACTTTAGTGTTTTGTTAAGACTTTTACCATCCTAGTTGGGAATTAGCAGAAGCCATCCTTCCCACATACCATTTCTGTGGGTGGACAGAGATTTTGGATTACACCCGCCCAGTGGACTCTGAAACGGCGCCCCTGGACTGAAAAGTATTTCCAAACAAAGACAGAATTAAATGGTTGTTTCCTCTCCTTAGTAAAACATTTGAAAACCACCACATATTTATGTTGAATGTGTTTTACAAAAATGGTGTATCGGAGAGGCATTTGCAAGGCCTGGTATATATTTAGACTAAACTGTAAGTCAAACCAATAATTGCATACCTCAGTCACTCTATTATTGTACATAAGCCGATAAGTTTCCCTCTAAGTAATGCCCTTCCACTCGTTTTCAAGTGGTTATTTAAAGTCTGTCTGCTTCTAGAGTATGACCATAGAGAGAGAAACCTCCTCCTGGGCACCACATCCTGCATTATGGTTAACCACTTGGCGGCAGGCAACACTTTGAAACAAGGGTGACAGCCATGGTTCATTGAGTGGTTTTCTTTCTTGAAGATGCCTCCCCATAATCATCTTCATAACCTAAAGAGACATCATAGGTAAACAACTGTGTGTCACTTGTACAGCTGGCCACATTTATTCCCAGTTTTTTTTTCATGTATTGGTGAAAGGGTAGTAAAGGAATTTGTTTTAACAGTATTTCTCCCCAGTTCCTGCTTCTTCTTTAAACTCTGTCACACACAAATTCCAATAAGTTCCTCTGAAACCCCCATGGTTTGCTTAAACTTTATTCAAACAACTTCATTACTGCATTATTCATTAATGCACAAACGAAGAGTCGGACATGACTGAACGACTGAACAACAACAACAACAACATATATATATATATATATATATATATATATATATATATATATATATATAGTTGTTATAGTTGTGGGACTTACCTGTATCCAAATTATGTGTATTGGGGCTCACTTCATAATTTTCAGCCAAGGATGGTGTGTCTATTGTGACCCAACTTGACTTTAGGTCAGTCTTTGACTGAGTTTGGGGCCCTGACCCACCAGCTGAGGTTTGTCACTCATTCCAAAGGCTTCTGTATGGGCATAAGCAGCTGACCACAGTCCCATATCCCACTCAGAAGAATGAAGAAGTGATTGTCTGGGGAGGTTGACAGGCTCTGCCCCTGAACTAAGGCAATCTAGCCTATTTTTCCCCCACATGGCCCCTTTGTCTGCTTTCCATTGCACTAAATGATGGCTAGACACTAACGCCTTAATGAAATAACTCTTAACAATGTAAAATTCTTTCGGGGTAAGAAATTAATCATCCTGAATAGTAAAATAAGTTGATATAACATAGTGGAAGTTACTTCAAAGGCCTGTGGCCGATTGCCAAAATTGCTGCACTTTTAAAATAAAAAAATAAAAAAGACGCAACTATTGCCTACGGTTATCATTTAATTGAAATACATATAAAACCTTTATCCTGAAACTCCAGCAAGCAAAGATTAGAAATATAGACGAGCCATCACTGAAACTTACACATACACGAGATGGTACTTGCTATTCGGCCTGAAAACTTTCTCAGAGCCTTTTTATTTTTTTATTTTTTTAAAAAAGCTATACACAGTCATCTTTAGACAATGAACTTCAGCTAGTGTGGGGCTGAAAATTTTGTTAGTGTGAACATCCAGCTTGAACTTCTTTTTTTGGCAGGGGGAACACAGAAAGTGGAGCAATTGGGGGGGGGGTCCTGAAACCACATGTGGACTGAAATGCAGCTATCCTTTGAATTTCACGCCACTCTGAATTTTGTGATGCGGTTCTCCAGCCTAAACTGTGTACAAAAACTTGACTATAGGGAGGAAGTAGACCAGAAAAATGTGTATACCGTGTTTCCCCTATTTTAAGACACCGTCTTATATTTTTTTTTTCCTCAAGAAAAGGCACTATGGCTTATTTTGAGGGGATGTCTTATTTTTATTACGTAAGCCCAGCCCAGCCTTTTCCTTGGCACCCTCCAGAACTGCGCCTATCACTATGGCTTATTTTCGGGGTACAGCTTATATTTCGCAAATGCAAAAAAAGCCTGCTATGGCTTATTTTATGACTACGTCTTAAAATAGGGGAAACAGGGTATTGATAAAAAATAACCCAGAAAACATATAACAATTACTTGCAAAAAGGTGTCTATTAGGAGAAATCCATGCTATAATGCCAACAGATTTCCATAAGGACTTAAAAAATAATAATTGCAGACTGATATGGAAATGTGGTGGGCTGACCTTATGAAAGGAATGATGAGAAACTGAGAGAAACCAAAGCTAACAGATAGCACCATCCCTGGCCACAGGAGAGGGTGGCCATGGTCCCAGAATGACAAATCCACACCCTCTTCCCCAGCCAGAGGTGACGGATGCTTTCAAAGTGCTTAATGGCCTCATCTCCTCCCTGCTGAGTTCTATAAAGGCAACACTAAGGCTAAGGAAGAAGAAGCTAGCAGACTGTCCAACCCTTTGGACTGCTTGTAGGTAAAATGGCAGACAAGTAGAGGTTGGCTGCAGGGAGACTGAGGTTGATGGGGCAGGTGTTCTAATGGACCAGCCTTCACTGGTTCTTGAGAAGATGCAAACACTATTTTCTGACATTTAAATTCAGGGTATATATCCCATTGTTCTCAATGGAGTTTGCTTCTATGGGAAATATTTAGGAACAGGGTGCACAGTTAAGAGACTTCCCTGCTATGTAATCTGACAACCAGACTTGGTTAAGTTTAGAATAATGGCAGAGTAGAATGGATGCCTGATTACTGTTTTGAAAATGGTAAACTTAGTGTCAGTATTTCCATGTAGGAAAGAAGGAAGGGATCTTTTAATCCCTTATTGCTGTATATTATTTTTATGGTGGCTCTACATTTTGATTTACGAACCCAGATGAGGAGATCGTATTTGGATGTTATTTATGAGGCACGCAGCCATTCGAAGCATCTCTGCAAAGTCTCCCCTCTCTTTGAAAGAAGCAGCTGGCAACAACAAAGTAGTCGATATGTATTTCTTTCCCTTTGCAGCACATGGTGTGCAGGCATTTTGCCCAGGTGATAATTTAGCTAAGAGATTTATCACATTTTCCAAACAATTCCAAATGTGCTACGTTTCGTACATGTGGCACAGTGCTACTGGTGCTTTGCAGGCTTCATCTGTGAGGCAAACACTACAGTCACATTTTCAGCTGTGTTTCCCATAACCCCCTCAAATATTTGTTCAGGGTGCTGTTTTGCAAGGGGGTGGGTAGGAACATAAGCTATTCACTGTTAGCAATTCTGCTATCCTGCAACCTAAAGATTTTAAACAAGTGGATGTGTGCCTATACCCTTGAGTTTGGTTGGACAACGCTGTCAAGTGTTGGTTTCTCTCATTTTCTCAACCTTAAATTCAAGTCTCCATGTTTCCACATCAGATTGCATTGTTGTTCTGGGTCCTCACAAAATTTGTCAGTATTTTAGTAATTGTGTATATACATACAAACAAACAAACAAGCATGCTAGGGACTGCTGCCCCCAGGGCTTCCCCCCAGGGGGAACTCGCTGGAACTCAGTTCCAGCACCTCTCAGGTGTGTGCCATTGCCATTCTAAGAGAAAGAGGATGTGTGGGAATCGTGTTGGATTGGCGCTGGCAGGCCACGGCAGTCCTGCCCAGACTGAAAGTGTTGCGCTGGCATGCCATGCCGCGCTGTAACATCGGAAAGGCAGACACGAGTCAGGAACACAAAAGAACAATGGAGGGTGGTGGAAAGGTACTGGAAGTCACAAGATGAGCACAGGGAGTGTGCATGAGGAGAGCATGTGTTAAGAGCATGCAGGATGGTCACATACGCAATGGCGGAGGCATGGGGGAAGTTTGGGGTGTCACTTTTTGGAAAACAACTCCTTACATGGTGCTGTGTGCCACAGCTAGGGCAGATGTCTCCTTATTTGGATCCTTAAGTTGTACCTGTAGAGTTAACCATTAACAAAGGTGTGAGATTGTCAATAAAAGGGACCCTCGCAAAGGATTCGAGGTCGCCTTCCCACACATCCATTCTGTCTCCGCGTTGTGTTTTTACCAGCGCAACAAGCATGGTGTTCGTGGTGAGTTGCAGCACCTCTTTTTCTAGAAAAATAGTACTGGCTGTCCCAATTTGTTTTGCTGAAGCATCTGACTCCCTTGCCTAAAACACCTCCTACCTTAAAGTTTGTCAAAAGCCTTTCATGGTCCGCTCCTGCTTCTCTGCCTCCTGTCCCATTATGTCAGAGGTGCGGTCAAGAAGGGCAGGGAGGATTTGTAAAAGGCCCAATGAGGGCGAAGAGTCAGTCCAGCAGAAGGAGGGAGTGTGGGAAGGAGGAAGGCGGGTCAGAAGCCACAGCAAGCTGGCCTGGGGATTTGTAGCAGCAACTGAAGCAGCAGCATATTACCAGGCTGGCTGCTTCTTCCCACCTTCCTCGTTCCAGTGTTCCTTCACTTGCCAGAGTGACTCTTCATTCTAATCATCCAGGTGGTGGCAGCAGAAGAAGTGGATCTCCGAGATGGCCTAAGAGGAGGAAGGTGCACAGTAGCAGTGTTGGCCAACCTGGGGATCTAGACCCCAGAGGCAGGGACCCCAGGGCTGACAAGCTGAATGGTGAGTAGATACATCTACAAGCCTTCAGACACTCTAGGCTTTGTGGTGATAAACATCCTAAAGCTCTTTGCTCTTTGGCACAGAGCTTGACGATCACTGTTACTTCAGTCTTGCAAATTTCAGGATCCTCTACTGCAGTGTTCCCCAACCTTGGGCCTCCAGCTGTTTTCGGACTACAATTCCCATCATCGCTGACCACTGGTCTTGCTAGCGAGGGATGATGGGAGTTGTAGTCCCAAAACATCTGGAGGCCCAAGGTTGGGGAACACTGCTCTACTGCGCTATACAACTGTGGATAACAATAGAAATCGTCTTTAAATTTTTGCCTAGTATCAGAAAAGAAATCTCTGTGAATAATGCATCATAGAAATAATAAGGAAGAGTTCGTATTTTACTTATTGGCAATCAGGGTGGAGATTCCCAGCCAAGTTCAAATAACTAGGAAAAGCTCCAGACCTTGGTGGAGGACAACTGCTTCGAATTTCTCTTCAGTGGACTCAAGTCTGCTGTTTACTGTTTGAAAGAAATTGCTTCACTATCTTGTGATAAAGTCCTGCATCTTTTGGCTAAATCCTCTTTTGAAATCAGCTGGAGTTTTGCCCAATTAAGTCCCGAGTAAGAGGCTGTAGAATTTGGCTATTGTGAATTTCCATCAAGAAAGTGCCTCAGCATGAATTACATTCAGTGAGGAATTGAGCATTTTGCATTAGGAGGGATTTACTTTCCAAGTCTTCCAAATCTATCTGGGGAGCTAAGATCATGACAGTTTCCCAAGAGGACTCCTGGGGCCCAGGGAGTATCTTATGGTAATTCTTTGACATTCATGCTTGGTGTTTGGGTAGCTGCCCACTGTAGTCTGTTTTGTGCACGGAGTCTTTCCAGATGAGCTCAAGGGCACATGTGAGCCTACCTAAAGTAGCAAATAATCTTAACTAAACCAGATCTTTACTAACAGAGTTGGCTTTGTATCTTTTTCAGTGTGACGGCCCCAGTCCTTCATTCAGCATGCAGAATTCACTGGCAAGACCAAATCCTCCCACACAGGGTCCTTGACAAAGGTAACCATAAAATGCCCCTCAGCTGATGCTGTGCTGTGGAATGTGTAACCAGAAACTCTAAGGGGCCTTGTAGTGACAACAGCATCAATATATTAGCTGATCTTAAAAATAAATAAATAAAATCCATATTATATAACGTAAATGTAAATATATCTTTATATATTGTGTATACCACTAACTGTATGTAGAAACAGAAAGATGTGTGTAGTAGAGACAAATACTGAGCACTCTACGTATAAATGTGCAGAGGCAAATGGCTGGATGAAAAGCCAATTGCATAGTGTTTTCCTGCCCTAGAATCAATGCTTGGAAATGATTATACACATGCATGTGTGTCGATATTGTGTTTTTGGTCTGTAACACTTTTGTTTTTCACTTGTAAGTATGGTTAGTATGGCTTTTATCACAGGAAGCAGAAACTCTTAATTAAAAAGATAACATTTATAGTGTTGGTTACTAGTAAAAAGATCAGACAGATTTTAGGATGAACATGGCCGGTTGCTGCTAATGACAGTGTTTTCTCACAGCGCAACATATGGATTGTCATCCTTGAAATGTAGCTTCCACAACACTAGCAAATGATAGGCTTTCGACATACTGGGCTACCCTCATTAAATTCTGCCAGGGGGTCTGCTCAGCTTCCCAGTGTAGGACTGCTTCCCAAAATGCCATTTGGAGTCACAAATGAAAACCAAATCCTGAGCCAGTTTTATACAAGTGCAACCCATCAAGCTAGAGGGGTACTGTCCCTTTCTGACACATATATGCTCCAATTCACTTATGTGGATTTTGTTTAAAAATTGCCCCTCTAGTGCCAGACCTAGAAGCAGGGTATTATGTGGACAAACATTATTATTATTATTATTATTATTATTATTATTATTATTATTATTATTCACTTTATTAAAATGTAATGAAGTTCCAGCTCCACAGGCTCACAAACTAACAGACAAAATACAAAAGGAAAAAGGAAAACCACAAGTTCTCAATTTCTGCTTGTATATACTAGAAATAGTGCAGTTTTCCTATAGTGGGGTGGCTAACCTGTGGTTGTTGGGTTGCAACACCCATCGGCCCCAGCCAGCATGGCCAATTACCAAGGATAATGGGAGTTGTAGTCCAATAACATATCAAGGGACACAAGTAACCTGTCCCTGTCCAATAGCTTATAATTTTGAATCATACTTAGCATCTGGTTAGGAAACACATTGCCTCATAAAAGAACAATATCATACAGTAACATTAATTGAATTTTGACCAACATTTGCATAAACCACCTAATTGCATTTTCCTGCAAAAAAAAAATTCTTTAAGTTAACAAATGTCACACAATAGTAGTATGAGCTTTTTGTACTCGTTGAAAACAAATCTTGTGGTATGCATGAGAAATGCTTTTTTTCTTTCCGATTAGTAATTTTTTTATGTTACTTCATAGGGGAAAAAACAACCCTATGCCCTAATTATAATGTTTTCAATATTATCTGCTCAACCACACATGGCAAGGCTATTACACAAAGCTTGAGTTGAACAACAATTTTAATGACTTGCAAGGTTAGCCGTTTTTGTATGAAAATTATTAATAGCCATGCACATAAGTCAACATTTATTAACAGATACAAATCTAAAATGAATTTAAACAGAAACATGATGCTGAAATATCTTTTTTTAATTGCCTGACTATTAAATGTCTGCCCAAATAAAAGCCTTGTGGGGATGATGATGCTTAAACATTAGTAAAGAACACCAGGAACCAAAACTGCTTTAATAATAATATAAAAACAATTTTATTATTTATATGCCACCCATCTTCCTGGGTTGCCCCAGCAACCCTGGACAGCTCCCAACAAAATATTAAAAACACAATAAAACACCATACATTAAAAACTTCCCTATATAGGGCTGCCTTCAAATGTCTTCTAAAAGCTGAATAGTTGTTTATTTCATTGATATTTGATGGGAGGGCATTCCACAGGGCAGGTGCCACTACTAAGAAGGCCCTGTGCCCTGAACTATTTTGCCTTCAAAATTGTCACATCAGAGGGATGATGACATCAAGAGGTCCCAAAGATGCTCCAATGGGACATACAGGGATATATAGCCTTTAAGGCATGTAGAGACCTAGAAGTTAAGTGCTTTAGCATCTTGCATTGTGCCCTTAAGGCTCTCAAACAACATGTGTCCAAATAATTGCTGGTGTGGGGTAGGGGGAATTCTCTAAATAAATTTTAAAATATTATTTGCACGAAACAGGCATTCCTCCTGAACACAGATATACATGCATCTCACAAACAACATGCTTTGTGGTGCCCTGGTGATACTTCAAGAGATGTTGGGAAAGAGACATATACAAATTAATGGTAACTTCAGAGGGAGCGTGTGTGTTTTCACAAATTTGCATGACCACTGCCACAAAACATTTCCTGATTCAGGCACAACCCAGCCTTAGTGTGGAAAAGGAACTCGCTCTCTAATAACAGTGACATGTAGCCAAAGATGCGGACAATCAGCTACAGATTCACTCTTAAAAACATCAGATCAAACAGTAACTCTGATCAGTGATAAGTGCAGAAAGGCCCTTCACATAAGACCAACCAACCACTCCATCACAATGGAAGTTCTTTGAAATCAGTGAAGAGTCCTAGTAATCAATAGGGCATGGCGGTGTGTGGAATGTTCTCTCCTAATAAGTGTATTTTCAGGGGACTCTGGGCTCGATGCTGGTAGGATAGGCTTTCAGGAATCAAGGAACTTTGTATTTCCTTCCAAATAGGCACAAACTCAGTAATACCCACAGAGATTGTAAGATGGAGAAGACTGAAGAGAGAAAGCTCAAGACCCTTGCTACACATGCATTTTCCCAAGAAAGCTAAAACAAGATTTGTATTTCTTTCAGGGTAGAAGCTTAATTGCCCAGCACTGACCTGCTAGCAGCTAAGCTGGCAGAGACAATTTAGCCTAGAGCTAAAGGACCTTCTTGCCCCCAGACTTCAGCCTGCTGGGTCACTGAACAAATAATGCTTGCCTGGGATTTTGTGCTTTGCATTCTGTTAAAACGATCCAGTTGTTTGTGCTTTCTTATCCGCCTCAAAGCATTCTGCATTTCATTTCATTTCATTTCATTCTTGTTATCCTTACGGTATATGGAGGATTTTGAACAATGGCTTATTATTCCTTAAATACTCAGGTTTTAGAGGACATTTGTTGTTGTTTTTCTGATACTCCTTGGCATTCTCCATGTGGAATATCTCACATGTGGACACACCAACATTTTTAAGTTAACTGCAAACTCCAACGCGGTTGGTGGGGCCACGTTTCTATATCTTAGCCTAATAGCTGTACACTGTTCTTACGATAACACATCAGATGGCAGAGCATAAGAAAGCAGTGATAAGTAATGAGAAAGCCTAAGAATGTGCTATTAACCTCTCCAACTAGATTGGCCAACAGTAGCATCAACAACTGGTACAATATGGTTCATTCTACTAAGACCCAAATCTCTGTATTCTCTGTGCAATGAAGATTGTCACCTATGCTCAAGAGCAATCAATGGTGGTCAGCAGAGCAGCATTGCTGACATGGCTTCCCAACGCTGGGCATCGTTTATTGAGAGGGAGAGGGCAGCTCAACATGGTACAAGTGCAGTGACAGAGTCAATCTGATACTCGCACTGTTGCGCCCACACAGTGCCAAGCTCTCTGCCATCCCCTGACTCCGCCTCCAAGTAACCAGGAGTGTTGATCAGCATTGGGAAGTCAGGTGAGCAATGCTGCCTTGCCCACACTGCCTTGCCGATCACTACTGTGAGCAATGACAAAATCCATGGGTGATGAAGCATGAGCAGGACCGGATTTAGGTTTGATGAGGCCCTAAGCTACTTAAGGTAATGGGGCCCAGCTGTCCTTTATCAACCACAAATTGTCAGTTTTTTATGCTGAATATATGCTATAATTTATGGACCTCATAGGTATCTAAAGCCATTTGCCACTTTTGCTGTATGTAGGTTTTATTTTATTTGTTTTTTATCTTATATTTTGGAAATGTACATCCAGGTTTTTTTCCTTTAAATTTTTTTTTGGGGGGGCCAAGAGAGTGGGCTCCTAAGCTATAGCTTGTTTAGCTTATACATAAATCCGGCACTGAGCATGAGCTTCTGGTATTTATGCCACCATGCAAGAAACAAGAATTCAACAAGGACAGCAGCTAACGATCACTAGTCCCCCCCACACCCTTTGCTTGGGACCCTCTTCCTTCTCAGCATGGGAGGCTAGCCTACTAGGGCAAATGGGGCATTGCCTCACCAACCTCAGTCTGCTCTCAGCCAGCCCCCACCCGCCTTCTAATTGACAAATAGAACAGAGGGTGGCACTGCCTGTCAGCTCCCTAATCTTTAGTCTCAGAGGGGAAAATACTAGAATTAGCTGTGCCAGTCACTGACTCTGGCTCCACCTACTGTTGGTGGTACCTACTGTACCGCCTTGTGTGTGTGTCAATTATATATGTTTTGCTACATTTACAAACATTTGAAAGCATACAACATACAGCAAGTAAATGACTTTCTAGGAGCAAACCTCAATGTAGAATGGCATGTGTGTGTGTGTGTGTGTGTGTGTGTGTGTGTGTGTGTGTGGAAAATAGAGAGAAAGATGTAGATAACATGCACCAAATTTTAGCATTATTTTATTTCTCCCAGTCTTTGCTTTTCAATATCCTGTATCAAATAGTTCCTCAGTGGAAATGTGTTAAGAAACTGGCAGCTGTCTAAGCAGGATCGCCCTGAGCCTTTGCAGGTGCTGCGTGTTGGTATTTTATAACATTGCTTTGCTGATATTACAATGCGTGGTGCAGCTTGACTTGCGATACCACAACATGTCCAGGCTAGCTTTTTTAATAGAGCCTTTTAAGCATTTCATTGTAAAATGCTCTATGAGGAATTGAAGCATTTATCATGTTGGACTGAAACATTTCTTAAGCAAACATCCCTAGTTCCTGTCCCTTTTCCCTCACGTCATTATTTTCTCCCCCTCTCTTCCTCGCGTAGGAACAAGGATCGGCAGTGCAAACGGATACCTCACCCCGATACACTGCACATTTAGCTTCAATTTGACCTGCCACCACAATTACGAGCTAGATTTTAGAGCTCTCAGAGAGCAGCGCCATCAAATAGTAATGCCTGCTTACTGCTTTCCAGGCCCGTTCCTACTCTAATGGTATATTTACAAGCAAACGAGGGCTCGGAAAGGTGTTTCTCCTGAGTAAATAGATGGCAAATATAGAAGATTCTAAATGAGGTTTTCAGCCCAGCTGGTTGACCTTATGAATTCTGTCAGCCAAATGGTCGCCAGTGTAAATAACATTCATTTTTCTTGGTGTCAGAACGTTGTAAGTTTAGACTGATCTAAGCATTGCTGCATATGCTCAGTTCCCCCTGAGTAAAGGACCTCACGGACTGCTTCAGCTCATGGTCTGAAGGAACATACCTCATCTGTTTTACATTTCCTTTGTAGCCTGCTCTGGAGGCTAATGGAGAGCTTTCGGGCAGCACTGCTAACAGAGTAGACTAAGTGATGAAAATCCCGGTGGAATTCAGACTTCCTCAATGCTTATATATGTCTGTAGGGCAATTGTGAGTTAATAATCTTTTCCTGAAACCACTTTATAGTTAATGTGTATTACCCCCCCCCCCGCTCTTAGCATTGTTCCCCTCTTTCCCAAAGGAAATTTCCTAAACCTTATTGCAAGCACATACCACAGCAAATGGTCAAGTAATGAAAAACGTTATCAGGTTTGTGGGGCTCTCTCCTCTTTATTAAAACGGAGCGGAACAAAGAAGTTTCTATGAATATTTAAACAGGTGCATTTTAATAAAAATTAAATGCGAAGCAGACACTAATTAGAAAGGAAATATTTTAATGACGGTCCATTATTTAGCCATGTAAAAACATGAGCAGCCTAAACCCGGTGAGAAAAATGGTTCTCAGGACCAGAGGGGCAAAACAAGTTGAAGGGAGAGAATTAGCTGACTGCCAACATCTCGGCCCTATAGCTTTGAGGTCACCGAGCCTGTATCCATTACCACCAAACATCTGCCCCAGAACAACTTGTGTGCCACTGAAAAACAACAACAACTACTACTACTACTGAGGAAGCATTTATTTCTGCTCCTTCTACCACACTCTGTCTTCTCCAAGCCAGGCAACTTTGGTTCTCTGCAGGTTTAAACCCTGAGGTAAAATGTCAACCCCTCCCCCTCCCCCCATAAAACACATAAAAGCAAAGGCCACACAATGAGGCACTTGCTACAAACCTCTTCTTTCCTTCCTCTTCAAAGATCAAATAGTTTACATTCATTCGAACCCTGAGGAGGGTATTTTGTTTATCGAGCAATATAAGAAAGCAGGAGTTACCTGATATGATTGATGACAATCCTTTTGCACTTTAGAAGTAAATACTTTTTAAATAATGCAATAGCATTTCGGGATGATTGATGCTAAGTATGTTGGATTCTTAACATGTCACATATTTGGCATATTTCTACGATCATTTTATTCATAAAAATGGTTTGAACAAAATAATGTTTTTAGCATATTCTGAGAAGGGTGTGTGTGTGTGTGTGTGTGTGTGTGTGTGTGCATGTTTTACTATAGCAGTCTGTTGCCCCCAGTTTGGATAAAGTTGCATTATTTCAGAATTAAATAATTTATAAAAGCTGGAGGCAGACCAACTAAAATAATCGCATACTTTACTGCATTAGGATGTCTTTTGTACTCATGATTTCCTCCTCATGTGAGCACATAAGGATGTTACACCTATTCCTCGTCCTTCATTTCCTGTGAAATAGGGTTGCCATATGTCCGGAATTTCCCGGACACAGTTGGGATTCGGCCCTCATAAATTGTGCTGGAATGGCCAGTAAAATCTGGACGTGTGGCAACCCATGGATTTTGGGTTGTGGATTTTGGCAAATTTTATATACTGTGTGTGTGTGTGTGTGTGTGTGTGTGTGTACACACACACACACACACACACACACACACACAGGTATATAAGCAATTTTCTTACTCGCAGTTGATTCTCTTTAGCATGTAGCATAGCAGGTCTCTTTAAGGATGTTTGCTTGCTTGCTTTCAATGTGTCATTTCCACCCATTGCCTTGTGACTGAGCTACATGGGCTGTTTTTAGTACAAAAGCATTTCCCTAAAGCAGGTGGCTGTGTTTGTTAATATTTTTTTTCTTTTTCCAGGCTTATTCATATTATCACTTTGAAGTGATTGTGTGGTAAAGTCTTTGTAGGTTGCTTTTCTTGGGGGACGGTTGCATTAAGATGTGGCCAGTGAATTTTCTTACATATATTGAGTAAAAGATAACTCAACTGAACCAACATGTTGTCAGCTACCATACATACAGAATGCCATAGAATCTGTTAAATACAATGGACGAGTTAAATACTCTGTCTTGAAACCAGGTGTCTCTTACCTTAATAAACATTGTTAAGTGTTGTTTATTCATTTATAAAAGTATTTATGTACCACTTTTGCAAGGCAGCATACAAGCTCTAATGTTAAAATCACATTAATATAAAATAAAATGCAACTGATGAGCATCATTAATTAATCCCTGATGCTAATCAATGGCTACTAGTCATGATGTCCCACCTCCACCACTGGAGGTGGTATGTCTCTGAATACCAGTTGCCGGGAATCATAAGTGTGGAGTACTATTAGCCAGATTTTATTGTTTATAGCTAACAATACAGTATGAGCACAAGAGTACTATTGTGCTTAGGTCCTGCTTGCGGGCTTTCTGTAGACATCTGGTTGGCCACTGTGAAAACATAATGCTGCACTAAATGGACCCTTGGCCTGACTGGGCAGGCTTTTCTTATGTACTTTAAAAAAAAAAAAAAAAAAACCATAAAAGATTTGAGTGCACAGGAATGTTTTTAACAAGCGCCCAAACACGCGGGTGGCACTATGGTCTAAACCACAGAGCCTAGGGCTTGCCGATCAGAAGGTCGGCGGTTCAAATCCCCATGACGGCATGAGCTCCCGTTGCTCGGTCCCTGCTCCTGCCCACCTAGCAGTTTGAAAGCACATCAAAGTGCAAGTAGATAAATAGGTACCACTCTGGCGGGAAGGTTTTCGTGTGCTGCTCTGGTTCGCCAGAAGCGGCTTAGTCATGCTGGCCACATGACCCGGAAGCTGTCTGCGGACAAACGCTAGCTCCCTCGGCCAGTAAAGTGAGATGAGCGCCGCAACCCCAGAGTTGTCCGCAACTGGACCTAATGGTCAGGGGTGCCTTTACCTTTAAAACATCAGCATTGTTGCTTGCCACAGCAGACGTTTCCATAGGAAAGGGAAGGCTTTCCACTGGGTTGCCACTAACTGAGATTGTGGCATATCCAGGAGGGCCTCCGCAGCTGAGTGCAATTCTCGGACCAGGCAGCAGGGATGGGATGGGTATTTATCTTAATGCACACTCTCTTCACCAAATCAGATTCCTAGCCATGGACAAGAGGAGGAAGCAGAAGAGAAGGGAAGGACATCTGGGACTATGACTATGCACGCACACACAAACAAAACACCTACATCTGTTTTGATGTAACAGCTGTGGCAGACCGTAAACAGCATTGAACAGGGAACATAAGGACAGCTGCCTCGTAGTGAGTCAGATCATTGGCCCAACTAGGGCAGTATTGTCCACACTGACTGACAGTGGCTGAAAAAATATGTGCTTTAAAGCATGTTTCAAAAGAATAATGTGAGGAAACCAGCCAGGCACTAACAGGAAGAGCATTCCAAATATGTAGAGAAATGTGTGATGCTTGACAAGAAGACCAAAGTAGAAAGCATCAATGGCAGAAGATACAAAATATAGCGAGAATCCAGAGATGATCATAGAGAGGGCCAGACTATTAAAGCCTCTGAAATTAAGGGGAAAAATAAGTTTAAACTGGGAGCAAAAAGCAGGTTTGTTTGTTTTTTAACTACTTCTGCACCTGCACCTTGAATCAACGCAGCCTACATATAATAAGAAAGCAAAGCTTCTCCTAGCATTATTGGGGTTTTAAAAAACAGTATCATTTAGCAGCAAGAGTAGATTTGGTAAGAAGACATAGAGCCTCATCACACATTTACAGAATGCTCTGATGGAGGGGCAAAGGAGTAAAATGACATCTCCGTTCCTGACTGCCATGCATTCAGTTAAAGATTGGAGGAGAGCCCACTGGGAACATGTGGTTTAATCTCTGAACTGCAAACCAGGATAGGAAACCAGAAAACAGCTTTGTATTGTTGTCAGTGATTAAATCATAGTTTCCCAGTGTGGGGGCAGAGTACATCTGCTGTGCTAGGAAGATATACAGCTGAATGCACAGAGGTTGGAGGTGGGGCGGTAACATGCATAGTCCCATGGCTCCCCTTCCATGCATTCACTTGAATGTGTGGTTTTTAGGGCAAATGAAGTCTCAGGCTCAACACTACAAATGGCTAGAGTGGGGCAGCTGGCTCTGTAGACAGGTTTGTGTACAGGTGGATGCCATTCCTACTGTATATAAGCAAGGACTCCTCTACAATTGCTCCAGCCAGCTAGCCACCAGAAATCTCACTGGACAGATCTATGCTCACAGGGAAGAGTACCGTAGTTGGCTTCATAATCAACATTGTTGTGTCATGTGTTTAATATCTTTCATTCTTCTTCTTGGTGGCTGATTACAGTTTGTATAGCTCAAAGTGGAAACAATTGTAAAAATATTGAGAGAACTAGGAAATGAACAAGAGAGGGTTTAGAAGGAAGATACATTAAAAAAAATAATCTGTATTCTCAGTGTTCAGAACACCTTTTCTTTTCTGAGTCCTTAATCTAGATATCAATTCCTTTTTCTTTCTTTCTTTTTTAGCTTAAGGGTGAATTACTTTACAAAACTCCTTTGTGATTATTATTCAATTGTAATTTTCGGTTCAGTAACATTGTACAACTATATCTCAAGGCCATGTCGTCATTACCTACCTTCATGGTCTTATATATATGAAATCAACTCATCTGGAGCTCCATGAAATACATCCTTGAAATGTCACATGCAGTTTGTTAAACCACAAGGTCATTTCTGTTCTCTTGGCACTGGCCAATTGGTAGATTACACAAAACTATGAATTTCTAACTCACATAAAAACTGCCACATGAGATCATCTCAAAGAACCATCAGGTCCAATAGCCTGCCCCTGGACCTGGCCTTTGCCCAATGTTTTAGAGAAAAAGGTGAAAAGAACTCAGCATAAAAATAATTTTTTTAAGCTACAGGCAGCCTGGTAGTGCTTGTGCTCAGCTGGTGATCATTATATGCCCTGAAGCATGGGGACGGATAACCCTTGAGTTTTGTGTGTTAAAAAAATAAAATCTTCTTGGTGGAGCTTATTCACTGCTATATCTAATCCTTCTTTTGAATTTTACTAAGCTATTTCCCCGCACAATATGTTCTGCGTCTGCTACAAAAGCCTAACAATTTCTATCCTACTAGGATGATTTTCCATGAGGATACTACTTTGTTTCAATTTTCCATTATTCTCACTTAAAAAACAACAACAATCTTTACTAGAGCAATGAACATGAAGCATAGGAAATTTTTCCAATTGTCCTGCTCTTAAAGCTAGAGAGCACTGCAAATGAATGCTGAAGACACAAGCTGGTGTGCATCTATTTTTTCAACTGAGCACTGATTCAGTACATGGTGTGGTGGTACTTCAGCTCACTCTATTCAATTGATGTCTCCATGGTGGAGGCATATCAGTGGAGCCAATGGTTTAGTTCCTTCTTATACCAGTTTCATCCTCTCTTGGCTTTAAGATTACTCTACAAAAGAGTAATTCTGCATTTTCAGTAGATCTAGAAAGCGTCCTTTCACCTGACAAGTTCAGAAAAAGGTGTATTCTGCCCTTCAACCCAAATGTTTGGGGTTCTGAGGGTGGTACTTAATATATTAAAACACAAATTCAGTCTCTATGTGTAGACATTATAGGAGAGCCTTGTAAGGTAAGGTAAAAGTAAAGGACTCCTGGACAGATTAAGTCCAGTCGAAGGTGACTATGGGGTGTGGCGCTCATCTCACTTTTCAGGCCGAGGGAGCCGGCGTTTGTCCCCAGACAGCTTTCTGGGTCACGTGGCCAACAGGACTAAACTGCTTCTGGTGCAACGGGACACCGTGACAGAAGCCAGAGCACATGGAAACGCAGTTTACCTTCCCGCCACAGCAGTACCTATGTCCCTGGTCATAGTACTGTTTGGTACAGAGGCTAGACTGAATCATGCTCCCTCACTTCCTCAGGACAATTCATCCCTTGCAAAAGTGAAGGGGGTATTTGGTGGTATTTCACAAGGGACTTACCATCTAAATTTGATATGCAATAGGAACTTTATTCCTTTTTTATTTTAGTTTTGATCCTCCTCTCCATAAGACATCTTAGCATTCCAGCACCACCACCCTGCTCAGTCCCTGACCCCAATTTGATATTTGGAAGGCATTTTTATCCCACCCTCATGAAATGACAAAACAGCTAGGGTAAATACAATTGAGTTTTCTTGTTGGATCATGGTTCTTCCCCCAACCTTTCTGTATCTGATTATTATTATTTCACTTCGTTCATCGCCTTACACCAACGCGTCAAAGAGATTTACAAATAAAAACCCAATACAATTTGATAATGATATTTCTAAACGACACAGTTAGCCAGGCCACTAAAATTAATCACAATAATCACCTCCATCTCCCCCAGCAACATAAACACAATTACTATTGAAATTAAAAAATTATTGTCCTGGAATGGAGCCACGACACAGGAGCTGGCAAATGGGTTTGCTACTGCTTTTTCTATTGAAACAAATTATTCAAGTTCTGTAGATACACAATATATGCATATTAACCCCACACTTGCAAGCGATGACTGGATTCAGGTGCTTTTCTTCTGAGAAGGGACACAGTTTCGTGAGATGAAGAATGTAACCAATTAGGTTTTGCTCTTGGGCATTTAAATCCAGAAAGTCAGGGACAGTAGATGTAAACAAAACTGAAGTAAATGCATAAATGCACAGTCACCTGAAAAATCTTTACGTGTTTTATCAGGATTGAATGGAGGGAGTCCCTACGTAAACTGAATCCTAAGAAGGTTTGCTCACAACCAAGGTCTACTTTGTTGATTGGTTCTTGCTTCAGAATATGTATGAATAACATTGCAGCCTAATGACACAATCTCATGCATGTCTATGAAGAACTATGTGCCACTGAGTTCAGTCAGACAAGCTGAGATAGGATCACATATAAATTGAGACCTATCACAACAAAGTTCTGTTTGTCCACCACCTTGTTGTGGAGTTTCCAAACAGCAGGCAGCATCTTAGCAGAATATTCTTTAATATTCTGTTCCTTTTTAAAATGGGATGTGCATTAAAACATTCTTTTTTTCATGTTTTCTGGTACTTAGTTGAAAGATGATACTTGCAGCATTTGATTTCTCCCAGCAAATACCTACCTGTTCAGCACCTTTTCACCATATGGACTTCATTTTCCCTCACACCTGGCTACATTTATTTGTTATGAAAGGTTCACGACTGCATCTTATGTGACCTATTCCCATGATGAATAGAGCTAAATGTGTTTCCTGCTCTCCCAAATTCCAAATAAATGGTATAAAACAATCCATAGGTCCCCTGTGTAATATCTTGAGCCTACAAATACAAGCTCAATAAGTCAAAAAGAAGGCAAGAATCATATTTGCTGCTTTCCATTAACTTGAGGTTCAAAAGGAAAGTAATAATAATAATAATATAAAAAAACCACGCTCAACAACCAGCACAGTGCACCAAAGGGCACCTGAATTGTACATGGAACTGTTGTTTTCACTGAAACAGGGCTTACAGAGAAACATATTGTATTTATATCTATCAGTTGCAACTAAATTCCTAAGGCTGTTAAAACCAGAAAAAGTATACCATTTCAAACCAGATTTCACATATGAAGACTGTCAAGTTACTGGATGAAATGATTGTTTATGGATGTGTGGGTCCAGGGGTGCCAGCTCCCGGGGGCCAAGCTGTTTGGGGCCTCCTCAATATCCTTTGGGAGTTCCCCCCCCTCAATGTTGAGGGGATGGAGAAGGCTGAGCGTGGAGCTGAGCGTGGAGCCAAACATGGCACAGCTTCAGTGACCAGCTCCTTCTCCTCCACCTCCTGTCATGGAGGGGAAGAAGGGTGGAAGCAACCTCCTACTGGTGGCAGTGCCACCAGAGCCAGCCATTGAAGCTGTGCGACCACCACGTTCAGCTCCACCCTGGCTGTTCCCGACATGCTGACAGCAAGCACACATCAGGATGTTGTGTCACGTGTGACATCACATGTGCGATGTTGCCCCACCCCAATCACCCTTGCAAGCTGGCCCCTCTGTGTGGGTCAACTGTTTATGCATTGCAACTGAGCATGTGGCAAAGTGGCCAGCTGATTGCTCTTCCATGTGCCCAACTGCAAGATGCCCACATAACTGCATGGGCAATAAATCATAGAATCATAGAACTGTAGAGTTGGAAGAAGAGACCCGAGGATCATCTATTCCAACCCCTTGCAATGCAGGAATCTCAACTAAAGCATCCATGACAGATGGCCATCCAACCTCTGCTTAAAAACCTCCAAGGAAGGAGAGTCTATCACCATCCAAAGGAGAACATGTGGCCATCTTCCATCATCCCTGATGCACATGATGACTGGAGCTGATGGGAGCTTGAGTCCAACAACATCTGGAGGGCATTATAGACAACATTTTTGCAGCAGTGGAAAAGGCTTCAATTAGCATAATGGATGTGCAGAATCATCTCTGATGATAAGCTATAGGAGTGCTGTCAGAAGGTAGCCCCAGGGGCCAAGCTCCAGGTCTTTCCTGAAGGTGCTTGAGGCTAAGCCACCACCCTGCTGAAGCAAAGCAGGTCTGGGTCTGATCAGTGCCTGGATGAGAGACCACCTGGGAACCACATGTACACTGCCTTGGGTTCCATGATGGAAGAAAGCTGGGATAGAAGTTTAAGAAAGGGGGAAATGCTAAAAATAAAATACAATAAGACAACATTATCATAAACAAATAGAGGCAGCTTAAACAAGCTGGGTAGACTAAACAATCAACCAGCTTTGAAACATTAAAATGCCTGGGCAAATAAATAAGTTTTGACCCGTCACATAAAGCTTTCAAACACAACTGAAAGAAACCAAACATATATTTCTCACTATGATGTTGCCCTTACATACTTCAAAATATCAACATGTGTAAATTGACTAATACAATATGACCAGTCTTTTACTTGTTTCATTTCAGACTATTAGCTCAACATTATTTGATGCATCACTATTATTTAACAAAGAAAATCACTGGTTATGCTAATTTCTATGTTTTTTTCTCTAGCATGCATTTTTTTCCATCTTTGGCAAGGTTCCCCTTCTGGCTGAAGCTTTCCACATTCTTTTTACTTACTGGGTAAATGACCTCTCTCAAGTGTGGATTTTCAAATATGTCATCTGAAACCTCCCCACAAAATAGTGGTTTTAAGCTTTTGGAGCTGTTTCCTCTGCTTTTTCAATCACGTTGCCATACATCCGGGTTTTCCCTGACATTTTGCCAATTCAGCAAAATACCCTCCCGGCGCCATTTTTAAACCCGAAAACCAGGACATGTCAGGAATTTTCCTGATGTATGGCAAGCCTATTATCTCAGTAATCATTGCAAACAACCCTGTAATGTAGGCCAGTACTAGCCATATTGCCAAGATGCAATCTTGTATTCCCATAAATGTCAATGGGCATATTCATCAAATTCAGCAGGATTGTAACAGACACCTCAATATAATCAACCTGTGGGGGAGTATGTGTACTGAACCCATTTCAGTATTGCATGAATTCGTTGCAGAGAACATCTACAAATAAAAGATTCCTGATAGTTTAATTAAGCAATGCCATCAACTGTAGACAAGCTGGAAGGAACACTCTAAAAAAGAAGTTTCTGAAAATATTTAGCTGATGGCTCAGAAATTAGCCTATTCTCCAAAGTCTAAGCACCCGCCCTGTGGAACGCCCTCCCACCAGATGTCAAATTGAAAAACAACTACCAGACTTTTGGAAGACATCTGAAGGCAGCCCTGTTTAGGGAACCTTTTAGTGTTTAATAGACTATTGCATTTTAATATTCTGTTGGAAGCCGCCCAGAGTGGCTGGGGAAACCCAGCCAGATGGGCGGGGTATAAATAATAAATTATTATTATTATTATTATTATTATTATTATTATTATTATTATCATCATCATCATCATCATCATCATCATCAAGAGCTTCTTTTGCAAAGCTCAAAAGTACATAGAGCAGCCAGGTGTGGAGGAAGAGGGTGCACTGGTGGGGGACCACCCTGGGTGTCTTCGCTGAGGGGGGTGACATTTGGTGCGCTGCCCGCACGCGACTCCCAAGCCTACCCCGAGCTGTCAGGGGAAGGGGGAGCTGTGCTGCTTTACCAGCAGCATTCCCCCCCTTCTCCCTTCATTTTGACAGCTGGGGGAGCCTTGGGAGTTGTGGGCGGGTGGCGCACCGAATGTCCGCCTTCGGAAGCTCGCTCCGCCCCCGTGGGCAGCTTGTTCTGCCCCTGGCTGCAGGGCCGCTCCGTGCACTCCGTGCACCGCCGCTCCGTGCACCCGAGCAGCTATCCTGCACCTGGGAGGGCACCCTCCATGCCCCGCCCCCCTCGGGAGCGTGCCCCGCCCCCCTTGAAAGAGCACCCACCCTGGGCAGCGCAGGCATATGCTCCGCCGCTGAGAGCAGCTGAAGGAGAAGTGTGTAGAAGCCAGATAAACAACTGCATGTGGAAGAATGTTTACCATCCTTGGGGACACCCCCTACCCCGGGCAAACTCAGCAAACCTGCTATAGCCGGCAGCCCAGTTGGGAGAGTGACTCCTGAATAGGACATAACTGTAGGCAGCCACCTTGCTGCTTGTCCATAAAAGGAAGCCTAGACTAAGAGACAGATGTTAGCAGTTTGCAGGAAACTTCTTTGTTGTGAGATTTTGGGAGTGAGTTTGTTTGGGCCCTGCTTCAGAGCCAAGGTAGGTGGACAGAGTCCTGGGTGAGAGCTGAGAGGGTAAGGTATGTTCAAAGGAAAATGAATTTATTTATTTGTTGCCTTTCCACAGTGAACTATGCTCAAAGCAACTTAACAACAAACAATCACTTAACAAAATGCAAATCACTGGGGTGTGGGGAGAAAAGTCAGATTACAAAACATACCATAGGGCAAAAGTTAGGCAGGCACAGAATAAATTCAATATTACAAGAATAATAATCTAGACTTAGTACAGAGCAAAAAAGAAAATTAAACAAAAGTTCAAATTGCTAGAACTACTAGTGCTCTTCCCCAGTCTTCTTGGAAGTTCCAACTGCTGTTGGAGGTCTAGCTCTATATTTATTAGCAATTTGTATTTATGTAAATGTTTGTAACATCTAACAGTATGCATTTTTTTTGTAGCATTTGCTTAATTTTTCTGCTGTTGCTTTCGTTTTATGTACACTGCTTAGAGTTACAGAAATGGCCAAGTAAATAATTAGTTAATGAATGGTGCCACTGCCAACAATACCCACGAAAAATGCTCTCCACCAACCTTGACTTGCTTTTGCTCTTAGTCTTTGAGCAGGTCGGGCCCATGTCAAGCTTTTGCCTGCTGTGATAATGTTGCTCCTGTGGCATGCCATGTTTCAATAGAAAGCCTCTTCATTCCTCCTGCGAAGGACGGCCATTAACGCACTAATGTTTTGTTTGAAGAAGTTAATAGTCTAAAATGGCCTTTGCTGTGGGGTTTCAATAATTGCTTAATTAAAATATTAGCAGCTTGCAAGCAGGTGACAAGGTGCAGTCCCTTGAAGAGAAGCCAGCTGATGCAATACGAGTTATGGAAATTAGATGCTGAACAATAATTTTAAAATATGCACACATATACACACACACACATACATACATACATACATATATATATATACACACACATGGAGTGTGTGTGTGTGTGTGTGTGTGTGTGTGCGTATATATATATATATATATATATATATATATATATATATATATGAATGACATCATTATATAGGTTCCTTGGAGAGGAAAGGCGGAATTCAATAATGAATGAATAAATAAAAACTTGGGCTACACCATGTTGGCGCAAGCTCCACAAAGCCAGGAAATTGGAAGTTAGGGTTGATGGCTTAACAGATATTATTCATGATCCGGACTGATTTGATTTGATTTATTACGTCTGTATCCTACCTTTCCTCCAAGGAGCTAATGGTGGCATAGGTGGTCCTCACAACTACCTTGTGGGATTGGATAGGCAGAGAGATTGTGGCTAACCCAAAGTAAGTAAGCTTTATTGCTGAGCAGGGATTTGAACCCTGGTTACCCACGTCCAAGTCCATCACTCTAGGTAAGGTTAGGATGCACTGTTACTTGACTAACTTGGCTTCAATAGATCTGCTCTGAGTTAGGGTTGCCATATTTTGAAGAGCAAAAAAGAGGACACATTTGCCAACTTCTACTTTTAACTACAAATCGCTATGGCGACTCTCATTTTAAAAACACCTACCAAATGTAGGCTATAGAAGCTGTGGTATAATGCTAGTAGCAATGTTCTTAACTTCCAACAACAAAATAATAATATACATATTGCTCCCTCGCTTGCCACATGAAAGTATTTGGGCTCATGTTCACATTCTTTGTGAACATAGGTGTGCACAGAACAATTTATTAAACTGTTTAACATGTACATATGGACTCTCCTTAAGGGCAGGGGGGTGGTAACTCTTGTCCTCCCAGACTCCTTCTCCAAGATCTTGTAGCTGAGCCAGTGTCCTTTTAGTTCAGCCACAAGAGAAGGGATTTATACAGTATGTAGCTAGTTTAAGAGGGATGTGGGTGGCGCTGTGGGTTAAACCACAGAGCCTAGGACTTGCCGATCAGAAGGTTGGTGGTTCGAATCCCCACGACGGGGTGAGCTCCTGTTGCTCGGTCCCTGCTCCTGCCAACCTAGCAGTTCGAAAGCACATCAAAGTGCAAGTAGATAAATAGGTACCGCTCCGGCGGGAAGGTAAATGGCATTTCCGTGCGCTGCTCTGGTTCGCCAGAAGCGGTTTAGTCATGCTGGCCACATGACCTGGAAGCTGTACGCCGGCTCCCTCGGCCAATAATGCGAGGTGAGCGCCGCAACCCCAGAGTCGGTCACGACTGGACCTAATGGTCAGGGGTCCATTTACCTTTAGCTAGTTTAAGATGCTGCAGTGTTGTGATTCTCTGCTGCAGACTAGCTTAGCCAGGTGCCTTAGATCTGTGTCTAATGCACTAGAAAAATTTTATTGGGTTACTGTATAAACAACAACAACAACAACAACAAACCCAGACATTTTGTCAAATTTTAAAAAGCCACCCGGACAGAAATGTTAATCCTAAAAAAGAGGACAAATGGCAACCCTATCTGAGTAGGACTTACTTGGACAGCCCAATAACAATACTGTCAGAACCTGAAGCCAAGACTAGTGGCTTTTGACCGCCAACATATATGGAAGACTGACCACAAATGCCAAGGAAACAAATATTTGTAGTCAGTCTGAGAGACATTGCCTGCAAGCCGCTCAAGAGTTTTAAGTGACACACCGTCAATGCCATTGTCATATAAAAACCTCAGCCTCCTACCTAGGGACAAGTTTAATTGCTGGAGCATATCAGCAAGTGTCAAAAATCCTAATTGATTTTTCCTCTCACTCAAGCTATGCTACTCCCTCCAGGGCAATCCTTCACCATCCGCACAGGGCATCGAGGAGAGGAAAGCATTACAATTTTTATAGATTATTTTGCCATTTATCACAGAACTGATGTAAACAGACTTAAATGAGTTGTTTAAAAAACAATGTTTCTATGAATATGCTGCCAAAGTGTAATGTGCCTTTGAATTAAACTAACAAAATATAGAAACAGAGCAATCCTACACTTTGTGGAGAGGGCTGTGAGAATCCGTGTCCCATTTTTAGGGTTGCCATATTTCAAGAAGTAAAAATCCTGACATCTGCAAAGTTGTTGAGCTTTTCTTAGGAAGACCACCCAAATTGTTGAGATTTTTTTTTTAACCCACCCAAACTGTTGAGCTTTCTTTGGGAACAAACCCGAATTGTTCAGTTTTCAACACAAAATAGTGTTTTTAAGCTTTTGTAGCTGTTTCCGCTGATTTTTCCATCGCGTTGCCATACATTCGGGTTTTCCCTGATGACATTTTTACACCTGGAAACCAAGACATGTCAGTCCTTTTCCTGGCGTATGGCAAGCCTATCCATTTTAACCCCACTGCTGACAGGACATCTACACCCATGGCTCAGTGGTAGAGCATCTGCATTGCAGAAGGTTCCAGGTCCCAGGTTCAATCTTTGGTGTCTCCAGGTAGGGCTGAAAGAGAATCCTGTTTGAAACTGTGGCTGAAACCACTGCCAGTCAGTGTAGACAATACTGAGCTAGATGGCCCAGTGGTATGGCCCAGTGTAAAGCCTCTTCTATGCTCCTCTCCAGAATTTCAGTCAGAGACCTTTCCCAAACCTACCTGGAGGTGCTGGGGATTGCATCCAGAACATTTTGCATGCAAAGTATTATTCTCCTCCAGCGAGCTATTGTTCTTCCTCTTCTCTGTCTGTTTATAGTAAAAGCAATGGTCCAACCAAAATTAAACTCCTTTTATATTTATTTATTTATTTATTTATTCATTCATTCATTCATTCATTCATTTATTCATTCATTCATTCATTCCAGTGGGAGAATGCCAGGCACATGGCTTTTCTTCATTGAAATGAGCAGGATTTAAAAGTGGTTAACTCTGGTTAGGCTGCAGGAAAATAAATGAGTCTTAAAAAATCATGTGATGAGACTAAAACTTATGTGGCTCAGAAACACATATTTGAGCTGTAGTCAGTCATCAGCTCAATGCATGTCTACACAGAAGTAAGCCCCACTGTGTCTAGTGGATCTTGCCCACAGTCCCAGATGAGAGAGAGAGAGAGAGAGAGAGAATCAGATGGCAGCATATGTCTACTTTGCGATTTCCAGGCTCCTCTGACATGTTGTCTTTCTATTTTTAAAAGCCTTCTTTGTAACTGGGAAAGCTAGTTAGAAGAAGAGGAAAGATAAGCAGCAATCTAATTTATCAGGATTCTAAAGAGCCCACAAGGCCAGGCATCCGTGCCTTGGGGTGGAGGTTGCCAACCCCTTTCCTACTTCATCTTGTATTAAAGGACACATTGTACCCCTTGGGTACATCTGCATGAGAAAATTGTGGCACGGCTGGCTGAATTGCCAATATTGTGCCTGCAAAAATTGCCACAGGCTCGGAAGCTCACTCAGTTCATTTTTGGAAGTGCTGTTCTACCCTGCATTCACATATAGTTTCCTTATTGAGGGTGACATCTTCATTGACAGCAAGGTACTTATTTCAGATGTTGAAGCACAGCTCATTGAACCAGTAGCTCCCAGGAACTCCTAAGAAGTTGATCTAGGACTCCAGGGCCCATGATCGCACTGCACAGGGCTTCCCTGAATTTGCTCCAGAATGAGGCCTTTTTCAGGTTGGGCCTTAGAGATGCTTTTGCAAAATAGGTCATGATTCCCACAAAAGAATTGCCAGCATTTGCCCTGTACAGATGTAAACATTGTGCACCTTCAGGCTGCCTGCAGGAAGGATTACTGTAGGTGCACATTCCAAAGGAACATTTTTCATTTAAATGCCTCATCCATGCAATTTAGCTCAGAATATGTCAGGAGACCCTAAATCTGAAAGTGCCGTTTAGGAAGATATTTAATGTGTTTGGCAATAATCCTTTGGCAAGCCTGGACATGCCACCAGTCACCACAGAAGTGGCTTGCTTAAACTTGAAATTTACCATTTCCTAATATTGGCACGACTTGTTCATCATGCACAATCAAGCATTCTATCCACATATCTGGCACTGCTTTTTAGAAAGCCCAAATTCATTTACATCTCACATTCTAGGATTATAATACGGCATTCACTCATATTTGGTGGGGTTTATGGCCACCTGGCTTCTATAAGAAAGATTCCTGCCTGTTTACATTTACTTGCCCCATATTAAAACAAAGTATTTTCCACCTTAAATCTCTAGACTTCACATTTCACAGAGTTTTAGCTGAGTCTGCTAAGTATATAGTTACATCTGTTTCTTTGCAGACTTTGAGCTCATGGAAATTTAGGAATATATTAAGATCTTTTTAAAAAATGTGAATCAGGAATAGAAGGAGTATAAATCTCATATTGCTGCACTAGGCAATGCACCATAAACTTAGGAATGTCTGATATGTAAGTCAATATAGTAAAAATAATACCCATATCATAAGTCTGATTGGAACTTTAAAAGAAATTTTTTCGCAGTCTCACAAGCATTTGTAAATTAGACATTAATGAGATGAGGGGGTGTTTTTTTTAGTGAAATAAGCATGTATTAATGAACATCAGGGAACAATTCATCAGAGCTGAGGGTGGGTAGGCAGTATTTGTTAATCTAGAGAGCCTTTAATCATGCTAACTTCTGTGAGCGCATTTGCTTAAGGCTGACAGCTGCCACATGTGAAGGGATGATAGTTGGACAAGAGAATAAAGGTAAAGGTAAAGGGACCCCTAACCATTAGGTCCAGTCGTGACCGACTCTGGGGTTGCGGCGCTCATCTCGCATTATTGGCCGAGGGAGCCGCCATACAGCTTCCAGGTCATGTGGCCAGCATGACTAAGCCGCTTCTGGTGAACCAGAGCAGCGCACGGAAACACTGTTTACCTTCCCGCTGCAGTGGTACCTATTTATCTATTTGCACTTTGACATGCTTTCGAACTGCTAGGTTGGCAGGAGCAGGGACCAAGCAACAGGAGCTCACCCCGTCACGGGGATTCGAACCGCCGACCTTCTGATTGGCAAGCCCTAGGCTCTGTGGTTTAACCCACAGCGCCACCCACGTCCCAGACAAGAGAATAAACTTCATCAAATATTAACTTCTTTCTAGAGTTTTTGGGAGCTGGTAGAATGAAAGGCAGCATGGTTAGAGTGTTAGTCTTGGGTTCAAATCCCAGCTCAGCCATTGGCAGGAGCCTCTGGGTCTGTGTGTGGCTGCCCCTAGTAGTAAACCACTGAAGTGTAGGCAGTAGCTGTCTCACAGGCACTGGACTGACTACACTCACCCAGACTGTCTTTTGGCTTCTTCTGGACAAGCAACAAAGTCTTCCGGAGCTCTGATGTAGTTCTGTATTTTATTTATGTATCCTGCTTTCTAATTTGCACCTCAATTTTGACTCCTGGTTTGTTTGTAGGGAAGAAAGGACCTGTCAATTTCAGTTTCCCCAGTCTCTCATTTTTATAGTCTTAAATTAAGTTCTCCACATTTTTTGCATCAATTAGCAATTTTAAAAAAAATCCTCATGAAGATTTATCCCATCTTAGTTCAGATTTCTCCTAATAAATACATTTTTGTGTGCAGTTTTTACTTAAGTTCACATTTCTCCAAGCAATTTCCCCTAATATCAAGCAATTTTGCATGCAGAACATTCCTTCAATGCAAAGAAATAACACAAGTGATGCAAGAAAACTCCAACTATTATACAGTACACACTGCTTCATACTAATCCCACAATTGTGTGAATTACCTTTTATTACTTGCTCAGTTTGTTAATTTGCATACTTTCCCCCAAACTTTAATATATAGTAGCAGGTGGGGGGCAAGGCAGTAGCGGGGTCAGTGCAGTGCAAGCACACCGGGAAAGCCACTCTAATGCAACTGACTGGATGGTAATTAGTTTGGTCACGTTGAAAGGCAGGAGAGCCATAGCTGTCAACTTTTGGATTTGAAAATAAGGGATTTTTTCAAACTTTCAGATTTGAAAATAAGGGATGCCGCGAGGGTGGTGCAATGGCACCAAGTAGCCTCGCCACCCTGTGCTCCAGAGGCTGTGCGCGAACGGGTGAGCGAAAGAGCGAGTGCATAGACGGCAGGCAGGCTGTCTGTCTGGTTGGGCGTGAGGGTCTGGCTGCACAAGGCATGCAAGCTCCGCCCCCAGTCGGTCTCAGACTCCTTATTGGCAGCCGAGCAACGCAGCTGAGGAGCCTCCCTGGCCGGCAGGGAGGGAGAGGAGCTGCTTCCTTTGAAATCCGGAAAATTTAAGGGATATCAACAATCTGGGATAGCAGCGGGAAACGGCTTTGGAATAAGGGAGTTTCCCGCAAAAAAAGGGAGGGTTGACAGCTATGCAGGAGACCAATTATTCACATAAGACATAACAAAGAATTGTCATGAAAAGGCACCCAATCAACAGAGAAGCTATCAAGTCTAAGTGAAGAAGATGGTGATGGTCTATGAGACTTTGGTTCTCTGCCAGCATAAGTGAATCTATGAATAACCTAAATTAACTGGAAGTCTCCTACCTCTTCACCAAGGCTAATGCTCACAGATTTTCATGCATGTTCCGATGACTCTGACTACAGTTTCATGTTTCGTAACTGAAGAACCGGGGCTTTAATTATTGGCCCTTGAGTTGAGTAAGCAAACCAGTGGAAAAGAATGCAAATCTTTTCATCAGCAGTTCAGCGGAGTGAGAACAGTAGACAAAATGCTACAAGGGCATCACAATGCCAGGGAATGAATGCAAGACTTAATGGAGAATGAAGCAAACCGACCAACACAGAACTGTTAGACATTTAGTCTAATGGTTGTATTTTAGCACCGCTAGGCAAACGTGAGCAGCAGCTTATCTCATGCAGAAAGCAAGTCTTGTAGTAAGAGGAGAACTGTAAGCTCTGATAAACCTGTCTTACTATAAATTTGTCAAATCCTTTCAACAAGCAATTTTAATTTCAATTACAAAATTCCAACTTGCAATCCGAGTTTCCTTTCCTTACAAGGCAGGGGGGCCCTGGCCCAGTTCTGTGGTCGCCTCTGCCATGGAGTGGGGTGAAATCCTATGTTGTGAGCATTCAGACATCAAACATGGGTTTAAATTTGGTCACGAATTCATTGACCAATTACATGCATTCTGTGCTTGGGTGAGACAGCCCTCTTTAGAATATCCATAGATCAACATTCCCCAGAAAGAACTTACTATAATGTACATCAAAGCAGGAACAATGCAGCAAGCAAAGCTAATATATATATACCAACTAAATACTTGTGCGTTTTAGCCAACCATTGACACACAGGGATCCATGCATTGCTGTTGAGGAACTGTTCTGGCTGTCCAGCCCGCAATGATCCCTTGAGGGTAGGTTAATATGTGACCAATAAATTTAAATAATAAATCAATGAAAATCTCCAGCCCAGTTCAACTTACTTCATCAAACATGCCACATATGTCAAGGAAACAACATCAGTTTGGAACACTTGATGCTTTCTCATATTAGACACTGCACTGAATTCTTATGCAATATGTCACTTAAAAAGAGATGTATTAGTGCAATTACTTCCTTTGCAGGTTTGTAGCCAAGTCCCCTGCTTGTTTAAATGGCCATTGTCCTGTAATTTCTTATCCAGAAATATATCTATAATCACTATCATCGTTCTTTACAACTGGAATGTAAAAGGAGCTAATAAAAGCCAGTATATGAATGGCTTCCTCTCTTTCAGCGTCTTAGTTGCCCACCCCAAGATTGTTTTATTCTGGAGTAATTTACTGCATTATATTACACATTGTGTCCCATGATTTAGCAGTAGAATTAAAAGGTTGCAGTGCAAACTCTGAGGCTATGGCCCCCTCAATGTGGCAGCCATTTCCCAGAGGCATTGTGCCTTTTCAGACTTCAAGGAGAGAGGAATTGCTTCCATATTCATGGGAAACCTATGTTTAAAGGCCAGGAGGGACAATTATAATAATCTAATCTTACCTCTGCAGAGTACAGGCCATGGAATTTCACCCAGTAATTCCTGTATCCATCCTTCAGAACAAGGACATTTCTTTCAGAAATGCCATTTGAAGCTTGGTACAAATGCTTTAAATGCCAGAGTATCTATCAACCTCCCATTTAGGTAATTCCATTATGTAATTACCTTGACTCTTAAGAATGTGTATGCCTTATTTTCCAGATTGGCTTTGTTTTGGGGTTTTGTTTTGTTTTTAAATGAAGCTTCTACCTACTGGGTTTGTTGTGATTCCTGTTTCCTGACTCTAGCAAAACGTTGGTCAGATGCAACCAGCAGTTTTCACAAAAATGCCTTCTTATCATTTATTATTTCCGTTGGACTGAAATATAGCCATGTTTCTCCACATAGGTTTATGTTTACTGAGGGGTGTGAAATGTAAACTTAAAATATTGCCCATTCTAAGTTTCAGAGATAAGGCAGAACATAAATTTCAGAACAGGGCAAAGTCCATTCCAAATCTCTCTCTCTCTCTCTCTCTCTCTCTCTCTCTCTCTCTCACACACACACACACACACACACACACACACACCAGAGCTGCTATTAGCCAGGAATGGATAGCATACACTTACGTTTTCGGAAACACAGCTAATATCAGCTTCAGAGGGAAAATTTAAAGAATCAGAATGGAGGCCATGGTGGGTTAATCCTCCCACCTTCTATCTGATCCAAATTAATCCAGATTGACTGCCCCTGTCCTTTTAAAATAAAAAGTACAGCTATGAATAGTTAAATTAATCACATGTTATTAAAATTCATTTTTTCACATTTTAAAGCTAAAAAGCCAAAGCTAAGAAGCTGGGTCTTTTTATGCTGCTTATTTTGTTACAGTATGCAGCTAAAGCAATTAAGATCTATCTATATCCATCCAACATGGCAGCGTTGGCATTCAGGAAGGGGTTGTGTTCTGTCCCTTATGAACACTTTGTCCTGAAATTGCTACTTGTCACATGAGGTCTCCTCCTGCATTGTCTTCCTTCAGAAGATTCACAAAGCTTCAGGGATGAATTGGCATTTGCATTTTGTTTGAACTCGCTGGCCAATTCCATTAAACAGGAAGAAGGGGAGCTAATTTTCTGTGTTGCTGCGGGATGTGGATTTGCAGGCTTTACAAATCACTTTTCAGTAGCTGCACAAATATTTTGATTAGAGAGCCTCGCTTGCATCCCAAATCATTTTCTCCTTGTGTGTCTGTGAGAGCCACAGAGACAGTTGACCTTCTAATTGCCATGCAACGAAAACCTTCTCCTTCCTCGGTGCCACCTGATCCTGATTCCTTTCCAGTCTTAGAATATAAAACTGTAGAGACTGGGATAGGAAAGTCAGTTGATTAAACCTCCAGCTCTGAGGCAGGATTTTCTTTTCCCAGATAAACTCATATCAGCTAGATCAGGCTTCCTCAGCTGCGGCCCTCCAGATATTTTGAGACAACAATTCCCATCATCCCTGACCACTGGTCCTGCTAGCTAGGGATCATGGGAGTTGTAGGCCAAAAACATCTGGAGGGCTGAGGTTGAGGAAGCCTGAGCTAAATCAAAGGAGGCAGGGGGAACCTTTTTGAGGCTCAAGACCACCTTACCCCAATCGGAAGCTGTCAGGGAATGGATTCCAGTCTTGGACAGGGCCAAACACACAAGTAGTGTGTAGCCAGACCCGCAAACAATCATGCATCCAAAGCTATTTGTCATGGAAACAGGCAAATGTTCAGTTCTTAGTAACTCCACTCAAGTTTCACCTTCTAGTTTCTCCTTTTTCTTCTTTTACAAACTTTGACCTAATTGTTCAAAAGGCATCTGTCAGGTTTAGCACTTCTCTCACACAAGACACAAAACGCTGGCAGTTCGACTAGTTGAGGTTTATTTATCAACAACAGGCTTACAGCAATCCAACCTTCCCACAACTCATTCCTCACTGTCGGAGTCAGTTGACTTGACTGGCTTCCAGCCCCTTCCAAGGCCAGATATACACCAAGCCCGCTTCCTGCTGGTCTTCCTTTGTTCTAATCGCTTGCTCCGCCTCCTTCTTCTTGGAGACTCAGGTGCAGCCAATTCCTCCTCCCCTGGAGTTGACCCAACCCCCTACTACCACCTGCCTCCTGCTCCTTCATCTCTGTGCTGCTGCGAAAACTTACAGGCAGCAATCCAGAGTGAGAAGGGCTTATCTCACTTTCGTTGTGTGAACGAATCAAGTTCCTGTTTTCCCCTGCCTCTTCCTCCCCCTCTGCAGATTCTTCTCTGCCGGCCATGTCTCTGACAGCATCCGGCTGCTGTTTCCCCCCAGCCTGTGGGCCAGAAGTTCCTAACCTCAGTCAAGTTTATCATGTACCACACACAGCACAGCCGTATAAAGGCAACTTGTGTATTGATTTAAGGCTGTCAAGGCCTACATGGATGCAACATACCTTAAATATTGTCTCCTGTTCCAATTTAGATATTGTCATCTGCTCCAAGAGAACATGGGTGAATCCAAGTTGAGCCCAGGCAGCATTTCGCATGTGCAAATTTCCTGTGGTGAGTTACAGTGATTGACACACACGTGTGTGTATCCGAAGCAACCTTGACTTAACGCCATGACTTTAAATGCATTCCGTTCATTTAAACTGCTTTCCTCATCCATACTCAATAGCTATGAATCCTCAGTGAGCCATTTTCTCCTCACAGAATGTTTAGCAAGGGCCTGACAAAAAGATACTGCGGTTTCGCATCCTTTCTTCCCTCGGAATCTTATGCTGCAGATGTTCTGTTAAGAGCTTCCTGTATATTTTTATGATTCATGCAGCCACAAGCATGCAAAGAAAAAGAAAAACTGTTGAAAGATAGATGCAATGCCTTGTTTTCAAAGGAACTTGTTTTGTGGCTCAGTTGTATAAAACTGAAGTTTTATTGTATGACTGCGAGGCGTCTAGGAAGTGTATTTTTCTCCACTTACAAAGAAACCTGTATGGAAGAGCCATATGCTAGAATATAAAGAGCTGTATGCGAGTGGCAGAGATCTGTGAGGAGGATGCTCCTGAGAATATTTCTTCTATTTTTACAGTGAAAGGATCCACAGTACTTAACAATATCAACTCTCCTGGGTGGGGGGGAAATACACGCTTCAACAAGTGTTTCTATAGAATGCTTTCCCCCCACTTACTGTGAGGCACTCAGGCTATTTGTTCCTTTTGAGCAGAGGCCTCCATGCTGCCTTGTGGGTCCGCCTCATCACTTAACCACCTATGCTACATGCATCCACTTTTTCTTTTTAAAAAGGCTGTCATTGTGGGATCAAAAGCGAAGGACGAAATGGTTCAAGGAAACTAAGACAATTTGACTCTTTAAAAAGTAAGCGGGCAGCAGGAAAAGTACACCAAAGTTGAACAAAGTTTATTTGGAAAATGGAGGCTGACAATGCGAAATGAATTTCAGGGCCTCGGCTTTTTCTGACCTATTAGAATGTACTTCACATTTACAATGAATTAATTGGCAGCAGCGGAAGCTTCAGCCGTACACACACACACACTTGAAACCTGAGAACTAAGCCTGGCATTAACAAAAGTCCCAGGTCACCCAAGTGCCTTTCCCACAGAAGTCCTGACCTCCCAGCTAGTTTGGGAACCTTCTGCCCCACCTGCCTGCAGAGGCCTTCTGTACTCTTGATTCATGACTTCATAGGCTCAGGGCTGCAAGGTCTTAGATGCAAAGTAACGAATCGGGAATGAGAGTCAAGGGAGGAAACTTCAAATTCTTCCCTTTCAGAAAAGGGCGAAGAAGAAATTAGATACATTTGTCATGGTGCGGGGCGGGAGCTTTAGGACACAGTGAAATGCTCTTTTGATCAGGTCTTTCTGCTGCAGATCCTTCTGAAATTCAGCCAAGTTGTTTGTGTGTGTTAGTATGAATATAAGCAACCACAATGGTTGTTTGTCAGTGTAGTGTGTTGCTGTTTTGATGGGTTCTTCCAAAAAGGCCAACGAAAGGGGTCCACATATATTCAAGCCCCAACCCATCAGGTAGACAGCAACTCATTAGTCAAGCCTTGGGATGTGTCTAGCATCCAGAGAACTGTAATGTTTTTAGCAAGCCCGTCCCTTGATCCAGACCAGGATTTCAGAACGGTGTGGGTTCATCACAGGCAACTCCACACCAGGTCTTCTTGTAGCCTGACAGGGAAAGAAGAATTCTGGAAGGGATAGACTAATATACAAGGAAAGAACTCTAAAATAAAATGATACTTCTGCAAAGTGCCATCTAAATCCAGAGAGCTTTCTTCTAAGAGTTCCAGGCCTCCGAATGCAACAGGAGCAGGATGCACTTTGCCTGCTTTTGCAAACCAAGTCCCAGGTATGTTTATGTGCACTCATTATACTTATATTCTGCTCTTCCTTTGGGAAGCTCAGAGCAGCTTATGTGGGAGTCCCAGGCACTTTCCCATCCAGACACTAACCAGGCTGAGACCTGCTTAACTTTAAGAATGTTAAGAGAGTTATGTTTCCTCAGCCCATGTGGAGTTCATCTGGGAATGACTGCAAAGCGCCATTGCACAATAAGGAACAGGAGAATAAAGGGCTAAAGGATGAGGTCAACACAACCCTGTGCAGCATGACTTAACCTAAAATGTCTATTTCCAAAGATGCACTCATATTTTGTTCAATTAGCTGTTAGTTGGAAAGAGTTCCTGGGGTGATTGCAGCGTGAGGATTTCTGACCAGCAGGCCAGTCCTAGTGTACAGTGCAAAATCCCATATTTTACATGTTACCCTTTTTTACCCAAATCCTGTATCACGCTACAATTTCTGCATAACCTAAGCACCCAACAAGGCAAAGCCTTCAAGACAGAAATCTAATACAGTTTCCTCTGCAGAGGTCTACAATGTAGCTGAGGGCCTGTGGCTCTGAGGAGCAGAACTTCAGATCCATCCATGATCATGGAAATGTTGGGCAAGAGAAGCTTTCGTATCCGCTCTATTCCAATGCAGCTTTTTTAGACCATATTACATGGGCACAGTTACTCCTTTTGTATTACAGTTGGGGGAAAATATGGATATGGATAACCGACTGGCTTCGCAGGAGTGTTAAGAACATCAACCTGTTTATGGCAGTCCCATACAGTTTATATGTACCTGTAACTGGGCAGGATTTCTGTAAACAGGCTGTTATTTTCACAGCCCTTTGAAACTCCTGAAAAGTGGTTATGTATGAAGCCAAGCATAAGGATAGATGCCACTACAGTGGTACCTCTAGTTACGAACTTAATTCGTTCTGGGGGTCCATTCTTAACCTGAAACTGTTCTTAACTAGAGGTGTGCTTTCGCTAATGGGACCTCTTGCTGCCGCTGTGCCGCCGGCACACGATTTCCATTCTCATCCTGAGGTAAAGTTCTCAACTCGAGGTAACTCTTCCAGGTTAGCGGAGTTTGTAACCTGAAGCGTTTGTAACTCGAGGTACCACTGTATTATTACATCAATGACATGTTACACAAAATGGTGCACAAAAGTCCAGAGGGACCCATATGCACACAATTTATTAAAGGTAGCAGGAATCTTGCAGGAATTCTCATCAGAGAATTAAGCATTATAATTTCATTTGTCCTATAGATATGAACATTTTGCAAATAACCCCAAAACTCAGCTTGGGATTTCCTCTCCAGCCACCAATAAAGATATCAGAAAATGTCATTGTGCCATACATTTCCCAGAGGGAGTTCATGGTCACATACATTATGTCTTAGTCATGTTATAGTCCTGACAAATAGTTGCTCTCGATATTTTCCAATAATTGTGTCAGAGGTGATATTCAGTAGTTGCACTATGATTAACCTAACAGCACATATAAAATGTTCAGAGCTACTGCTACAGATTGAAACTAGAAGGGTATTTTTTTTAATACACTCTTTTCTCTCCCCTCGCCCTTGTTCTTTCTGAAAAGAAATGTTGAAGTATGACTCAGCTAGGCGGGATGATCTCAAATGATGTGTCAGTTGAAGAAAGAGAACAGATGCACTTTCACAGGGTGAAAAATTAGATGGCTTTCACTTTTTGAACAGTTAGAAATAGACTGCCCTTCAGGCTATGATCACCTAAGGCTTTAGATGGGTAAAGCTGGTGTGCTAGATTTGGGGCACTTCCAGGTGGTTGCTATTTTGTGGGTGGGATGCAATTGCATACTAGCCAATTCAGGTGTGCAATTTGAACGGATTTGGCATGCTTTCACAACAAACGCACTTCCAATCAAAATCAAACTTTTCCAATAAAGAGAGTGACAGTGAAATGTACTGCAAAGTGTGCAATAACAACTGCTTGATGAAATGTTGCCAACAAATCGCAGTCAGTGCAAAATAAAGAGAATCACCCACAAGCTTTGTGCACATAAGTCAGGAGGAGTGTTCAATAAAGAAGTTGCCTGGAAGTGACTTTAGTCCAGACTTCGGGAAATGCCAATTCGGATTCTGCCAGTTAAAACAAACTCAAAATACATTTATTTACTTAGAAATAAGTATACTGTGGAACGTATTTCCAAGCAAGGTTTAGTGTATATATAACAGAGTGAGCCTTGGCTGACTTTTGTATCCCAGTCAGGTGTTCCGAGTGCACCTTTGCCTATTCACACAAAGCTGATATCTATGAGAAATATGTTCAAATATAGCTAAGATAGTGAGGTCCTCAAACCATTGCATAACAGATGGTGGGTATTTATCCTTCCAGGCTTAGTCTCTTAACAACTGGATGGGCTATTTAAAGCACATTGGCCCCTCCAAAGAATTCTGGGAACTGTAGTTTGCCTATCACAGAGCTACAGTTCCTAGGACCCTTAACAAACTACAGTTCCAAGGTTTGTTTGGGGGAGTGCTTTGAATGTGCTTTAGAGGTATGGCGTGTATGCAGCCATAGACACTGCTTAGAGATTTTTAAAACATGAAGCCAGAGGTTTTCAATGTTTTTGAGTCCATTCCTTCTGTGGCACCCCTGTGGGGCTTAGGAGCCCGGTTATGTCACCCCTTGCCTGCAGAGCTGGCAGCCTCTCAACTATTCTCGAAGACCCTCCCTTGTGGAGTGTTCCCTCAGCCTTCTCTCCTCTCCCCTCTCCTCAGGATTCCTTTGGGCAGTCACTGCTGTCGCCCCACGTTTCTGAGCTGCCCCCTTGCCCCCAAAAGAGGTGCCTCCTCACACTGCCCCATAGGGGCCTAGGAAGAGGATGCCGCCAGCCTTAGTGGCCCAACAGAGACCAGCCAAAGGTAAACGTGAGGCCAGCACCTTACCTTGGGTGGCAGAATTGGGTGTTGCTGGGCCTGCATGACAGAAAGCCGCACCGGGCACTCAGCTCCCAGGCAGGCCTTGCACACACCAAGCCCAAGAAAGGCCAACACAGCGTCTGCTTGTCTGCCTGCCCGGCCTCCCACTTGTCTGTCCATTCCCAACAGCAAGGGCTGGCAGACTGGCTGGCTTGGCTTCCTTGCTGCCTCAGCTCCTGGCAACCAGCACTTCCTGGCCAGTCCCAGAGGCACCATTCACCTGGGGAGCTTGTAGCCCAGGGCTGCTGCAACGAACAGCTGTGCAAGCCTTTAGGAGGCAAAGGCACAAGAGGCCATCAGAAGAGGGAGGGAAGGAAAGAGAGGCAGAGGCTGGTGTTGGCCACAGCACCCCAGGGTGCCATGGCACACTGGTTGAAAACCACTCCATTAAGCAGTTTGTAAATAGTTTTCAACAAATAAATGCTTTTTTCACAACACATTTAAATCTAGTGAGACTTTCACATACAGTGGTACCCCGGGTTACAAACACTTCGGGTTACAGACTCCGCTAACACGGAAGTAGTACCTTGGGTTAAGAACTTTACCTCAGGATGAGAACAGAAATCGTGCAGCGGCGGCGGGAGGCCCCATTAGCTAAAGTGGTACCTCAGGTTAAGATTGGTTTCAGGTTAAGGATGGACCTCCGGAACGAATTAAGTTCGTATCCAGAGGTACCACTGTATCTGTTACTGGAATGATTATGCGGATGTTTCACTGAAAGTAGTGGGTTTTACTTCTAAGCCATATATTTGAGATTTTATTATTTCCCCCCTAATACTTTTACTCCATGCTATAGTTTGGTATGGAAGAAAGGAGATTCACCTGATTTGTGCTGATTTTGGTCTGACGCTTTTCCTGCGTAGAAGTATGAACTTACGTGACATCTGCCTGAACTACCTGCTGCAGTTGGACAGATGTGCCGTGGTTTCTCTCAACCTCAGTTCGCTGCTTCTTACCAATAAGAAGCCCACAACAAATCAAAGCAGCAGTCAGACAGCACAAATGCTCAGTGACATAAGAAAGTCTCATTAAAAACAGCGCCGGTGACTCTCATACAAATGGTGAGCAGAGAAATGTGGAAGTCTCCTTTGCTGTGCCACTCCGAAGGCTGTTATTTCTGCCACATAACACCCCCACTCTCTTATCACCGAGAGATGAAAGACAGCATGGCATTATAAACGGGAAACACAGGCTAATTCAAAGATTGTTTCTATCAGCATTCACAGCAAAAAGAATTTTGTTGGCACTTGTACCTTACAGGGTGTGGGGGGGTGAATGAATGTAAGTGACAGACATAGTATGAGGGAGAAGGAATAGATGAATAAATAAATAAAAATGAGGTGCAGCATACCAAGGTTTTATAATGTGACTTAGGCCCATAGAAGTTGTGTTGGCTTCAGGCAAAGTGAACCAGTATTGTTCCCTTGAATATAGCCTGGTCTCCAGATCACTCCATCTCTCTCCCTGCCCTTGCATTGGGGCATAGATGCTGCTGCAGGCCTGGGTTTAAGAGAGCGACCAAACCATTCTATGTAATCCTTTTTAAACAACCTGTGTATTCCCAGCATATGCCTGGAGCCTGAATGAGTAATTTTCAATAGACAGTGCTTAAGTGAAGAAACATAGGAAGCTGCCTTACACTGAGGCAGATCATTGGACCATCTAGCTTAGTAATTGTCTACACTGACTAGCAGAAGTTTCAAACAGGGCTTCAGCCCTATCTGGAGATACCAGGAATTGAACATGCTACCTTCTGCATGACAGGCAGATGATCTACCACTGAGCCATGGGGGTAGATGTCCTGCTAGCAGTGGGATCGAAAAGGGACTGAGTCTGAGGTTGCTATGCCACCAGCTGAAGACTCCTGAGGCTGAACTTGAGTCCACTGAACCAGGCTGCTGAACCAAAGCCCACTAAATTAGAGCCCGTTCCATCATGAACAGCCTCCCCTGAGCCAGAGGAACCAATGACATTGGGAGTGTGTCAGGAAGTATACCCCAGAATGCAAAACATCTCCAGCCCATGTTTTTGGCTCTTTAGGGGTTTCTATTTGGGGGGTAAGGGATGTAGACCTTGAGAGGGGTAGACTGGAAGCAGAAGCTAATAAGGCTTCAGTATACCTCTGGCTATTGTTGGAGCAAGTTGTTCACTTGGATCTGTGGTACTACCATACTTTGCAGTCTCCTTGCAAAGTACAGGACCATGGAAAGCTCCAAGTGAACAGTGTGCTCCAACCAAGGCTAGAACTGGACTGTAGCCTTCTGTGCTTCCAATGCCAAATAAAGGTAAAGGGACCCCTGACCATCAGGTCGTGTCCGACTCTGGGGTTGCGTGCTTATCTCACTCTATAGGCCGAGGGAGCCGGCATTTGTCCGAAGACAGCCTCCGGGTCATGTGGCCAGCATGACAAAGCTGCTTCTGGTGAACCAGAGCAGCGCACGGAAGCGCCGTTTACCTTCCCGCTGGAGCGTTCCCTATTTATCTACTTGCACTTTAACATGCTTTCGAACTGCTAGGTGGGCAGGAGCTGGGACCGAGCAACGGGAGCTCACCCCGTCGCAGGGATTCGAACTGCTGACCTTCTGATCAGCAAGCCTGTGGTTTAACCCACAGTGCCACCTGGTCCCCTCCAATGCCAAATAATTCCTCCCAAACTCTGCTTTAAAGTAACCTACCACTGGTCCTCCTCTAAGACAGTTTCCTCCAGTGTTTCTGGGCTGAAGGATCCAGCCAGCCATTCCTCTTCAGAGACATCGCCCAGACTGGTGATCAGAATGAGGGTCCTGACAAAAACACAAAATACATTTTGCGTTGTTTTTATAGCTTTTTCTAAGTTTTAGTGTGTGTGTTTTATTAATTCTGAATCTAGTCTGTTGTACCCTATTGATTTGTCTCAGAAAAATGTAAGAAAGTGGTATCAGTTCTTAATAACAATAATATAAGGTCTTATTTAAAAAAAAATATTATTTGACTTAATCACATACAATATAAAAGTAGTACATCTAAAATACAAAATGCAAGTAAATGCTTTACCACAGACTGTAGCAAGGAACTTAAAAAAAAAAAATACTCCATCATAAGATGCCATTTTATATGGCATATGCCATATAAAATTGCCCCAGCATGATAAAATAACAATTTCAAAGCTTTTTAATAATCAAATGGATATGATAGCAATCATACAAGATGTAATAGAGAGGGAAATTGAAAGAAATGTAAAATAACCAAGATAGTGTGCTACATGTTTGAGAAAGTTAGATGTCGTGTAGTGCTTTGTTGTGACTTTGGCTTTATTTTAGTTATATTGGTGCGATGTCTTATCTTTGCTGCCTTCGAATAGTTTTGCAAATACCGTATGAATGTTTTGGAAACTATACAGAAAGACCACAGGCAGTCTTGAAAAGCTGTTCTTGATTACATTTACTAGACTGACTATAACAGTTTCCTGCCCATCTTTACCACAATGATTGATGATAATGAAGATGAAATTTATGTTTGACCCATTCAGCACTAAAAGTGCTCCCCCAGGACAAGTAGAATCCTGCAAAGTTACACAGATGTGTGGATATTAGAAGAAATGTAATTAGAGCATTTTAGACATGGTTACAGAGGAGGGCCACAATCACCGAGTTGTTTTCTGCACAAATGACATTAGCATGAATTGGGGTCTGCACAAGCTGGATTCATGTCCAGTAGGGTTTGTGCAGGCCAACTTCTTAGTGGCTTGTTGTTGTTGTTTAGTTGTTTACTCGTGTCCGACTCTTCGTGACCCCATGGACCAGAGCACGCCAGGCACTCCTGTCTTCCACTGCCTCCCACAGTTTGGTCAGACTCATGTTGGTAGCTTCAAGAACACTGTCCAACCATCTTGTCCTCTGTCGTCCCCTTCTCCTTGTGCCCTCAATCTTTCCCAGCATCAGGGTCTTTTCTAGGGAGTCTTCTCTTCTCATGAGGTAGCCAAAGTATTGGAGCCTCAGCTTCAGGGTCTGTCCTTCCAGTGAGCACTCAGGGCTGATTTCCTTCAGAATGGATAGGTTTGATCTTCTTGCAGTCCATGGGACTCTCAAGAGTCTCCTCCAGCACCATAATTCAAAAGCATCAATTCTTCGGCGATCAGCCTTCTTTATGGTCCAGCTCTGACTTCACTACTGGGGAAACCACTACTGGGGAAACCATAGCTTTAACTATATGGACCTTTGTTGGCAAGGTGATGTCTCTGCTTTTTAAGATGCTGTCTAGGTTTGTCATTGCTTTTCTCCCAAGAAGCAAGCGTCTTTTAATTTCGTGACTGTTGTCACCAACTGCAGTGATCATGGAGCCCCCAAAAATAAAATCTTTCACTGCCTCCATTTCTTCCTCTTCTATTTGCCAGGAGGTGATGGGACCAGTAAGATTAGGGGTAGGCAACCTAAGGCCCGTGGGCCGGATGTGGCCCAATCACCTTCCAAATCCGGCCCATGGACAGTCCGGAAATCAGTGTGTTTTTACATGAGTAGAATGTGTCCTTTTATTTAAAATGCATCTCTGGGTTATTTGTAGAGCCTGCCTGGTGTTTTTACATGAGTAGAATGTGTGCTTTTATTTAAAATGCATCTCTGGGTTATTTTTGGGGCATAGGAATTCATTCATTACCCCCCCTCCCCAATATATATAGTCCGGCCCACCACATAGTCTGAGGGACGGTGGACTGGCCCACGGCTGAAAAAGGTTGCTGACCCCTGAGTAGGATCAATTGCACCTTCAGAAGACTTGTTCATGCATTGATTCAAAGCACTGGTTAGCCTCAAAAATAGGCAAACTGGCTTGCTCAGCATGTAAGGTCCACATATTCAGACCAATCCTATGCAGTGATGAAGCTTTTGCACAAACAGAAAGGCTTCCTCGTTGTAGATTAGGGTTGGGTAAATCTGTTAATTTCAGTTTCGGTTTCTAATTTTTCCAATCTCAAATTCAGTTCTCCATATTACCATATGAGTTTGCAATGAAACAAAAAGTCCTAATAAAAATTCATCAGCATTTTAGTGAGAATTTCTCCTAATATATGTACATTTGTGTGCAATTTTGCCCAATATATACACCTTTTTTTCTCATTTAAAAGAGGGGGATGCTGCTTCAAAGGACACTTTTGCAAAAAGCTTAAAGACAGGGACTATCTTAAAGCTACAAAGCTTCCTCTTTTAAGCAAGAAGTGTGGGTGGGATAACTTGGAGCCCTTGGAATAATTCCTTGGCGCCAGTTTGGGAAGTGCTAGTCTAACCTATGAGGACATTATTATTCTGCTTTTTATTAATATTTAGTGGTAAAACAAAAGTTTTGCTGAGAATAGGCCTATTAAAATTTATGAGCATTACTAAATTAGATCTATTCATTTCCATAGATCTACTCTGAAAGTTGAATACCAACCATTTTGCATGACTATAAACCATTCTGTATACAAAACAGCTCTATCCCCATAGGAAAATAAAACACAGTAAACAAAAGCTGCTATCTGTGTGCTGATGCTGATAAATTTTCACATTCAACCCAATGCATCTCCTAAATACAAATTTGTGAGTGTTATACATATATGCTTTGCACAACCTTCTCAGTAAGTAGGCTTTTTTTTTTTGCCATAGCCAATTATTTTTCCAATACTTGAAATTTCCAACACTTGAAATTTGCTTTCTCTTTGTGTAGACATTCCTAGACTGCCTGATCCAATGCATTGCACATTGCAGTGGTGCTAATTAGCCACAATGATACATTTGAGCAGGAGCAAAGACTTTATCTGGGCATCCATCTGGCTAAGTTGAACATGAGGAGTTGTACAAGAGACCACAGAACCTCAACCTGGTGCATTGCCTAGGCTTGCCATAGTTGCCATCTTCACCATCTGTGCTGGAGCTCTTAATCCTGTTTTTCTCTAATGCATCTCTCAAGATTTCAGGTTAACAAGATGAACACTTTTTCCTCATGTTTCCTCAAGCGACCTTCCTTTACCCTCACAGCTGTCCAGTAACCTAATGGGACTGATCTATCAAAACAGTGTTACTATTGACATCTTTACTATTTGGACTTGTTAGGAGCTTGGGCAGTGTTAAACCTCATCAGAGAGCAGGTGTTTATTCATTTTCATCCAATCTCCATGGTGTCTTTTATATCTGCCTTAAAAAAACAACGACAACTCATAATTATACATGACCTCAGTCTTTGCAACTCATTAGCATTTTGATTTCATTAAACACATTTTCCTATGCAGTTTTGACTAACGTACACATTTTTGCAAGCGGTTTTTTCCTAATGCTCTTTTCGCCAATCCATTTTGCAGTGCTGTTTTCACTAATATATTAAGTCTTTCGCACACTTTGGTTGGAGGGTTGCATTGCAAAATTCAGACAAGTGTAAATTTCAAAAGATGGCTGTATTTCAGTTCTTACATTGTTTCAGAAACTGCAAATTTGATAGATTCACATTTAAGGGCCAACCAAATCAAATTTCTCCCCATCCCTCTTTACAACAGAGTAAAAATCCCAAGGGATGTCACTGTTACAACAAAGTTTCAAAGACATGATCACAAGAGCTTTATGCATGAAACTGTAAAAATGAGCACCATTCCTGATTGCGGCAAATGAAGGAGAGCTGATGTTTTAAACATGATTTTGCTGCTAGGAGTAGCTTACCCATGGAATTGCCATTCAAAAACCATCAATCAAATAAAAATCCAATAAACAAAGGACCCCAAAGAAGCAGGCGTCTCAGATACAGAATTTTGTTTGAAGCTGTCATTCTGGTATTTCTTCTAAGGCCACCTTTAGCGGTCAATAATTCCATCTTTTACTGTCCTTTGAGTTGATGCCTTGCAACTTTACGTAGCAGAGAAGGACATTTAAAAACGATTACCGCGCTGTACAATTTGAACCAAATAAAAATACATGTCTGACTATTCTGCCTGCTCTAATGAACTCTCACAAGAGCTGGAGTGCTAAATAATTCAGCCGAGGAGCTTGGGGTGTTAGAAGAAATGCAGAATTGAAAGAGAAGACCAGAAAATTATGTGAATCAGATACAAGAGCAGCCAACATGGGAGTGGGGTTCATATTTAGAAATAACGTTCACAGAATCAGGTGTAATGCTATGCTTCTCTGTAATGGCTCATTCTGGCCCTTTTGCATTTGGATTTATCTTCCATCATTTCACTTCCAGGCTCTTTCTGGGAACTTGGTTTACATGGCTGTGTATGTATTGTGGGGTTTACATAATTTTGAAAAGGGATAATCTATTCTGAGATATGGAAAAAATAAAGGACTGTTCCTTAGATTGGCAGACACGGCAAAATATATCTAAGATACAATGCTTTTCACATGGTCATAAATATTATTAATAATAATAATAATAATTTTATCCACCCTTTACCCTAAGGTTTCAGAGTGGGTTGCAGCAGTAAATATGACAATAAAAACACCTTACAACCATAGAAAATATAAGTTCTCTTCCTTGCAACTTGGCAAAATGAGCCACGCCGCTGGATTGTCTGCATCTGTGAAATGGCGGAAAATGCAGAACACCGTAGCAAATGCATCACTATTGTGTTTATTTTCAATTCTCAGAAAAGCGTAGCTGGATGACAGGGCCATAACATCCATCATTGGAATAAGATCCATCTTACTATCAGATACTGTGTTTTCAGCCGTTAATCTTCTTCGGCCAGCCTCTGGCCCTCATTACATTCATCTCTCTTCATAGCACTTCTGTGCACTGTAAAAAGATAAAAATGCCTTCCGTGATGCCTAGAAGCAGAAGACATATATTCTAATTCTGAATTGCATTCCCATTTGTGCTTCCAACTGCTCTGCCAGGCATTGTGGCATCTCTCTCTCTCTCTCTGCCTTTTACTGGAGATGATGAGAATGCACATTCCCTGAACAGCCCTCCACTAATTGAATAAATCTGCATGGCCTAAGATTGTCCTCTCCTTGGCTTACTTCTTTCCTTTTCTTTTTTTTTTTTACTCCCTATTTGCCTCAAAATCATAGCAGTTCCAGTGCATGGGAACTTCCTTCTGGGCTCCCCCCATCCTTTCTGTTTTCATTCCCGCTTGCAGTGTGCAAAGAACTTTTCCCCATTGCTCATATCCTTCTGTTTTCTCATTCCTTGCACTGGGATGTAGAGTGCACAGGTATGGCAAGGAGGGAGTGCTCCTCTCCATCAGCAGCAGCTATCCCCAGATGTGCAACGCACATTGATTCCCAAATGCCTGACAGCCAGCTGTTTCTTGGTTGCTGGGGAAACGCTGCACAAGGGACTTTGACAAGTGTCAATCACCTGATATCATTATGGCATCAGATGATGAACAGGTGGGTTGTCCCACAATACCTGTCAAAGTTCACCCACAGGCGTGGGGATAATCACGTGGCCTACTGGGTCAAAAAAGATCTCCTGAATTTGTCTTACAGCATCTGATACATTTTTAAAAAATATCTTTTTCAAGCAGCCCCTGGACTGTTGGAAAATGTTAGTCATCCCCCGAGGGATATGCTGAAAAATAACCTGGCCTATTTCACCATCCATGAATTTTAGGCACAACAGTGGATCCAGTTTTAACATTGTTCAATATTCTTTTAATATTATTGGAAGAGGCAATAGGCTTGGTCCATACACCTTCCATTTCTCCTCTCTTAGTCCGTGATGTCTTTAATTCATCAACAAGAAGTAAAAATAGAGTTTCATTTAACATTAGGGAAGCTGAAATTTCTTGGAAGATTATAAAAGAAAAACCTGCTGGAAAGATAGAACTGACCCACTCAGTAATATTCATCAAAATACTACCCACAGATTAGGATGGAGGATTTGCGAGGCCATTTTTCCTACTCACAAAGTATCAATGCCTAGGCCCACAGCACCATATAGCCCAAGGGGTCTGACCCTCACTGTTCAAGGAAATGTTGTGAAGACATCAAAGAGGAAGAGAATTGGGTGCTGGAAATATGATCAGAATGAACTGTTCTTCTGGAATCCTCCATGCAAAGTGATTTTCTTCCTGGTCAGGAGAACCTCCAGGGCAGCAAGCAGAGGAAGAGAGGCAGATCACTCCACACGACAAGCAAAAATGGTACAACTATTGGCATAGTACTGCACTGAATTTCTTCCTGAGTGGGACCACCTACTCCTTACTGTTATCACCACTGACATTTATTTGCCATCTCCCTGTAAACCTAAACTGCAGAGGTGCCCAGATTCTTAGCACTGCTCAGAGAAGACAGTAAATAGATAGCAGCAGCAAAAAAAGGAGGAGGTGCACCAGATTGCTCAAGGGGTTCACAGTGCCCTCCCTGCTGGGGTGTAGCTTGGTAAATGCCCAGCAAGTCCTTCCCTTGATCCCTGTAAGGATTCACCAAAAAGCACCGGTTTCTTAGCCTGCACGATAAATTCTTCTTCCCATTGATATTGTGGTTCTAGCCCTGGTTCCAGTGGAGACTGCTGTGTATCAGGGACTGAATTTCCCCATGTGGGCAAATTAGTTCCTTAAGGGGACTAATATCTTAAATAATGGTCTGTGCGTGTATTAGCTGTGGAGTGATCTCATTCAGAAGTATGTTGTTTCTTGAACATCCAGGCTTTCATTTGAGATTATATATATACAGGCTTTCATTTGAGATTCTATATATATAAAATGAGTAATTTCATAAAGGGATTAGAAGACATCCACATCAATAAGGCTAGTCTCAGCAGTTAGCCTAGCTGGGAGAAATTGGAAAAGGCTATCACACTTTGTGCTTCAAGGCAGAAACTGATCACCAGCTGAGGGCAGATGAAATTTTACCCTGCAGTATAGTGTTTCACAGTGTTTTATATTATACTTTCCCCAACTTCCCCCTGAAACACCTGGCAATAACTATTCCATATGCAGCATGGTGGAACAGATGGACGGAGGGTTTTCCTGCCATGGTGTTTTATATGTTGCTGGAATCATATATGTTGTTCCCCTTAATCCTCATGCTTTTATTATGAACAGACACTACTTACTGCTTTTCATGAAGAGTTTTCAGCAACATGCACAATCGCTGCCTTTTATGTTGACTGGCATCCCAGGCAAAAAAAAAGAGTTTGCTCCTTTGTTTAGCCAGATCTCATTCACACTTGTCCTTGGTGTCACTATGCAGTCAGATCATAAACGTTTGTGTCATCATCTTATTCGTTACATCAGTGGTGAGGAAACTCTAGCCATCCCAACGGTGCTGAACTACCACTCTCATCATTTCTGACCATTGTCCATACTGACCATGGCCAAGGTCCCTGCATTTAGGGAACCTTGATTGGGTAGCACCACACAAGAAAAGAATATTATTTAATAATAAATAATTAGAGGGCAATAGAGAAGAAGGAATTTGGGGAAAGAGAATGAGAAGTGTAACACTGGAAATGGCTGATAAGGGTAAATATCTATGCAGTTTGGTCTCAGTAGTTTGAACCCCAAAAGTATAGGACCTTTGGCTTTTATAGTGTACACTAACTTGTGCATTGCTTGAACTTATTTGCCCTCAATTGCTATTGGCACAGAGGGCAATAAAATTGTCTCTTCACTGAACATATGGCATCTGTCTTGAGGTACTAGAGGGGTTAATGGAATGTGTTTCCAACATATGATATATTTAATAAGCTCTGAAATTGCTTCTGTGAAATAGCCACATAACTGCCACAACTCGATTTACAGCAGATCCTGCAAATAACAAATGTAATTACTTTGGAATCAACATAATATTAGGTCAGACTGACTTACATCCCCACTGGTTTGGTAGGAATGTACTGTAACGAGGCTGAACCAACCGTATGTCTCCAATCGTGTTCACTCAGGGAGCTCTTATAAGTGATACAGAATGCAAATCTCTCAAAAAAAATCCAGCCTTTATGAAATCTGACAAATTACTCGCTTAAGAGTTTAATATAGATATATATATATATATTACTGTATTGGCCCGAATATAAGCCACACTTTTCTCCCAAATTCTGACAGTAAAAAGTTAAAGTGCAGCTTATTGAAACAGCCCTTGGGAGAAACTACAATTCCCATGATCGACTTAGGGACGCATTTATTCAGATATTTATTCGGGTATTGCCTTTTTTTCTTTTCCCCCCTTGAATTTGAAAGGTGCAGCTTATATTCAGGTGCGGCTTATATTCGGGCCAATACGGTACAAGGAGAAGCTGATTGCTCTGCTTCCATACCTTAGCTTACATAATGTGCAAATTAAGTTGAAATAGCTGGTTCTGTTAGAAGTTTGTTGGGCAAGGAAGTGGGAGGTATGGGGAGTTCTAGGCCATCTCTTCCTCCAGCCCTGCTCCCCATCCCATTGCCTCAAACAGAACAAGGAGTGGTCCAAGGCTGCCTTACAATCTGACCCTACCTTTTAGCTGGAGAGAAGCCACTAAGCCAGGGCTGGGGAAGCTGTGGCTAGAGATGGGTAGAAATATCCATTTTTATTTCTCACTGTTTCTTATTCGTCTGATCTTAAGTTCTGTTCTCAACATTTCCACATGAGTTTGTGGGTTGTTGTTGTTGTTTTAAAGCCATTTTGAAAATTCATCAGTGAATTTTTACTAGTATACCCCTTAATGTGCAAGCAGTAAAGGCCTGTGAAGGTAGCAGAAAGAAAGATAAAGTTCAATTCAGTCATGTTACCAAATGCTCAGAGAGACTCCATGTTCCTCATTAACATATTTGAACAGAAACCACCCAATGACATGGGCAGCTAGTCCAGAGGCTGAGAAAGTCAAGACTCTAGTATTTTTAAGCAGTTTTGTAAGAAGAATCTGAGACAAGAAAAGCTACATCTATAATTCCCTTTTCTACACCACTGTTAACGCTAGGTTCAAAGACAGTTAAAAGATTACCCTTCAATACACTATCTAATTCTAATCTAACACTTGGGCTCCAGTCCAATGCCCACTTATTTGGAGTAAATCTCATTGAACTCAATGGGACTTGCTTCTGAGTAGACATGTATGGGCTTGCACTGTCACATCTTAATAAGACTCTAAATATTGCCTTCTGTTTCAAAAGATGCATCTAGCTCGGGATACAGTAAGTACAGTGGTACCTCGGGTTACAAACGCTTCAGGTTACAAACTCCGCTAACCCGGAAGTAGTACCTTGGGTTAAGAAATTTACCTCAGGATGAGAACAGAAATTGCGCAGCGGCGGCGGGAGGCCCCATTAGCTAAAGTGGTACCTCAGGTTAAGAACAGTTTCAGGTTAAGAACGGACCTCCGGAACGAATTAAGTTCTTAACCAGAGGTACCACTGTATCACAATTCAAAGGTACAGGGGATGTGCTTCCCCATCTGCATCAAAAGATGCTTCCAGCCTGTTCAATGGCATCTAGGTAACACAATCCAGATGGGCATCAATTTCCCAGGGGTGCAGAAGACACCTTCCTAATCCATTTGTTGATCTCTCAGGTTGGATAAGGACAACTATCTCTGGAGAGGTATTTTATCACTCATACTTACTAAAATTATAATGCAAAAGAAAAAGGGCATTTAAAAAATGAGTTGTGTGTTCATAACATTCCTTTCTTTCTTTCCTGTCCCTCTCTAGGAAAAGAATAGATAGAACAATCCTTCAGTGAACATGTGACGATCCGCCTTCTAATGGAAGGCTGAGTTTGATCTCATTAAAAAGCACCTTGCTTAAAATTCAATCCCCAACAGCTGTATATGCAAATTAGAATTTAAAAGGTTGCTTTGTTATACTCCTTTCATGATACATCCAATATTATAAGAACTCTTATGCTTTTGCGGTGCAAATTACGCGTTGCTGAAGGACAGGCTATTAGATATGCAACCTCGGGTCTTAACAGACCTTACTAATGACATCAAAACCTTCTCAATGCAGCATGTTCTCATTATAGATCTTAAAAATGTTATTAGCCCTCCCTTTTTCTCCATGTCTCTCAGACTAACTGGCCAAATATTTTGCAAGTGCCTGTGGTCACCACTGCACAAATTTGCCTTTCATAACATAATTAAGGTTCCCAAATGTTCTTGCTATTATTTATTCAGCAGCTTAAAATTATTTGACCAGAATATTAAAAAGGTGCACTGTGAAATACAGGCTTGATATCAAAGGCACAGGCTTAGGTGCCTGTAAACTGCACTTTCTCAGAATAATCCTGTAACTACTCTACATTTAAAAAAAATAAAACACAGTTATCAGCAAAAGCCAAATGCCTATTTTCCTCCCCTCTTAATGCCATATTATCTTTACCAATATTCTAAAGCATTTTGTAGGCCTGAAACCTTATCTAGCTCAAGAGAATGGAAGAAAATATACCAGGGACATTGATTGGAAGGCCTGGTCTAGGATTCTACCCTAGACACAGTCATGGGCAGGGGCATCATGATGTAAAATGCATTAAGCTGTCAAAATGAAGATCCTGTCTTCAGTCATGTGAAATCCCCAAAGACATTAATGTTAAATACTGCATTCAGACACTTCCTGTCCATACAAAAGGCGGGGTGGGGATGTTATCTTAGAAAAAAGGGAAGCTGGGGAATGCAAAGTTCAAGGGATGGAATAGCTAAGATCAGTGCTTTTTTCAGGGGGACGCATACCCCTAAACATTTTGTGAATCTTTGTACTTTTGTCCATTTACTGTATTTATTTTTCCCAATTTGAACTATAAAATGGTGATTTTCTTGAGTCAAAATGAGAGTACCCCTAAACTTTTTTTTTTTTAGAAAAAAAAACACTGGCTAAGATACTTGCTAAGGAAAATAAAATTATGCCACTGTTCACCGTTAGTATCTACTTGTTAGTGCCTACACACAAACGTGAAGCAGAGACTCTGTGATACTTCTCTGCTGAAGTTAATAGAGGATAATGAGTTCATTCAGATCTGATAGATGAGAGACTTGGATCTCTTCAGTTGACTACTTGGAATTCCAGCAAGGTAGTCATGTTAGTTGCTCATGGGAGGCGGAGAGAGGGAGGGTATGAACAACAAAGGGTCTTGTGATGCCTTGAAGCAGGGCAGAAAACCATTTGCAGCCTGATAATTCTAGATTCAAACCAGTGACCTAAAGGGGGGGGGTTGAATTCCGTTATTTATTTACTTCAATTTCTAAACTGGCCTTCATCAGTTATGGTCCCAGGGCAACCATAACTAACAATGTAGTCTCATCCAAGTTCTGGGTGAAAAACAAGGTTCACCTTTAACCAGAGCCCTCCCCACTTTCAGGTGTGGCTTTAGAATGGAATGATGGGAAGGTTTATCTTGGACAGCCAAATGATGCTGAATCTATCTAATAAGAAACTACAGTAAGCCTTCTAGATATTTAGTGTACCCTTGTACTTCCTTTTGCTACAGATCCTTGAGAAAGCAGACATAATTCCTTGCTAGTGAGGAGTGAGAAAATGTGTAAATCATTACACCAGATAGTCCTTACACACAAAGCACCTATGAGGTTTAGAAGCTTTTCAGTAAGCACTCCAGTCTCATTTACCTTGAAGCTCACATCTCAGCTGTGATGATAATCTGGGTTGGAGGGGAGAGGGATATTGCTTTCATTGTCTGGAACTCAGTGGTATAAATAACTTCACCCACACTTGTCTTTTACAATGTACTGCACAACAGGTAGTTTCGAAGTATGGATTCCGAGTTCCATTATACTCTTTAATTGATTTAACTTATTTATATTTAAATTTATATCTGCCTTATTATCAACATAAAACTTTCAAAACAGCCCTCAAAGTGAATCAAGCCACATTACCTTCCTTTAAGAGCTAATACACCGGCATTCATTTTCATCCATTTGTTCTGACAAAAACCCAAGAGTATAATACTTTTCAACATAATACATTGCTATTGTTTCATTATGTCTATAGAAATTTGCACTAAATAATGAGAGGAATGAAATATCTTTAGCTTTACATGTTAATAATGGTTCTTTGCTGGAGTGCTTTTATAGTGTGCTTTCATCTAGCAAATCCAAATATCTTAAAGGTATTCTTCTCGGAATCATGATGCCTGGCATGCACATTTACCTGTCGGAATAAACATTCGCTCATATCTGTATTTACAGCATGGTTCTGTGGATGTTTTTCTCAAAAGTAAATCCCACTGGGTTCAATGGGACTTGGTCTCTACTTATGATTACTACCTTATTAACTTGATCTATGCAGATTTCGTAACCTAGGGAGCCTTTAACTGCCCCGTCTTTATCTGTTCTGCATCATAACAATCCCCGAAGATTGACATTTCATATTTCTCTTGAAAAGCCGTCATGAATTGTGAAAGGCATAATAGTGTATCGTGGTGATTAACAGAAGCAGCCTGTGCTCTCTCCCAACACCAGCATCAAGGGACACGGGTGGCGCTGTGGGTTAAACCACAGAGCCTAGGGCTTGCCGATCAGAAGGTAGGCGGTTCGAATCCCCGCGACGGGGTGAGCTCCCGTTGCTTGGTCCCTGCTCCTGCCCACCTAGCAGTTCGAAAGCACGTCAAAGTAGATAAATAGGTACCACTCCGGCGGGAAGGTAAGCGGCGTTTCCGTGTGCTGCTCTGGTTCGCCAGAAGTGGCTTAGTCATGCTGGCCACATGACCTGGAAGCTGTACGCCAATAAAGCGAGATGAGCACCGCAACCCCAGAGTTGGTCACGACTGGACCTAATGGTCAGGGGTCCCTTTACTCTTACCTTTAACACCAGCATCACTGAAGCTTACCTGGCTAATCCTGGGCAGGGTGGCAGTTAGGTCAGTGCACCCATGCCGTGCTCCTACCCAGTGTGCTCACACAGCCCTGACCTCAACGCCATCTTGTCCTGCCCCAGCTGCTGCTGTTGTTGGCATCCATTTGTCTCGGGAGACAATGGAACATAACCATCCAAGTAAACTGCAGTGGCAATTGTTTCAGGAGAGCAGATCTCCACCCCACCACATGGAGATGCTACTGGTGATCAAGAATGCACCCAGTGAATTTGTGTTCATATAGGAAGGCATTGTCAGATGTCTTCAAATGCAAGCTTACCTCCTGGGGTGCATAGCAGCTTTGAGGAGACAATTGGAGGCAGGGCTATGGCATGCAGGTAAAGAATTAGACCCCCTTCCCAACACACCGCAATCCCAATCATTTTCCATGCCCCTTCCTCAGCTGCTGTTTAAAGAATAAAATTGCTAATCTGTCAAAACTGGCTTAGGGTGCAATTCTATGTTTACTTACCTGGGAGGAAGAAGTCTCATGGAACTGCACATCATGGCACCTTTGTAGGACACATTGCACATCACTCTTCCAATTAAAACCATTCATCGTTCCTTTTCTCTGCCTCTATGGTTCCAATATTATATCAGGGTATGAAGCATGAAAAGGTGTGTCTTTAATGTTGAACGATGTAGCTTCCAGCTTTGCACTACTGGAAAGTGTAGTGGTGTTAGAATTCGGAGGTGCCATTTTCCAAGAGTGGAATCCACATTTAAACCTATGAAATTAATGGGTCTGAGCAAGTGTTGGAATGGCCTGTGCTTAAACGATGCTTATGCAGGAGAAACACTTTGGCATGAATAATATGGATTCAAAATTTCTGCAGATTTTCTCATTACTTACAGTACGCCTGAGGGGGAAATTCATAACATTGATGTATAATAGAGAAATGAACCCGAGAGCTGTAGATTTCATCTTCCTCCAAGGTTGGACTCCTATTGATCAGAATATATTTGTGAAATCAGGACATTTTTTACAGGGGGCATTGCCACTTCTGTCAACAATATTCACTCTGTGAATAATTTACTTTCCAAGGTGGCATATTATAAGCCTTTCCTGCCAGGTAGCTAACTGTACTGGCTCTAGTTAACTAGGATCTGAATGGTATTCTGACAGATCTGGCAAGTGACTGACATTCCATAAGTCAGACCTGGCTGCCCCAGCTGAAAGAAATGTGATTAGTCTTGAGTTGACAGCTGTCTTCATCAAGGTGCCAGCCAGTGACAGGAAAAATAAGGACCCAGGCAAACAATAAAAAAAAGATCCTACTTGAGTATGCTTTCCAGCCAGCAGTGAAACATTTAAATTCCTCTCTTCCCGGGGCCATAATTTAATGTGGCTACAAAGCTGGGGAACAAGATGCGATGTGAAAGCCCTGGCCATCAACTAACCATGCTTTCCTTGTAAAATATTTCTATTCACTTGTAAATTTCATTATTATAGTACCCAGAAGCTATGATAGTGGTAGTGACACGGCACCTAAATAACACACACACACACACACACACACACACACACACACACACACCAGAGCTACAAAATTATCTGAGCCACAGAGCATTTTTAAACAGCATTTTCTGAATTTCATCAAGCTTTCTTCAATTAAAGCTTTAACCAAACAGATTGGGGAAAGGCCACCAACAACATGTTCTGAAATCACTGAAAAGACCCATGTGGATGTCTCGGGTCCTGACATATGTAATCTGAGTGAAACTGCTTGCCAATAACAACCTGAGTGTATTCCTCAGAATCCATGGTCTGATTCATCAAGCCTAAACATAGTCATCAGGAAGTAAATTCCGTTGAATTCAATGTGCAGCATACTTCTGAGTAAGCATTTTTTAGGGTCAGGCTGTTAGAATACCTACCGGTATAATCAGTCATAACTAGAGTTTTGTTACAGATACAGCTCCAACAACTTGAGACATAGTGGTAGCACAGGGACAGAGGAAGTAGAATTCTCTTTCACATTTGCAATTCTGATTTTACCTTCTGTTGTCTTCCTTAAAACAGCCTGGATATTATATTCCAGCCATGTTCTTGTGATGAGTTTCCACCTCTCTGGCACATCATCAACCAGCAACATATGACACAACACCACAATGCAATGTGTTTCCCAATTCTCTTGCACATTTCCAATATGGATGTTGTGTTTCTTAAAGCCACCCAATTTATTGTGATGGGTTTGTACATTCCCAACATAACACCAACAGGCATGATGTGACATAGCATTATCATGTGGTGAAGTTCCTTTCAGAGATGGATTTAGGGGGACGCAACCAGTTTGCACATACAGGATGCTGAGCTGAGAGGCCATGCAACAACGACTTAGGATGGAAGGTGAGAGGCGGGGGGCGCTGAATTTTGGCATCACATGTGAAGTCTGCCATTGCTTCCTTTCCTGCATTTTACAACAATGGTGGCTGAGCAATTTCCTGCCTCAGAAAGTCAAGAGAGTTAAGAGATAAAAGGCCATATCGGGAACTGAATTCTGCTTTCATGTCCCTCTGATCATTCCCTCTGAGTAATTTCAAATAGCCCGGAAAGACAAGAGAAAGGCTTGGTAATGTGAGGGTCAGATTTAATCTGCTGCAAGCTCAAAGCTCTCAATTAACAACTATGATAAGATAACACCCACTACATTAAACTGGAATAGTGGGGTGCAGACTTCGGCCGCCTCCAGACTGCCAGTGTTTTACAGGAGGGAATCAAACTGGAGATTTAGGTTTCCGCAACTGAAATGGATTAAAGCATTTTTGCCGCTCTAGCACAACAAATCCACTTAAGAAAAAGACTTCTTTGGTATGGAAAATGATGCGGAAATGCACTGAATAGTGTGGGATCAACGGGTGATGAATAGGAAGACATATAAACACTACAAGCAATCAAAACAAATGCTTATTGCTGTATAATCTCACCATAAACGAATGGACAATGTAGGCCAGACATAGTCTAACCTTTGCATAAGCTTTATGCAAGCAAATCAGGGTAGATGCTCAATAAATTGGAGGCGCCAAAGGTTGCAATGATATGCCTTCTAAACATATCATTTCACTCAATCAATCCATTCATTTTGTTCCTTAAATGCGTTTATTGCTTAAGACCATAGGTCATCACAATAAGTATTTTCAAAAAGGCAGAACCCTGGGAATTTCAATATCTATCTGACAAAGCCCTTTTGAAGACATCTGGCAGGTTCCATGCTTGCTTGTGGTCCTGGCCATTATTTTCAGGGGAGGGGGAACGGGATCATTCATTCATTCAACATTGCTCGTCAGCTGAATGAATGCATGTGGGAATGGGGGACAAATTCTATTCAGTTTGCATATATAAGTGAACCTACTTAGTTCACACTTTCCAAAAGAAGATGCAATCTGAAAGACAGCCATCCTTTGAAATGTGCACTTCTCTGAATTTTTCAGTACAGTTCTCCAGCAAAGTAATATGTGCAAAAATGAATATACTAGGGTAAAGGGTGCATCAAAATACATATGTTAGTGAAACTAACATATACAAATGCATTATATAAGGAGAAACTGCTTTGTAAAAGTGAGCATATCAGGGAAACTTGCATACAAAAACATGTGTATCAGGAGAAATTCACATGAATTTTCATAAGGACTTGTTTATGAAAAATTCATTCACTGATGTGGTAATGAAGAGAATTTAAGAGTGGAAAAATTAGAAACCAAAACTGACAGATCTGCCCATTTCTAGATCTATGTATTTTTATTATTATTATTATTATTATTATTATTATTATTATTATTAACAATTGCAGAGGGGATAGTCCTAGGGGGGGGGTGATATTTTGATCCTAAAAGAAACTTTTTCTCAATAGTTGAAATGCTTCATCAGTGGTTAGTATGACTTGTGGTGGGATAAACTTTTATCGTATCAGACCTTTCTTGGTTAGAATTGTCTACTTAAATAAAAGACTGAGAAGGTGAGACACTATTCCATCTGTACTTGCATTGCAATCTGTGTAAACAAAATGCCAATGAAGAAGAAAAAGAGCAACTGCATTCACATGCCAAAACAGCTTCACAGAATACTCTGAGGTTAATTTGTTTTGGGGGAGTTGTATTACAATTGATGAATAAATTGGACAAACTACAGTGAAAGCAGAAGTGTTCGTGTAAATATTGTCAAAACTGCTGCCATGTGCAGGTTGGCTGAATAGCTGGGGGTGTGATGGACAGGTGTGTGCCGATGGCATTGCGAGCTGCAGTAAGTTCACGCATGAAATTTACAAATGGTGTTTAAAAGAGCTCTGAAGTTGGAGGCAGAAACAGTACTGGGGCAGGAAGCTACAACAGAACCAGAACCTCTCCTGCAGGTGCAATGAGAGTCCTGGAGTCAAAACCTACACCATAACAAGGGGAAGCCAAAGCATCAAAAGAGCCAATTGGTAAACCAGGTTGGCAAGTCCTTTGTTTCCTCTTCTTACCATGCCATCACAACTGGGAAACACAGGCTCCTTTCCCCCGCTCTGTTCTCAATAACTCACGTCCTTTTGGCTTCTGGGTTGTGCTATTGCTCTTGATCCTAGAATTGTATGTTTTCCAGATGAAATGGCAAAATATTTCCTTAGATTCTGCCCTTAAATGTAAACCCTGCAACTCATAACAGCTCTGCTCTAACAACGAGAATAGAAATGTCCAGTTTCTGGAAGAGGAGGCCAATTCTCCCTGGCTAAATACTGCTCCTTGACTAGGACATTATCGTTGGGAGATTCATTCCCTGTGTGCAGTCATGGGTTTATTGTTTATCACATGACTGGGTATGTGTTTTCATTCCACAGAGTGGGAAGTGGGAAGTGACAGAAGACAGGAGGTTTTGTCTTACTGTGTTCCCTAAAGTGGGACTGTTGTCCTTTGTTTTTTTTCTCTTTGCTGCCTGATGCTAGAGAGAGAGGGAGCCATGATGCTCCGTGTGTATTATATGTGATAAAGTAGATTAGCCTACATGCTGAGTTGCTGTGGTCTGTTACGCAACTGTGCACACTCTGCGGATCCCTAAGTGTGCTGGATGTCTTCTGGCACCAGTCACTGTGATGTTCGGGCTGAGGAATGCTTGAGAGAAGCTCCCGAACGATTGCCCAGGAAGAAGGACACATGCCAGTTGGGCATGAGTCTCTGCCAGGGTCCTACGTGTGAGTAGAGGCCATTTCCTGACAATTATATCACAGCTTGACTAAAGTGAGCCCATGGTCACAAAGCAAGAGGCCAGCCTCAAAGGGTCTGAAGAAAATTGTGTTGCTTTTTTACAAATGCAGCCCATTCCCCACCCCCTAATTATTACCCCAAATTTGAGGATAACAAACTTTGATTCTAGAAAGTTATCATTTATCACTTGAGAGCTTTTTGTTTGTAGATATGTATAATTATTATTTTTCTTGTTGGTTCAAGAAGTACAAATTGGGTAGTTTATCTTTATAAAACACAAGCAAAATCTAATTTCTTCCCCATCCCTAAGACACACACACACACACACAAACACACAGTGTTCTTGTTTGTCTAACCAAAAGTGGGTGTTACCAACTCCTGGGAAATTGTGCTATTCATTAAGAGCAAACACATCAGTCTGGGAGTATTCCTTGTTCAGAAGATGTTGAAGAGCATGCTAAATGAGGAGCTGTTACTAAAAGTGTAGGGAGAGAGTGAAGGAAGTCACCCTAGGCAAGAAGCTGAGTAGTGAGAGCAAGGAGAACTTCACGTTCAGTTCCTAACATTAGCGCAACACCCTCAAAGGAAGAAAGAAGAAATTATGACATAATGAAGACTGACAGCCTTGAAGTCTGAGGCTAACTAAATCTTCAAGGATATCCTCACAGCACGAATCGTAGCAAAATTTCCACTGCAGCAAAATCTTTAAGAGGAGTAAGTAGAGCATGTCATTGAAGCAAAAGAAACTATGTTATTCTGGACATCAAATTTAACTGCCTGCATTATAGGCCTTTTGTTGTTGTCCTTGTTCTTTGGTCTCTGAGGGACTGTACTGAAAATCACCGGTGTTAAAACGAGGGCACCAAATAATAAGAATCTTAAGATGGCTGAAGTGGAAACCCCATAACTACTGATAACAGTGTTGTATGTTATTACTATCCGATGATCTGTCTAAAAATATGGATGGCAACACACATTTTACTCTTCTTCTTCTTCTTTTTGACGTTTTGAGGATTTGGCACAGGTAATTTATTTTTAGAAGACTGGCAAGGTTCCAATTATAGAAGAGGGATTGGGGTGAAAGGCTTAACTTGTGGGGGAAACATCTCCTGTCACGCTGCACTGATAGCTGTTATACTGTGTGTATGGCCAACCTCTCTGTCACCTCGTGGAGAGTTTGCCCTTCTTAGGAGTGCAGATTATGCAAGGCAAGCTTATGCCAATGACAAGATGCTGAGATGAAAATGCATTCAGTAGAAGTTGCACTCGCAAAGTGAGAACCAGAAAAGGCGCTGCAGCACAAGATCTTTTGTGCCTCTAGTTTGTCAATCTTCGTAAAATGAGTGACATCATTAAAAAATGTGTATAAAATTCACCCCACCAGCTTCCATTGATAACTGTGGCATTGCGATAGAAAATGAAGGGTAAGATATCTGACCTTGGCCTAATATCCGAAAGCAACCAGTTGGACAAAAAACCTGCTGTGCTTGGCCGTTCATTCCAGCTTGTTTTATCTCTCTCCCTGTCCCCCATTCCCCACTTAGCATGCAATGGAAGAAATACACAACAGACATTTGGTAATGTGAAAAATAAAATGAAGGGGGGGGGGAGACAAAATGAAGACCACTCTAATTTATTTATTAAGGGGCATGGGTGGCGCTGTGGTCTAAACCACTGAGCCTTGGGCTTGCCGATCAGAAGGTCGGCGGTTCGAATCCCCGTGACGGGGTGAGCTCCCATTGCTCGGTCCCAGTTGCTGCCCACCTAGCAGTTCAAAAGCACGTCAAAAGTGCAAGTAGATAAATAGGTACTGCTCCGGCGGTAAGGTAAACGTGTTTCTGTGCGCTGCTCTGGTTTGCCAGAAGCGGCTCCCTCGGCCAGTAAAGCGAGATGAGCGCCGCAAGCCCAGAGTCGTCTACGACTGGACCTAATGGTCAGGGGCCCCTTTACCTTTACCTTATTTATTTATTTATTTATTTATTTATTTGGGGGTTTTATGTCACCCCCACCCAAAAAATGTGGCTCTGGCAAAGTCAGATTGGAAAAGAAATGTGTTTTGGACATTTTAAGTGAAAATATAAAAATAGGGAAATGGCGAAAGTTCCCCTAGTAACAACCAGTGTCATACTTAGGAACAGGAAAGTGCCCTACATTGTGCCAGACTGCTTGTCCATCTTGCCCAGTATTTTGCTTGCATTTTAATGAGAAAGTACCCAATTCACACCTCTTGAAACAATATGAACAAAACCACAGTCATCCCAGCCAACCAACGTGTACAAAAAATACAAACATTGGGGCAAGTGTGTCTGAAATGCATATATTAGAGGAAATAACAGACAAAAATGCACTGTATTAGGGGAAATCACTTGCAAAAAAATGTGTCTATTACTCAAAAATTCACATAAAAATGTGTCTATTTGGAAATATTCACAGTAAACATGCTGATGAATTTCCATGAGAATTTGTGGAAGTGAGCTTAAATTGGGGGAATGAGAACCTCTTGGTTTAAATATTGTTTTAAATCTATTTGTTGTTTTGGTACTTTTAAACTGTTTTTAATTATCTTCATTGAATTAAGATAACCTAATTAATTAATTTTGAATTATGGTGCTGGAGGAGGCTCTTGAGAGTCCCATGGACTGCAAGAAGATCAAACCTATCCATCCTTAAAGAAATCAGCCCTGCGTGCTCACTAGAAGGACAGATCCTGAAGTTGAGGCTCCAGTACTTTGGCCACCTCATGAGAAGAGAAGACTCCCTAGAAAAGACCCTGATGTTGGGAAAGGTTGAGGGCACAAGGAGAAGGGGACGGCAGAGGATGAGATGGTTGGACAGTGTTCTCGAAGCTACTAACATGAGTTTGGCCAAACTGCGAGAGGCAGTGAAGGATAGGCGTGCCTGGCGTGCTCTGGTCCATGGGGTCACGAAGAGTCAGACACGACTGAACAACAAATTAATTAATTTAATAAAGTAATACACATAATTTTTTGTGTAAATCTCCTCAAGATTGTGGTTTAGAATTAGTTGTAACAACAACAACAACCACCTGACAGAAACCTAAATTGACAGATTCACCCATCCCTAACTCCACTTGGAGTGAGACCCTTCTCCATGGTCTCACACAGAGCAGGAATTCTCTTACCACCCACTCCCTGATCCTGTGATTGGAAATTCCATAGAATGAACCTGAAACAACCAGTATACAAAGCATGTCTATACTTCCAAGCTAGGAACCTTCTTCTTCACTGTTCCTCAATATTTGGGCCAATGCACTACGCATTCACTCACTCACTCCAAAAACTCACTCACCGTGCCTCAGCCCCAGATTTTTGCTTGCCACTGTCAGTAGATTTTCTGCAAGACCTGCGTTGAGATACATTACAGTTGGCTTTATAGTTGATCAGATGGTAAGAACACGTTAAAAGAAACTAAAAACATATTTAGGAAAGACACGTGTTCTGCAGCAGAAATAATTGCCCCCAGCACCAGCGTGCTTTCTTAGGCCCATCCCTAGAAGGCAATGTTGTCAGCATGACTGTTTAAATTTTCTGCTGACATTTGGCCAGTCTAGTAAGGAGGTAGCCAGAAGCTAAATGATCAGACTCATCTGGTTCATTATAGATTAACCGGTCAATTAAAGCTTACCAGACCAAATGTCAAGCACAGAAAACAGCTGTTTTTGATCATCATTTCAAGAAGAACTCAGAAGGCTCCAATATTAACAGGTGACAAATGGGGATTCAAGATGAAGCAAATGGACTCTCTGCTTTGAATTAATTTTAAGGACACCAGTATCCTCTATCTTGGAGACAAGTGGACATTTACACCATAGCCATAAGCATTCCTTAATGATTTAATTGTTGATAGAACACTGTTGTAATTGAATCAAGTCCAGAAAAGAAAGCCTTAAATTCCCTAAAGCCTTCCAGCTTTCTATGTAACAAATCCCACGTTTGCAGGGCATAAAATGCGAAAACAATGTTGCCTGTTGGAAGTCAGTGTTTTATGTTGACACTCTTATCACAAACAAAACAGAATATATTTGCATAGGCATTATATATTGCTCAATCTCTTATGGCTTTTATTATTTCATTCTGTTTGGGGGGGTATGTTTTGTGTACACAAGATCTCAGCTTAAGCCAATAGTTGATTTTACAGCTACTTTGGGTTGCACACCTCATTAACTAGAAATATGTGTCATGGCTCATTAATGACTTGGGCCAGATCTTCCACTCGTGGTGTTGTATTAATCCACAACAATCTTGCTGTTCGGGTTTTGAACATGTTTGTTGGTATTGGCCCTTGATACTGTAGGATTTGAAAGAAGAAACGTCACCTGAAACTTATGGTGTGACTTGGCCCTGCTAGAATGATGTCTGTTGCAGCTGTTTCTGTTTCTGTTGCTACTTCCAAGTACAAAATCAGAATCATAACGTTTATAGATTTTGTCTTTTTGCATGGTGGTTCAGCCTATGTAGCTGTGCTCACACCTTCTCTGCACATATGAAGAGGTCATACCACTCAACTGTCCTGCTTTGAGCGGGACATCCTGGAATAACAGAACCCATCCTGGCTTCTGATTGGATCCTGGGAAGTCCACTTTTAGCTCCAGCAAGAGTGTGGTCCCAAAAGACTCCCATTTTGAGAGGGCGTGCTCTCACATAAGTCACCTAGCTCCCTTGAGAGTGCAGCACTGAAAGAAGCTCATTCTGATTTTGCCCCCCAAGTTTCTTATGTGCATGGAAGCCTACAGACACACAACTAGGGATGGAAGAGAAATTCAATTCAGTATGCAATTTGTTTACAGTTGAAGCTATCAAATGTGCACTTTCCTGAACAATTGGCAGACCGAGACACAGCTATCCTTTGATATTCACACTTATCTGAATTTTGAAATGTAGTTTTCCAACTCAACAATTGTTTACATTAAGGGGATATGTGGATTTTGACACCAACTTTTAAACACTTGCTGAAAACTTTCTTGTTCCACCAGGCCAATGCAGGCAATTAAGAGTACAGTCCCCCCATAATGTTCTCCTGATTATTGTTTCTTATTTCTTTTTCTTTTAACTTGTTTTTAACCTTTTATTATTGTATTGTTTGGATTTATGTTTTTATATTGTTGTAAACTGCTGTGACATATATTTAAGATACAGAGGTGTGCTAATATTTTTAGAAATAAATAAAAGTGCAGATATTGGTGAAAATAACACACAAAAATGCATTACAGCTTGCAAAACTGTGTACATTAATAAAAATTGCATATAAAATGTGTTTATTAGGAGATTGTTGGCATCCGTCTTTCTCAGGAAAGAAATTCACACTAAAAGGCTGGTGAATTTCCATGAATTATATTCATGAGGATCACAGATTACTGCAAAATGTGGAGCACTGGATTTCAGACTTGAAGAATGAGAAATTGAGAGAAACAAAACTGAGAGATCCTGCCTCCAACCATATATAAAATTTCTAATCATGCAAAACAAAGGGTGGTATTCAATGCTAGCTCTACTAGCATTAACACCTATTGTTGTTAATATGCATGACTAACTTAGGTTCATTAATTTCTATGGGTCTACTTTGAGTTGGACTTAGTTGAATAAAACCCAGGGGTCCTATGCGCTCCTCCAGTTGAACATGGTGAGAGTGATCCTGCTCTCCCCTCAGTACTGCAGGTATGGGTAACCTGCAGCCCTCCACATGTTCCTGAACTACAGCTTTCATCATCCCTGGTGACTGACCATTGCTTGCTATGGCTTCTGGGATTTGTCGTTTAGCAACATCTGGAGGGCAAAGTGTTCCGCCCTCCTGCACCACTGTCTTCACGAGTACCTCTAACTTTTGACCATACAATGACCCTTCCCACTTTCATTTTGCAAATTTAACAAGAAGAAAGTCTCTGCTAGCAGACTCCATGACCTTTTTGACATCTGCATTTCCATTGAAAGTTCCAACAGGCTCGCTCTTGTGTGTAAAATAATAAAAAAAAGCCCTACGTCACTATAAGAAGCCCTGTGGCTTAATATTAGGCAGGGCTTCTGCTTCTAAATACTCTTAATTTGTACACTGGGATACTAACAAGGATCCTTTTAAAAAAAATCTAGCAATGGATAGTGCAATTCTAGTACAGTCATACCTCTTCTTGCGAACGCTTCATGTTGCGTTTTTTCGGGTTAAGAACATGGCAAACCCGGAAGTGTTTACTTCCAGGTTTCGTGGCGCGTGCAAACGCAGAAGTGTTATGCGCGGTTTGCACATGTGCAGAAGCATTATGCATGGTTCGCACATGAGCAGAAGCGCCGCTTTGGTTGGGGACTTTTTGGTGTGCGAACAGCACCCTGCAACGGATCGTGTCCACAACCAGAGGTACCACTGTAATGGAATATACCAAGTAGTTCTCTCCCTCTCTCTCTCTCTCTCTCTCTATCTCTATCTCTATCTCTATCTCTACCATCTCTATCTCCATCTCCATCTCCATCTCCATCTCTCCATATTTACCGGTATATGTTGATTCTGTTGAAAATTATTAATGTTGGCATTTAAAAAAACTGAACTGACAGCAGGTGTGGGGAAAACATGTCAGAATAGGTGGCTGTGTCCTCTTTGTTCCCTTGAGTACTCTGAATCTCAGCTGGGCTATGTAACAACTAATGCAACACAGAAGTTCTGCCTTATTTGTTTTTAAAAATATAGCCTTCCTAGGGCTCACATATTGGCCTCGAGGCACATTGCAACATATTAAAGCTACTACAAAAGAAGCCTCACCAGTTTCTTTCTAAAAATAATTTAAAACATAATTATTTTCCAAGTGAAAGGTTAAACAGTAAGGCCTCTATCCATTGTCCTTGCTAGGGCCAACTGCTATTTGACTTCTCTGCTCCCAGGATTATGTCATGCGGTGGCCATGGTCCTTTTTAATCCTTTGCGCATCTACTCAGTTCTACCAAAGCCATGTGCACATCATACCTTTAAAGCACAAATGATACCACTTTAAACAACCATGGCTTCCCCCAGTGCCGGATTTATCTATAAGCTAAACAAGCTATATCTTAGGGCCCCACTCTCTTGGGGGCCCCCAAAAATATACTTCTTCTTAATTGTATTTCACTATTAATATACGTCTTCTTAATTGTATTTCAGTTCAACAATTACTTTGATTAAATACATATTTTGTTATGTGCAAATGGTTTAAGATACCTATTAAAGGTAAAGGTAAATGGACCCCTGACCATTAGGTCCAGTCACGGTGCTCATCTTGCTTTATTGGCCAAGGGAGCTGGCGTACAACTTCAGGTCATGTGGCCAGCATGACTAAGCCGCTTCTGCCGAACCAGAGCAGCGCACGGAAACGCCGTTTACCTTCCCGCCGGAGCGGTACCTATTTATCTACTTGCACTTTGATGTGCTTTCGAACTGTTAGGTTGGCAGGAGCAGGGACCGAGAAACGGGAGCTCACCCCGTCATGGGGATTCGAACCGCCGACCTTCTGATCAGCAAGCCCTAGGCTCTGTGGTTTAACCAAAGTGCCACCCATGTCCCATAGATACCTACTAGGTCCATAAATGACCATATAGCATATATTCAATGCACAAAAACGGCAACAATTTGTTGTTGACAAAGGACAGCTGGACATATAAAGGGCCCCATTACCTTCAGTAGCTTAGGGCCTCATCAAACCTAAATCCAGCCCTGGCTCCCCCCCCAAAGAATTCTGGGAGCTGTAGTTTGTTAAGGGTGATGAGAGTTGTTAGGACACCCCATTCCTCTCCCAGAGATTCAATTCCCAAAGTGGTTTAGCCGTCAACCCCTCTTCACAGGAAACACTGCAGGCTGACAGCATATACATAACTGTTAAAAGTCACCATTTTATTTTTCCAACTCAGACTGATGGGCCTTTAGTGTAATCTTTTCCTTCCAAACTTTTTTTTAAAAATTACAAAAAGATACCACTTGACAGATCACTTTCCCATTATAGAAAACAAACCCTCTTGGATTTCCAGAAAAAAACATCTTTTTTATCTGCTTTTAGTATGAAGAATTCAGGAATTAGATAGCTGTCCAAGAGTGAGAAATGTTAAAGCCAGGAATACAATGGTTGCATTAGCTACCATTTCCGATAGTAACTTCCCGAAAGCCGAAACAGACCTCTGTTGTTCAGTGCTGCTACCCTCCTGAAGCCAAAATGAGAATTTCAGCCAGATTGCTTGGGTTTTCGATAAGGAGCCCCTGGCTCTTGATTTCCTGCTGTAAACTGAAATGTGATGAAGCTTCAGCTATCTCTCTATTGCTTTCCTGCTAAACCAGTATTTCAAAAGTGTTTTCTTCATGGATTACCATTTGCTATATTCAAATAAAGAAAAGTGCTCTGAAGCCAGTAACAATATTTTTAAGAGTCCAGTGCTATACATATCTACCCAGAAGTAAGTTCGCAGGGTTTGTTCCCAGTTAAGTGGGTATAAGATTGCGACTGTAGACAGTCAAACAAATGTGTAGCAAGGGTGGAGAACCTGTTATCCAACAGATGTTGCTGGAATACAAATCCCATCAACCCTAACCATTGGCCATGCTAACTAGGGCTGATGGGAGTCAGAGTCCAACAACAACTGGAGCACCACAGGATTCCCATTCCTGTTTTATAGCTTAGGCTGCAATCGTATAGCCACTTAACTGGGAGCGCGCCCCATTGAATGCCATTTTCTTAGCTGGTGGTTAAGAGTGCACCATGGGTTCTGGCTATGTCACAAAGGTAGCTATCACATTTTTATGGTTAGCCTTGAAGATGGAGGCAATCAGCAGTTGAATGGGTTGGGCTACCTGAATTGGGTGTATATTTGAGACAAACAAATTTATCTACTTACGTGTATATATTTTATAGTTCTACAACCTCATTTAAGTGTTATTTTGTCATTGTTGCTTTCCTCTGATTTTTTTTTTTTTAAGTTTTGGATGTCTTTCTCTCCCCCCCCCCCCTTATTTACTTTAACTCACTGTAATACGTGTGTGTGTGTGTGTGTGTGTTTTCATAGTGGCCAACCAGATGCTGATGAGCAGCCTGCAATAAAGGACCCCTGGATGGTTAAGTCCAATCAAAGGTGACTATAGAGTTGTGGCGCTCATCTCACTTTCAGGCCGAGGGAGCCGGTGTTTGTCCACAGACAGCTTTCCGGGTCATGTGGCCAGCATTACTAAACCGCTTCCGGCACAACAGGACACCATGACGGAAACCAGAGCACACAGAAACGCCGTTTACCTTCCCATGACAGTGGTACCTATTTATCTACTTGCACTGGTGTGCTTTCGAACTGCAGAAGCTAGAACAGAGCAACGGGAGCTCACCCTGTCATGGGGATTTGAACCGCCAACCTTCTGATTGGCAAGCCCAAGAGGTTCTGTGGTTTAGACCACAGCACCACCCGCGCCTGCAAGTAGGAGCTGAGCTCAACAGCACTCTCCTTTCCTGCCATTTTCAGCAACTGCTATTCAGAAACATACTTGTTCCAATGGCATGAAGAACTGGAGAGCTGTAATGAGTTGCGTTCTTGACACAGAAAAGGAAAGCAGGGTGATTGAGGATCAACCCCGAGGGTGATTCTCTCTCTTTCTGTGCCATTTCTTCCAAGTCCATGGCCTCATGGAGAGTCTGAACCCTGCATAATGACTCCTAGTGAATATGCTGTGGTAATCTATGAACACTGGATGGAGCACTCAAAACTAAAGGCTGCCATAGATCCCTAGGACCAGTAGCATATCTTTTATCAATATTTGCTGGAGGTCTTATAAGAATAAACATTTTTTTCTTCATGTCAAGAACTGGCAGAAACTTCTGTTTCCTTGTTATCAGTCTCTGGTGAAGCTGCATAGTGCTCTTGGGTAATACTTAAGTAACAACAATGCTGTTTCCTTTTTTTAATCCAAAATCTGTGAGGACCCCCCCTTTTTTTTAATGCAGAAAAACCAGAGTGTCAGCAGGCCAGCAACCTAAGTTAGATATGTATCTCCTGCGGTTGCCATGGCGAATGTGGAACCACAATGATATCAATCTATCAGCAAAAACATTATCAGGCATTTCCTGTTAGTGGTCTTGTACCTTTCCAGTCTGTTGCTGAGCTAGATAAGAAGGCAGTTGCTTACATTTCTGGCAGGAGATCAGAGCAGTGGCAGGGTGCCGTTGTAGGCAATCATGAAATGTCACTGAGGAATCTGACAGTGGAATTTTTAGGTCAGAAAGCTAGCAGGCCCAGCAGGACACCGGTGAGGTACATTAAATTACCCTACCATTCTTGTCAGTTTTATTACACACTTTCCTCGAAGCAACCGGTGGGGAACATAAGGATATTAGTGTCAATATTTTGGGTCATAAGGCAAAAAAAAAAAGAGGAGCAAAGTGTTAAAACAAATGCAAATGAAATGAGAGGCTGCATACACCCCATGCATTTAAACCAGGCATAGGCAAACTCGGCCCTCCAGATGTTTTGAGACTGCAATTTCCATCACCCCTGACCACTGGTCTTGTTAGCTAGGGATGATGGGAGTTGTAGTCCCAAAACATCTGGAGGACCGAGTTTGCCTATGCCTGATTTAAACCATTTGAAAGCAAAGAATTCTGGGAACTGTAGTTTCTTGTGGGTGCTGAGGAAAACTACAGCTCCCATTATTTTTTGCAGGGAGGAGGGGATATGCTTTAGCTGTATAGTGTGTATGCAGCCTCAGTACTCATTCCCCCTCCTTCCACTCCTCCTCTAGGAATGTTTGGGGTGCTGAGACTGATCAAAATAGTGTACAGTTTTAATACATTCTTTTCCTTACAGAATCAGGTCCATTCTAGAACTGAGGTCCTTTTCCTGAACAGGGACTATATTCATGTTTTGGTTTTTTTGTTTTTACTAATACTTATTGGTGTTTATATAGTTGCCCAGAATGGCTGGGGAGGCCTGACCTGATGGGTGGGGTATAAGTAATAAATGATTATGATTATGATTGGAGACCATGGAGGATGGGAGCTTGTCACAGCAGGAGGGGGCGACACCCTGGCTTCTTCACCAGCCTGGCTCATCTCTGCCTCTTGGCCTCCTTCCTTTCCTGCTTCTGGATTTCTCTCTGCCACAGACTCTCCCAGCTCACTAAACCCCTTCAGCTTCTTCCCAAACTCCTCCCTCTTCTCCCTCTGGCCACTCATTGTCGTCCCACCACCAGTCCCTGGACTCTGAGCCTTTGTCCCTTGGGGTTTCCCCAGCTGTTGCCTCCCACTACTTCTCTGCATCCAGCCCGTCCATGACACCAACTTTAGTGTTTTCTTCGAGTTCTGTTTCCACAGGCTTCAGCCAAAGTCAGTCTTCAAACGGTTGGAGGAGGGGCCTTTCACTAGATAGAAGCAACAGTAATCAAACACTTCCAGATATGTGCACACAGGTGAGCAGGTGTGATTTTTGCCTTGGCTAGACATTGCCCTTTGACTGTACCCTTAATGGGTTTGAAGTCATTGCCATAAACATTGACCTTAAAGCAATCCTGCATTTCACACTTTCAGCAGAGTGGAGCTGCCATTTGGAATTAGCAACACTCGATCTGTAGCGGAGCCGGGCAATGCTATCCAGCCTTGGGCAGCATCATGTCTTGATTTATGAAGGTGAGCCATGACTGCTTTATATGTGAGAAGTCCAGCTCCATCTCTGAGGGCTCCAGCAGCAAATTAGTACAACAGGGAGTTACTAGCGTCCTTCTTCGTAGCTCTAGGCAGGAAATTGCCAAAAAAAACACACCACCCGACAATCTGGAAGTTCACCACAAATGTCTCTCTTATTGGATGGTTTGATCAGGTCTGGAGGATGGCCCTGGCTGAAAAATTAATGGATCAAATTAGGTTGCAAACGAGTTCAATTAAAGCAGATTTATTTGTAGAAGTCAAGCATGCATTCTTAGAGTATATGGTGCACTAATCCATATGGCACTTCTGCTTCACCAGTGCAGTTTTGGAAATCTTAAGGATAGTCCAAATTTATAAGCTTGGGATAATTGTAATAAATGTGAAATGTTGTGTTGTGACCCATGTGTAGTAAAGGATTTTATTCTCTCATGAGGGTAAAATCTGTCAAATCATGTCCTGGCTAGTGGATTACCATATACTTATACATGCTTATAGACAAACTGGAGTAATGTTTAGAGTTTTTGTGTGTGTGTTTGGCCTTTTTGTTGTTGTTCCTTTTTAACTTTTCATCAAAATGGGCTGTGCTATAGTATCAGGAACATATTGCATCTCACCTTGATAAGAAGCCCATTCCAAACTAACTGAAGTTTCCAAATAGTCTTCAAAGGTAGTCACACATAAAGCATGCTACAAAAATCAAGAGAATGAGTGATTTTTTTTTAAAAAAAATGGACTGCTGCAGTCAGATCAAAAGGTTCCAGAAGAGTGCTGAGCCAGTCTTAATTTCACAAAGATGCTCCTGGTTACAGCTGACACCTGTAAACCCAGGTCTAAGGGTAGATCCAAGAGTGTGTTTTATTCTGTTTTTATCATGTATACTGCTTTGGCAGCTTTATGTGAAGGGGCCTACCAATCTGCATAGTAATAATGGTGTAAACCAAGCTGTGCAGACAGGGATAGTGCTGTGGGTTGAGAGAATGTGGGTTCTATTTGTCAAAGGCAACAGCTGAGAACACACTTAAGAAGCGGACAAATCAAAACAGTGGCGCAGAACCACACTGGCATCAAAGTCTGTCGTTAGCGTCATCCACCCAAGCACATTTCAATTTATTTTGTTATTACTATTATTTATATCCTGCCTTTCGGGGTAGGAACATAGTAAGCTGTGTTATAAGGAGTCAGATCATTGGGCCTTCTAGCTGGGTAAGGTAAAGGCAGGGGCGGAGGAAGCCTCCACGGTACCCGGGGCGGCGACCGGAGGCGGCACCCCTGGGGGCGGGGCGTCGTGATGTCACGTCGTGATGTCACGACGCACCATCACTGCGGCTCCGCCCCGGCAGGGGGGGGAGCGCTTTAAAAAAGAGGTTTTCTCTTTTTTAAAGCGCTTCTCTCTTTTTCAAAGCGCTTTCCCCCCGCTCGCGGGGGGGAGCCGCCCGCAGGGGCGAGGGGAGAGGCGGGCAGCGATGGGGTGACACCCATCGCTGCCCGCCTCTCCCCTCGCCCCTGCGGGCGGCTCCCCCCGCGAGCGGGGGGAAAGCGCTTTGAAAAAGAGAAAAGCTGAGGCAAGCAGCCTGCTTGCCTCGGCTTTTCGCCACTGCGCTCCCTGGGCGACGCCGCGGCATGGAGGAGAGGGGCAGGCCAGCAGCCAAGAGGGGTGTCATCTCCTCTGGCTGGTCCGCCCCACTCCTCCATGCCGCGGCTCCGCCCAGGGAGCGCAGCGGCGAAAAGCTCGGCTTTTCTCTTTTTTAAAGCGCCTATGCCCCTGCTCGCGGGGCGAGCCGCCCGCAGGGGCGAGGCGGGCAGCGATGGGGTGACACCCCTCCGCGGAGGGGTGTCACCCCATCGCTGCCCGCCTCTCCCCTCGCCCCTGCGGGCGGCTCCCCCCGCGAGCGGGGGGAAAGGCGCTTTAAAAAAGAGAAAAGCCGAGGCAAGCAGGCTGCTTGCTTCAGCTTTTCGTCGCTGCGCTCCCTGGGCGGAGCCACGGCATGGAGGAGTGGGGCGGACCAGCCAGAGGAGATGACACCCCTCCTGGCTGCTGGCCCGCCCCTCTCCTCCATGCCGCAGCGCCGCAAGCCAGCCAGCGGCGGGGAGGAGGCTATTTTCGGCGCTGCCATAGGAGCAGCCAGCAAGGGGGGTGTCACGTCAGCGACAAGCGTGACACCCCTCCTCCCTGGCCGCCCCTGTGGCTACGCCCCGGCAGCGCCGAAAATAGCCTAAAAAAAAAAAATTAAAAAAGATTTAAATTTTTTTAAAAAAAAAATAGCCCCCCAAAGTGTCACCCCTAGCAGGGTGGTGCCTGGGGCGGCCCGCCCCCCCCGCCCCCTTGCTACACCCCTGGGTAAAGGTAAAGGACCCCCAGATCATAGAATCATAGAGTTGAAAGAGACCACAAGGGCCATCCAGTCCAACCCCCTGCCAAGCAGGAAACACCATCAAAGCATTCTTGACAGGTGGCTGTCAAGCCTCTGCTTAAAGACCTCCAAAGAAGGAGACTCCACCACACTCCTTGGCAGCAAATTCCACTGGTTAATTCTAGTTGAATTTGACTATGAGGTGCAGTCCTCATCTCCGCTTTCAGGTCGAGGGAGCCGGCGTTTGTCCACAGACAGGTTTTCTGGGTCATGTGCCCAGCATGACTAAACCACTTCCGGTGCAACGGGACACCATGACCAGTGCCAGAGCGCATGGGAATGCTGTTTACCTTTCCCACCGCAGCAGTACCTATTTATCTACTTGCACTGGTATGCTTTTGAACTGCTAGGTTGGCAGGAGCTGGGACAGAGCGACAGGAGCTCACCCCGTCGCACAGATCATGATCAGCACTCTCTGCACTGTCAGACAGTGGTCTTTCCTAGCTTATCTTGGAGATGCTGGAAGTTGAACCTGCAGCTTTTGGCATGCGAAGCAGAGCAATAACCCTTCCCCTAAATACAAATGTTTACAAGGCACCGTATGAGAAACATCAGAATCCTTTTAAAGTCACGGCAAACAATGTCAACAAATAAAGTCATCAGGATATGGCTGCTGAACTCGGAGACACCATTGTAGGGGTGGCAACCACTTCTTGTTTCTCTTGGGGCAGCTTTTGCTGGCAGGAAACACTATGGCCACGCCTCAAATCTGTTCGCTTTTCAGCTCAACTTTTTTTGTTTAGAACCAGTAGAACATGGCTCGGGAGCAATCTGGAAAACACTCAGACTCAGCACATATGCGCATATCCGTTGGGGGCCAGGAAACAATTTCACACTTAGCGCCAAAGAGCTTCTGACATTTTGGTGTGTAATTACTATACACCACCAAAGCCTAATATACTCGATCTATAGAGAATACTGCTTATGGATCAATGACCCAAGCATTCCCAACGTGGCTTAAAGGAATGTGCCCTGCATTTATTCCTTAAAATAAAATAAAAAAACAGCTTCCTTTGAATGCACATAGCTATCTTTCAAAGAGCATGAAAAAGGTCAGTGGGCCTCATGGGTAACTGAATAATACGGCCGCCTGCATAAACAAGAAGTGTGTGGAATGGAAGAGCAAATTTTCACTGATGACGGCAATGATATCATGCAATATTATAACAATTAGCACTTTGCAATCATACTGAAAAGTCTCTTTAAAGCCAATAGAAGGCTTTTGGCTCCAAAGTAAATATTTGAACAAACTTTACAGCAGCTCCAATGAGGCACTTTGATGAAAAGCAAGCATTTGGAGGTGGAGGCATCACTGATGGCACCAGAGGAGGGGGGCACAAGATGCAAATTCCTCATGGAACAATAACGTACCCCCCCAAACCCCACATTGGTTAACCCATGTAGTTACTAGATGAAATGAATTTTTCACATACAAATTATAAATTAATCTTAAACTTGACAGTAATACAATGCTGCAACCTTAAACATGTTTTCTCAATTCCATTAACATCTATAGGACTTCCTTCAAAGAGAATATTTTTTAAAATGAGAATATTAGTGTTAAATACAATATTATTCCTCTTTCAAAAATCTGACATATGGGGGAAAGCAGTTCACTGATCTGGCATGCCACCTAGGTTGGTTCTGGGGACCTTGAGTAGTTCCTTCAACAAAGTACACAGTTCAATGAGGAAAAGTTAAGTGGCTCCCTCAAAACATAAGATCTCTTTCTTGCTTATTCCCCTACATTACTTAATATTGTAGAGGACCCCCCCCCCTAATTTCCTTGAACAAGTTGTTTTCAGCATGTTTCAATTTTCTTTCTATTAGCCTCCTTCCCAAACTCTTGATTTAGAACACAAACACCTTGCGCCTTTACAAAAACTCAAGGTGACATCTCCAGCAACACTTTTGTTGCTAATGGATAACTAGTGAGCAGTCATCAATGTGCGGCTCAGGCAAGGACATGCTGCTCTTCAAGTTATAAATATACCTCTGACACAAGTAGTTGCGAAATGATTCACTTTGAAAGGAGTCATAGGCATACAATCTGCACTGCATTACTTATGTCACAAAATCTGTTTCTAAATCTGCAGGATTCAGTTGCCACCTGATGATGGTTCTTACATTTGCTATTTCCCGTGCTTTTCGCTTGACATTTCTATTTTCTGTTTGCCGTTCTTTCTAGTAAGAAGTGGCATATCAATCACCAGCCACATACTATTCCATAAAATTAGGTAAGGATCAGAGGGAGCGAACTGTGAACCATAGCAATTTAGTGGAACCAAAATGAAAGTCACTGATATGATGCATGGTGGTTCTGAAGCAGGATATTTAATGACATTCAAATTAGACAGGAAAGTCCTCATTTGTGGGAAATGAAAACTGTAGACAGTGCCCCAAAGCTGTGGAATGCCTGTACCAAAAGAATGTAAGCCATTCAATCGAGAGCCAGTGTGGTGTAGTGGTTAGGAGCGGTAGACTCGTAATCTGGGGAACCGGGTTCGCGTCTCTGCTCCTCCACATGCAGCTGCTGGGTGACCTTGGGCTAGTCACACTTCTCTGAAGTCTCTCAGCCCCACTCACCTCACAGAGTGTTTGTTGTGGGGGAGGAAGGGAAAGGAGAATGTTAGCCGCTTTGAGACTCCTTCGGGTAGTGATAAAGCGGGATATCAAATCCAAACTCTTCTTCTTCATTGTTATTTCACCCTGTTTTTGTATGCTGCTTCTGTGCATTATTTTTTGGTCTTAGCATCATTTAACATCACATTTCTAATTTTATGGTACAAATATTGTGATACAATTTTTTTTATTATTTATTTGAAATAAGGAGTAACAATAAGGGATTGGAAATAGGACAGAGATAATCCACCGATTCTTTTAAATGATAATGTCTGCAGAAGCATAACTGGCAACAGCAAACATTTATCCGTTTTAGCAAACATTTATCCAAACATTTTAAACATGGGATTTATTCTCTTGATATGATTGGCTTACCCTGAAGATTTTAGATGGTGTGGACCATTCCATTATTGCAAAACCTAGCAACGTGTTGCCTTATGTTCGCTTATGGTTTGATGGCCAACTGATTTTCAGAGGGTCAGGACCAAACCCATTCCATAATCAGAACATTATGCAAAATAAGTACCACCAATGAAACTCATTTATTGTCTTATGGGTTACAGATTTAGCACCATGTCGAGACCATAAATATCCACTGGTTATCATCAAGCAACATGCTGAAAGCTAAACAGATGGCATAAATCTGGGACAAGGTACGTGTGAACCATACAGGGACCCATATCTTTTCCCCTACAGATGGGGAAAACATCTGGACAATGATTTTAAGCACATACACGCAAAAAGGCAGGAATGGAAGGGTCCTTTCAGGGAACCTTGAAAGGGCTAACATAGAGTTGGAAAACTTTCCCCCTGTAGCTCTCCCAGGAGATTCAGAAAATGAACCTGGGATCTTTTGCATGCAAAGCCTGTGCTCTGCCACAGAGCTATGATCCCTCCCCAATGGGCCAAGGGGGCTGGGATTGAAACCCACATGCTCAATAGGTTAGCAATACATTGACTTCACCTTTCAGGCACATACTGAGGGTGGAGTGCACCCACATCCGTCCCTTTTGTCAGTTTCACTTCCCTACTTTTGACAGCGGGAGTGAAATCAGCAAGTCTCCTTTCAGTGTGCTCAGGCAGCACAGGAATTCTCTTCCAAAAGCCAAAGTAGTCTCCTCCACAGTAAGATATTTCCCTCTTTGTCCCCCTAATGGGGGGGGGACTGCCCTTTGGGGCTAGATCACACAAGTGCAAGATGTGGTTGGTACAGTGGGGCACAGTTGTCCTGGACGCAGAATTGTTAGGGGTGTAAAATTCCAACATCCAGTGATGCCTCAATACAGCTGTGCACTTCTGTTGCCAGGCTCCATTGAAAACGGCTTCTCCATGTGAACCAGGAAGTGATCTCTCCAGACAACAGAATGACTTCTATTCTTATGAGAGCCAGTGTGATGTAGTGGTTGAGAGCGGTAGACTCGTAATCTGGTGAACCGGGTTCGCGTCTCCGCTCCTCCACATGCAGCTGCTGGGTGACCTTGGGCTAATCACACTTCTCTGAAGTCTCTCAGCCCCACTCACCTCACAGAGTGTTTGTTGTGGGGGAGGAAGGGAAGAGAATGTTAGCCGCTTTGAGACTGACAAAGCGGGATATCAAATCCAAACTCTTCTTCTTATCTCTGTGGCTGCAATCTGATGGGTGATGTGGATGCTGTCAGGCGGTTGAATTGGCATGTGTACTCCATCTGTTTCCCTCCCACCCATCTTTCCTCACGGCCCTGGACACTGGCAACCCATGGTACGACACTGGGTTAGTAGCCTGCTTTGCAGAATCCCACAGATAAACCTCCCGTTACTCTGAATATTTGTACGTCATTTGTCACTGAGCATTTAGAAGTTATCAGAAAGAGTAAGAGAGAGGGAAGGAGGGAGAGATTACAACAAGCAAGCACTTCATCACTAGCATTTCAGGGTTGTTGTTTTTTTCTACACTGCAATCAAGTCAATTCACTTTAAATAACTGTTTTCTCCGCCTGCTCCTTAAATCTTAATATGTGGGTTTCCACCGTAAAAAGAGGAACAACAAGTAAATCAAGCAATTAATCACTTCAGTCTATGAAATGGCCTGTAAATCACAAACCTTTTATAGTCATAGATTTTTGAACTTCGGCCCAAAAGCCTAAAGATTGACTTCAGCGCCATTAATCTTAAAATAGGCAGTTCACATATTTCTCTAAAGATTTCAACAGCGGACCCAGACAGAAAGAGCCAGGTGTGCTCTATTACAGAGCTACAGATATTGGAGAAATGGAGGAGATGAAGTGCCAAAGCCAACATCATGATTTTTTTTTCTTTAAGTAACTTGACTATTAGTGTTTATTTTACTTAAAGACCACTTTATGATAAACTCATATATCTGCTGAGGAATGAAACAAAGGCAGTGAATCTTTAGATATCTAGTATCTAACAAAATACATTCCCAGCCCTTAAATGAAGATCTTTGCCTTGCCTTGCATTTCTCCAGCTTATTAAAGGCACATAAAAATCTATGCTTTTTCTTCATCAAAAGACTCTAAAAGTATAAGCCAAAGTGGACATGAATTGTGGGTGCCATAGGGTGGCTGTAGAAGGGAAGAGGTGCACTGACATTTTCTCTTTTGCACCTCTAACAAAGCTCCCAGGGCCAGCTCTATCATTGGATAAGGAAAAGCAAAGATAGAGCATGGTTGTTTCCCCTCTTTCTGTCTATATCAGGGGGCATAACACAGGGAAGGGGGGTTGAAGAGAAGCAACAAAAGTGGGGTGCCCATGGATCTGTCTCAAAATTCCAGATGATTCCAGATGAGGCAACAGGTGCAAAAACTTCGGTGATCCCTGAGCATGGCATTTGCCAAACCTGCTCAGTTTAAAGAAGAAGAAGAAGAGGAGGAGGAGGAGGAGGAGGAGGAGGAGGAGGAGGAGGAGTTTGGATTTGATATCCCACTTTATCACTACCCGAAGGAGTCTCAAAGCGGCTAACAGTCTCCTTTCCCTTCCTCCCCCACAACAAACACTCTGTGAGGTGAGTGGGGCTGAGAGACTTCAAAGAAGTGTGACTAGCCCAACCAGCAGCTGCATGTCGAAGAGCAGGGGACTCGAACCCGGTTCACCAGATTACAAGTCCACCGCTCTTAACCACTACACCACACTGGTGCAACCACAGAAGCAACATAATTTGAAATAGTAGGCATACTCTATTCTATTCACTATGCAGGGGCTGGGGGTGGGGCGGCGGACAACCACTAATCACTTTCATGTAAAAAATGCACAATGCAATGTACACTCATTCATTACACAACCACAAAATCAATCACTGAAAACAGTGGTAATAATAATCTTCAAATCTGAACAAGTTTTTGGGGTAGGAGGCAATTTTATGTACATTTTAAAAAATTAAATACTGATTTTTGTGAGAAGGGCTCAGAGAGCTCATCCCGATAGCAAGATGAAGCACACAGATATCTAGACAAAGTGGGTATTTGATTTCCCAGACAAATATATTTTCTCGCTATCATTCTTATTTGATTGATCTTTTTTTATAACAAATAGGAGCTAAATATATCTAGAAAAAAAACATGCAGTGTTGTGCTAATGGAGATTTTATCCCTTTCCTATTAAAAAGGCAGAAATTTTCTCCCTCTTGCCCATGTTATTAATTATTTGTTCCTCATTTTTGTGAAATGAGATGTGGTTTTAAAAACGTAATTAAAAAGAGCTTACAGTGCGACATTTCAGGGAAGGATGAAAAAGCACTAATAAAAAGAAACAGCTTTGACCGTATCGGTCAACATGGTCTTAGAATATCATATTGAAATCATACGATGCTTAGATATACATGCCAAGGCCTAAGAATCACATACTCGTAGAATGACAAATGAAATCACAGTTCTTGCATAAGGGCAGCAAAATGATGATGATGCCTAAGGTTTTTATGAGCTAAGATTTATGGTTCTCATAGGTGGTTAAATAAAGAAGGTAAGTTTGGGAGCAATCCATGCTCCAGTGGGCTTGATACTCCTACTTTGTTTACACAAGTGGATTTGGCAAGCAAAAGGCATTATGTGTGAGGAAAATATGCAGTGCTGAAGGGATAAATCAGCATATTTTTAGGAGGGGATGTGAAATACATGAAAGCAGCATTTCTCTGACAAAAATATTTCTTCACTGACTGGCTGCTTTCGTGCTTCCTACTTATTTCCAGCACACCAAAGGCCCAAAAATATGAATAAAATGAAAGGAGGAGAAGCTTCAAGCATGCTGCAAGACAAGCCATAAATTTACAGGTGTCTGACCAGTATTTCCCCCCCTGAAACTAGAGATGGATAAGAAATTCCATTCAGTTCACATTTAAAGGCAGATCTACCAAATTCCTACTTTCTGAAACAATACATGCCTCTCAGCTGTCAATCAGCCTGACAGCAGCATCTTCCTGCTTCCTTTGATATGGGCTGCTGGGAAGTAGAAGGTGGGCCTGTATTATATGCACAAGCTATTTCCGGTGCTCCGCCAACCCAGAAGTGGGCAGCCGCGCCACGCTGGTAAGAGCAGGCAGTGGCAGCAGGCGGCGGGGGTCGGCAGGGGCTGGATAATTAAGTCCCACAGGCCCTTAGTTTGGGGACCCCTGCTCTAACTCAAGCATCCCCAAACTCGGCCCTCCAGATGTTTTGGGACTACAATTTTCATCATCTCTGACCACTGGTCTTGTTAGCTAGGAATGATGGGAGTTGTAGTCCCAAAACATATGGAGGACCGAGTTTGGGGATGCCTGCTCTAACTAGTCAGGCATCTTAACAACAGCAAGAGGTTCTTTTTCCCACACTGCCTCTGGAAGGCAGGTCTCTCTCTCTCTTCCCCCATCTACAATTATTAACTTTTCACCGTCCACAGTACTGCTGCATACACTGTATATCATATTTCCCTGGGCTTAAAAATACTTAAAATCTCTCCACGTTTTATTCTGTAGTGTACACAAGTTGGTGACAGCCCAAAGCTATACAGTTCATGGTGGAAAATATATATATCTTCAGAATCTGGGCCTTCATATTTCCCAGGAAGCAAACTGAGGGGGTTGTGCGGGGCAAACACGGCCATATATGAACGAGTCTGCAAGTTATAGACATTCTGGCCCCCTCCACATCTTGCTGACAGGCCTGCTGCACAACTGGGTAAAACATGAATTACAATCAGACAAGCCAAGGCCTCAGGAGATGTCAGATGAATTCCTACTTGAAAATTGCATTTGGCAGGAGAGCTAAAATTGGACCAGCTGCAGATGCTGAGAGGAACACCTAGCTTTGGGGCAACCAAAGTAAGTCTCGAGGGAAGCACACAAACACAGAACTCTGAGAAATTAAAAGTTATGGACATGATAAATTACTTCCTTCACTACCTCAACGATTGCTATTTTGGGATAAAATTTTTAAAAATGGAAGGATAAATCTGGAAGCATGCATAAATGAATTCAGAAATAAACCTAGAAAACCTGTGAAGTCTTTATTAGTGGAATGTCGGGGTGTACCAACCAGAGAAGCAAGGGCATACAAAATAGGCAAGCAAATGAGAAGGGAGCATCTTGGGAATGGCTATGACTTAATAAAAACTTATGGGAGGAAAACTTACCACATGGAATGTGGGAGCAGGAATAAATTGGTGTTCAGAAAGGAATGGCACCATCTAGATTTTAGATTGCAGATATGTACTGACATCGTCTTGGGTTTATGGAACCAGGCGAGACAGTGGTTGTGTAATTTCTCAGTTGCGTATATTGCTTCAATGGCATCCTAGATGCCTAATGTATTCTATGCACAAATCCTTAAAGAGGAACCATGTGAAACTACTGCAACTGTTCCAACAAGTCATTTTAAAAAGTGGAGCTCTCTCTCCCCATCTGCATGCATATTGGAATTGTTTTTAGAAGTTTGAATTGTTTTTTTTTTATCTCCTGTGTTTTTGCCTCCCTGAGCTCTTTCAGGAGGAAGGCTGGTATAGAAAGGAAATAAATAAATAGTATCTAAAGCAAATGTCACGTGGCAACTTAATACTAATGGATGTCTTGTGGCACAAGCTTCAACGTGAATTTACCTGCATCTCATGCCTTTGAAAGCAACAATACCGTTGGTACATTTTAAGCAGGCATTCCAAATTCATACCCATGATAGTCTGTTGAAGCCAAAACAAAGGGAGACTTAGCAGTAACCTGAAGGTGAACAAATATATTGTGGTATAAGTTTAAGTTGGCCAGCAGCGCCTGCTTTGTCAAAGGCATTTGGGGAGCTGAGTTCTGGCCTGGAAAAGCTTCTGCATACTAAATTTAAGCCTCAACAAAACTCAAAGCTAGGTCAATCTTTGATTTTATTTGACCCATCAGTACAGTAGGGAAGGGACAATAGTTCCCAATTTCAATAGCTGTGTACAATTGACACAGGGTCAAAGAAGTTAACACTGCCTTCCTTGCTCGCTATGAGTCACCTGTATTTTGGGAGAGCCTCTGGGATATTTTGATGGCTGCTTCTGCATCCACTGGCAGATTTTATTTGCTTCCTTTTCCCATTGCTTCAAAACAAAGGCATCATCTTTGGAGAGGCTTGTGGTTTTTTTGGGCACAGACCTTCAAAAGTTATTTTGCTGCTTGAGTAGTCTCTCTGTTATCCGTTACAAAGAAACATTTGTGCATTTCATTCCTCGAGCCATCTTCTTCTTTATCCCTGTCTTCACAATTGTGTTACTTTGCAGATAACAAAACTGGATACATAGCATACCTGAATAAAATGCCTTTTTCATACTAGCATAGCTTTACTTTATGTCCATGTGTTTGGTGGAGGGGGTTTAAGCCAAAGTGAACCACTTTTTAAAAGGACATGGGATTGTGGCATGGCATGTGAAAATGGAGAAACCAGCTACTTGTTTGTTTACTTGTTTGCTACCACCCAGAGGTTATTGTCTCACTTTTGTCATGCCAGAGGTGTCATCCTTGGATAACCTTTTACCAAACCGTTTTTTGTTGTTTTTTTCCAGTCTACACACCCTTGCCACTTTAGATTGATTGCCTACAGGTCATTCTGTTTCTCTATGAATCATAAATTGACTATTGAGTCCTGCTATTGTTTACTGGATCACATGACCTGGGGTGCTACTTGAAAGGTAAGCCAAAATCTCTTATATATGCTACTTCAGTCTATTATTCATTTTATTAATGGATAAAGAAATAAGAGATATGGTATGAATTCAGGATTTGTTGTCCCAAGAGAACTGATTAGCCTATGATAAACTACTAACTGACCTCTCAAATAAGAATACTGCAATCCACAGTAATTATTTTATTTTATTTTTTATTTTTTAAAAAAACATTTATTATTTTGTTTCCACGCATATTCTTAAGGATTTCCCTTAAAAATCACACAGAAATCAGATGGAACAGACTTAGTCTTGTCCCCATTCAGAACTGGGTAAGACCATACCTTAATGAGTCAATCCCTAATAGCAGGGTAAAAATGGGTTCCCACAAACTGATATTGGGAATCCTAACCTATCATCAGGGACCCAGGTGGCGCTGTTGGTTAAACCACAGAGCCTAGGGCTTGCTGATCAGAAGGTTGGTGGTTTGAATCCCTGCGACGGGGTGAGCTCCCGTTGCTTGGTCCCAGCTCCTGCCCACCTAGCAGTTTGAAAGCACGTCAAAGTGCAAGTAGATAAATAGAAACCGCTCTGGCGGGAAGGTAAACGGCGTTTCCGTGTGCTGCTCTGGTTCGCCAGAAGCAGCTTTGTCATGCTGGCCACATGACCCGGAAGCTGTACGCCGGCTCTCGGCCAATAAAGCGAGATGAGCACCGCAACCCCAGAGACGGACACAACTGGACCTAATGGTCAGGGGTCCCTTTACCTTTAACCTATCATCAGTATAGTTGTACTGATTAAGACATTACTTCCTCTGTGCAGCTTTGTTCGTTGGGACACCCCATAGTCCTTGGGCTATGCATTGACTACTATGCTACCTAAATCTATGCTTAAACTGCTGATAATGCACCCTCATGAGTAACCCCGGCAAAAGCCCCATTAACATTCACAAGACTCGTACAAGAGAATAGACGAGGTGCTCTTTTCCTTAAAAGAAAGAAAGGCTGCACTTTGTCTAAAACCAAGTGACAAACCAGGCCTGTGTAAAATTATCTGCTACTTTTTTTGTCATGTGGAATTAAAAGGCTACGGTGGCTTGCAAATAAATACTTCAGCACTTTGGATCAAATCTTCCTCTGACTTCCAACAGCTATAATAGCCCCTTTACCATATCCAGGTACTCCAGACAGCAAAGTGCATAAACATTCGAGCTCTGGTCCATTTTTAACCATCTCTTTTATACAATTTGGACCATGCTGAGAGAATGATTCAAGTCAGCATATCTGCCTGACACATCAGATTCAGCCGCCATAGCAACACCCGTGTGAAACAAGGACTGGCTCAAAATGCAAGGCCATAGCTATTATGCTGCAATTGTTGGCTCATAGGAAGAAGAAGGAGAAGAAAGCTTTACAAACCAGTAACTGGAAATTCAGTCGTGACTAATTTACAAGTGAGCAAACCATTTTCAAGAAGAAGCTATACCATAATAACTCCCTTTGCCATTGTGGTTCTGAAGAGACTAAAACTATTTAAATCCTACATAAACCCTTAATACATAATAAAATAGGGATGGAATAACCTGGGCGTCAAACTGCTACAGAATATCTTGGGTGTTGTTTATCAGCAGCTTGCAGATCCAGGCAAATTCTCGTGTGATATTTGCCACCACTCATGAGCTCTGACTTTGGAGCCTAGGGTAGCTCCTAACCAGAAGGCACCCCTCTTCAACCTAGATATATGAGAGCTGGCTGTGTCTATAGAGGAGGAAGGAGAAAGCACATATTCAAACAAACCTTATTTTCAATTAAAAGTGCACAGGTTCTGGGGCTGAGTTCTGGTGTTGGGAAGAGGTTCTCAAATTCACAACAAACACTCTGTGAGGTGAGTGGGGCTGAGAGACTTCAAAGAAGTGTGACTAGCCCAAGGTCACCCAGCAGCTGCATGTGGAGGAGTGGAGATGCGAACCCGGTTCACCAGATTACGAGTCTACCACTCTTAACCACTACACCACTTTACCTTCCCGCCGCAGTGGTACCTATTTATCTACTTGCACTGGTACTTGCCTTGATAACATATTACTGGCCAAGAGCAGCAACAAATTTAGTCAGCCAGTGTAACATAAATCAAAACAATACTAAATACCTTCAGATCCCCCTTGTTGCCTCTGGGAGTATGCTGTAAAATCTCTCCAAATCGCCATTCAAAGACAACTATATTTCTTTCGTATAATGCAATGTGATTTAAAAGATATATAGCACTTCCAAAACAGGCTCAGATTCAGAACAGATATGAGACTGAAGACAACATTTGTAAACCACTTAAGCTAAAAAGCAAATATACAGATTCATTGAAACCATTGGATTTAAGTGGATATACTCTGGTTTAGCAATTTTGTCCACACTATTGTATGAGAAATAGGGGCAAGCAGGGGATGTTTAAAATTAAGGAAGGTCTTGTATATGTTATGCGGAATTCAGACACAGCACAGAGAATATCTAGTATCAAGTTGGATGAACAATGACAGCCTGATGGCGTATATCATATGATATAGTGAGGAACTAATTGCAAGCCCAAAACCTCTCTTTTAATATTTGAAGATTAGGACTACAGTACTTCAGGAATGAGCAAAGCCTGACAAAAAGGTCAGACATAGCTAAGATGCTGGTGCATTTTTAATTATAAACATGAACTATCTTATTTCCAAAATGGATGCTACCTTAGGTGATGGGCAATCACTGAAGTTTGGGCTATTATCACAAAGTGCCCATGCTTAATATGGTGGGGGGGGGGATATGCAATCATGTGATTTCACACTATTCCATAGTTTCTTCAATCTTAAAAACTGCATCTGGTTTCCCTTCACAAAATTGTATTGAATGCAAATGAATAGATTGCAGCAATACATGCAGGGTTGTATGGGTATATGTGATAGTCACATGCAGCAATCAACAGGGTTTTTTAGGGTTTTTTTCCTGCATGGTGACAATTTCTAGGTAAGAATGTCCCACATCTGAAGCAGCTCTCAGTAATTTCTCAGCTTCTCCTTTAAAGAAAGGACTCTGGTCACATTAAATATATTCTGATTTCACTATTGGCCTACTTTATTGCACTCTTTCTCCTAAGAGTCTCTGGACATCTAAGTTCAGATTTAGGTCTCTCCAAACTTGTCTACTCCTTTCAAGATGAGTTTATAGATCCTGACAGACTTGGCTCTTCTCCCTGAAAAGGAAGGAAGTTACTTTAATCCTAAAAAAGCAAAAACATCTGGTTTTGAACAGCTGTGGAAATATTATATGCCTAATTATTTATAGGGGTACCTGTGCTGAGTGTCGTTCTGTAGTGCAGCATTCCAAGCTCCTTTGGCAAGAAAGTAAAGATTATTAAGTCAACTATATGGTGTGGGGTTGTTGTTGTTTTAATTCTCCATAGTGGATTGTATTCTTCTCAAGATGCAAATCAAGATGTGAACGTGTTTCGTTTAAAACATACATGAGTCTCTTAGTTTGGAAACTTGGTTGTTGTTGTTGATCATGATGGTGACAATGATGTTGTTGTTGTTGTTGTTGTTGTTGTTTATACGGGGCATTCATCAAAGCTTTCCTATGATAAGGCCATTTTCTTAGTATGGGTATTGGCCAAAGAACAATGACTAGGATCATTCATATTTAAATTGGGATTGTGATTTTTTAAAGAAAAACCATTCACATGACCACATCTTCCCCTGAAACCTAGAACTAAAGATGGTGAATGACTGAAGTGTTAGTTTCCAATGTTTGACCTACAAATGGAGCAGGTCATCTCTTGATCCTGGTGAAAACAAAGTTGTGACAATTGCTATGAGGTAGGCGACAAACCAAATGGCTGGTGCCAATTTGCCAAATGGAAAAATTCCTGCCTGGCCCCACAATACGGTGACCAATGTACCGGTAGTCCATAGCAAGGTTGTTCTATAACCAACACCCTGAACTAAGGGAGGGTGGGTGAGCAAAGAAGAGGCCGAATGGCCTGGCAGGCCGCAATTTATTTTGGCCCTGGGCATGGGGCCAAGTGCCACCATTGGGCAGTTGGTCCCGCTCCCAGAGGAACTCCCCCAAGAGGCCCTGCCACCATTGGCCAATTTTGGCAGCAGGGGATGATCCGGCCTGCCATATGCCAGTTCACAAGAGACAGCCCACAAAGCTGCCCACTCTAGAAGGGCAAATGGAAATACACAACCCATTTTAAAAGACCATTACTAAACTGTCACAAAAGTTGGGGGGCGGGATAAAAGATGTATCCATGCTCATCCAAGGGAGGTACACTAGAAATAAATTTTGTCTAACCAGGATAACATATTCCACAGAAGAGGAAATTCAAGTCACATAGTATCAAATAGCCTGGATATAAATTCTTTTATAAATCTCTGGGTAATTCTTGTGTGTGGAAGAAGTCTCAACAATAAATGTTTCCTTCTACTACATTGAAACATAAATTAAAATGTTTCTATGGCCTAGGGAAATCACAGGGAAGCACCGGTGGAAGAGAATTGGTTGAAGCTGATTATCTGCCTCTTCCTCCCCTCGGCAGCAGTTCCCCTTCCAGTTCCCCCAGAAAACTTCTCCTGAGGGTTGGTAACCCTGAAGGTGGTGGATTGTTGCAGCTGAGGGGGAAGGAGGAACTCAGCGAAAATTGGGCAGAGCACATTTTGTTGTGGCAATCAGTTCTTGTACTCTGTATAATAAATACCCCATGAGCCCTGTTCTCTACATTGGTTCATGACCTAAAGGGGGGAATTCCAAGCAGCACACAGATACTGAAGGTGGTCAACGGAACCCCTGGAGCAAGATGCCTCCAGCATGCCTCTCCCCCATGACTACCTACAGTCTGCAATGACCTAGAACTTCCACATGTGCTTTTAGATTTCACCCATGTCAGTCTGCAGGCTTCCGGGCATATTTCTGAAGCCAGTAGGTAGTGTGCTTATTCTGAAACTCCATTCCCTGGGTGTTGGTGGTGAGAAGCAATGATCAGAATAATTTATATTTGGAGTTTTAGTTTTATATTCAGCCAGGTTTACACTAGATACCTTCTAGCAGATAAAGATACAGAGACCACCAGGATTGTTGCAAAATTTTGCTATATAGCGACAAGAGTAAGACGAACAGTGATGGCAGCAAATACCAGTGACTGATATCCTAGTTGAACTACCATAGGAATGTCGATAGGTGGCTAAGACCCATCTATAAAAAAAAATTTAAATCTGCAAATTTTAAATTGTAATTTTATTAAGTAAATACCAATTCCATGAATTGGATTGTATAATTTTCTTGCTGGTCTTTGACCGTATTAAAGATTATTATTATTATATTCAGCCAGGATCAATAGGTTTTTTTGTGTTTTGTGTTTTGTTTTGGAGAGCCATTTTGACCTGTTGACAAAAATATAGGATAGTAAACAAACACAGCCTCCTTTCTCAACTAAATCAGGGATCTTTCAATTAGACATGTCAATGCAAGCTAAATGAACTAGCTTACTATCCCAATAGGGGTCATATTTGTTTTAACAAGTTTACCTTCTTCTGCTGTGCTTATAAAAGAGCTGGTGAATTAGCTGACTGCTCCTTTAAGAAGGGAGAAAACCTGACTGTGTCAACTTTATCCTAAGGAACTGTTAGAAAATCCTAACATTTTTCAATATTATTCTTATGGGTGAAATGGAAGCATGTTTTAAGAAGGCTTCATTCAATGTGTCCAAGCTATGTAGAATACAATCCCACATTGGCTTTCTACTTTCTCCCTGAAACCATACACAAAATCCCTGCATTGCCCTCTGCACTTCACCATTTAGATTTTCTTTGATGGTTTTCTCTGTAATATGTTTCCCTGTATTTTTCAGCAGTTGGAATATAAGGCTGAGCATAGCTTGGGACACCCAATACCTTGCAGAACACCTTTTTCCATGTAAACCTAGCTGTGTTCCCTTCCACCTAGGCAGGAGTTTGGAAAGAGGTGACCAGAGAAGGAGTCTTTTTAATGGTGGCCCCTTTTGTGGAATGCTCTTTCCAGAGAAGTTTGACAGGCGCTGTTGTTAACATATTTTTTGGCCCGGGTAATACATTCTTCCAGGAATTTGAGAGCATCTTTGCAGTATTAGTGGGTTTGTTTTAACAAGCCAACTTCAAAGCATGGTTAGGATTCTGCACAGGTAAATCATGGTTAGAACTAGCTGCACTTCCCAGTTTGGATGAAACATCAAGCTGTAGTTAGTTTGAGATGTTTTGGAACTACAACTCCCATCATCCCTAGCTAACAGGACCAGTGGTCAGGGATGATGGGAGTTGTAGTCCCAAAACATCTGGAGTGTCAAGGTTAGCCATCACTGGAGCAGGAGAAGGGAGGAGGAAGGTGATTTCTTAACACTAAACTATAGCATTGCATCAGAAACCATGCCATTAACCTGCCTAGCAACTGCAGGTGAAGATCAGTACATATAGGCAGGATTAAGCTTCATTCTCACTGTCTGATTGCCTCCTACAAATACTCGTTCTGTTCTTGCATGTGTACTCTGCTGGCAAATATGGATTTGGGAATAAGTGTTTGCCAAGGTAATGTATAATTTTGCCTAAGGGTACAGTGCAATCATTGGAAGGACTCCCATCGGTTTCATTGAGCTACGGCTAGAGACCAAATGAGTAACTGCAAGAGGCACCATATTTCTTCAAAAATAGCAAAAGCATATTTTCACTAATTCCATGCCGATGCCATTACATCTGTTTTGACCTCATCTTACTAAGCATCTTTGCAACAGCCAATGTGCATGCCAGATGGAACCCTTCGCTACATGGTATGTCTCTGTCACAAATCCAACAGTTTAAAGGAATTAAATTACCCCATCTGCTCTTTCAGCTTGCAGAAAGGGAGTGCTTCATATACTATTGAGAATTTAACATAAAATAAAGGAATGAGAGGTTGTGTTGCTTAAATCACTCAATATAGATAAATGTGTGTGCACGCATAATGTTTAAAGTATCAGGCTTTTATGAGTACAAATGTCTGGATAAATACAGCTCATGCCATCCCATTTATAACACATTCTTCCACAACATGGAGAGAGAAAGAGCGCATATGTTGAAAACCAAAAAAATTCTTTAAAAAACATACATTGTGGATTTAGGGCCAAGGGATTGTGGGATAAAGAATGCTTGGCGATATTATAGTCTGACAGCAATGCCACTCAATTCAAAGCCTCTAGCACAGGCATCCCCAAACTTGGCCCTCCAGATGTTTTGAGACTACAACTCCCATCATCCCTAGCTAACAGGACCAGTGGGCAGGGATGATGGGAATTGTAGTCCTAAAACATCTGGAGGGCCAAGTTTGGGGACTGACAAGAGTGTGTGGGAGGAGCAAGTGACAAGAGCAAGTGACAAGAGAATGTGGGAAGAGATAATTCAGCAACACGTGTCTGCCCGCAGCAGACTCAGGAAGACCAAGCATGGAGGCCTGCCACATCTGAAGGCACTACGACGATGGGGTACCTAGAACTGGGTCTTCTGCCTTTAAGAAGAGCCCCAACTACATGCAACAAGAAATCGCCAGCAGTTGTGTAGTGACATGGGTGACTCCAAAGGAGCCTCTCCCTTTGAGTCATCACTTTAGAAAGACATGGGGCTGGGATGACCCCTGCTGGTCGGGTTTCTGTAGTTAGCCAGTATGAGAGGCGGTCTTCTGAGACATTGGCCTAAAGTGAAATCCTAGGTTGGGAGGAAGTTTGATGAAGCTCTAACTTGGTTGGTGAACAACTTAGGTTGGCTGGACAGTCAGAGGGTGGAATAGTGGGGATATATAACTGTTGACATTGGTTCATAACTCCCTGTCCTTGTATTACTGCACTTTGAAGTGAATTAGGTATGGTATCTGTAAGGAGGTGAGGACCCCGGGACCTTTGTACTTTGTAATGAACTGTTTGCCATTCATATGTGTATTAGTTATTCTACTCCAGCATTTTAATATCACGTGACACCTTTTGCGTATCTCCACCTGAAAAGGAAATAGCAGCAGCGTGACAACAGTAACACTATGAACATGGCTCAGGAAAACTGTTTCCACTGGGATAGCTTTAAGAATGTGCTTAACTCTCCTATCAATCATTTTCAACAATAGCAAAAAAAAAAAACCAGCAACAGTTTCTTCCAGGCCTGATGTGATATGCTTCTTGGAGAGAGTAACACTTCCTATAAACAATACAGGCACAAAGGGCATAATTATTTTGTTTTCAAAATCAATGCCAAGAAACCTCTTGGATTCAAAGGAAATATGATTAAATCTCAGGGTCACTTCAAGGGTTATGCTTCCTACACAGAAAACACTTCTCTGTATGGCACAGCATGTACAGCGTCTCAATTCATGAGCAAAGATCTGCAAATATTGAAGCAGTTTAAAGGGTAGAAACATTAGATAATACCTAAATGGAGCAAGAAACCTTGTCACCCGAAAGCTAAGGCTAAACATACTTACTAGGGAATGAGCTCCATTTAGTTCAATGGGACTTACTTCCGAGTAGATATGTAAAGGATTGTGCTGTAAGGAAGTCTGCAGAATCACCATTAAAAAACAACAACCCTGTAATATTTATCTCCCTGCCTTATGAAAATGAGTTTGCATTTAGTTTACAGAAATGACATCTCAGACCAATGACAAAGAAAGAAAAATCTATATAGTAGGCCCAGGTCTCTCTCAATAGGTGAGGTTATTGATTTTAAACTGTCCAGCTCACTAAACATTCATGTCTATTAAGTGTTTCCAAGCTCCGATTCAGTAAAATATAGTGTATAGGCCTGTCAATTTTTTATTGTAGTTTTTATATTGTTGTAGAGTTGGATAATGCTTCAGTTCCTTCCCTACCTTATCTCACATTTATCATCTCCTTTGATGACAGCATGGGTGAAGAGGGCACCTGCATAGCTGCTTATTTATCTGTTATACCCCAAATGGCCAGACCAATAGAGCACAGCGAGCAGGAACTGTCACCTGTACCTTTAAAAATAAATAAATCCACAGAATACTCAAAATCATTTTTCATAAGAAATACCTTGATTTGATAAGAGGGCTTACTTCGAACCTACCCTGTTTCTCCTAAAATAAGATGTAGCCATAAAATAAGCCGTAGCAGGATTTCTATGCATTTATGAAATATAAGCCATACCCCGAAAATAAGCCATACCCCCAAAATAAGACATAGTGATGCAGCGCCTCTCCCTTAAGACGGCCTGGATAGGCATGGCTATGCAGCGTATCAACGCGGAGCGGTTAAAATAAGACATCCCCTGAAAATAAGCCATACTGTGTTTTTTTGAGGGGGGAAAAATATAAGACGGTGTCTTATTTTAGGAGAAACACGGTATTGCCTAAGCCAGTGATGGCTAACCTTGACACTCCAGATGTTTTGGGACTACAACTCCCATCATCCCTGACCACTGATCCTGTTAGCTAGGGATGATGGGAGTTGTAGTTCCAAAACATCTGGGGTGTCAAGGTTAGCCATCACTGGCCTAAGCTCAGAACTTGGTTAAATGAAGTAGTCACAAAGAACAACCTATCAATGAACATATCAAGAGTACCTTTCCCTCAGCACTGTTGGACATTGTAATGGTTGGTTTAATGAAACAACTGCCACAATGATGTCCTGCAATGGGGCCCAAAATTGAGCATCTGAAGTGGCTCACCAGTTAGGACCTGTTGCACCTGTATGCAGACCCTCCATGTGGTAAGGCATTGAATTACAGGTTGCAGTTTCTCAGCAAATAACCTTCTGGACTGACTTCATCCGCTCTGGCTGCCATTAGATCCTCCTGGACAGGAAGGAGTATAAGAGGACTTCCTGTTCCAGCTGAGCCTTGTTTGAGCATCAACATCTTCCTGAGCTGTGGTGTGTTGACTCGCTCTTTGACCATCCCACCTGATTGGTCCTGAGTCCTGACTTCCAGTTTCTTCTGTGACTGCTTATTCTCAGCTCCTGGTTTACCTCAGGCCTACAGTCCAGCCCTGACAACACCTCACTTTTCCTAACTTTAAGGTCAGGTCTGGTTTCTCTCACACATCACACAAATATCCCTCAAAATATCCACCCTAAGGAACATGTCTTCTGGGCAAAGTATCTTTCAACACAGGCTTAATTACCTTCGTGGTGAGGGATCCAAAATATAATCAATAGCCACTAGATACATCAGACAAGACCAGTCTGGAAGAGCCGTGGGCTGGCACTCATTGATTTGAGGAACGAGATAAAGTAACGCAACAGAGGGCATTTATCACAGTTTTTCCTCTTCCTCCAAACTAATCTCCTTCAGCTCTGCAGCGAACGATTATTTCTGGAAATATGAAATGCATGGTGGAAATCAGGTAGATAAATAGTACCTTCTGAACAAGTTTCAGTGGCAGACAGCAGATAAATGTTCATGTATGTTGGGGAATGCCTCATGGCTAGAACTGCAAAGGAAAGAAACAAGGTCACTTCCACAAACATGTTTGTTTATTTTATTTCAACAAGTTTTATATTGCTCAATCACAGTCTTCTCTGAATATTGTGCAGAAGATCCAATACAATAAGACTAAAAATGAGTTAAAACTATAAAATCAGAATTCAAACAAAACAATGGATTCGTCCATCAAGAAATCCAATGGATCCCATCAACAACATCCCTCGTTCATCACCTCCTAAGTAGTGGAGGCTCTCTGTTGAGTTTCCACAGCAGGAAGGGATCTGTGCAGTGCCAGGAAAATATGCTGAGAGTTCCCGTCTGGCTTTCTCTAGTCTCGGTAGGTTCTTGATGGAAACAAAGCTTTCTGTTTTCAGTTGCAAGCTCAATTATAGCTCTGCTTTTGGTGGTACAGCTGCGCCTAGCAAATGCAATGCTCTTCCATCTTTCTGAATGATTCCAGCCACCCCCCCCTCCCCAAAATATGGGTGTAATTACCATTCCCTTTGTGCTCTCTGCTTTACAGCTCCTGCCATCTGGAAGAGCTTTCTTGTAACTATCTATCTTACCATCTCCTTTCCCTCATTGCTCAGGCTTCTCCCTCCTCCGTTTTTAGCTTTGTGACTCGGTGCATGCATTTATGCAGTGGTAAACAGGCTGTCAGCTGTGTGGGTGTATTTGCATAAGATATAGAGGGACGCCCTTGGCCAAGAACTTTTGAGGTCCTTTGTGGATGAATATGTGAAAATGTCCAAAGGTTCAGAATCCTGAACCTGTCTATGTTAAAGTGGAACCAAAGCTGCAGTAATAATCAAAACCATAAGGGGAGGAAACATCAGACTGAGTCCAACCCGAAGGCCAGGGGGAACAGCTCTGTCTTGCAGGCCCTGCGGAAAGATGTCAAATCCCGCAGGGCCCTAGTCTCTTGTGACAGAGTGTTCCACCAAGTTGGGGCCAGTACTGAAAAGGCCCTCGCCCTGGTTGAAACCAGTCTAACAACTTTGTGGCTGGGGACCTCCAAAATGTTGTTATTTGTGGACCTTAAGGTCCTCTGCGGGGCATACCAGGAGAGGCGGTCCCGTAGGTACGAGGGTCCTAGGCCGCATAGGGCTTTAAAGGTCAAAACCAGCACCTTAAACCTGATCCTGTACTCCACCGGGAGCCAGTGCAGCTGATAAAGCTTAAAAGACTATCTTACTCCTTAGGCACCCAGTTGGCTGCTGTGCTCTGCAGGATACCATTCCATACGATGCAGGAATTGTACCTTTAGTATGGCAGCACCAACCCTTTGGAACTCCTTCCTGTTTGTTATATGTATGTAATCAATCTCATTCAAATGCTTATTTCAACATGGACTGCCTGTATTAATCTATGCATTTAAATTACGATTCATAGGATGTTTTTATTGTCAATATCAAGAGGCAATGTTTTCCTTCATTGTTATACATTTGCAAATACACACACACAAGAGTGGTACTATCTTTTTTCTCTTTTCAATGCCTGCTGTAGATCTTCCTCTTCCAACAAGCCTTTTAAGTGGGGATTTCTCATCAGTCTTTATCAGCATTGGCTAGGAATTGACCCATGCAGAGGTGCCAGCTTCATCTCTGAGGTCCTACATAGTGCCCACCCCACAATAGTTACTATGTATCCATGCACATAGTAAAGAAGGCTGATCGCCGAAGAATTGATGCTTTTGAATTATGGTGCTGGAGGAGACTCTTGAGAGTCCCATGGACTGCAAGAAGATCAAACCTATCCATTCTTAAAGAAATCAGCCCTGAGTGCTCACTGGAAGGACAGATCCTGAAGTTGAGGCTCCAGTACTTTGGCCACCTCATGAGAAGAGAAGACTCCCTAGAAAAGACCCTGATGTTGGGAAAGATGGAGGGCACAAGGAGAAGGGGATGACAGAGGATGAGATGGTTGGACAGTGTTCTCGAAGCTACTAACATGAGTTTGGCCAAACTGCGAGAGGCAGTGAAGGATAGGTGTGCCTGGCGTGCTCTGGTCCATGGGGTCACGAAGAGTCGGACACGACTGAACGACTGAACAACAAATCCATGCACACACTTCAGCTATTCCATAGACTTGCTTCCTGCAGTGATTTTTCAGGAGATATGGGAGAAAGTAGATCAGATTCTGAGGAGCCTCATAACATGCAGAAGATTTGGAAGCAGATTAAGTTGTCTCATACCAAGTCAGACCATTGAGCCATCTAGCTCAGTATTGTCTACCAGGGTTTCCCAAACTTGGGTCTTCAGCAGTTTTTGGACTACAATTCCCATCATCCCTAGCTAGCAGGACCATTCACAGATGATGGGAATTGTAGTTCAAAAAGCAGCTGGAGACCCAAGTTTGGAAAACCCTGGTCTACGCTAACTGGCAGCAGCTCTTTCATACAAAGATCATTCCCTGGTCTACCTGAAGATGCTGGGGAATGAACCGGGGACCTTTTGCATGCAAAGCAGATGCCCTGCCAGGCTACATCCCTTCTCTTCTGCCTGTAGTTCTCTGGGTCCCCATCCATTTACTTGGAAGAAGTCCTATTTATTTCACTTCCAATGAAGTAAGATTGCGATTGCAGTCTTAAGCACACTGCTCTCTTCGGATTGCTCCCATGACATGCACGCAAATCCTGCTGAAATTTATTCAGCTTAATTTTAATGCTACCCTGTCCTTATTTTTAGTTATTTTGGAGTTCTAATAATACCATGCACAGCTGAAAACACAAGTGAATTTAAAGCTTCCACATTTCCTCTTGAATGAACTCAGGCAATCCTTGCACAATGTTCTTAATGCCACACACATATAACGTGCTTCTTTAGAGATCCAAAATTACAGTCTCTATGACAACAATGCACAAACCTGCAATTGTCCACCATTGTGTTGCTTCAAAGCAGAAGGCAGTGCATGAGATCACATGGGAAATTTCCCCCTCTGCCAATTTGAATGCCAGCTTCTCTCTCCATGACAAAGGTTTGTGATTTTATAGTTTGTTCAATGCTGTCACCAAACAATTTGAAGCAGCCTTTCATTTTTAACTTTTAAAAAAACACCTACCGGTACTTGCAATGGTAGACATTGCAAAGTGATGTTTGAAAATTATCTGTGTCTGCCATCCCCATATGTAAAGTACCATATTGAATCTAAAGCTTTCACCAGGTTTTTTTTTTTAATGCCGAATAACATACTTGAACTATGTTTTCCTTGATGTGCTCTTGGTTTTTTTGAAGGGTTCACAGTTGCTAACATCTCCCGATTGGCAATATCATAAATACAGATCTTGTGTCATGTAAATAAAATAGAAGGTTCTTCAATGTGGTAGTTCCCAAATAGGACTACTTTGTTATGTTTGGGAAGAATCACGTCTTTACGGTATTTCTTTTTAAACTTTTTTTTAAAAAATCTATCATGCCTATTTCTCCTAAGAGAATCAAAGCAGTCAACAAACAGTAGTAAAAGTATTTTAAACCCATAACCTCTCTTTAAAAAACACACCAGTACAGTGGTACCTCGGGTTACAGACACTTCAGGTTACAGACGCTTCAGGTTACAGACTCCGCTAACCTAGAAATAGTACCTTGGGTTAAGAACTTTGCTTCAGGATGAGAACAGAAATCGTGCTCCGACTGCGCGGCGGAAGTGGGAAGCCCCATTAGTGGTACCTCAGGTTAAGAACAGTTTCAGGTTAAGAATGGACCTCCAGAACGAATTAAGTTCTTAACCCAAGGTACCACTGTATATACATTCAAATTTATGTTTACAATATCCGACCTGCTTTAACAGATACCAGCAGCACATAAATTGCATAGAACTGGTCTGGCAAAGGACAAAACAAAACAAATTTAACCACAGGCCTTTTTTAAAAGCCAGGTCCTCACCAAATCGTCTCATGACTGTGGCCTTTCTCAACTCCTAGGGGCTAAATTATGCCCACCTTGAAAATGGAACCCAGACCCAATCTGGGTGGGTATGTTTGTTGGTGACAAATGTATCCTGCCCCTTTACCTCAGGCTCTGCCACCTCGTCTTACTCAGCCCATCCCTCTGGCTGGTCAAAGTCCTCCCTGTTCCCTGAGGAGGCTCCACACTCTGCAGGGAGGGGAGAGGAGAGAGAGACCATAAATCTCCTTTATGACATCCAGAGTCACAAAGGGAGGACCTCTCTGCTTCATCCCTGAGTGCCCACCTTCCAGATGCCCATCTGCTCCTTCTCCTTCCTCCTCTTGGGTGCATGCCAGATCCTGGTAGAGTTAAGGAGCCCATGACACCACCAGTGTCCCGTATTTGCAGTGTTATGTAGGTTTTTCTGAAAGTCCATGTGAACTGGATATTCCCAAACCTTTTGAAAGACTTCCCATAGGAGTCATTTTCCATGCATAGGCATCAGCATAGGGCACACAGAAAACTCCCTTGCCAGTCTTCCCCCCACTGTGCCTTCCTAGCTGGCAAAAGTCTATAGCAGAATGTGGTTCCCATTCCAACTGAAGAGCAAACTGTTTGGTGCATTCATCCTCACCTACTACCAATCATAATAGCTGGTGTCACTGCCCTGATCTGTGTTGATTGGTTTTATCACTAGAGCTGTATGGATTGTTTTACTGAACCGCATGTCAATGGATGTTCGAAACAACTTGGTATCTGCAGTTGCCACATTTTCTCCTAGTGGAGTTCCTGTAACTTTTGCAGGCAAAAGTTGAACAGGTGTAGCTTCCATGTTTAAAAAAACAAATCTGTATATGATCTGTTTCTACAAGACAGATGAGGAGGAGTCCCATTCTTTACTCCATATTCATTAAATAAAAAAATAAAAAACTTTTTAGCAGCCTCTAGCTGCTAACTGAAAAATAAATGAAGAAACTAAATAAAAAATTAATGAACTCTTAAATTATAATTTTAATAAGGCCACAATCTTAAGCATGCTTATTTGGTTGTATATCTTCCCGAAATCAGTATTGCTTATATCTAAAATGAATATGTTTAGCGTTGGAGGTAACATTTAGAAAGGTTCCTGTTTGAGTGAGTTGCCTCCACCTTCACCCTTCCTTTGCACCCTCAAATATATTTTTCCAGTGCTGCCTGTTTCTATGCTGTTCCTTCAGAAGTTAAGTTTTTTAAAGCATTCGGGCCATTGCCAAAGTCAGGCATCTTAAAAGTCCTGTTGATTTCAGCAAGAAAGATTTAAGCATAGGCTTAACTCCCCCATTGAAATCAATGAGACTTTAAAAGTATTTGACTTTTGCCATATGCTTGAAAAGCATTTATATTCTGAAGAAGCAACATGGAACATGACTTCTTGACTGTCTCGTATTCAGACGGTGCAATTACATTTTTAAGCGTACTGCATAGCATTCTTAAAAGGATCTTCTTCATTGCATTTGTGTATTGTTAATACACCCCGGCATTGCATTTCCATTCTAATTACATTGCAACTTTCAGTGTTAGTCAGTGGGTAATGAGAAATCAATTTCAATCATCGTACTACTTCCATGCTGCAAATCCAGGATTTTACCAATAGATATCCTGATCTACTTTTGCCTTAAACTATATCAGTTCAAACCTTTATGTCTTCCTCAATTTCTGGAGTGTATGTAGTTGTCAGCTTTGTCATGATCTTTCAGAGTCTTCAAGGTTATTATTGGTGGGTCCTAGTTTTGCAGCTTTATATAATGTCAGGTTTGTTTCATTATAATTTCATTCTACAGCACAAGGCAATTTGTTTTCATTTGCCAAACAGTTGTCATGTGGATATTCCTCAGGAGATTTGCTTCAAAGGGTCCTCTACCGTGACAGCTTGCGAATCATCTATAAAATCTTATAGCTGAAAACAAACCATGTGCCTTCATAGACCCCACAACTGCCAGGTATAATGATTTTTCCATCACTGCAGCAAACAGCTTACCAAGAGGACATAAAATGCCAGAGCAAATCTATTTTTATTTCCAGGGGAGCACCAAAATTCTCCTCATCTGAATTACTCCATGGATTCTGGAGTTCCAAATGCATTAACAATTTTTGCTCCACTTCTTTTTATTTCAGAATTTTATGAAGAGCATTGTGCAACCTAGCTCCAGCATTCAGTTCCTTTAGGTATACACAAACATATATCACTGATTCACATGTGTGCTTTGATAAAACATGAACAAAGTGATTTTGATGTGCCTGTGTGCAGGATTGCATCAAGAATATTTTTGTGTAGTGTTGAACATGGATAAAACACAGCAAAAAAGCAAACTTGATGTGCTTGTACACACTGTCAGCATTTGCAAATCAAAGTAAACCATAGTTAACTACGGTAAATGGTTTACTGTGAACACGCAGAAGGTTCCCACTTCATTCCTCCTCTGTCGCCAGCATAATAAACAAATCCTGATTTTCCTGGCTTTGCAGCACATCCAAGTCATGAATTGCGGTTGATTTCATTCCAAAGAAACCACAATGTTAAGCCAATGTTTATTCTTGGCTGATCGATCATTGTTTCTTTAACCAAAAGAAACCACAGTCCCTGGCTCAGATGTAACACTAAGCCAGGGATCATGATTTGTTGCTTCCACTGTCTAGAGGGAAGGGGCAAAGGAAGAGTGATTTCCGCATTCACAAACCATAAACTATGGTTTGTTGCGCCATGCAAACACTGCCACTGTGTACAATCACATCAAGCTGCTTTTTTGCAGTATTTTATCCAGACATGCTCATGTAAGTTCCATGGTTTACCATGATGTGCAAACTGGGCCAACTCTTGTATCAAGATTTATTTTTGGCATGGGGTTGGATTCAGAGTTCCTATGAGCTGAACTCCATGTATGGGACACTTCCGCCAAGGAAGAAGGCGGTTGATTTTCATCAATTCCTCCTTTCCTTTGCAGACTGAGGTACCGCTGAAAATCTGTTATAGAGGATGAGGAACCTTCTGCTTTACCATGGAGACTGTAGGAGGAAGTGGAACTTCTTTTCCTCCTTTAGGAGCCTCAACTGGATCTCAGTCCCTTCTGTGATGTGGGAAAGGCAAGTTTGGATCCAGCCCATTGTGCTTGACCAGCGCCCATGTATAAAACACTACACAAGGATAATCTATGGTTGTGTTTTACAGTAGTAGTAGTAGTAGTAATGTATTTTTTATACCCCGCCCATCCGCCTGGGTTTCCCCAGCCACTCTGGGAGGCTCCCAACAGATTAAAAACAGAATAAAACATCACACATTAGAAAACTTCCCTAAACAGGGCTGTTTTCAGATGTCTTCTAAAAGTCAGATAGTTGTTTATTTCCTTAACATCTGATGTTTCCACAGGGCGAGTACCACCACCAAGAAGGCCCTCTGCCTGGTTACCTGCAACCTCACATCTCGCAGTGAGGGAACCGCCAGAAGGCCCTCGGAGCTGGACCTCAGTGTCCGGGCAGAATGATGGGAGTGGAGATGCTCCTTCAGGTATACTGGGTCGAGGCCGTTTAGGGCTTTAAAGGTCAGCACCATGGCTAACATCATTATATGACAGGATGGGAGGAAATGAACTGAAAGCAGTGGCAAACTGGGCATGTTTCTAACTCTGGAATTAATTTTTAGAAAATCCCTTTGTTAAACCAGAATCTAAAGAGGAGTGGTGACAGCTTTCTTATCTTGATATCCCTGGATCTCCTTTGTCAAGTCTAAGCTTTTAAAATAATAATAATAATTCAGCATCAGTAATCCAACAGGAGATTTCTTTGTAACATGTCAAATACAGAGAAAATAACCATGAGCACAGTATTTGACTGATCTAATGTTTGTATTTTCATGACTGTGGTTTGCGACTGCACAGAATGTTTCATTTCTAAAATGTGTAAGATGGAAATACATGGATCAGCAGGCTCTCACACGATTAAACACTGCCACTGCATATTACCTAGTTTATTAGCAAATTGTCAGTGACACGAATATTATATATTCACATCAGTGTCAAGATCTTTTGCAAAGGGCATTTATCTTTGTTAGTACGTCAACTTCACAAGATAACAGCCACCCAAAACCACTCTAAAGATTAATGGCCAGCTCCACACTTCTTCACAGCAAATATAATTGTTGCATGTATATCTATGTTACAGTATTGTTTTCTGCAGAAAATATGTAAAGGAGGAATATACTATTTCCTCCAGATTGTCATAATTCCAACAATTCTCTTTGTCTTTGCTACTGTCTGTTGCTCTCTTACACACTCTGTTATGAACAGTGTGCATACCATACATGTAAAGCACACGGCTGTTCTCAAAGAATCCTGGGAACTGTAGTTTATTCATCACAAAGCTAGAATTCCCAGCACCATTAACAAACTACAGTTCCCAGAATTCTTTGGGGGGAGTCATGTGTTTTAAATGTACGTAGCCATGTTCCTCATCACCTTTTCTCAAACAGAGACACAGACAAAGTGCTGGCAGGATCATACTCTGAATAAATAAAGAATTTTTTTTAAATTCCTGGTTTCATAGGTTACAAAATATGTAAGAAGCCACAGCTATCTAATGTAAGCTCACAACAGCACCCAAGGCCATAACCAATGCAGAAGTCGTTCTTAAATATGTCAACATTTACATGCATAATACATAGCGTTAACAAACTAGTAGGCAGCAATTCAACGTAAGCAGAATCATTTTCCATGTACCCATAAGAAAGCTGACAGCTACATAACTCTCAATTACCCACACTGAGCCAGAGGTGCTACATGTCAATAGAGTCAAGAAAATGATGAGTATAGCATTATTGAAACATGACAGAAACAGTTAGTAGCAACTTCTGTGTAGGGGTATTTAGAAACACTTACAAATGTTTGGAACTGCCTCTCGTGAGAAAATGCATATTTAAATATTTTAAAAACCGCATGCAGATCTGTTTTTGTGCTAATTAACGGCATTAAAATGGACAAAAATGGACTTAGGAATGAATGCACGTGAAACTGACATGAACTGGAAATAGACTGACCTGCAGACAGACACACATAAAAGCAGCAAGCAAAACAGCTTCTAAGTGAAGGGAAACTCTTCTCCTGTCCCATCCACGCACCACATTTAAAGCACTCTTCTGCAACTTCAAGAGTCATTGTTCCCCCACCCTTTCAAAGAACCCTGGGAAATGTAGTTTAAGAGTGCCAGAAACTGTAGCTCTGTCAGGGGTCTCCAACAACTCTCAGCACCCCTAACGAACTACCATTCCCAGCATGCTTTGGTGAAACCATGACTATCGGAGCATGTCTGCCAATCATCCCGCTTTGAGTGGGACATCCCAGATGGACATCCAGCTTCTGGTGTCCATCCTGGGTGTCCCGCTTCCTCCGTCACCATGGTGAGACCTCCGCTGAGGCCACCGTAGCTCCTGGAGTACTTCCGGAAGCATGACACCAACTTCCGGAAGTCCACTGCCAACTTCCAGAAGTATGCCAGTGGCCGTGGCGGGCCTGGTGGAGGAAGCCTCAGCCTCGCAGTGGCGGCGGCAGAGGAGAGTCGACCAAGGTAAGTGTGCTGGTACCGTGGGGTATCCGAAAGGCAAGATCCAAGTCTGGTCCGTGGTCAGAGGGGTAACGTAAAGGCAGTCCGTAATAACTGAAGCTGGGTGCGGGGCAGGGAGTCAGGCGCAGTCAGGAACAGGTAAGCAAGCAGGGAACCAGGGCGGGTCAGGAGCTCAGGCAGGAAAACAGGACAGGTTTCAAGCAGGAACTGGTCAGCAACAATGTTGCTCCTGCAACTTGGGGCTGGGGCTGGCCGGCTTTTATCTGCCCCGAGGCAGAGGGCGGCTCCGATCCTCAGGTGACTCGCCTCTCCTGGCTTGGAGGCGAGCACTCCTCCTGTGGAAACTCAGTTCCCTTCACCTCTCTGCCCTGAGCCTCTGCAGCTCAGGAGAGGCTGGAAGGTTACAGGACCCAGAGCCAACCTCAGCTTCCCCTGACGGGGCTGGGAGTGGAGCACCTGCAGGCAATGGGTCCTCCACCCCATCAGGAGCCAGAGCAGACTCAGCAGATGCCTGCACCTGAGGATCCAGCACAGGTGAGGACCCTTCAGACTCAAGCCCTAGCCCCAGCTCTGCTGATTCTGGAGGTGGGGAATCCTGTGCAGACTAGGATCCCTCAGGTTCAGCATCTGAGTCTGAATCCCAGGCCATCACACCAAGGCAGTGGTGGGCTGATGCAGCCAGGGGGGGGGCAGCAGCAGCAGCATGGTGGGAGAGGTTTCCCAGATTTGGGGTGGAAAAAAGTTGGAACATATGTTGAAGTGGTAGAAGAATGCTTTAAATGTACGGTGTGGATGTGACATAGGAACAGGGGCCCGCAAAAGATGGCAGCCTTGCCTTTTCCCTGCTAAGTCATCAGAGCTTGCTTTACACCAGGCATAGGCAAACTCGGACCTCCAGATGTTTTGGGACTACAATTCCCATCATCCTTGACCACTGGTCCTGTTAGCTAGGGATCATGGGAGTTGTAGTCCCAAAACATCTGAAGTGCCGAGTTTGCCTATGCCTGCTTTACACTGTGATTTAAGGGAAGAGGGGATCTCCAATCTCCAATCTCCAATCTTGACAACAGAAATACCCTGTTAATAGAGAGAAGTGGGCACAAGAGTTTTCTCAGTGTTTCAGAAGGCAGGTGAAATGCTATGCTGTTTCTTTTTAGAAATGTTTTCAAGAATGTTTTCAAGAACTTCGATTTGGACGGGAGAGTGAATCAAAATTCAGGGCAGAGCTGCACCTGCTTCCCAAATTAGTAGTCATTACTCAGGATTGACTGGGATAATGGATTCATTTTGATGCACGCTGAGAAGGTCTACTTGGATTTCTCTGTGTGACATAAATTATTTTGTACACTTTGGGTGCATCCCCCTTTCCTCCGATTTTTCACTCTGTTACTTAGCTACATACTATAAGGATCACAGTAAGCAGGAAATCTCCATCTGTTCCAAAGAGCTCTTACACAGTTAAAGAACCAACATTCCATTCTGTGGTTATAGATCCAGAGTCTCATATATATATATATATGAGAAACACGGCACAACAATGTTGACTCTGATGACCCAAACCCGTGCATTGCAAAGTGGATTTTGCTGCAATAAGCTTCCTGGGATTAATCTCCAAATATATAATCCTCCCTTTCTTACCCACTGCTGAGATATACCTCCTGGAAGATGGTAGGATCTTCACAGCAGGCAATGAGGAATGCTGAGTCAGCATCTTGAGAGACAAAGCAGATTAGCAACCAAAAGGATTCAGATGACACAGCAGTAAAAGAGCTACTTACTACACACATACAACCCTACAGGATAGTCAGTACATCTGATAGATAACGGTTCTGTGCAAAAACACTTTCGGTTTACTGTGAATTGTATGGTGTGCTGAAAATACTATGGTGAAGGAAATAGAAGCATAGAAGCATAGTTTGTACCCATCATGAACTGTGCATTCAGTATTGTGGGCCTAATTCTGTGGAACTCCCTCCTGGATAGATTAGACAGGCCTCCTCCCTGTTGAACAAAGACCTTTTTTTAATTAGGGGTTTTAAGGATGGGTTTTTTCCGGGGGGTGTTATGTTTAATTATAATTGATTTTATTCTTTGGTAATTAAGCAGTATATAAATACCTTTAAAAAATATTACACACATCTAAAACACTCCAGAAGCTGTACATGAATAAAGTGCCCATCTTTACTCCAAGGCCCACAATGAAGATATTTTTTAAATGAGATGAAAGGAAAAGGGGCTCAGAGGGTGGGCGGAAAATCGATAAGATTAAGGAGCAAACTCCACACAAGTAATAATAATAATAATAATAATAATAATAATAATAATAATAATAATAATAAATTTTATTTATACCCCGCCCTTCCCAGCCGAAACCAGGCTCAGGGCAGCTCACATCAGTAAAATTACAATAAAGTATAATAAAGTAACTTGGAAGATCATATCTCCTGACACAGTTCGCTTTATTTTAGCACTTTCACGATTTTTTGTAAAGTATTCATTGTTCATTAATGTAGAAACATATTTTAATTTTGTGTGGAAGCCGTCTTCTGAGGGCAGTCTATACTTTTTTTGAATGAACAATGTACTTAAAATTAGCAAATTTGATCAGGGCGGTGGCACTGCATGCAGCGGTGTGTGGGTGAATTAACCCATTCTTCCCACACCATCTCCCTAATTTAAATCGCCCCCAGGCTGCTGCTGGCCAAAAAGAAGAATGCCTATGGTCTTCCTCAATGCTTCACCCTTCAGTGCAGCTAATGGCATCCAGCTGGCAGGTGGGCGGGTTATATTTGTGGTAAAGAGCAAGAGGGAGTGGTTTAACTCCCCAAAGCACCACATCCTCAGTTGAAACCTTCTTTCCACAGCCACTTTTGAGAAAGTAAGATCCCAAGGTATGGTCTGAAGGCACATGAAGCCACCGCCTTGCTGAAGTTAGGCTGGCCAGGACGAAAGGGAGAAACGTGGAACGAGGAAGGCACGTTTGGCAAACCCTCACCATGATCAACTCCCGTCTGGAAACCTATGTCCCCACCGTGGAAGGACGTGTGGATCCAGAATTGGCCTCCACAGTCACTTACAGACTCACTGTTAAGACTGTGTTCATGGAAGACAATCTTACTCGGCTACGAGTGATTGCCAAAGAAGAAGAAAGGTAGGTGCCTGAAAGGGAGTATGGCTGGGAACTCACTTTACGCTGCCTTCAGCTCTGTGACGGAAAAAAAGATGGGCTATAAACGTAAGAAAATACAATAAATACAAAAACAATATTCGAGAACACCCACACCTTGTAGTTTGGCCCTAAAAGGAAGCAACAATAGTTACGATAATTAAGAAAATAGTGTTTTACTGTCTCCTTCTCATAAGGCAGGGATAGGTTCATCTGAGGCAAACTGCCACAGCTCCATTGGTTTATTATTTATTGTTTATTTGTTAGATTTATATACTGCCGTTCATCATAAGATCTCAGGGCAGTTAACAGGGTTAAATTACAGGATAAAAACATGAAAATAAGTAGAACAAAACAGAAAAAAACAGTAAGACCCTCCCCCCCCTTCCAACAGACACATTAAAAAGGCTGTAGAATATTAAATCAGCCAAAGGCCTGGTAGAAGAGCAATGTTTTCCCCTGCAGCCTAAAAATATATAATGAAAACACCAGACGAACCTCCCTGGGAAGAGCATTCCGCAAATGGGGAGCCACTACCGAAAAGGCCCGTTCTCAGGTTGCGACCCTCCAGACCTTGTATGGAGGAGGCACACAAAGAAGCACTTTCAGATGATGGATGCAGAGTCTGTTCAGTTTGCAGCTGAAGAGGAAAGTAAACATTGCTCCTGCTCTACAGCCGGTGCTTAGGAGATTATTGTCTATAGAAATCCATAATTACAGCTGAAAAGAGTGGTTTGATAATGCCTTCATTCACTGCTGAAATGTTGCCAGTGGTGTTGGTTCCGCTTTCCACATGGACCTAGACTGAAAATCCATGCAAATATACACAAAAGAGCTAGCACAGCAAGGAGCGTTGGTATTCTATTACTATTGATATTGCTGGGATGAGAACTCACCGGTAAAATATCAATGTGTAATGAATCAGTGACATAAAATTGATTAAGTTCCCGTGGTGTCTCATTCTGCAGCTCCGATGATCAATAGGAATTACTTAGGTGCTTAGCCTGCACATACTGCTATGGCGGCAGGTGTCGGGGAGCCTTGACCTCACCTTCACCTCTTTGCAAAAGGCAGCCAAAGCTTATGTTAATGTTTTTAATGTGTTTCGGGGAGCTCCGATTTGTGGAGTCTCACAGTTGCTCTTGTGCCTATCAATATCTCTTCCTCTTTCAGGGTTTTGGTGGATAGATACAAAGGAATTAAAAGGGTTTTGTTTTTTAAGCAGGAGTTAGCAGCTCTTTACGTGAGCAACTGTCAAGTTCTGACATGCAAATCTTCACAATGGGTTTAGGTTTGCAGGAATACAGAACAGGGTTAGGGGACCCTTTTTTAGCCACATTCCCTTCTAGGTAGACTTGCCATACATCAGGGAAATTCCTGACATGTCCTGGTTTTCAGGTGTAAAAAATGGCGGGAAGGGAATTTTGCCGAATGGGCAAAATGTCAGGGAAAACCCGGATGTATGGCAATGTGATGGGGAAAGCAGCGGAAACATTAAATATTAAAAAGCTTCCCTATACCAGGCTGCCTTCAGATGTCTTCTAAAGGTTGTATAGTTACTTATCTCCTTGGCTCAGGGGGTCGCATAAGTCCATACCCTCCAGCATTTCTCTGATGCAAATAGGGCATCCTATCATACCATCCAACATTTATCCAATGAAAATAGGGACATCCTAAGGAAAAGTGAAGGGACATGGGTGGCGCTGTGGGTTAAACCACAGAGCCTAGAGCTTGCCGATCAAAAGGTCAGCGGTTTGAATCCCTGCGACGGGGTGAGCTCCCGTTGCTTGGTCCCTGCTCCTGCCAACCTAGCAGTTCGAAAGCACATCAAAGTGCAAGTAGATAAATAGGTACCGCTGCAGCGGGAAGGTAAATGGCATTTCCATGTGCTGCTCTGGTTAGCCAGAAGCGGCTTAGTCATGCTGGCCACATGACCTGGAAGCTGTACGCCGGCTCCCTCGGCCAGTAAAGCGAGATGAGCGCCGCAACCCGAGTCAGTCATGACTGGACCTAATGGTCAGGGGTCCCTTTACCTTTACCCTTTAAGGAAAAGTGGGACATTCCGGGATCAAATCAGAAACGGGGATGGCTTCTGTAAATCCGGGACTGTCTCTGAAAAAATGGAGGGTCTGCTACGAAGCACAAGGAGCTGGTGGGTAGCATAAGGTTAAAACAGCTGCATGCTCTAACTCCCAACTTCCCCTCGAATTCACTTACATGAGAATCTAGGTTTGGCACAGACTTAGTGCCTGGTGCTTGGGGACTCTTTTACAGCCAGCTGAGATGATCAAGATGTAAAATTTCCCTAGAGAAACGAGCACAGAAATGAGGCCTAAGAAACCAGAACTTCAATAAACTCCTGAGTTTATGAAGTTTGGTTGGGAAAGGCCCGTACAAAACCCACAGTCCCCATCCAGTCAGCCCCCTGCCCATGAAGTTCTGCACTGCCACCCTGTGGCGGCTCACATGTTCACCAGACATTTCAGGGGAGAATAATAATAGAAGCAGAGGGAGCCGCCTTATACCAAGTCAGACCATTGGACCAGCTAGCTCAGTACTGTCTACTGTGAGTGGCAGGGACTCTAAAGGGCTTCAGGCAGCCTTTCACAGCCCTGAATCCCAGGATAAAAGTCTTGGCCCTCTACAGGCCCATGTGGAGCTGGTCTGAGGCCCAGGTCAATAGTCTTGTTAGAATGAAGTTATAAACTCAAACAAAATAAGCAGCCCGTCCCTAGTGGGGGCCCCCAGCCAGCTTAGCCCTCCATGACTTGGGGGCAAGTATAGCTGGTTGTCCACCCCCTTCTGTACAGGCCAAATTCTGCAAAACTAAGGGGATCTTTTCAAGTAGGGTTCAGGAGAAAGTGGAAAGCCCATGGTGTTTTGTTTTATTAAGTAAACGTACACACTGCCTTTCCATCTATGGATGGCTATTTAGTTATTGAAATCATTGGGAGGAGCCATAGCTCAGCGGCTTCTGGTTGAATCCCTAGCATCTCTAGTAGAAAGGATCTCTGATATCAGCGCTAGGAAAGAACTCATCCTGAGATTGTTGAAAGTGGCTTCCAGTCAAAAGCAGAGAGCACTGGGGATATGGGCCAATGGACTCGGTATAAGGCAGTATCATCAATGGCAACAGAGAGTGAGAGGCTGACACAAAGAAGAGGAGATGGACCTAAATAGCCAGAATCTATTGATCATAGGGGGGGGGGAATCAAAAGTCTGTGAAGTAACTCCTTTCATTATGTGAGGTCACAATTTGTACTTGTGGTAACATTCACACCATACATTTAAAGCACATGGCTTCCCCCCAAAGAATCCTGGGAAGTGTAGTTTACCCTTCACAAGCTACAATTCCAGGCACCCTAAACAGACTACAGTTCCCAGGATCCTTTGGGGAGGGGAGTCGTTAAATATATGGTGTAGATGTGGCCTGTGTATCTCGAGCCAGTGTTATCCCATGTAACCAACAGCTTTCCCCCACACTACAGATTTGCCTTTTCTTTTCCTAAAAGTGCTGAGGCCATTTTTATATAAATGAAACTCATATTTTCATTGCGTGTTTTCAGAATTCTCCCACAGACTGAGAGCTAAAGATGATGATACATCAAGTCACGGATCATTAAGGAATAATGCGACTTGAGCCAGGTTGCCTCCTGGAGTAGGGAATGTTGAAATGGGAGCCAATAATCAGCTTGTGGCTTTCCAAAGGTCCATGTCTGTGGTTCACTGCTATTTTGCATGGGGGGAAAATGGAGGAGGAGAAACCCTGACTTTCATTTCTTAAAACATGTTGTTTATTAGGCTCCTTCCATTGTACAGAGAACTTTGCAAATATAAATCTCAATAGCTGGTCACTATGGTAGATAGGATGTAGACAGTCCTCTTGCTAGAGCAGGCAAGGACAAGGTGAATTCAGATTGGTTTTCCTGTAACACAGGGTTGCCTAACCACCAGGTGTTGGACCAACTGGTATGGCTAATAGCCAAGGATAAGTGGGAGGGGGTGTAATTAGTTCAGCAGCATCTGGAGGGCCACAGTTTAGGGGCCCTTGCTTAAAAATGCTCTCCAAGACATTGTTTCTTCTAAAAAAAATACAAGCCAGTTGTAAATTCTTCTGATCCCCACTTATAAATTGTGTGTTTGTGTGGTCTGACTCAAACATGCAAACAGAAGTGTGGGGACCGCTTACAGTGCAATCACAGTGAGGCCAGTTGTGTGGATGAATATTGTACAGGCACAGCTCACTTACTCTGTGTTAAGATTTTCTACTATATGGTGTTTCCATAGTCTGTAGTAATGCAAATGTTGTTGTTTTTTCCTGCCACACATTTTAATTTGTGATAGAGGCATCATCAAGTAGGACGCCTTCCCCACATTTCCCACAAGTTGCTTATCTGCATTCATCTTGTGAAACAGCTGACAATGTCGTTTTCAAAGCTACCACAAACCCACTTTCCCCCTGCCTCAAGGCTACTGAGTTTTCCTTTGGGGAGTCTGGTTTTTTAGCTGAAAGGCAGCTTAGAAATGTAATGGATGAACAAGTCACCTGATTTTATCTGTTATCAGTAAATACCCACAATCTAATGAGATTGCGTTGTCCATTGGACCTTGACTACAAAGTCAGGCTACAGACTCCACACGTAAGTGTTAGGTTTGTTAACTGGATTATATGCAACACAGGAAATATAGAATATTCTGATGTGTGCCTGCTGTTTATATAGGGGAACCTTATCTACAGACACATTCATTTGCACCTCTAAAAAGGCTGGCGTTGGGGCTATTTGAAAAAACAACACAAACGCAAACCTGGGTTTACCACAGTAGGGTTGATCAACACAACAGCAACGTTCGGGTAGCCGAGCTCCCCGATAAGCATATTTGGACTATGCATTTGTATTTTTATACTTTTAGGTCAACTCTTAAAACATCTAAGACTTGTTCCCCTAAGGGTGTGAAGTTGGCCTTAACATATTACTGCAAACAGATGCAATGATTCCTCTAGACATGGGCTGAACTGTGTTCTATGCAGAACTCCACATGTAACATATACACATCCTTACATGAACATATACACATCCTTAGCATGTACTGCAGCATCTGAAATTCAGCATATGCTTGTATTTTCTAGGCCAGCAACACATGGGAGAGGGCCAGGGGAGATTGTGGTGGGCCTCCGAGGATAAGATTCCCAAAACATTCAACTGTGCCAACACCAAAACATATAATTCCTTGTTTTCCATATTAAAGAGACAAACAAAGCATCATACATCTGTTTTGTTCTAATGTGCCCATCAGTACACTTTCCTGATGTATAACAACAACTAAACTCCCTTGGTGGTCATATCATGTATGTTTTCTCTCTGTTCTACAAGGGATGTAAAGTTTCCTAAAATCATCTTTCCACTGTTTATCCAACTGACTACATCATTTTACAGAATGTTGCCTTTAATTATTAAAAAGCACTTTATTCACTATCTTCATTCAATGTCCCTTGGGAAGGATGATACTAAAAGGCTAACCTGAGTGTAATGGAGCTTCTGCATTACATTTGTTGTAAATTTATGCACTATCGACAAATTTCTGCTCATGGTTTGCTCGAGGTGCTTTTATCCTCGCCCCTGCCCCGTGTGATATATATATATATATATATATATATATATATATATATATATTTACCAGTATATCCCTCCTCTTCATGTTTCGTGGACATTCTTAGCCATTGTTTAGCTCCTGGCTTGTGTGGATCTCAGAATTCCAGATGTGTGCAAGCGTTCTGGTTCTCTGAAGAAAGGAAATATAGTCATTTTAATGACATAATCATTGAGAGTCCCAAGTTGTGCTGGTAGATAAACACAGGAATGAGAAAGCAGTAAAACAACACAACAGCCCCCAAGAGAGACATCTGAGGGCAGCATATTCCATCAGTAGGAAGCAATGACTAAATGGACATTGCTGAAATTAAGCAATAAGTAAGAAATATGAGGGTAGTTGTCTGTCACAAGCAGCTCCCACTACTAGCAAAGAATTTTCTCTTCTGAGCTCTAGCAATCCCTGAGTCTCTTCCCTTTTTGCTTGCTTTCCACAAAGGTATACATAATGATTTGAAAAAAAATATCCATGCTATATAAAGTCATCTGAACTCAACAATCAACAGTAATATTTTGCTACGTTCTGACATCCTAGCCTGGCTACGTTATAAGAAGGACAAAGACAACAACCTTAATCAGTACAGTTGGGCATTTCTCGGCTTTAGTTTATGAAACTGGAGGGGTTAAATTTTAATCATTTGCAATGGGGTTGAAATTTAAGAATAGACTTGATAATTTGGTTCTGCAGCCTGGCTGAACGCAGCATACAGACAAAATGTTAACAACTTTATTTAATGGGATTTGTGTCCCAATCCCTCGTCACGAGCGATTCCCGGGGCAGATCCCGACAGTAGGAAAAAAGAACATAACAATAAAATGGAGTGAAAAACAAATCAGCAGACCCATCTGCCATCTTACCCCCAATATATTCAGAAGACCTATTCAAAAGCCTGGAGGAAGAGAACAGCTGTCAGCTGGCACTGAAAATTAGGCAAAGAAGTGCAATTCAAGCAGGGGCTCAACCAGGGTACTAGGGTGCTTGTGAGAAACAGAGGAAGTGTAGGTTGCAGAACCAGGGGAAGAGAAAAGAAGAGGGGGAAATTATTCCTGTGTAAACAGGTGGCGCTGTGGGTTAAACCACAAAGCCTAGGGCAGGCATCCCCAAACTGCAGCCCTCCAGATGTTTTGGCCTACAACTCCCACTAACAGGACTAGTGGTCAGGGATGATGGGAATTGTAGTCCAAAACCTCTGGAGGGCCGAAGTTTGGGGATGCCTGGCCTAGGACTTGCCGATCAGAAGGTCGGCAGTTCAAATCCCCGCAATGGGGTGAGCTCCCGTTGTTCGGTCCCTCCTCCTGCCCACCTAGCAGTTCGAAAGCACATCAAAGTGCAAGTAGATAAATAGGTACCGCTCCGTCGGGAAGGTAAACGGTGTTTCCGTACGCTGCTCTGGTTCACCAGAAGTGGCTTAGTCATGCTGACCACATGACCTGGAAGCTGTACGCCAGCTCCCTCGGCCAATAAAGCGAGATGAGCGCCGCAACCCCAGAGTCGGTCACGACTGGACCGAATGGTCAGGGGTCCCTTTAACTTTTAAACATGCAAGGGTGAATGAAAAGTATTGTACCTAAGAGAGTGGGGAGGATGATTCTTGCCCCACCCACCACCAGCCCCAACTAAAGATTATCCCTGGGCAAAAGCTATCTTCAGCATTAAAAAGTTTTACGCTGATAAGTTAGGTTTCTAAACTTTTCTATCCAACTTATTATATTTATGATGATGCAAATAGTTGCAGCGACTGCTGCTGCAGATAAGCTACCGGTATTAGTAAAATAAAAAAAGGAAAAGAGAGGACCAGCTGTTCTTTAGTTTTATGTTTTCCTCACTGTTAATGCACACATTTTCCACAGCAGTCATAATATTGCTAAGAATGATACTAATGTGCCAATAATAAGAAAATGTTTACGCAACCTCCAGATAAAAATTAACTGCTAGAATCACTCTACAGTCTTTCGTGCAGCCAGTTAGAACCTGTCCTCAGATTTCAAATGCAACTATCCTACATAGTACAAATACTTTTTGAAGGTTTTTAAAATATATATATATATAAAGTTTTCAAGAAAAATGATGCTGAACAATAAAGACAAAACAACAATGACTGTAAGGGGCACATTGTTACAGCTGAAATGAAAGAAACAGAAGGTTCAGCGTATTTTGCAGACATCAAAATAAAATAGATTTCGCAAATGGGAATTTTGGAAGTAAAAATCACATATTGATAAGATGACCTCGCCAGATAGAGACGTGTTGTTGGGGGCCAATGCAGAGCAATCTTTTTATTTATAAAGTGTATAAATAGAGACCACATGACATCAAAACGGTAACCCCTCTTAAAACCCTCCCGAGATGGATTAAATGCTCAGACAAGGCCACACCCTCTCAAACCATTTATTCCTAGAGGGATCTGATGCAGACATCCAATGTCTGGCGATTCCCATTCAATTAAAAATACTGACATAATATCACACATAGATTAGTTTTCTTCATAGAAAGGTTTGTACAGAGTTTCTACATAGGAAAGTTTCCATGTAAAACTGATCAGGCACTCTGCAGTCCTAAGCCAAATTAACTGGGCCTGGAAGTAAGCCTACTAAATTCAACTGAACTTTCATTCGAGGAAACATGCGAAGCATTTCACTGAAAATTACTAGTTGCAACATGGTGTAATTCTGCTTTTTGAAAAAAGCTCCTTTTTACAAATAGCTTGCGGTACTCAGATAAACCTGGAAGTTTCATGTTGCTGATGGCATGTGGAGTTTAAATCTGATAATTTAAAATACTCATGGTAGGGCCAACCAGCTGTAAAGAGACGCTTGAAAACAGTGGATCCCTAGGGAAATCGTGTCTTGTTTTACATTTGTTGGCAGCATAGAGGGGTTTAAAGATGCCAGATCTCTCTCTTTCCCTCCCTCCCTTCACAGATACAAACCTCAGGCTCTCAGCTTCCTATCAAGTGTGGCACTATTTTTAAAAATGGATGGAATTCTAGAAATAGCTGTCAGGAAAGACAGAAAGTTCATGATCGTTGCAAAGAAAAGAAAAAACTAAAAGCAAACCTAAAACAATGGAGACAATTCAGCTCTTTATGCTTTTTGGAAACACAATTCTGTTGTTTTTAGTGTGCAAAACCACTTTCACAGATCTTTGATGGATACTGTAGGTTGTATATGGGCATGCTGTTAAAAGCTTTCCCACCATCCCTGTGCAAGTATTGATATTCCTATTTTACAGGTGGTAATACTGAAATACGCTGGTGGCGCTGTGGGTTAGACCACAGAGCCTAGGGCTTGCCGATGAGAAGGTCGGCGGTTCAAATCCCCGCAATGGGGTGAGCTCCTGTTGTTGGGTCCCTGCTCCTGACAACGTAGCAGTTCGAAAGCACGTCAAAGTGCAAGTGGATAAATAGGTACCACTCCAGCAGGAAGGTAAACAGTGTTTCTGTGTGCTGCTCTGGTTCGCCAGAAGCGGCTTAGTCATGCTGGCCACATGACCCGGAAGCTGTACGCCGGCTCCCTCGGCCAATAAAGCGAGATGAGCGCCGCAACCCCAGAGTCGTCCGCGACTGGACCTAATGGTCAGGGGTCCCTTTACCTTTAATACTGAAATAGAGGGCTTGTTCACATTACCCCCTTAGAGCACAGTGAATTTGTCCCCTCCCATACATTTCACAGCTCTTTCCCTTCATCCATTTCTGTTTGTGTTCACACCAGGGTGTGTGTGTTTACACCAAGCATTCACACATTGGCTAGGCAGGAGGTTTGAGAAACAGCATGGCATACCTTACCGTAGTATTTTGTAACAAAGTGCAGGCTACATATGCATTTTGGATAACATGTGAATGTGGTTAAAACCCGGCGCTGGAAATGCAGTGAACGCAGACAGCCATAGTTGCTCAGTAAATAGCCCAAAATTATGAAGCCCCCCCCCCCAAGTCAGAGGCCACCATATTTGCCCTAATCCAGCAGTGAGTTATGAGCTGTTAAATCCATTAGTGATCTTAAACACACCCAACTCTACACCCGTTTGTGCTCAGTGGGTTTTCCCCCCTTTGCTTTTTCTGATCGTTTAAATTTAAAACAAGAACCATTCTTTATAATCCAGCAAAATGCAAGAATACATATATAAAATAAGCCCATGGTTAAGGAACAATCTATCCTCCCTTAGTCATCTATTTTCTGATAATTTTCCTCTTTTTATAACACAAAATATCTCAATACGTTACCATCTGATTTCTATTTAAATAACTCAACCCAAATACTGTTCAATTTAGTTCAGCATTATTCAAATAATATTCATTATTCATAAAACAATAGCATCTCAAAATAGCAAAACAGTCTCTGCTCATCCACTGGCATGCAGGATTATTCAATACAGGGAACATTTATCTATGCTCCAACTGCAGTATATTATTCCGTGTTTCTGCTGATTATCGTTTTGTTACACTTGCTAATTTTTAGACCATTTATATCAGAACAATCGTTCAGTGCCTCCAAGCAGTAAGTGGCTAGTGGCATGTAATATTTTAGTATTTAATTTGTTAAGGGAGTTCATCACTCAGGTTTGTTATTCAATAATGCAATGCTGGATTCTTCTCCCCTCCCTCCATCTTTCCGATGGAATAGTTTCCAATTTTCAACCAAGCACAACTCCTCCTTCAAATCTAAATGCATTTCTTCTATGCCATGAGGTCTCCCGCCATTCTTCTCCCTTCCCCCTGCAACAGAATAGAAATATGATAAGAATGCTGTTAAGTTTTTAGCTGAAAAAAACACCCACCCACCCTGTGTGAAACTGACTGAAGCCCAAATACTCAAGGAATATGAGCCTAGAGCTATGAGGTGTGGTAACTTGAAATGTCAGGCAGGCCCAGCCATTGATTTGGCTGTATCCTCGGAATAAGAAATAAAAGCTATGTGGCATCTAGGTCATGGGTAGGCAAACTAAGGCCTGGGGGCCGGATCCGGCCCAATTGCCTTCTAAATCCGGCCCGCAGACGGTCCAGGAATCAGTGTGTAGAGTACATGAGTAGAATGTGTCCTTTTATGTGAAATGCATTCTGGGTTATTTGTGGGGCCTGCCTGGTGTTTTTACATGAGTAGAATATGTGCTTTTATTTAAAATGCACCTCTGGGTTATTTGTGGGGCATAGGAATTTGTTCATTTTTTTTTCAAAAATATAGTCCGGCCCCCCACAAGGTCTGAGGGACAGTAGACTGGTCCCCTGCTGAAAAAGTTTGCTGAACCCGATCTAGATAGTAAAAGCTGAAATGGTATATTAGCAAATATTGCCAAACGGCACATTAGAATCAACAACACAGGTGCCAATTCACACGTCACACATGATTAGTGTGTGCCCTGAATGTTGAAAAGCACTAGGGCGGAGATTATGCAAAGTCATCAGAAAGTTCTCTGGTGTTTGATCTGTGATGACTCATTCACACATGCAAGTGGCCACTCAAGGCTACAGCCATCAAGCAACCATACATCTGTGAACCAGCTGTAGAATCCAAGCAATTCAGGACCCCTCCAGACATCCTTTTAATGGAGCATTCATCATCATTTGTGCTCACGATGTTATCATGGCCATTATACACAGTTAATGTTTATCAATACCATTTGCACCTGCAAAAGATTTGGAGCAGTCATACTGCTTCATCTGAAATAGGCTTATGTCTTGTAGTTTCCTGCTGAAATCCTGCAACTTTCTACAGTGGGCTGTCCGACTTTCATGGAATCATAGAACTGCAGAGTTGGAAAGGACCCAAAGGGTCATCTAGTCCAACTTTCTGCAATGCAGGAATCCTGTCCAGTGCTGTCCCTTGGGTCATTGAACTATTGCACAATAATGGCCCTCTAGACAGGGACGCGGGTGGCGCTGTGGTTTAAACCACAGAGCCTAAGGCTTGCCGATTAGAAGGTCGGCGGTTCGAATCCCCGTGACAGAGTGAGCTCCCATTGCTTGGTCCCTGCTCCTGCCAACCTAGCAGTTCGAAAGCACGTCAAAGTGCAAGTAGATAAATAGGTACCGCTCTGGCGGGAAGGTAAACTGCGTTTCCGTGTGCTGCTCTGGTTCGCCAGAAGCGGCTTTGCCATGCTGGCCACATGACATGAGCTGTACGCCGGCTCCCTCAGCCAATAATGCGAGATGAGCGTGCAACCCCAGAGTCGGTCACGACTGGATCTAATGGTCAGGGGTCCCTTTACCTTTAGACAGCAATAATGCTGGGGAACCATAATAAAGCAGAATTAGTGTGTGGATGGTCCAGTATAAATCCACCACTGATGCACTATTATTGCATCAATAGCATATTGCAGAATACAGATGCAAAAAATGGTAAAAGAAATGGTAAAAGCAGCTCTACATTTGCATTTGAGGGGTTTGCAGAGAGCAAGTCGGGGGAACTGAGCGGTGTTTTGGGGAAGGGAGTTGGATGCTGTTAAGGTGGAGTGTGTCAGGGACATGGCATGCAGGAAAGCAATTTTAAAACTGCGTGGTTAGCTCCCATTCAGTCAGTTGGTTGGAGGGCATGACAAGATGAGCCTCAGTAGCTCAACTTGTGGAGGGCTGTAACCTGTACCAGTGCGGCACCCAAAATCATTGCATGGTGAGGGGGGAAATATGAAGAGCATTTGTTCGTTAGCTAGTTCAGTTATCATAGAATCATAGGGCCGGAAGGATCCTATGCACACCAAAAGCTGTGGAGTGACGATATATTTTCCTTCTCGCCACAATACTCTTGGCAATGTATATTTGAGGGAGTTAAATAACAATGAGTCCAGTTTTGTTCTTGGTTCCCTGCTTCACATGCTGATTTCTCGAAGCACACATTACGACATTGGCATGGGAAGGAGCCATTGCTGGTAGGTGAGATTTACTCCAAATCTTTCTGAACAGACACATATTATCCAGTAGCAACCAACCTATACAGCAGAAGGAGGCAGCAGGAGCATGGCACCCATCAGATGTTTTGGACTACAACTCCCATCATTCCTAAGTACTGACTATGCTGGCTGGGGAGGATGGGAGTTCTAGTCCGAAACATCTGAAGGGCGAATCTGCCCCTAGTATAGAGCGACACAAGCACAGAGTAAAAGCAAACAAAATGGCCTCAGGTGCCAAACAATTTAAAGGACTATTTAGCAAAGCAAACCAGATAGTGCAAACTAGCGTGTCATAAGCGAAATCAAAACGTTTCCATCATGTAAAGTGGAGAGGTTTGGTTGGTGCAGTTTTTCCTGTCATAAAAAAGATGAATAAATCTGTAAGGCTGATTATTAGTAGTGACATTTGACAAGAAATGTGTTGTTGTTGTTGTTGTTGTTGTTGTTGTTGTTCTAATCTACCACAAAGACATTTCTGATATCTACATATTGTGGGGTTTCAACTATTACCTGACTGGGATTATAATCGTTCTTGAATGGAAAGCCTTTTCAGCAGATGTAACTAACTAGATGTAAATATTCCACAGGAGGCTGCACACCCTTTGACTCTGTTACCACCACCCATAAGTCATAACTCTTCCCCGTGTCTTAATCTGAAACCATTCTTTACATGGTGTGCTATTACTTCATGGGGTGTTTTAGCAGTACCCACACAGAGGGCATTGTCAAGGGAAAAAGAGGGCAAGAAAGGGGTGAAGAGAGGTCAGAGGGGGCAAAGTACAGCTCCGCTCCCCAGTGGCAATCCCCAGCTGCCTTCAAATCCCTCAAGGACATGAGGCCAGCTGTCAGAACGGACTCTTCACCCTCTGACCTCATCTGACTGATCATTTTGCCTCCTGCCATTTTTCTCCTACCTCAGCTACGATTTCGCTAACTTGTAGTGCTCGAGCAGTGCAAGCAGTGATCTTAATTGGGTCTCGCCTGTGCCGTATAAAGCAATATAATGTGACATTCCAAACCCCATAGACAGAAAGAGTCTATTTTTCACTTTTACTACTGCCAGCCACATGCTTTACGGTGAGTTTTAAGTGTCTTGTTAAATAAATATCACTAGCAAGACCCCGTGTACCGATCTCGGCTCTTTGAGCACCTATGTGTGCATTGTGTTCCATTTCCATGCGGTTCCTACATCTGATATTTCATAAATTTGTTTCCATGAGGCCAATATATGTAGAATGTTCTGAATGTAGAAAACTGCTTTAAGGTGCCTGGCAAGTCTGTTCTGATGAACTTGAATAATTAAAACACATTAAAACACACACTTTTTTCCCTTCTCTCAGTACTCAGAGTATATTATTTATACAATACCTATCTACCCTCTTAAAATGGGTCTCTTCAAGTGTCTGATAGAGTGGGCTCTGGCCCATGAACTCCTAATACTAAAATAAATGTGTTTTGTTTCTTCATTTTTCCTAAAAGCAGATCAGCCATAAGGAAAGCACACAATTTTTCTACTTTCTCTCCCACACGTCCCCAAAATACAAATGCACACACATGTTTCAGTTTCTGTCTCAATTCTTTTTTACTGCGTACTTGAAGACAGGAATAGCAAACATGGCAATGACTGGAAGCATCCAAGAACTCTGAGGAAATTTTGCCCTTAAACACATGGGCAAATTGCTAATGCTATATCTATCTATCTATCTATCTATCTATATCTATCTATCTATCTATCTATCTATCTATCTATCTATCTATCTATCTATCTATCTATAATCTATCATCTATCATCTATCATCTATCATCTATCATCTATCTATCATCTTCACTTCAGGCTATTTAAGCAAACAGAAATTTAAATGAACATATTCCAAAGTAGCTGTGTTAGTGTCTTGCAGCAAAAACAACAGAGTCTTGTGGCACCTTAAAGACAAAGACGTTGATTAAGCTGTAACCTTTGGTGGATATGCATCTGATGAGGTGGAAATGTAATCCACAAAAGTTTATGCCACAGTAAATTCTGTGGCATCTCAACTATTAACAAATTTGCTATGGCATAAACTCTTTGTTCTTTTAAAAATACATAGGCTACTTTTCAGTATTTCTTGTAGAATCTCTGTAACACCAGCAATGTCAAGAAATAATTGAGCTTTATTTACCGGTAGTTCTCTGTCTACTAAAGTCCTCAGTGTAGCACCCATATTGGGGGGAAAACATATAGAACTCTCAACCCTGCTCAGTCTTCTCTAAGCAAATGACTCTGCCTTTCGGCCACTAGGTGGCAACAGCATAAACCTGAGACTTCCCCGCCTTGTCTGTCTTTGCTCCGCCCTCTTCACACCTCTTCAGGTTCTGGGAGACCAGCGGGGAACTGGTTGCCACAAGGTGGGGAGCCTGGCTTCTTCACCAGCCTAACTCATTGCTGTCTCTTGACCCCCCCCCCCAGCCTCTGCTTCTGCCTCTGTTCCTGGACTGCTCTCTGCCACAGCCTCTCCCTGCTCATTAAACCCTGTTACCTATTCAGCTTCCAACACCTCCTCCTCCCAGTCTGCTCCCACTTCTCCCTCTGACCACTCATTGTTGCGCCACCATCGATCCCCCGGCTGTGAGACATCTACCCTTGGGGGTTCCCCAGTTGCTGCCTTCCACCACTCCTCTGCATTCAGCCAGTCCATGACAATAGATAGTCATGAGTTTAAGGGGGGAGGAAGTAGGCCGTATGAGAGATCCTTCTAACCCCTGGATCCAGCAAGTGTTAAAATATAAGCCAGGTTTCCTTTCTGTGTTGAGGTGATAGCCTGGGTGATGGGCCATTAAGAGAACAAAGGAAAGGGGCTAAATGGGTGGTGCCCCTCCCCCAACTTATGGTTAGTTAGAAGAACGAAGCAGAGTTTTATTTAGAGTTGAGTTGCAGTAGAAATAAAGTAGAAATAAAGCAACAAGCTAGAGAGAGAATCCGAGGCTGTGGCTATGAGGAAAAACAAGACCCTTTTGAGATATTAATGCTGTGAACTCCTGGACCGGGGTATATATAGATATATGGATAGGGTTCGTGCATTCAGCACTAATTGCTGAGTTGGAATAATGAATGGAAAGGTGTCAAGTGATTTATAGGCATGTGTGAAAGAGACCAAAATGGCCTGCTACAGCATGTGTGAAGTTCCTCTATTTTTTATGTATTACGTGATGTGATACCCAATGATGCATAAGCTTTATCTGTGCTTGATCTCTGATGGCTGCTTCGCACATAGAAGCAAGTACCTGATGCTGTGGACATCAGACGATGGAAATTCATGTGTGAATACATGCTCAGGCAAGCTTCTTGTCTCCAGGTTAGGTTTTAATGCAAATAGTCTGTTTTCCTTAATCACCTGGGACCTTCTCAACCTCAACCTTGCTAAAAATTGCCAGTATGAACATTCATATTTTATCTTGTGTGAAGATGGATCTCTCAATCTCTCTCTTGTGGGAAGAACTGAGACAACTGGAAAGCAGAGAGCTGCATTTTCTTCCATTATTGGAAGTTAAGATGATTCCCCAAGGACCTATGAGTACCTTCATACTTTATCTTGAACTTCTTCACTGTTAACATTTTTTTTTAGTTTTCAAAACAATTATAGGATCAGCACCGATAGCATTTCACTATGGCTCTGGCTATTCTGATGATCCACACTAGTGAAGTAGTGGTTTTAAGCAGCTGTTAATGTGCATTTACGCCACAGCCAGACCTACTATCAAGCAGAGTGAGGCATGCACTGAAAAGTGTGGGGTAACACTTGCTTGATGCAACATCGTCTAATCTCTCCACAGACAAGTTAGGGTGAATGATAGTTAAATAGCCGATGTTGTCCAAACACTTTGCAAACAAATCAGGCTGAATGTCATCTGGAAGCAACCATAGTCTAACCACTGGGTAAGCTTTGTGCGAGCAAATCAGTAAAATGGTCATCTGGGGGCTCAGCTACATTAGCAAAAGAGAACATTATAAATGCGTTATAACACTGTGACACCAGATGGCGCTGTAGAGCTGAAATCAGAACTCTATGAAATTTTACATTGTGTAAAGATGATTTGCAATGAAACGCAGAGGGAAAGACAGGAGGAAGTCAAACCAAAATGTTAGGGAAATAAGAAGGGAAATTATGATTTTCATGTGTATTTGTAGTGTTGTTGTTGTTGTTGTTGTGTTATTTTTTGTTTTTGTTATGTCTGTTTTATATTGAATTGTGTAAAACCCAATAAATATTACTTTAAAAAAAGAAAGAAATTTTACATTGTGAGCTTTAAAACGTTTTTTTCAGAGCATTTTCAGAATGTTTTTTTTATAGTTGTGTAGATGTAGTTTGGGACAGCCTCTATATTTTTCTGTAGAATATATTTTTGAATTTGTGTGCATTATTGCAACACCCTTTGGCTATGAGCAATAAAAGTTTGACAGTAACCCAACGTTTACATTTGCTTCTGTTGGTGGCAGTTTTTTTCATCCACAAACCAGGAGCTGATTTCCATTTGCTCTGATTCAGTGGTAAAGAGTGGGTTTTCAGGGGAAAGCTCTGGAGCAAAAAGAAGAGTGCTTGGACATGGAACTATAAAGTGTGACCCATGTCTGGAAAGCACAGGGGAAAGTTAAGTGTGGACAAGCCCTCTGACTGTGCTGTGCTATAGTATCCTAGGAGCAAAATCTTTACCGTGTAGCAAGTTTGCATATTATGCTCACTATTTCAATCTCCCTCTTAGCTAGAAGCCCAGACTTTCTGCTCTCCTTCTGTGCAGTCAAAGGAAAAGTGATCTTCTCTGTTGGATTGAGTTTAAGAAATCCTTTGACGAGGCCAAGGAAAAAAGGAAATTGCATCTTGACTTTTGGTTCAGGTCCAAAAATGTCTAAAGCCAACACAGGTTCTAGTTATTTCCAGGCTGGATACTACAATTTTTACTACAGGTGTAGCCAATTTGATACCTACCAGGGGTTGCTCCCATCAGCCCCTGTCAGGATGGCCAATGGTGAGGAACGATAAAGAGTTGTAGCCCAGCTACAATTGGAGGGCACCACATTGTCCACCTCTGCTTTCCTGTATTACTACAGATTTCCATAGCAACCACATCAATAAAAAGGAGGCCATGTTGTATTCATATAAAATTTACCATGATACCATTATGAATATTGTTCTGTCCCAGTCCCAGAAATGCATATCTGGCTAGGCTGCAATGCCTATAAACTCAGAGCTAGCATACAGAGACAAATAGAATTCATAAATGTAAGACGTTGCTAATGCTAACACACCTGGATGCAGTTAAACACTTGTAGATGTAAAATTATAATTGACAATGCTGTATATTGTGGGAAATATTTCTGCCTTTTTTCTTTTGATTTGACAAGTGGCAGACTAGAGCACAAAATTTAACTTTGCAGCTCCCTGCAACATTTCTTAAAGTATAGCATTTGGATAGATTTCAGCTGGTTGTATTTTTTCTTGGTGGCGCTTATAAAAGGAACTATGGGAGGCTGCGGGTTAGAGAGCTTCCTTAGAGTAGCTATGGGTTTGTATATGTGCACGTACAGCTCCTTTAAAGTATTAACATTTACAGATGTTGAAAAGTATTATTGACCCTTTTACACTCATTGGCTCATGATGACTTTTCAGTGATGAAAAAAATGTACTACAGCTATTGGACATTTAGCCATCATTGGTGGGCTCAGATAGACCATAAAGAAATCATTTGTGCTGTGGATTATTTGGAGCTGTGCCCTTAACAAGAACTGTTGCGGAAATGGAGAGGATTTAAAGGTAGTGCAATTTGACATGGCTTGGTCACAAAGAAGGGGGTGAAGAAGGCACCAAAACAGCAGCCAGTTGGAACTGCAAAATTCATCATCCTGGAGTGTCTCTGTCACCAACAGATACTGACAAAGAGAGTACAAGATGAAGTCACATTCCCTTTCCTCCGAAGGTAAAGGTAAAGGGACCCCTGACCATTAGGTCCAGTCGTGACCGACTCTGGGGTTGCGGCGCTCATCTCGCATTATTGGCTGAGGGAGCTGGCGTACAGCTTCCAGGTCATGTGGCCAGCATGACTAAGCCGCTTCTGGCGAACCAGAGCAGCACACGGAAACGCCGTTTACCTTCCCGCTGCAGCGGTACCTATTTATCTACTTGCACTTTGACGTGCTTTCAAACTGCTAGGTGGGCAGGAGTTGGGACCGAGCAACGGGAGCTCACCCCGTCATGGGGATTTGAACCGCCGACCTTCTGATCGGCAAGCCCTAGGCTCTGTGGTTTAACCCTCCTACACCACACTAAAAGAGTAGACAACGAAAGTGTGCTTGCAGCACAGTGTAAGAAGTGAGGAAGTCTCACCCCTTTGCTTTGGTAATGTGGGTAAACATTTTCAAGCTCACACAATGGGTCGGTTCCATACCTCTTCATCTTCCTGATAAATTATGTGAAAGGGGACTCTTTTTGGGGGGAAATGGTTTCGTGAAACACTCTTCCCATTTTGCCTCCACTCTATTCAGCATGCATTCACTCATGATACTTCTGTGTGTAGTCTTCTTTTGCATTTCATGTCAAGATTCTGGGGAACTCTTGTTATTAAGTACTGCAGAAAAGACCTGCTGATGCTTATTGGCTGCAATCATTGTTTCCACAGCCATTTCAGAACACTGCACAAAACCAAGTTGGGAGGTTCTCTCTGTGAGTGATTTGAAGAGGTTTTCTGCAGTGAGTGATGATGAATGTAATTGTGGAGTTCTGGAGTGGTTTTGTCTTTGCTTGAACTCTAAAGTAGATTCACTTTGAACTCTTGAGATTAAATTTTCAGAAAGTCAGACATTTTACTTTGAATTGCTCGGGATTTTCTCTCTGAGCCACAGAAGTGTTCTTGAAATTTCTATTCTTCCTATTTTCTTTTAAAGTAATTGTTTAAAAATCACTTTTCTGAAATAGGATTGTTTCACTGTACAATATGGACATGCATTTAGTGTCATGGTTACTCCTCGCAATAGGCTCTCTGTTTTATTGTAAAAGCAATTATTGCACCCAAAGATGTTATGCTTCCACTGATATTTTTTTTTCAGATGAAGCAAACTGTGCACAAAATTTAAAATAAAATCATTGGTTACTTTTGTGTCCACAGGGGTAGATGCCACACAGCTGCTATCCAGCAAACATGGCAAAAGGAAATAAAAAAATAAAAATCTATTTTTCAACAGATTTTCTGCACAATTGGCATGCTGAGAAGGGTGGAGATCAGAGAATACACATCTGGAAGAAGATTTGTATTTTCCAAATACTAGAAGTAGCCCACCCACCATCCCTAGCACTTTATCCTCAAGAATTCCAGACATTTTTTTAAAGTCCTTTCCAAAAGTTGGAGGATAACTTACTTATAACTCCATCCTGAGGGTTGGAGATAGACTCTTTAAAATAATAATAATAATAATAATAATAATAATAATAATAATAGTCGGAATCAGAGTTAAACTGTGTTAAAGAAATGCTCCATGTCTAGGAAATAACTTGACAGATGTGCTCAAATTACCTCCGGTAATGTTGAGTGGAAGCATTTAAATCCTGATTGCACCCAAAATGTAATGCATGATGCTTATGAAGCTTTTATAGCTGACATATAGACTGTTACCTGACGACACCTTTTCCAACTATCTAGAGATCATTCAGCTAATGCACTTGGAAAAGGCAAAATTAGAGGTAGTAGAAAGTCATTAAACTAGAAATTATATAGATTGCCTGGGCCTTTACAGATTTTTATATATATATATATATATATAATTACTCTAATGTCTCTACAAATGTCAGCCTGCTCCTCTCCACTCTTTATTCCAGTTATTTGCACTTTCTTCTTCCTCCTTGACTAGCAACAGTGCCTGTTCTGACTATGATCCCTTTCAAAGAAAGGAGTAACATGGCGACAGTTATGGGACCAGTTGACATGTTAGGGTTGCTATGGGGAGATGGCTGCTTTAAAATGATATACGTAGAAGAGGCTGCTGATATCTGGTGAGCCTCTGGTGTGTAGCCACCCACTATCTAGACCAGGCATCCCCAAACTTCGGCCCTCCAGATGTTTTAGACTACAATTCCCATCATCCCTGACCACTGGTCCTGTTAGCTAGGGATCATGGAAGTTGTAGGCCAAAACATCTGGAGGGCCGCAGTTTGGGGATGCCTGATCTAGACTAAGCAATGGTCTCCACACCATGGCAAACCTCCAAAGCAGAAATGACTCACCCCACATGCAAACATGAGCTCAGCTGGCTACTTAAAGTTGTGGATTACATTTTCTTCTTGAAAACTGCCTTCCATTTTCAGCCCATTTTAGGTTCTCCTGAAATATTTGCCTCAGTTCATTTGGATTTAAATTACGGGAGTCTCTGCTGAAGCGCAGTCGCATCCCAGTGTCACTCTAAACTCTTGCGATTACATACCGGTGGCACCAATCTAATGCCGTTTGAGGGGTTCCCACCCCACATGACTTTTTGTACTGGCACACAGTGGCATGAGTAACTCATGCATCACATCACATAACATGAGTCCATTTATCACACTGAATCTTTCAATCCTGAACTGGGCCATAACATTGTTCTTCACAGAAGCTGCTTACAAAAAAAAATGTAGTCAGTGGCAACAGACTCTTTACGCAGCAATGGCAACAATATATTTTTCAGCAAAAAAATGTCTATTAATGTTTTATTTTTTCCTGGGAGGTAGGCACATGCAGCAGACCATCATGGCTGACTGAAATTTGCTGCTTGGAGGTCCTTTGGATAATATCCCATGTCATTTTACGCAGCAAAATTCAAGCACTGTGAGAGCTTGTATCTGCCCTCATGTAAACCAATCCTCTGAGAAATTAAAAGATTGAGGCCACTAGTTCGATGCTATATTGAGTTATCGTAGCTTAATTCAGAGGTGCTAAGCAAGTTTTGCAAAACCCCAATGAAACTGTTAGGTATTTCCACCAGCCCTTGGCTGATGTGGGGAGAGAATTCTACTGATACCTATATAAAGCTCCAGAGAATTCTTTTTTTAAAAAAAGAAATGGCATATTGTGGAGGGTCAATAAAACACTACTCCTTTTCTTTTTTTTAATGAACAAATATATGTATGAAAAAGGAATGGGCAAAATACTGCTTGTAAAATGTTTAAGGCGAATTAAATTGCTTACACATGCTCTGAACACAGCGTTGCCATGGTTTCCTGTGTCAGGAGAGGGGGGGGGAGTAGAAGCTACATATCCCTTTGTAACAGTGATTATGAAAAAGAAATGCAGGCCACACAGAGAAAAGGAATTTGGGTGTTTCAATCACGTCGCTCCTGGAGAACGTTAATAGCAAGTATTGACAGATAGAAAAGTCCTGGTTCCTATGCCAGCTTGCAGTGTTTGAGAATAATATCTTCTGTCACACAGGACACGACTTCAGAACCGCTGCAATTCAGGATGTTGTTTGGCCTCTGATGGAAGGAAGTGTTATTCCAGGAAGGAGCTTCAGGATATCCTACAAGCTACTTCCCAGAATAGATCTAGATGAGTAAATGACAAGAGGCCACACATAATGCCCCGGGAAGGGTCGCCGGTCTAGGGGAGATTTGGATAAACAAAGCGAAAGGCAAGATTAGTCTGTTTGGAATGCAGTCACGAAAAATGACACTAGGACAAAGGAGCATCTGGTGGCTATTCATGGGAAGACACGCCAGCAAATCCAACCAACGTCTTAAGGCAAATGATCAAGAAATAGCCTATCATGGGTGAAACTGAAAAGTGGACTTCCTCACACTTCTGTTGCATCCACACCAAACATTTAAAGCACATGGCCTTCCCCCCCAAAAGATCCTGGGAATTGTGGTTTACCCCCTCATAGAGTCACAATTCCCAACGCCCTTAACAAACTACAGCACCCAGAATTGTTAGGTCACGTGCTTTAGATGTATGGTGCATGCCTCCCAACATTTTCATCCCCAAAATTGGGGTGTCAGGAGGGACACGCCTTCCGGTCCGGCAGCCTGGCAATCATCTGCAGGATCGTCCCAGAGCGTTGGGAGGAAGATGCTCTGGTGTGACCCTGCTGACGAGTGCCAGAGCGCCTGACCAAAAAACGGGACATTCTGGGATCCAAACAGAAGCCAGAATTGGCTTCTGTGATCTGGGATGTCCCGCTTAAAACGGGACACTTGTGGGGTAGGATGGTGCAGTTTGCCTTGAGACGAAGGAATTTCTACTGCTTCCATGTGAATATTCCCTTTGCAGGCTGAGTGCTGGGTGTCTGGATCAAAACCATGATGTGGGAATCGAAAAGGGGGAGGGGTTTCCCATTTCCTTACATCATGAGCACTGTCCTGTGGACACTCACACTGATATCTTTCAGACAACACTCCTAATCACATTCACATGGGAAATCTTTGTGGCTGGGGGGACCCGGCCAGATGGGCAGGGTACAAATAATAAATTATTATTATTGTTGTTGTTGTTGTTGTTGTTGTTGTTATTATTATTATTATTATTATTATTATTATTATTATTATTGAACTCTCAGTTCAGCAGTGCATTTGGCTTGAAGGTTGGGCCCTGCAACATCTCTGAAACAGGAGTGCTTCCTCAATATACAGTGGTACCTCCGGTTGTGAACAGGATCTGTTCCAGAGGTCCGGCCAGATCCTGAGGTTTTCGCAACCCAAGGATCACTGTTCTGTGCATATGTGCGGCAGTAGACCGCTTCTGCTCATGCACGTGCAACAAAACCCAGTCAAGTACTTCCAGGTTTGCCACTTTCACAACCTCAAGTTAACCCGAGGGCTACGTAACCAGAGGTGTTACTGTATATGTTTGCAAACTAATAAAAAAAATGCCATTGGAGCATTTCTAGTGGAATTTTAAATTGAAAGGGACTGCATTTATGGAGACACACATGCATATAGATATAGATATGTGCTGTAAGCTCTTCTGGGAGCCTTTTTCACTGAAAAACATGGAGGGGAATTAAATAAATAAAAGGATCTGGTTGTTGCTCTTGGTACCTAAATAATTTTTTCCCAGCTTTTCATATTGCCCCCCAAAATATGAAAGTTTTTGCCACAGCTGATCCTTGGAAGAATGGGAAAGCTAGCTTCCATTTAAAATCAGTTCCCCTGTTCAGCCAGGCAATCAGTTGCAGTCAAAATGTCCAAAACAGTACCTCTTGCTGCATGCACACTTCACTCACACAAAAATTGTTGCTGTTCCCTGCCTTAGTCCACCCATCAGACTTCATCTGCGCCTTTACCTTGCCCCACCTATAATACCAGATAATAGCTTTAGCTCAGTTCTCATTACATCTGAACACCCCTTAGAATTCCAGACAGAAGCATCTGTTGTCCTTGAGCACTCTCTATCCACCCATGGCAAGAAGCTTTTAGACATTACTGCTTTTACACGCAACCGTGGCAGGGAAAATCTTGCGAACGGTGTTAATACCTCTGAGCGCCAATGACCAGAGCATAACCATGCAAGGTGGTAGAGGGAATCAGGCACGTTGAGTAGGCACTCTCAGTGCTTGAAACACTAAAGTGCTCCGTTGATTTGGGGGGGGGGGGGAGAGAGTAAGAAGCAAGGTGGCTGCCCACCTCTCTTTTGGATTTATAAAGCCTTGTAAAACAGGCCTGTCTTTGGGTGGGTGTTTGCAGGGGGCTAACAGACCCTTGCTTCTCTACCATTCTGAGCCACAGCCAAGTCAAATGTGTTTCCCCCTAAAGTGGAAAGTTGCAGGCATAGCAATTACTGAAGAATTGGCTGTCACTGGGTTGAAGGACTGGAAAATGGATAGGTTCCAGTTTTTCCTCTCCATTTCCCCAGCCTTCTCCCGATACCCTGCAAAGGCCAAACGGTGAGTTGAAGGACTGGGCAAAGTGTCAAACAAAATGTTGTGTCTGACATTAAGCAGGGCTTGACACTTGCGAGGGGAGATTGTGGCACACCTCGTTCTAACTCTATTAGGCAAATTAACTTCATTAACAAGTATGCATGTTTTGTGGTTCATTAAATTGGAACTGCTCTCTAGATCCAGACTAAATGAACTTTTCTTTTTTTTTGTGGGTAAGGAAAATTACATTTGTTGCCAAGTATATGATTTGAATTAAGCCCTTGTCTGAACTCAAGTGCCAGAGGCGAGAGTTGAAACCTACATTAAATGTATTCGCAGCAAAAGGTGGGACTCCTCCCCTCCCCCAATAATGAAACAATGAAAACAAACCAACCACAATATATTTTCTGCTTGTAATGTTTATACACTGCAGTATATCTCCCATGGACCAAACACTTGCAATAATAGCCACAGCATGCTTAGGTGCACTTACTGCGCCTACTGCAGACTTGAAATAGGGATTAAATAAATACACAGAGGATGCATGCAAATCACAAGAGATTTGCTCGACAGAACAAAGGAGTTGAGAGTAAGTCGGGGGGGGAAGGGTAGTCAAAGCCCAATCTGAGTCATTTTCAGTGTACAGTGTTAGCATTGGTAAGGCTCTTCTGCAGCCTGGAGGATGTGGCGTTTGAAAACAACAAACCCAATCTTTCAGTCCTGTAGCTTCTGGAAGACTGCTCCATGGTCCATAGGATACATCAGATCTCCTGCTCCAAGGTGGCATGTTGGGTGGGGGGAGAGATCAGGCCTTGGGGAGTTAGATTTCATGCCAGATTCCCCCTATCTGCTTATGCAGCAAATGTTCATTGTCTTTGCCTGACCCACATCAAAGCTCTGGCATCAGTAGGGCTGGGGGTGGCTTGGAAGCGTGCCCGGCGAGGACCCAGGAAGCCATGGATCTGAAGGATCAACAACCTACCCAGTTCCTCAGAATGCCTCCAAGACAGAAAGTTACACCAACCCCGGAACTGGTTTAATTAATAGGAAAAATGAGAAGGAAATAATGTTGTTTTCAAGAAGCCTGGAAAAAGATGGAGAGGTACCATAAGTGCTCCTCCATCGTAGCTTGATGGGAGTTGTAATCTAGTCTTAGAGAATCACAGGTTCCCTGTCCTAGTACTATTTATCAAGGTCAAGCTAGAGCCATGGGCAGTCGTATCTGGAATTACCATAATCCATGGTCAACCATATTTGGAACTCAGAACTTGTAGTAGGAGTTTTCTAGTCTAGAACCCTTGCATTCAGTTGCTGGAACATGAGTAGGATCTGAGGCAAAATAAGACCCAGTTGATGGAGCTCTTTCTACCAAGAAGCTCAGTTGGTGCCTATATTGGTGTCTTTCTGGTGTCCAGAATATATTTAATCTTCCCAGGTTTTTACTTTTTTTCATCTTAGTCTTAACATTAGGTAGTTTTATCACCTGATACTTAACTGCTTTTTTTTCTTTGCTGGTTTGTTTGTTGCTTTATGGTTTTAACCCTACTTTTATTGAAAACATGCCTGGCACATTTATTTCAGTAGTAGTAATTTAATTATTTATAAATAATAAATTTATATTTATTACAAAATATATAATATTCTGGGCGGCTCCCAACAGAATATTAAAACCACGATAAAACATCAAATATTAAAAACTTCCTTAAATAGGGCTGGCTTCAGATGTCTTCTTAAGATAGTTGTTTATTTCCTTGACATTTGATGAGAGGGCACTCCACAGGGCGGGTGCCACTACCAAGAAGGCCCTCTGCCTGTTAGTTACTAGTTAGTTGCTATTGTATTTCACCTTTTCCACTGTGGCACTGACCAGATCTAGACCTGCTTAATTTCAACAAGGCTGAAATGTGCCTCCATGTCAGATAGTCTAAAATAAAAAAATTCCTTCCAGTAGCACCTTAGAGACCAACTACCATAAGTTTGTTCTTGGTATGAGCTTTCGTGTGCATGCACACTTCTTCAGATAGTCTAAAAGATAGCATTGAAATCTGATTAGATATATAGGTAGAATACTGATGCAGCTGGATTGACCAGCTGAAGAGATAAGTGCAAGCTCCTATTATATCTACCTGGCCTGGCCTGGCCTGGCCTGGCCAATCCTGAGGGTTCATACTGACTGCCAATCATAGGGGCCTGGCCAATACTATTCATCCTTGTTCCCTTTTGTGCCCAAAGAAGGCTCTAAGGCCCAAATGTGTGCAATCCTCTGTAATTTTCAAGAATTCATCTTGCCTGCAGACTTGGGCAGATGCAAAGAAATAATCCTTTATTGTTTATGCCAAGTTTACTAACGGGTTTATTCTTTGAGTACCATATCATTCTCCCATATGCCCTCAATGTGCAGATTGTATTTTTGAATCCGTCACTCTGCAAACGTATAGATTTCCATTTCTTATAATGTTGTTCTAAAACAAGCTCAATACCTGATTTATACAGAGACAAGTGCTTGGCTGGAACTGTATCAGCGCTTAATGAATGTACATGTTAGTCCATTAATAAGAAGTGAGCGGCCTCTTGTATCATACTGAACTTCAACTAAGAATTGTTGCAGGGTATGGGCTGTTCATATTTATGCTTCTCGTGGCATTACATTAGCTAGACCATTGATTTTCTCTGACTTGGGACATTTAAGTCTATTGTAAGCATGTCAAACACTTTGAATATCAGGAACATCAACACAGCAGAATATTCAGTTATATCCAAACTTAGTTTTGCTTAGAGTAGACCCACAGAAATGAGTAGACATGACTAATGATGTGTGCCAAACCATAACTAGAAGTCAAATGCATTTTGACCTCCAAGAGTTCTTCTTCATTGGTCAAGGAATATGTAACACTATATTTGTCACCCAAAGTTAGCAGTTGATGGATCTCTATATATACGAGGTGAGTTGACCCGTAATCAATGCAAAACAAAGTAATACATAGTCAATATAAATTCCTAACAAAACTAAGAACCCTAGTCTGGTGTTGGGAGAGGGGAATTAAAACTCAATAATCATATCCACAAGGCTACTTATGCATGCATGGTAAACATTAAGCTGATATTTTAAAATGCTGCTTTTCTACTAGTGCCCAATCTGAAGTATACTTTCCTAATATAATGCAGATCACGTATATAGGATCCAACCAAGAAACTGCATGGGTGATCTTTTATTGGCATTTCATGGTTCCCAGTCCAACAGGGATTCCACACACAGAAGTCTCTTTGGCATGTAGAATACAGTAGCCTACTTAATCGTGGTACGTGTGTCAAGTTTGATTTCATAGCATAATAATGTTATAGTTGCACTGTTTATATTACAGTTAAGAGCTAAGCTTTAACTCTAATTAAAACCTGGCTTCCTGCCAACTACACTGAAAACTATATCAAGCATAGGACCAAGTGAACTAATTAAAACATTAACCGGCATCGCAGCCTTGTATATTAACAGTCCTGATCACAGTTCTATTAGCATGTTTTAAATTTTAATTGTGTTCATCCTCACAGAAACCCCATGAGCTGTTCAGGCAAATGCTCTCACACATCAGCCATATGGCTCCATGATGTCATGGCTGTTGGCCACACCCACAGGCAGCTGTGCATTCAGCATCAATATGAAAGTGGGCCTATATGTAGGGGCATGGCCAATCAAAATTTCCACTCCCAAAGAGAAGTCCTGCAAATCCTCTTTCAAATTGTTGTTGAATGCTTGGCTGCTGGGCCAGTGCAGTTTGGCATTGAAGAGGTATGTCTTGCACATGCAATGACACTCTTCATCTTTTTGGAATAAATCAGTTCAGTTGAATGGAGTTCACTGAACTATTTCAAAATCTCCGAACTACACCTGAAAGTAGTTCCTACAAATGTCAGGTGAACTAAAGGTGAATTGAGATAATTTGAGTGCAGAACTTTAAACAATTCCTTCATGTTCATGTTCATTCCTGCCACACACCCCTCCCTACCTGCAAGGCCCCAGAATGTTAGCTTTCATTATTTTATTTTAAAGTCAATTAGGCATTGATAAAGAAAGACAGAAAGCAACACCTGGAGGCAGTGTTCTATGGCTTATTAGGCAGATAGAGAGGCACTGCTGATGCTAAGGTTGCTTAGTCACTTATAATAATAATAATAATAATAATAATAATTTATTTATTTATACCCCGCCCATCTGGCTGGGTTTCCCCAGCCACTCTGGGCGGCTTCCAACAAAACATTAAAATACAATAATCAATCAAACATTAAAAGCTTCCCTAAACAGGGCTGCCTTGAGGTATTTTCTAAAGGTCATTTAGTTGTTTATCGCTTTGACCTCTGCTGGGAGGGCGTTCCACAGGGCAGGCACCACTACCGAGAAGGCCCTCTGCCTGGTTCCCTGTAGCTTTGCTTCTTGCAGTGAGGGAACCGCCAGAAGGCCCTCAGCGCTGGACCTCAGTGTCCGGGTAGATCGATTGGGGTGGAGACGCTCCTTCAGATATACTGGACCGAGGCCGTTTAGGGCTTTAAAGGTCAGCACCAACACTTTGAATTGTGCTCGGAAACGTACTGGGAGCCAATGTAGGTCTTTCAAGACCGGTATTATGTGGTCTCGGCGGCCGCTCCCAGTCACCAGTCTAGCTGCCACATTCTGGATTAGTTGTAGTTTCCGGGTCACCTTCAAAGGTAGCCCCATGTAGAGCGCTAAGCAGTCAGAAGGAAGGAATGCAAATCCAGCAGGAAAGTTTCTGAGCCACTATGACCTTCCCTGTTGTCTCACTTATCCATAATGTTCAGTCAATGGATCCATAGGTTTGAGTGAATAAATGATACAGCAATGCAGAAGTCGATTTGACGCAGAATGACACAGGAGTTTAATATGTCCTTCCCATTTCCAGATGGAATGCCAAAGTCCGCAGACAGGATGTGAGAGATTCGACGCAGATCATTGTCAGCTGGCTTTGTTTTCTAACAAACAAACCTAAATGAGTTGACAAGCGAAACTAGACATCACAATTGAAAAATGCATTGTTCTTTGTTTGGTTGTTTGTTTTTAAGAATCCAGCATTCTTATTCTTTGCTTGCATTTGCTTTGTTTTGTGTGCACCAGCACACCCGAGTCCTAACTGGGTGCGGGCTACGTAACTGGATTAACAATCACTGTTTATAAATATTTTAAGATGGAACAACCATGGCGCCAGGCAAAGAGCTGTGATACAAAATTGGCATGAAGACGGTGGGAACTATGGAAACCTCTAAAGGAGTGCCAAGCGGTGCCACTTTATTTCCCTCTGCCAAACTGCAACAGCTACTGCAAGTGGTTGGGACATTTCTCTCTCTCTGGCTCATTAGCAGCACAAAGCTGTTTTCGCAAGGCAAATGGGAGCCTTTTTGATATAACACTAACTTGGAAAAAGCAACAGGGTTAATTACCACTTAAAGTGTAAATGGCAAATGTCCCATGTTGGGGCTCACTCCTTGGTATGTAAAAGTTAAGAGAGAGACAAAAGACACTTCCAGTTGCTAAGAACCTTTGCTCAAGCACTGGCCCAACACTGAGGTGCTCCAGTACCATAAGCAATGTACTGCAATACGCAGAAGCGAGGATGTTTCTTTCAGCCTTTTGCCCTATTGACTCCAGAAACCTGGGGTCTCCATAGGATCATCAGGATGATCTAAGCGTGAGTTTGTCTTCACTAAAGAAGCATATGTACATACCGGTATGTTGCAAACACCTCCTGCTTTGAATCAGTGCAGCAAAGATCACTCCCTGCTAAACCCATCTGCTTGTGATACCACACTTTTGCCATTGAATATTGACTTGCTGCAGCAACATCATAGTGACAATCTCAGACCCTCCGATTGTCCCTATTTTACAGGGACAATCCCAGATTTAGAAGCTGTCCCAGTTTCTGATTTGATCTCAGAATGTCTTTCTTTTCCTTAGAATGTCACTATTTTCACTGGAGAAATGTTGGAGGATATGGCAACCCCCAAGCCAAGGAGATAAGCAACTATACAACCTTTAGAAGACATCTGAAGCAGTTCTTTTATACATTTAATGTTTTATTATGCTTTTATATATGTTGGAAGCTGCCCAAAGTGGCTGGGGCAACCCAGTCAGATGGGTGGGGTATAAATAATAACATTATTTTTGTTATTATTATGGAATAGGACGTCCCTATTCACATCAGAGAAACGCTGAATTGCTATGCTGAATCTATGCAAACGCAAATCTTATGAACAGGTTCCAAACATGCATTCCTACAGACCTGCTCTCCTTTCACAAGGAGGCTGCAACACAAACTTCAGGTTATGCCTACCAGTTCCTCCGTGCAGCAACCAGACTGGCTTTCTCCACCTCCGTGCTGGATCATCCCTCAGGATACGGATCCTGTCTGTACAGTGAACAGGTTTTGCTTTTAGGAAGCAATTCTGCACCTAGCACCATGCAAATGGGTAAACAGATTGTCTATATTCATCGATCCCCTGCTGGAACTTGAGGGTCCATGCATTTACTATTAGACCGGTTCTTGCTGTTATAAGCATCCTAGTTAGAAAATGAAATGCAGTTATTTGTTGCTCTGGCCATTACATTCATGCTAGGTATTGTGTGAATTTTACCAGTCCAGCAAGCGGTAAAGGGGTCGCTATTTTCCCCCAATGTTTACTGATTCCACATGTCATGAAATCAATCCCAGGTGCTCCCTTGTTCATCAGTTATTATTTTACTAGATGCACAGTACGCCGTTTTATTCATGACTGTATCACCGTTAGCACTGTGGGGTTCTGCGCTATTTTTTCCAGCAGAGCTGCCCATGTAATAAATGACAGGCCTCCCAGAGAGAGTCTGATTGGAATGCATCTCCTCCGTCCAAATCAGGCAGAGTGTAGGAAGCCGGCTCACACATCCTGCAGTGTGCAATCCATTCTTCCCGAGCAATTGCTCAAGTTTCCCTTGTCAGAAGCCAACCACCTGTGGTATCTGTTTGAAAAGTACATCTAAGTTTAGAGCAGTTGTAGGAGTGCACACCCTCTGAATGAGGAGGAAGAGCAAACAGTTCGGCTGCTTTGCAGAGTTAATTTAATTCAGTGCAAAGTTGTTCCTCCTTCTGTTAACAAAAATAACATTTACCATCATAGGGGAGCACTTGAAAAAGGACTTCTTTTGCATTCTTAAGGCATTCTCCCACAAGATGGGAGGGGCTCCTTTTTCCATGCAAAGTGGCAGCGCAACCCCAGCTAGTTGCGTTTTGTTTTTTTTTAAGCAAGGCAGAGGCAGATCATAAAACAGAAACATCACAGAGGGAACATCTGCCAGCCTTCTCTGGACATTCTCTTTGGCTGCCAGTCAAAGTCACTCACTGCTTGTTATAGCGCTAACCTACTTGGATGGAGAATTTGTAAACGGCTCACCTGAAAACCAGACCGTGATACAGTACTGTACATTAAAAGCATGGCTAATTAACATGCTTGGGACTGGTGTCTTTTTATTTCGAAAAAGGAGTTGCACTGGTGGTCAACCCAGATCTGAACCATGGCACAGGTGAGAGGGTTTAAAGCTTTCCCCCATGGAAATTTCCTGACAGTCACCCCACCCCCACTGCAATATCTCCTGCTGGAAAAGAAATAATTTGCAGTTCTGATTTTCCATACCACTGCTCAGCCAACATTAACAGTGCAAGCCTATGTATATCAGTGGCACTTGCCCACAGGCTACACGTGCATAGCACTGCTGCCTAAGCAAGCCTTTGGCTGTTGACACTGGATTTGAAAAGTCCATTTGTCACAAGCACAGAGCAGTCCCGGGTTTTAAAAAAGTAAAACAAAAAATGGGCAGCCACAGAGGACGGGTTACAACTGTGCGAAGCAAATGGGGTTATTCTCTAAGCATTTACTGTATAAACATGATGTTCATGACTGGAGCTCGTTCTCGTTCTGCGCAACCTCAGCCTATAACTGTAGATGTTGGTACCAAAGTGCTGCTCGCTGTGGTTAACATTGCCAGGCAGCAGCCCACCCAGCTTGTTATTTATTTAAAATATTTTTAGCTTACCCTTCATAAAACTGCTCAGGGCAGGGAAACAACAACTCCTTCTAACTAACTAAACAATACACACAATGAAATAATTTCTCTGTACCAGGAGAGCAAATGCAAAATACTTCCTGCATGGTTGGGTACAGCTAGTTGCCTGTGACTGCAATCCTAACCCTACTTGCTTGTGTTATGAGTTGGGCAAGGTCATTCTAGATGATGTCCTGAGTCCCTTCCAGTTATTAGAATCCTCTTATCTGTAGGGGTAGAGTGTATGAGAGCAAGCTTGCCAAACTCGTCCCTTTGTCTAGGCAATGGCATTGGCTGATTAATTAAGAACCATAATCAACATAACCACACCACAGAAGTTGTTCGGTGTCATAAAAATGGGTGGTCCTCTCTCCCCTTCCTCACAGCTAACTGCTAGGTAGGAGAACAAAAGTCAGAGAGTTGTGTGTGAGCAAGCTGGAAACCAAAGCTCAGACTAATGGAGAAGGAAGATCTGCCCGGGCGTTAATGCTGTGGGCCCTTCCATCTTATGTTCCAGTTGTATACATGTGTAAAAACAACCCTATGTCCTAAAGACACCACAGTCTCTGTCAGCTTTCATTCTAAGGAACCGGAACCCCTGGGATCTCTTGCAACACGGAGAATGGAGCGGCATGTACCACCAGGGAGTAAGCCCTACTTAATAGAACTTGCTCCTGAACAGACATGAGGATTGTGCAGTACAACTATAAAAAACACAGGCACCTAACATCATAGAGCATTGAGGAAAGGAGGTCTTTTTATAGGACTTTTCCTTTCTTCATAGTGTTTGCATGTCGTGTGTGCAGGAATCTCTTACAATCCGGTTTCACAAGTATCTCACAGGGGTTGTTGCAAACAGTGCAATGCAAAGTATGTTTGCTCAGAAATAAGCCAAGTTCAACATAATTCATTAGGTGCGTTTAGGATCTGAATTTCTGAGCATAACCTTTTCCACAGAGTATGTGTGCTCACGGCGATTCCCCTCTGCAAATACAATGAGAACCAAATACAATCTTGGAAGGCGCTGATGTATTTCACCTTTCTAATACGTAGATATAACCTGCATAAAAAGACAAGATATTTTTGATTGGATAGTACTGTCTCCATTGGAAGGTACTTTTAATTACAGTATATACACAATTTCCCTCTTTGGAACTGTACATAGTGGCAGTTCCAGAGGAGAAATGATATTTAGCTGAACATCTATAGGGATTCGGGTTTTGTGAGCTGGGAAATTTTTTGAGCTAGATGGTATTTGGCTCCCTCTTGTGCTTTTTGTTTTTATGACACTTGCAATGTCCCAGCCTTCCTTCCCCGTGTTCCTTTGCCAGATGGCTATATGCTTCTTCAGTGAATGACAGAGAAGAGTCAAATCTAGCCTTGGTGTAAAAGAGCATCACAAGCCATGTATCAATACAGACTAATTTCCCATATAGATTTTCCTAGCTCATGCCGGTAGTTTCTCAAAGCAGACTAAAAATCATGGTGTTTCTGTGTTATAAAGGTAGGTAAAGGGACCCCTGACCATTAGGTCCAGTCGTGTCCGACTCTGGGGTTGCAGCGCTCATCTCGCTCTATAGGCTGAGGAGCCAGCGTTTGTCCGCAGACAGCTTCCGGGTCATGTGGCCAGCATGACAAAGCCGCTTCTGGTGAACCAGAGCAACACACGGAAACGCCGTTTACCTTCCCGCCAGAGCGGTACCTATTTATCTACTTGCACTTTGATGTGCTTTCGAACTGCTAGGTTGGCAGGAGCTAGGACCGAGCAACGGGAGCTCACCCCGTCACAGGGATTCGAACCGCCGACCTTCTGATCAGCAAGCCCTAGGCTCTGTGGTTTAACCCACAGCGCCACCTGGGCAGAGGACAAATGCAGCTGTCTACTCCAGATCCCTTAACAGCTCCAGACAGGTCTGGGAATCCCTGTACCTCCTTTCCAATGATATGATGAGTAATTAACTTGCAAATGCCCTCTATAGGGAACAGATGCAGGCAGTTGAGAGAAGATGCATTTTCTTCCGGGGGGGAATCCCCATCATATTTAAATCCCTGCAAATGCTCTGAGCCTTTTGAATTTATTGTGCTGCTTCATTGCGTATCAGGCCAATGGAGAACGTTTGACATCTGAAGACTGCCCTGTATAAGGAAGTTTTTCATGTTTGATGTTTTATTATGCTTTTATATTTGTTGGGAGCTGCTCAGAGTGGCTGGGGCAACCCAGCCAGATGGGTGGGGTACAAATAATATTATTTCTTATTATTTCTGTTGGGGACCTAAAATACCTTGCAAACTCCAATGTCCCATTTCCAACAGTCGCAGTCCTTTTCAATTGGAATCTTGATTGGAACCAATTCACACATGCAATTCATCATCATCACATATTATGAGTGACTAAATTTCAAATCAGAAACAGTATTTTTTTCTGGAGACCTACTCTAAATGAATCATAGAATCATAGAGTTGGAAGAGACCACAAGGGCCATCCAGTCCAACCCCCTGCCAAGCAGGAAACACCATCAAAGCATTCCTGATAGGTGGCTGTCAAGCCTCTGCTTAAAGACCTCCAAAGAAGGAGACTCCACCACACTCCTTGGCAGCAAATTCCACTGTCGAACAGCTCTTACTGTCAAGAAATGAGAGGCAGGGTGGCTGGCTCGAGACCCATATTCAGCTCCTCAACAATCTCCCTTGAAGTGACCTCCCAGCAAATCCCTTTAGTAAAACAGCACCTCCCTCCACATTTCTTTCAGCTCTGGATTAGCAGTCGGGAAAAGGGAAGGGGAAAGAGCAAAAGCCTTCCTTTAAAAGGCTGGAAGAGACCGTTGCCTGAAAACCCTGCAGAGGTCTTGCCAGTGTTGATAACTCTGGCCTGCATGAACCAATGATCAGATACTGAGACAGCTTACTTATGTTGTTGAGACTCCCATCACAACCTGTGAACATGGCCAACAGGATGGTAGGAGCTGCAAGTTCAGCAACAAGGGAAAGGGGTCCATGGGCTAACCACCTCTGCACTATAAAACTCATGGTATGAGAGATACAGCTCCAGTTTTGTTTAATTGTCGATGCACAAAAAGGACTAACGTGAAACAAATTGACCAACAGAGCCAGCTTTAATCATGATACTGAACACCAGTGTGGTGTAGTGGTTAAGAGTGGTGGACTCGTAATCTGGGGAACCGGGTTCGTGTCTCCGCTCCTCCACATGCAGCTGCTGGGTGACCTTGGGCTAGTCACACTTCTTTGAAGTCTCTCAGCCCCACTCACCTCACAGTGTTTGTTGTGGGGGAGGAAGGGAAAGGAGAATGTTAGCCGCTCTGAGACTCCTTAAAAGGTAAAGGGACCCCTGACCATTAGGTCCAGTCGTGTCCGACTCTGCGGTTGCGGCGCTCATCTCGCTTTATTGGCCGAGAGCCGGTGTACAGCTTCCGGGTCATGTGGCCAGCATGACAAAGCCGCTTCTGGCGAACCAGAGCATCGCACGGAAACGCCGTTTACCTTCCCGCCAGAGCGGTTCCTATTTATCTACTTGCACTTTGACGTGCTTTCAAACTGCTAGGTGGGCAGGAGCTGGGACCGAGCAACGGGAGCTCACCCCGTCGCAGGGATTCGAACCGCCGACCTTCTGATCAGCAAGCCCTAGGCTCTGTGGTTTAACCCACAGCGCCATCTTAGGGTAGTGATAAAGTGGAATATAAAATCCAAACTCTCTTCCTCTTCTATATACGTCATGAAGAAATCTCGTTTCCAGGTCTCATTGTCAAACACAGAAAACAGCTTTAGCTGTCTACACTAAACTATGACATCACCTTCTATATAACAGGACCACTGAAGAAAGCTCTCAAGTGAGCAGGAACTTGCTGAAAATGCTGGGTCATTTTGACCAGAGAAAAAGGCTAGGAGGAAACAAAAACTTTCAGAAAGAAAAACCGCTCTATTAAGTAGTATGTTGAAATCCTGAGGGAGACACTGAAAAGGTCACATCTATAGGCTAAAAAACCCACAAATTGCTAAACTGTTCTACTTTCACCTTTTCCGTTAGGCAGCAGCTGTCCTTTCACTGTTACTGTCAATATGTTTCAGCTCACTTTATTGTCAGTGTAGAACTAGCCATTATGGTCAACACAGTACTTCCGTCAAAAAATGAGCTTTGTGTAAAGCTCTTTCACTTTTCCTTATCACCACTTGCCCTGTGCCATTTTACCACTTCTGTTGACCACTGGTGTGGTGCAGGGGTCGTGAAACGGACGATACAACAACAACAACAACATATTTGATGGATTATTGTATTTTAATATTTTGTTGGAAGCCGCCCAGTGGCTGGGGAAGCCCAGCCAGATGGGCTGGGTATAAATAATAAATTATTATTATTAACACAACACTACCACGTGTGCATAAAATGTTACAAGCAGAGAACACAACAGAAGGTTGCCGTTTTTGGTGGCAGCTCCTGTGCCGAACATAAAATCTAGGTCTACCCTCAAGAGATCAAAATAACCAGCTGCCTATCTCCAAGGTTCTCTGGGGACATCTCCCATCATTTTGTTTACTTGTTGTGCAAACTCATAAATGTCTGAGGAGGATCCTATAATATCAATGTGTGTTGGGTATGCTAGAACCAGAACGTTTGGATACTGGCTCCTTAACATCTCACATGCACGCTTACGTCTCTGTTTCTCAGAGTTGTTGGACCTTTCATGTGACAATCTTTCTTTACGCAGAAAGCCATATAATTCTGCCAACAAGCCTTCAACCTTATCTTTTGCACGTCTTAACGGTCTGGAACCTGGTTTTGTGTTGTCACTCTCTAGATATATGGTGGTGACCTCCTCATCTATAGTAGCATAACTAGTAACACCACATTCTTTTAGACTCCTTTGGTAAAACTCGTCTCTAAATGTTCTCATGTAGCGATATGTATCTGTGTCAAGGGCAACAGTCAGTCCTTCTTCCTTGCTTGCATTTTGCACCAAATTATTTTTCAGCTCTGAGGATAATCCGCTGTTTGCCTGTCTTGTACCAGGCCTGTGATCTGATGCTTTTAGATTTCTTGCAACATGTTGTTCTGAAAGGGAATGCTTTATGTTTAATAAGATTAATAAGATATTCTTTTGGAGAGCACTGATGGCTAAAAATGGACCCTGTACACTTATTAGCCCTTTAGACTGTAATGGCCCAAAGCTCAAATTTGGGAACTTCTTCTTGAAGTCTTGCACCAGTCTTTCCAAGTTGTATTTCTCTCCAAATGGGGACAAATTGAGGATGCATGACACGCAGGTAAAAATCTAGAGTGAGAGTGAGAGAGAAGAGAGAGAGAGAGAGAGATCATAACTGAAAGGTAACACTAGACTTTTAGGTTACAGGCACCTGTGTGCATTTCTTTACACTGATGCCTTATTACACTTAAGATGAGTCCTGCTGGATCAGATGACTGCCCCATTTAGTCCAGAAGCACTATTCTCAGTGCTCTATGGAGAGATCTACTGTTATCATTATTTACACAATGACATGGACATTCACTGTGCTGTATTGTTATAATAACAACGCTGTATTCCCAGAGGGGCAGCTGTTTTAAGTTCTTTGCAGCAAAACCAGCCAGGAGTCTTGTGGCACCTTAAAAACTAACAAATGTATTAAGGCATAAGCTTTCATGGACTATAGTCCACTTCCACAGATGCATTGCGGGGGTGGAGAACTGGAGATGATAAAATCAGAAGAAAATGAAACGCAGAGTAGTGCAAATTGTGCTAATTATGTTATTAAGAGTGAATGAATGAATGAATGAATGAATGAAATGCATGCTGAACACTGCTGGACATACACACAAAAGGAAGTCTCATGGTTTCTTAGAGATGAACAGGGTGTACAGCCAGTGGGTTCCAGTCCACAAAAGTTTATAATACTTATACACTACATTATAGGCCATCTCTTCTTCAAGGAGCTCAAGGTGACACAGATGGTTTTCACCCTCTGCATTTTATCTTCACAATAACTTTTCAAGGTTGGTTAGGATTGCCCAAGGTCACCCAGTGAGTTTCACAGCCGAGTCTCAATTAGAACCCTGGTATCTAAATTCCTGGTCCATTTCTCTAACTACTATTCCACTATGGGATATATTTTGATCGAATGAGCCAGTTCAGGTTATCATGTGAGTCAAGTATTAAACCAAAATCAAACATGGTTTAGCATCTGGCCTGTTCTGAAGCTAGTACCTTGGAAGTCAAACAGGTTAGTTCCCGGACGTTTTGGATGCCGACTGTCACAAACTCGGAAGTGACTGTTCCGGTTTGCAGACTATTTTTGGAAGCTGAACATACGACGGGGTTTCCGCAGCTTTCGATTGGCTGCAGGAGCTTCCTGCAGCCAATCAGAAGCCGTGCTTTGGTTTTCGAATGGATTCCGTTCGACTTCCAAGGTACGACTGTAACCATAATTTCCTGGTTTGAACAAAGAACTCTGGCTAAGGAGAAACTTGCTAGTTTAGATTGGAGGCGTGAAGGGGCCGTGTGCAGGGGCAAAAGGTTTGTGCATATCTTGGGCTTAATAAGCAGAGATATGATCCTCCAAACACAGTTAATGTAACTGGCCCTATAGGTCACGCTGCAATGATATTCTGTGGGTCCCTGGCATGGTATAATTAGGACAGGGTAAGATTTTTTTTTCCAGATGGCAGCACATGCCTCAGTTGGACTAGGTGACCTGTAAAATCCTCACGTGTTGCATACAACAGACTGAAACCAAAGAGGGACTATTAATCACAATATGCTTATCTCAGCTGAAATTTAACAAAGAGCAAAGGTACTGACCTCCTGACAAAAAAGAGCTCCTTGGTGACACCTGCCACTTCACAACTTCCCCCACGCCCCCATTTATCTCTCTCTCTATGATATTATGTATGTGGATATATTTTTATTTAGCGTTAAGTCAGTTGGAGACCTTCAAGTGAGACGTGACTAATAAGTTTCATAAATGAATAAAATGAACAACTGCAAGGCTGGAGATTCTTAGAAGAAGAAAAGTCGACCTGGGGCAACTTACACTTTTTCCATATGGCGACACTTTCAAGGGATAACCCACAAGCAGCCTCTTGTCCTCTAGGCTGTGGTCGCCTTTCCTGAGAACATTTTCTGCATCTGAGAAGGAATTGCAGATTTTGTCTTGTAGAAAAAAGTAAAAGTCAGAATGCTTTGTTGCCAACCTGATTCCCGGAATACCTCGGTTTTGTGGGAGGAAGGGGGGGTCCCTCTCATTGGTAGTTTTCCTCTGGGATTCCTTCCCCCGCCCCCAGTGTTCGATACTTGTCTCCTGATACTTTTGCACCGCGTAAAAATTGTTCCGAGGAGAACGACGGCAGCCTGTCTCTTTAGAAGATTAATTGGCAGCAATTTTACTCCCCCCGAGGCTTAGCTGCAATTTTTTCATCTGCCAGGCAGCATACTATATGTTTCATTCTTGTGCGAGTAGTTTAAAACACCCACGCAAATGCTCTCTCTCTAAAGCCTCGCTGCATTTATGCGTCTGACGAACGGCAGGCAACCTTATACACTGTGAGAGGTTTCAAACCCAGAGTACGCCGAGCCAGGGTGTCAAGAACGCAGGAGTTTTACAGAGCGTGAATTTTGCTTTACTGTTAGGGACCCAAAATTCTAATTTCCTTCCTCTGACATTACCTCGTTCGTCTTCAAACGTTACATATGCCACTCCTTCTGTTGATGTCGGGTAGGCAACATCCTCCACATCGCCACCCTTATTCTTTGCCTTTTGAAAATGAATTGTTAATATGTCAGCCATGACGTCGTCACTTAGGAGGCCATCTGGAACACCGCAGACCACAATGGTTCTTTTTGGCTTGGCAGCTTGTGCGGCGGCCTGTGAAGAAACACAAGGGATACTGAAAGCGCCAGGTCCCCCCCCCCACTTCAGACTGTCACTAAGGAGGGATTCAGTCGCGTCCACTGCCAAATTTGAGTTTGCCCAATTAAAGTGGATGCAAGTGGTGTGGTGCAACAAACACACTCAAACACAAAGGGTGGGATTCAACATAGCGCCAAGGAGATTGCTCCGTTGGTGCAAGCTTGCTTGACTGAACAATCGCTCCGTCACATGCTGTTCTGCGGGTTCTCCTGAACCCCCAAGCAGATTTGGGGGAGACTTGGGGATGAGGATGGGGAGGGGGAGTCTTATTGTGCTAGCTTCTTATTGTGTGTCTTCATCTGGGCTTTCGTTAATGGAACTAGGTAGGACTACATGCAATAAGGGAAGCAACAAGCAGCTGTTCTACGAAGTGTGGGATAACAATTGATGAGAAGGCATATAACCTCCATCCAAAGAAATCAGGATGAATGCTGCATAAACAGCAAGTGTATTCTTATTATTCATTTGATTCAATTCAGCCCCCCACCTCTGTAAAGTGGCATAGTGATACTTGTAAATCTATGATGCCATACCACTTCCATTTTTTTTTTAAAAGAGGGGATTTTTATAGGCCTTTTAATACAGAAAGTACAAACTGCTGAGGAAATTGTATTCTCAATCAAGTCATTGCTCATATTGTTGACATGGAACGGATGTTGTGCTTCAAAGAAACATAAAATAAAACAAAATAATTAACACAGACTCCCGCTATAGACTTCATTCCACGAAATACTGAAACACAAGAGTCTCGCTGTTCTGCACACATACAATTTTCCTCAGAACTGCCTTTAGGCCTTATTCCTATTCAGAAAAAAAAATTCTTTGTTCTCATCAGTTCCAGAAAAACAGCCCATAGGACTGAGGTCCAGCGCTGACGGCCTTCTGGCGGTTCCCTCACTACGAGAAGTAAAGTTACAGAGAACCAGACATAGAGCCTTCTCGGTAGTGGCTCCCGCCCTGTGGAACACCCTCCCATCAGATGTCAAAGGAATAAACAACTATCTGACGTTTAGAAGACATCTGAAGGCAGCCCTGTTTAGGGAAGTTTTTTAAAAAATTACTGATGTTTTAATGTATTTTTAATCTCCTGTTGGAAGCCGCCCAGCGTGGCTGGGGAAACCCAGCCAGATGGGCAGGGTATAAGTAATAAATTATTATTATTATTATTATTATTATTATTATTACTAGTAAATTAAGCCCGTTGAAAAACGGGCGGGGGCTAGAAGATAATGCCGGCGCTTCCTGGGCGGATCGGTCAGTCACCGCGGGAGCAGTCACAGCTGCTGCTCCCGCGGTGACTGAGCGATCCGCCGAGGGAGCGCGGGCTCCTGCCGAGGGAGTGTCGGCTCCTGGAGCTGCCTGTCAGCACGGACGGTCAGCCTCAGGAGCCGGCGCTCCCTCGGCGGATCGCTCAGTCACTGCGGGAGCAGACTGCTCCCGCGGTGACTGAGCGATCCGCCGAGGGAGCGCCGGCTCCTGGAGCTGCCTGTCAGCACGGACGGTCAGCCTCAGGAGCCGGCGCTCCCTCAGCGGATCGCTCAGTCACCGCTGAGCGATCCGCCGAGGGAGCGCCGCTGCCGCCGAGGGAGTGGCGGCTCCTGGAGCTGCCTGTCCGTGCTGCTTGAAAGCAGCACGGACGGGCAGCCTCAGGAGCCGGCGCTCCCTCGGCGGATCGCTCAGAGAGGAGAGCGGCGCGAGCTCCGTGCGAGGCAGCGGCGCTGCCCCAACTGAGACGCGCGTGCGCCGCCACTGCCTCTCGGACACGCCCCCCTCTCCCGTCGTCCAATCCGTGTATCACTGGAACGCACGCGCACTTGCGAATTCCTGTGACACACGGAAAGTGGTACGTACGGACACAGGCTCTTTATTATATAGGATTATTATTATTATTATTATTTTAATGTAGCCATGAAACAGGATGGTCTCACTCTGCAAGAGTAGCACATAGTTTCAACACTGAATGAACTAATCCCTGGCTACTTTTCTAAAAAGTGTACCTACCAGCTGCTTTTCTACCCAAAGGCATCAAACAAACAAATTGAAAACCATGGTGAAATAAAACAGTCTTTAGAGATGATGATGATGATAAACTATGGTGGCTAAAGATGTCTCACGTTGGGTGAGGAGTTTCACGGCTTAGGCAACACTATAGGCCTTACTCTATAACAGAAAATTGTACCTCAGACAGTAGTTAGACACCAAATATTTGGTTGGTTTGCAAAGGGGAGTCAGATTATTATTATTATTATTATTATTATTATTATTATTATAGCAGTAAATTTCACCATTCCCCATCAGGAGTGACATGGCTTTAGTATGTATGGAGGAGCAGATCATTTTGTACATAATTTGGTGTGCCAGTGTTGAGACGATGATAGGAAGAACTGTCAATAATTGCTGACATCTTGCAACCTAAACTAGCTTTGCATCAAATCTCTGTACAATGCACTTAATGTCTATTCCTTGGGTTCCTGCTTCAGAAAGGAGACAGGGTAGCGCAGTTGTGCTACAGCCTGCAAGCACTGCTGTAGGAGGGCTCTTTTTAAAAAATATATATTAAAAAATGACAATAAATCAGAACTATGATTACCATCACTGTCTCCTATTTCTAAAAGGAGTGAAGAAACAGACTCAAACAGACAACTCAGCAACCTTATCCGCAAACTTTTAATCCAAGACGACGAAAGGACTATTTTTAACACACTTCATGCTAAATAGTGCTGGAAGCAATCACTTATGCAATGGCCTTTATATCCCTTTCTCCTAAAGCACTGCAGAATGAACCGAATCTTCTTTATCGTGCGCTTGCAGAATGGAAATTGCAGAATGCACAAAAAAGTATACATTTCCTACAAAAGGGACATAAAACTTTTGATTCCGGAGTATGCTAAAGCTACCCAATATTAGAAGCGTTGGGAAAGGAAGCAGGTTTTTTTTTTTTTTAATCACAGGTTTTTATGGGCATTTCCTTTCTATACCCTAAAACCCCCTCTTAGAAAAATAGCTTTCCCTCCTCCCCCACTGCTGTTGTCTGGCAGCTGACAGAAGAAAATTAGGCTGCTTTTAATTTTTCCCTCTCTGAGAAATATATTTATGCCAGTCAGAAAACCAGGGTGTCCAAGGTGAATGCTAGAAACGGCTGTAATCAATTGTTGCTGTTGGCATCCGTCTGTCTCAAGAGACAATGGAGTGCGCTTCCAGGGGTGAAGTCAAACCACTGTGTTAGCAGCTCCAAAGTGGCCTACCTGGGGCCACAGGTGAGAGCTGAGTGCAGGGTGGGGACCAAAGGTGGAACAACTACCTCAGAAGGAGCACTCCATGCCCCCACCAGAGGTACTACCCCTACCCATATACCCTGAACAAAATAAAATAAAAAAAATTCCTTCCAGTAGCACCTTAGAGACCAACTAAGTTTGTTCTTTAACTGGAACCATATACCCTGGGTTTTCAAATAAAGCTAGCATATTCCACACATAGGTTCGTTTGTCCTGCGATATCTTGATGCCTGCCATGCAGGACTCCAGGGGTCTGCCAGCCTTTTACTGGCTTTCTATTGAAAGTCAAGCATCCGGTCCTCATGCCTGTGGGGGGAAAAGCTGACAGAAAGATTCCTTTCTCACTTCTCCATGTAGCTCATGTGCTTGGGCGCACAAGTTGGGCACAAAAAGTCTACTGCCACACATCCTTGGCCCTCCACCTCCATGCAGGGACCCAGATGGCTCAATGGCACATTCTCCTCATCTCTGGCCCCATCCCTTACCTTGGGAATGATGGAAAGGCGGACAGACAAACAGACGGAAGGACGGAACCCCATCAGATCATACCAGAGGACTCGGCTCAGCTATACTCTGATCTGGCAATCCTCAAAGTCAGAGAAGCCAGAGGGATGGGAAAACTAGTCTGCCAGGCTTGACATACCCACCTTATCCACTCTCTCTCCAATAAGCAAGCAAACTCTACAATGTAGTGCACATACATTCCAGTGCAAACTCTGACAAGATTTGCTGCCACTAACCATCAAAACCTACACAAGTGCAGGAATATATGACAAGCCAAAAAAATAAGCCAGGGCACATTTGAGGCAAAAAATAAATAATAAATAATCAAATCTACAGCCAGACTGGATCTACATGTCAACACCTCTCCTCCTATTACTATGCTTATCCTTTAAAAAAAGTGTGTGTGTGTGTGTGTGTGTGTGTGTGTGTGTGTGTGTGTAAACCAGCACTGGATACCCTCCTAAAATTGATGAATCCATGGGCTGAAGAAAGAATGCAAAACAGAGAAGGAAAGTTTTTGGAGCTTTCTTGAGGCAATGTAAACAAAGTGCAATAGTTCTTCAATGAGATATTCTAGGTGGAATGAAACGCCCTGCTTACCATATACTGCACTCTTCAAACTTCCCATGTGGCAGCTCTAATCTTATAAAGAGGCATAAGAAGTAGCAGTTATCTGTAGCCGACAGTCACACAGTAAAATTAGTATTAGCATTGCCATGCAATTTGTCCTTTGGGTTACTTGCGCAGCTGGAGAATGCAAATGATCCACTCTCTGCAGAGTTTGATCCAATATGCTGGAAATGTTTAAGATTGATTGCTGGTTTCTACTCTAAGTATGCGTCTGCATTAGCTGTGTTTCATGTGATCTGTACCCATAAGTACCACAAGTAGCTTGTGCAGTCCACACATCATCCTATATCCACTTGCGTCCAACTCATCTTTAGTTGAAAAGTACCTCAATGTCCAGGAATTAACTCCCATGCAACCAGTGTTCGAAACCCCCATTGTTCTAGACGTGTTTTGCAATAGGGAATTTCATTAGCGCAAGCAGTTTCTGAGCTCTGGGTGCAGTACTGCACCTAAGATTTCAGATTAAAACTGCAGAGTGGATGGAAAGGAGGACCTTTTTCTGCCTCCCCACTTCCAGCTACTCTCTGAAGACCGGAGAAGAGACCCTCTTAAGCAAATTAGAGAGGTGGGCAGGGAAAGGACTAGACCTTGTGAAAAATGAACATAATATTTTAGCTGCAGTTCCTTCATTTCCAGCTTTGTATTCTTGTGCGCCTAGACATTGTTGTTGCACCCATAACCTAGGTTTAAGGTGCCATTTAGCTCCTAGCTTTCATATCTCAGTTTCTAACACTGCATGCAACGTAAGTCTTGACATTCCACAATGTCCTTCCTCTTGGTTAACATCCCAAGATTCCTCACCCAGATTCCCCCCCCCCCCATCCCTAACAACAGAAATTTATTTCTCACACACTCCAGATACTTCCTGGTTATCAGAACTGGAGTATACCTGCACACCTTTTTCTGGAGGCGGGGCGAGGAAGCACATTGCAGCAACGTAACCTAAGGGACCAGGTGGCGCTGTGGGTTAAACCACAGGCTTGCTGATCAGAAGGTCAGCGGTTCGAATGCCTGCGACGGGGTGAGCTCCCGTTGTTCGGTCCCAGCTCCTGCCCACCTAGCAGTTCGAAAGCACGCTAAAGTGCAAGTAGATAAATAGGGACCGCTCCAGCGGGAAGGTAAACAGCGTTTCCATGCGCTGCTCTGGTTCGCCAGAAGCAGCTTTGTCATGCTGGCCACATGACCCAGAGGCTGTCTTCGGACAAACGCCGGCTCCCTCGACCTATAGAGCGAGATGAGCACGCAACCCCAGAGTCGGACACGACTGGACCTGATGGTCAGGGGTCCCTTTACCTTTACCTTTAACCTAAGTATGCAAGAATGCAGAAACACAACTACATATATATTTGTGTTGGGTTATTTTAAATGACTGCCCAGTGGGTCAGTGAGGAGCCTGAGAATAGGAAGCATATATGTACAGGGAAAGCATGCAGAGCAGGAGAAGGCAACCAGGGGCAACCCAGGAAACAAAGGACTGCAACAAACTGCCTTGTGGGTTATTGCTCTTACATATGCAAGCCACTGTGAGAATCTTTTTCCACTGAAAGCAAGAACAAAGGAATGCTAGTAGCAACTGGGATGCAGTGGTTAGCTTGCTGGGATTAGCTGGTGGAAACCCAGGTTCAAATCTCCACTCAGCAATTAAACTCACTGAATTACTTTGGAAATGTACCATCTCTCAACCTAACCTACTACACAGTGGGGCTGTGGGGCTGCAACACCACTCTGGAGTTAGTTGCAGAAAGTGTGAGATTCAAATGTGACCATTAACTCGTCGTCATCGTCATTAGCCTAAAGTTCATCAGCGATGATGGGAAATTGTTTATTGTATCCTTTATTGCCATCCATCAGAGACAGAAAGGGGGAGGTAAGGTGGCCAGGCTGCCTATGCTTCATTTCAACTCTCTAATTTAGGTTGCTTCCAGATGTGCTTATTTACCATTCAACCCGATCAGGTTGACTAAAATTTGCAAGGTTAGATGATGTCAGCTGACTTGTTTGCAGAGAGGTTATAATATGTTGCATCAAGCTATTATGATTAATATTAATAATAAAATTTGTATACTGCCCTATACCTGCAGGTCTCAAGCAACTATTACCACACAGCACCTACCGTATTTCCCCATCTCTTATTGCAAACAGTCCAGTTTTTCCAACTCTAACAGTGCAGCCTTGAATTTCCTGATATGTGAAAAAACAACCATCCCCCCCCCTTTTTTTGTTGTTGCTATTGTTAAACAATTGGGAGTCAGAAACCAATCTACCGAAAATCCCTGCAGATCCTTATCTAGCTTCTGCACAGTGCTGCAAGGGCCCTAATCTTACGTCCATAGTTTTATTGCAGTGCTTTCCAAGCCAACCTGGTACTGGGGATGGAGAGGTGTTTTAAAACCTTTTTGTATAAGCCAAGGACAGAAATATATGCAATGATCTTTTGATTCATCATGCTAGTGAAAACCCAAGTGATACTGATCACAAACAGTTGCTAAGGTAACTAAAGGCGCCTATCAAATTACCAGAGGCAATGCATGAAACCAAGAGACCCATTAAACAAAGTTTCCTGAGTGTGCGTCATAAAAATATGGAGCTGAAGGGCTCCTGGAAAATTGACTTAAGTTTCTCAACAATCTAGGTTTAAAATTAGTTTATGCAGTTGCAGATTATCATTCTACTGATCTGCGTCTAAGGTGTGATTAAAAAAAACAACCAACCCTAAGCATTTGTTAAGATGGAGCATACTCCGCCACTGGAAATCTCCCACTGGCGAACTAATGCCAGTGTAGTGGAAGAAGCAAAGATCACCAGTGCCGAAGCAACGATTCTTCAACATCCACTTCGTTGGACTGGTCATGTTGTGCGGATGCCCGATTATCGTCTTCCAAAGCAACTAGTACTCTATTCCAAACTTAAAAATGGACAGCGTAATGCTGGTGGTCAACAAAAGAGGTTTAAAGACTCTCTCAAGGCAATTTTTTTTTTTAAATGTAGTATAAACACCGAAAATTGGGAAACACGGGCACAGAACCTGTTTGGCAATTTGGTGTAGCTACAGAGGAAAGGAAATATTGGAGGGCGCCAGAGACGCGACTACTCCACCCCGGGGAAACGCTCCTGGTTCGGCGTCTTTCCAAAGAGCCATCCTCTAGGGAGCTTCAGAAAACCCAGCTTTTGCTCCACGAGTCCCCGTCAGCAAGGCAGATATAAAAAGGCAACGCTCGATCACTTGCCATAGTCGCGCAGATCTCGCCTCGCGAAGCGTTCCTCCTGCTAGAAGCGACGCTAAAACATTTGCTTTCGTTTCTGTCGGGTGTTTCCCTGAAAACTTGGGAGGCGGGTTGGCAGAGTGCATGCTGGGAAGTGTAGTTCGTTCCGGTTAGGCGAGAGAGGCAGTACGCAACTTTGTCTAGGCAGGGCAGAGGAGTCCAGAAGCCCTCGCTCGCTTTTTTGTATTATAAATGCAGGAACCGAAGGGTCTCATGCTTTCGTTAAAAGGAAAAGACGAGACGAGGGAAGCATTCGTTGCCTATCGGCGTCTTCTTTTAATTTAGAAATGTGAATAAATGAATAAACTTCCATTAATTCTCATTAAATCTTCCAAGAACTGGTTAGCTCATGCTGCTGATAACACGCAAGGATGCAGATTTCTGTCCCCTTGTGGTACAGCTGAATATTCCTGCCTTGCAGGGGGTTGGATCGAAGATCCTGTGTTGGTCCCTTCCAACTCTGCAATTCTAGGATACTTTTACAGCCATGTTGGATAGAAGTCTCGTCTAGTGTATCTCACTTCTGTCAGGCAGAAATCCAAACAGCCAAACTTTCTCCACGACTGCATGCACAGAAAAGTTGTTAAAATACTACGCTTCATGAGCCATTTATGTTCCACATCTTTTAATTCGAGGTGGGAGGTGGGCATCAGTTTAACATATCCCAGTAATTCTCTCTGTGCTCCACTTCAAATGTAATTTAATAAAAGAGGAAGGTTTGTTCCTCTGGAAAAAAATTTTTAAAAATCCAAAACTGGAATAGGAGTAACAACTGTGGGAGTATTAAATCTGAGTATGAATTTGAGCAATGTTTTGAGAGCGCAATTCTAATTTGTAGATCTACTGGCTGGGGCAGGACTAGATTTGACAGAAGGGTCTCCTCATTGTAGAACACACCAGTATGCCCACAATAAGGTCCTTATTCCAGGAGAGACAGGGTGGGTGGGTGTGTCGTGGACCCCCTGGATCCAAAACTCATTCGTTCTCCACAATAAGTCCCAGGACTAAGTCTATCAAGCCAGTTTCCCTCACGCACAAACTCAGCCTAACCTACCCCACAGGGTTGTTGAAAAGGTAAAATGGGCAGGGGGAGAACTATTGACATCACCTCAAGTTCCTTGGAGATTTTAAATGTTAACAAAATAGACATCAGCAGCAAGGAACGGCCTCGGAAAGACAAGAAATGCTCTCAGACCCCGGGGAATTATTCAGCACACAATGCGATCAAAATACGGCTCAAGCAAAAGTGTGGATGAGAACCTTTATCGTATAAGTAGCATTTGCAGAACCTAACTTGTAGGAAGTACCTTCTCTCAGGAAAAAACCACCAGAGGAAAGATGTGCATTGGTTGTTAAGATGAAAGGAAGGGATTTCAAGGACTAGAAAAATGAAGCAAGCAGAAAAAGTGCACTAAAGGGGAGAGAGAAACAGTTTTTTAGGACCCCAGGGAGTTCCTATAGTCTGGGGCCCAAGGAACTCACGCATCAATCACAATTTGGATTGCTAAAAACATTGGAAGGCAGTGGCGGCCAGGTTGACTTATTCCTTTATGATTTTATACCTCAGTTGGGCTTTACTCAGACTTTGGCTGTATGGATTATCCTTTGCTAATGAAAGTTATTCTGACAATTATTTGTAATTTAATTGGATTCTGCTTTCTACATGTATCCTATTACACGTAATGTATGACACACACACCTTATCATATCACATATATCATATGTGTGCATACACACACGAACACAAACAAACAAAAAATTAATGCAGTCCCAAGTTCATTAATTAGATTCTAGGAAGAAAGAAAACACTAGACATATATTCAAAACACACCAATTTATTATGAGTACTTATATTGTATTGACCATAACAGCAATCTAGGATCCATTATTAGCTATCTGCAATGAACCTTCGACTCTAAAGACTTCGTATATAATCAATTTACTGATCTCGTAAAGGACTCATGGTCATCTTATGTCAGCCATCATCTCTGTTGGGGCTTGTTTCCTATTGTAGCGCTAAGATCAATCGGTGATTGCCTAGTGATGCCTTCTTTACAGTCTGATGAACATAGGCAGCAAACCAATGCACACTTATTTCAGAGTAAACCCCATTTAAAACAGTGGGAGTTACTTCTAATATGTTCTTCTATCTAAGTACTTCTATCTAACATGCATAGATAGGATTCCACTATTTGTCATTACTTTTGCTGGATCAGAGAACCTTCCTATCTGTGAAAAATGACTTTTGATTTAGAAAAAAAGCAGGCACACCATCCAGTGTAATAATAATAAAAAATACAGAGCATGTTTATTGTTCTATGAAGCCCTTGGCAGAATGGAAAATAAAGTTCAACTTCATTCTCTGTCATATAACATTCTCTGCAGCATTCTCAAAGTAAGCAACTTTGGCTCCTTGTGAAACGAATTTGACATTTTCCACTTCACCGCCACCATTTCTAGGTTTCTGAAAGTGGATCGCAATCATATCTTGCACACTTTCATCATCATCCTCTTCTGCCTTGATTCCTGTTAGCAGTATGGTTCTCCTGGAAATCCCTGAATATATCTGTTAAAAGAAAAACACACCACATCTTGTGACTACAATTCTCTTTAAGGAATATATAAATTGGTGGAGTGAAAATGCTGGTATTAGCAGGTCATGTGTTCCTTCCCTTTTTTGATGTTTTAAAACAAACTATAAACCTGTACTTTTGGCTACAATCCTAACCATGTCTGCTCAGAAGTAAGTCCCATTTAATTCAGTGGGGCTTACTTCTAGTTATGCAGGCAAAACCTTTAGGCTTTAGTCCTTAAGAGCCAAGATAGTCACTTTAGATGCTCTTTGCTCTAAGCATACTTTCATTTGTTTTAAAATGTACCGTATTTTTTGCTCCATAACGCGCACTTTTTTCCTTCTAAAAAGGAAGGGGGAAAGTCTGTGCGCGTTATGGAGCGAATGCATGGTCCCTGGAGCTGAATTGCCCAGGGACCAAAAGAAGATGGAGCTTTTTCTTTTACAAAGAGAGAAGGGGGTGTTGAAAGGCTGCGCTTTACAGCTGATCAGCAAGAGATCGGGAAGAGAGATAAGGTGGCTGCAGAGAGAAAGAGATCGGGGAGAGAGATAAGGTCCTCCTGCAGAGGAGGCTGTTGGTTTCCCCAGCGACATGTGACTGGCTGATTAGATTATCTGTTTGGAAACTGTAGAAAGGGCTTTGAGCTGCTCCTTTTGCAGATGGGTCTTTTCTCCTTTGCAAAAGCTGCAGCACAACAACTTTGAGCTGCTCCTTTTGCAGATGGGTCTTTTCTCCTTTGCAAAAGCAGCAGCAGCACAACTTTGAGCTGCTCCTTTTGCAGATGGGTCTTTTCTCCTTTGCAAAAGCAGCAGCACAACAACTTTGAGCTGCTCTTTTTGCAGATGGGTCTTTTCTCCTTTGCAAAAGCAGCAGCACAACAACTTTGAGCTGCTCCTTTTGCAAATGTTTCTTTTCTCCTTTGCAAAAGCAGCAGCACAACAACAAGTTTGAGCTGATCCTTTTGCAAATGGGGCTTTTCTTCTTCCAAAAGAAGATGCACAACTTTGAACTGATCCTCAAAAAGGGGAGCTTTCCTCCTCAAAAAACTAGGTGCGCATTATGGTCCGGTGCGCGTTATGGAGCGAAAAATACGGTAAATAGTGCCATTGTGGGAGAGCTGATTTACTAGGTTTAACCCTTCCCCTTGCACCTGCCTTGGTCCAGACAAAAATCATTCTTCTGTAGCTATTTGGACTGGGAGGAAAGTAACCATTGATGCACAAAAATAATAATAAATTATTGTCTTTTTTTTGAGTGCTGCAAGTAATGCCTGTGTGTCTAATTTTAAAGGTAAACAAATTGTTGTCCTGTAGGGTTGCTAACTAGCCAGAATAGAATGTATTTACACCTTTTGGCTGCTTGTTAAAAATGGCAACCTAATTCTGTTAGGAAAAATCAATAGTAGGGCCTCGGTGAAATCACTAAAAGCAGAAGAGGGGGAAAAAGGGGCCAGCCCAAGAATCATGAAAGTGCCTTTTAGGTTCTTGGTGGAGTGTCATATGCACTTCCTTATATTCACACACGTGTTGTTGAGGATCTCAAACATGGCGTGGCAACGTTGCTAAAATCCGAGGGTTGCAAACCTATGCTTGCTTCTCAGAACGCTTCTAAGCTCTTAATTCTCACTCCCCATTACTGGACACCACAGCCTCTTTGTGATAAGTTCTGTGAAGAAAAGCATTCTCTGGAAAGTGAGACAAGTAGGCTTCAACTATTATGATTAAAATTACAAATCTATCACAGTTACCTGGAAGTAAGTGCCACTGAACTGAGTAGGACCTATTGCCAGTGAAGACTGGGATCGTGGCACGATACCTGCAATGCTTGCAAGTCTCCGTTCATTTGCTAACTGCAATCAGCCCCACGGGTATGATCCATTTACCTGAAATCTTTTCAGAGTCTTCTCTACTATAGGAGAAACCAGGACAAATTGAGTCCTTTCACCTGTACGGAAAGGGCATTTTCCACATCTCACAATGTTGTTAGCAGCTAGGAGAGAAAAACAGTAGAAATGTAATGAAGAAATACAAGTTTATCCCAAGTACTGAACTTCAGGAGCGCGGGAGAGAACCCTATTGTTTTTATACAGAAAAAAAAATCCCAAACTGCAAATTAATATTTTAAAATGTACTTTAATTGGGCAATTGTTTATTTGTACGGAACTAGTATTGATGACAAATATTGTAACCCTATGTATATTTACCTGGGATTGAGCATACTAAGACTGTAAGGTAAACGTAATGATTAAATGTCCCATTACGAGGCACCATTAGTGAACTCTTAGTCATGTCTACTCAAAAGTAGGCCCCTAAATTCAATGGGACTTGGTCTTAGGTTCAGTGTGAATACGACTGCAGCCTGAAATCAGAAGAAACAAGGGTAGCCAGAGAGTGATGCTACACTAACAGTTGTGTAGAATAAGGAATATCATGAAGATATTCAGGGACAAGCAATAACTGCTGACATTCCTGCTTCTACACCATTATTAAAGACGCAGGAGCACTTATCTCCTTGTCTTATTTGGCCACCCTGCTAGGAAATGTGCCCAAGGAGGACACAATTCAAACAGCACTCTCAAAACACACCAAGACTTACTTCTGAGTGAACATATATATTTTTATTATTCATTTCTAATGGTTTCTACCACATCTGGGGTATAAACACCCCCCTTGTTTACAGTAATATTAAAACCAAGCATCATTTTTAAAATGGTTACAGCTAGGGCAGAGGTTAAAAATGTGTACAACTGCACAACTGAATAAGAAAGATGTAAAATTGAATGGACACCAGCTTTTTCCTTCCTAGGATTAAAAAAAAAAAGGTTCACCAGTGCAGAAGAATATGATTTGGAACTGAATGCATTTCAGGTAACATTGCTACCGTAGATAGGCTGTCCAGATATCCTTTTTATTCTTAAGGCTGCAATCCTATACAAATGTGGTAGGGAATATCAGTTGAACTAAACAGGGCTACTTCTGAGTAATCCTGAAATAGACTGTGTTATAAGTCTACTAGTGCAGCAGCAGCTAGAGCTGGGGGGGGGGGGCAGGAGATAGTACTTGGTGTCAATTCATCTTAGATCACTTTTGCAACAACCAAATGATGCTCAAATCTGCAGTCAACTGAACAACGTCAAAGTAAAAGCAATGCACCTAAAAAGGGATCAGATTCTGTAAAGCTGACTTGCACAATGCTTCAGATTTACCTATTGGCTGGACAAATGTAACGAGGGCCATCTGGGACTGCTGGTCATAGGTCACATTCTGCACTTCTCCTCCCAGTTTAGCTTTGTACAAATTCAGTTCCAACTTATCTCTCGTCCATTCCGGAGGGATGTTTAGGTATGGGATGTTAGAAACATTAATCTGCTTTCTAGAGATCTTAGCATGGAGCTGCAAAACAACCCAAAATTATAGGTGTGAAATAAAAATCCAGAACTGTAGCCATGTTCATTTATAGCAGCAAAAAGGCCCAAACATATCATGACCATAGCATGGGTTTCATTGGCAAGAACCCACTCCCGATCAGCTAGACCATGGGTGGCCGAAGGTTGCAGAACTTATACTTGTTACCAAACATCACAGTGACTATCAGGCGTTAAATACATTTCTCACATATCGAGCTGAGAAGGCTTAAGTAAATAGCTCCAATATTTTGCTTCATTAGAGTATACTATGCAAAAAGTATGTTAAAAGATTTGGGCTGTAATCCTATATTTGCTTCTGTGGGAGTAAGTACCATTGAACTCAATTGTGATTACTTCTGAGTAATCAATTGTGATTACTACCTGAGAATACAGGTCTGCAATGTATATAATACAACCTGATTATGTGGAAGATTTATTCAAATACAAGTCCTGAGAGATGTGCAGAGAGAAAAAATATGAAAACTCACTGGGATTTTTTTTTTTTTAAAAAAACACATTTTACAATTATTCTTTAAAAAATAGAAGGGGGGGACACATTTCTCTATAATGTTCCTGTTTTCCCCAGGCCTTCATTTTTCTGAAAGCCCCAAGTCCAAAATATTTACCCCTTAGTAACTCTGTATAGAGGGACGTGAGTGGCGCTGTGGTCTAATCCACTGAGCCTAAGGCTTGCCGATCAGAAGGTCAGCAGTTCGAATCCCCGCAACAGGGTGAGCTCCCGTTGTTCGGTCCCAGCTCCTGCCCACCTAGCAGTTCGAAAGCACATCCAAGTGCAAGTAGATAAATAGATACCGCTCTGGCGGGAAGGTAAACAGCGTTTCCATGCGCTGCTCTGGTTCGCCAGAAGCGGCTTAGTCATGCTGGCCACATGACCCGGAAGCTGTCTGAAGACAAACGCTGGCTCCCTCGGCCTACAGAACGAGATGAGCGCCACAACCCTAGAGCCGTCTGCGACTGGACCTAATGGTCAGGGGTCCCTTTACCTTTTTTTAACTCTGTATAGAATTAACAAAACTTTTGTTTCAGAGTTCAACTCACCAACACATTAACTCTTAAAAACCACGGTCACTGACTTACCTCAAATGATACTCCCCTCTCCAGGATAACAGGCAGAGCTTTCATAGCTATCATCTTACTTTCAAAGTTCACATTATGGCAGTGTTTTTGGATCAGTCCCTGGGCAACTGAAGGAGAGCATGTTAATAGTTTTCCATGACCAAGTATAAAACTAAGGAACAAATTCATACATAAAAATTGGCCATATATACATTTGGTTTTAAAAGCTCACGGGAGTCAAGTAATCAGAAATTGCGAGGAATGGGCTTGCACAATGCCACAGAAGTTTGTGTGAAAAGGCAGGGCTGGCTAGACTATGGGTCATATCCAACCCCTAAGGAGATTTTCTCCCCCCCCCCCCGCAAAATGTATCATTTAAACAATTATTAAATAATTATTGACTCCTCCTGTTAGTCCCTAGCTGAGATGCCATGATGTCAAAAGGCGAATGTAATCCGTTCCGGAAACCCGTTTCGCTTTCGAAATGTTTGACAACTGAGGCATGGCTTCTGACTGGCTGCAGGAGCTTCCGAAAAACGTTTGAAAACCGGAACACTTACTTCTGGGTTTTCAGCGTTCGGGAGCCAAAACGTTCCAAAACGGATGCGTTTGTGAACAGAGGTTTGACTGTACTGATTTTAAATAATTTTACAGACCCACTTTATAGGTCAATGCTTCTTTCCCTGGTTCTGACATAAAGCTTAGCCATTACACTATAAATATCCTGCTGGCCCTATCAAGAGGAAGAGTGAAGCAGCTGCCTAAGGTGGCAGATTTGTGGCACCATTAAAGGGCATCTGATTGTCGGTTACTGTTATATCTTCACGGCAGGGTCATGTGGTCAATTTGCTCAACGTCTTGGCCCAGACTTGGCTGACATAAAGGAAGAAATAAGTAGCAGACTGGTAACATATTAATTAGTCCTAAGTTTTTTCCAGCCAGAAGAATGAAAGCACTTGCTTAACCCAAACTTCCTTGCTTAAAAAAATAGCATTCATATATATGAATCCACATTTCCTACCACATTCCTCTTCAAACGTGATGAGAGCTTCTCCTTGGCTTAGCCTGAATGGGATTTTTGTCGCTATGTGAAAAAGGCAGGTTATGTTCATATACATGCCCTCATCCTTGATATTCTCCAGCTGCACAAACTTCATCTTCTTCTCAGGTATGTCGTTTTTGAGCTGGTATTTTAGAAACCAAACAGAAGATGACAAGATAAAAACAATTGATGATATTGTTCATAAAAACACAGCAAAACCCAAAATGCTTTACTCATTGGATGAAATGTTTCACTGTAGGCCCCATAGTGCCTGCTTGTTCCTAAAGTTTATAACAGGACCGGGAACCTCTGGTCAGTGGCCAGTTTTGTTCAGCTTGCGGGCTTCCAACAGGTATCTGCTTGGTCACTGTGCAAAAAGGATGCTGGACTAGCTAACCCTTTGGTCTGATATAGCTGGGCTCTTTTGTTCACTGGCCGCACTCGTACAATGCACTGGTAAAAAGTTAGGAGAAATTACTACTATGCACTTAAAATTCCTACCAAAGTTGTGGGGTGGGGTGGGAGTAATGAGGGTGTTAATTTGCAGTAAACTACAAATTCAGAAATACAAGGAGGGGCACATTAGAATGGAGTTGCAATGCCTATCCAAGCATGCAGGAAAATTTGAAATCGGAATAGTTTAAAACATTGTCTCTTATGCCTTAGGCAGCCCAGTTCCAGCAACATCTTGCCCACAGTCCTGAATACAGCTATGTCCCTTTGAAGGTTAAACGATGAAATGTAAGTATTACCCGAAATCTCTGTGCAAGCTCTGCACATTTGGCTTTCTCTTCTGCAAGCCTGGCTTTAAGGACCTGAATTTCCCTTTTCAGCTCAGTATTCTTTGAATTTATTAAGGAAAGTTCCTCCTGCAGAATGTGAGAGAAGATTTAGATATCTGTCAATGGGAGGTAGCTGATGCTGGGGGGTAGAAATGGTTTTTCAAAGGTAATCGTTTTACTGAATGCCAACAACAACCAAGCAGTTAGAAATATTGCTTAATATTTACTATAAAAGTTTCCCTTGGTTTAATTTCCTACTCTCATCCACCCCCCAAGAAAAAGTATTCCTAGGTCTGAACACAGCTTCTCCTATCTGGTACCTTCCAGATGTTTTGAACTACAAGCCTCATAATCTCTGACCATTCATTGTGCTGGATGGGGCTGATAAGAATTGTAGTCAACTACATCTGGATTGTACCAGGATAGATAAGACTGCTCCAGCCCAAACAGACAAACCTTGATTATATTTAAACTTTGGAACAGCCAGCCTCTGTACTGCTTGGTTTCCTAAATTAACATTATAGAGGCCTTTTAAATGTCATAGTCACATATTGCAATTGTTTCTGTTGCTGCTCCACAGAACTCCTGTAATGCCATGTGGAAGCATTTCCAGCAATGTCCACATGGTGGCCATAATGTTTGGATGGGTCACAATATCCCTGTTGCTTGATTTTTGCTCTATTTAGTTGTTCTGTCCTTGTTTAAAGATAGTTTGTGTCTCAATCAAAAAGTATTCCAGTGCACAACGAACACTCAGATCTTAATGAGAGTGAAGATATTACTCCCACTCCCAAATCTTTTTTTTTTCTTTTTAATCTAGATCTTGATTAGCTCTCAAATCTGTTTAAATACCTCTCTTGGGACATGAACAAGAGTTTTAAAAAGTTGAGTACAGTACTCCTAAGCATGTGCAAAGTAACTTTCCTTCACTGCAAACTAACCACAACCAGCCCCCCAAATGCTGGGCTTTCAAGCCACAGAAAGGAGCAGGATTGAGGCTCCCCACATTGATTATTTTGCTATTTGCTTAAAATAATGGCAGTACAAATAGGTCCCTCTCGTTACTTGAAGGGAAAGGGCCAAAATGATGATGTGAGCAGCTGCCTCTATCTTTCACTCTATATTTTGAATTTGTAACATTTGCTGCTGACCTGCTTTAATCCACAGCAGGAAGCACTCCCCACTGCAACATTTTGACACAGGTCCTGCATAACAACAACACCTCCTCAGGATAGGGATGTAAAAAGGCAGCTAACTAATACAAATCTATATTACCTGATGCTTCTTCTGCACCATCATTCTTTCCATCAGTGCCTCGTTTTCCTGATCCTTTAGCTTTCTGAACTCATCTTGGCAGCGGGACCTCTTCTCATCGGCAGCAAGTTTCGAAAGAAGCGTTTCGGCCTTTTCCTTTTCAGCTTTGGCAACCTTCTCCTTTGCAATGCAAGAGAAGTCAAGACGGTTTTAGCGGCAGGCTTTCTAAACAAATGTGGCTGCTTGCCGCAGGCAGCAAAGGTGGAGAACCTCAGGTCTGGGGGGCTGAGTGCTTTCTCCCCCAGGGCTCTTTATCCAGCCTTTGGCCATGGGCCATACCTGTCATAGGCTCTGCTCTTCACCCTCCTTGAATGCTTTTGCCTGGCTGGAACATATTATTATAGTATTGTAATGACTCTTTGCTTGCCTGTAAGAAGAATGGAGGTGCGTAGAGCCCTCTGGCTTCTGTGGGGCTGGAATGGTGCCTGCTCTACAAAGGCAAGAGTCACGCCTATTGCTCCGCCCATTTTTGCCCCAGGTCTTGTCCATTTTTGCTTATGGCTCCTCCCACCAGTGACATGCAGCCCCTGGCTCTTCACATAGGAATGAAACCCAACCCCGGGGCTGGAAAAGGGTTCCACATAGCCTATGCATTAGGTCCATGCTGCCATTTTGAATGGCATGAAAACCTACAGAGATTTACCTCCCATTCTTGCCGTTCCCTTTCCGCCTCATTGACATGTTGGTCTGCAACTTGGCCTTCCTCAGTAGTCTACAAAACAAAAGTTAATCAAAACCAAATCTATCTATCCATTAAAGCAATAAGTCCGGTTTAATTCTCACTTCCACCGAGTGGGAGACACCTACAAATTAAAACTATAATCTTCATTTAATGGAATTGCACAAGGACCAGCTACAGAACTTACTTTGTCTTTTTCCTGTTCTCCAAGATGCTTTGTTTCATTCGCAAGTGCGCCTGGAGGCTCGCCATTCTCCATACTCTATGAAATGGTACAAATACACAATTATATACTCTGTAAATATCTGGGCCGCAAGCTTTAAGCTATTTAAAGGGAACTGCATTAGCACTTCAATAACTTACCTTTAATTTATCTGGTTCTTTAACATTTTCCGTCTCATTTACAAGTGCTCCTGTAATCTCGCTTTCCTCCATATTCTACAAACACAGTCAGAAATACATATTATGAAAAAGGGTGGGGCAAACTTTAACCTTTTAACTAGAAGATTACTCAATACAGTAAAGGGATGCCTTTGTGTTACAATGAATGCTAGAAATTAAATAAATATCGAAGTTTGCTTCTGAAGAAGCAATCCTAGAAAATTCATTAGTGTACAGTGGTACCTCGGGTTAAGGACTTAATTTGTTCCGGAGGTCCGTTCTTAACCTGAAACTGTTCTTAACCTGAAGCACCACTTTAGCTAATGGGACCTCCTGCTGCCGCTGCACCGCCAGAGCACGATTTCTGTTCTTAGCGGAGTTCTTAACCTGAAGTGTACTTAACCCGAGGTACCACTGTATGTTCTTACTTCCTTGACATACATTGGGCATCTCATTCACTTCTCTTTTTTTGCTGCTGCATCACACTGATGTTAAGCTTGTGGTATACCAAGACCCCTAGATCCTTTTCACATGTATTACTGGCAAGCCAGGTGTCCTCCATCTCATATTTGTGCAGCTGATTATTCTGGCCTAAGTGCCGAACCTTACATTAGTCACAACTGAAATTCATTTTGTCACTTTGAGTTCAGTTCTCCAATCTGTTAAGGTTATATTTAAACCTGATTTTGTCTTCAACAGTAATGGCAAACCCTCCAAGTTTGATGTCATCTGCAAATTTGATAAGGATCCGCTCAACACCATTCATCCAAGTCATTTATAAAGATGCTGATAAACAATGGGCCCAGAACAGAACCCGGCAGCACCCCAGTGATCTAAAAAATAACATCACAAAACTACATTTTCCCTAATACAATTTTTACTTGGTTATGCACTTTTCTGACAAAATAACCTTCAGTGGACATTTTTCTTATAGTAGCCCTAATTCAAGATATCATACTGAAAAGCTCTTATCCACATGTGGCACAACATAGGTTAGTGACACAAATCTGCTGAGAAAAGAACTTCTCTATATTCATTAATAGATTTTCATTCAATATGAATCATTAAAACCTAGACAGGAAAAGATCATGAGGTAATCTGTCTGTTGCCCTGTAAGTAACGGTTAAAGACATTCAGAATAATTTCCAAAGCTCTGTCCAGCCTTTTTCAAAACACCTTCCACTACTACATGACACTTAAGCAAACATTTGTTTTAGAATAAATGTAAAGAATATGAGGAGAGACTACATCTGAAAATAGAACTTTTTAAATAGCAAGGATGATGGCATAATCTGTGCATATTCATAGAGCAATTGTCATTTGAGCAGGTCTGACGTGTTAAATCCACTGGAACATGAAGTTTATTTTAACAAAACACATCCTATAGGAATATTTAATAGCAATCCAGTCAAAGCATCTCATATTCTTTACCAGTCACATTTTTTGTTTCCATACCACAGACCTATGTTGTGTTTATTTATTTTTTATTTATTAATCCAATATAAGCTCCACCTTTCACTAACAATAACAATATACAACAGTTAACTTATTAAACCTCACAATAATTTCATAATTATCTGTCAATGTATTTCTAATAATATAACCAAATCAGTAATTTTTGATATAACTGTAAAAACTACTCTACAAAGCAGGTCTCTCACACTTTCTTACTGCCTGGAAGTAAAGTTGTCATGGAGAGGGTCACTTGAATCCCCTCACATATTCAGTTAAGGCCTGAGGGGGATTGAGAGACCCTGTAATATCTTCCTGCCCCCATGCGCACCAGTCATGCATTCTGCGGTCTACTGATGTAGCCACAGAGGACTCCTGCATGTGAGAGGAGAATCATGCATATTTTTATTTTGTACACCCATGGGAATTAGTGAGCCACTCAGTTGAGCCCGAGGTGAATTCCAGCCATACAGCTAATTGAATGGCAAAAGAACTAGGAAGTTGCAGGTTGGGAAAGTGTTTCAGAGGAGCCGCTTTTACCAATATATATATCTGCCAAAGCAAGACTTTCATTGGGAATGCGCCGTACATGAAGGAAATCCAAATACTGAACAAGGTAACAGAAATTCTGCTCCCTGAATTAAGACCAATTCTGCAACCCGAATAAATCGTGCAAATATGTGTATGAGAGAGAGCTTGTGCTGCATAATTGTTTTACAATGTGGCTTAAAGCTTTCAAATAAATATTGCTCTGTGTAAATGGCCCCTTCACATGGCTTATAAAGGTGTGGCCAGCAGGAGTGCGGTGATGGCATGGCTGGTGTGGGTGGGGCAACATAAAAGACCCCCCACACACACATGTATTTAAAATACGAGATGCTTGAGTGAACCCCTCTAATATAGGAGGCAATATCTCATCATCATCTGAAGGCAGCCCTGTTCAGGGAAGTTTTTAGAAAGTGATATTGTATTGTGCTTTTACTATTTTTTGTTGGGAGCCGCCCAGAGTGGCTGGGACCACCCAGTCAGATGGGTGGCAAATAAATAATAAATCACTTTTCTTGTTTTTTGTCTGAATTGCATAAACTTCTGATTTTATGACTGCATTGTCACTACCCACCCTGAAACCTTTAGGTACCGTAGGTGATTTTGGAAGGCAAGTTGTTCTCTCTATTTTGTTTTCCTACAGCAACAACACCTAACTTTACAGGGTTAATAATGATGATGATAACAATAACAACAACAACAACATTTATACCCCGCCCATCTGGCTGGATTTCCCCAGCCACTCTTGTAAACAAACCGAGATTACTGTAAAAACAACAACAGTACTTTGTGTAGCAAAAAAATGGTATTTTGTAACTACTGCAAAACCTTCCCATCGGTAGAAATTGAGAATACCGTGTGTCATTCCCGCTGGAAACATATGTCTCAAGATAATAATTCTTACTTATTACAGGGTCAGTTTACGACCTTTCCACGCTTGCGCACTTTTCCTGCTCTCCCCTGCGGAGACGGCACTCCAGGATGGGCGAGGGGCTCCAGTCTGGGGGTTCCCCCCTCTCCCTCAAGGCTCGGGAATGGAGGAGAGGTCAGTTGCTGTATTTGGATCCCCCCCACCTCACCAGCCAGGGTTGTGGATCAGCTGCTTTGCTTTCACGCGCAGAAAGCGACCCCCCCCAAAAAAAAAAGTTAAGACGAGTCAAATTAAAACAGGGAAATGCACTTGGACCCTCTCAAATTTCGAAGATATTTCCCGAGATCGACCAGCAAAAAGCCGGAGGTGGCTTTCCTTGCTCTCTTTCCTGAAACCGGAGGCATCCACCGTCCTCCAGAGAGAGGAAACCACTTTTAGTTTCGCTTTTAAAAAAAGCAAACAACCACCACCAAGAGTTCCCCGAAGCGGGTTTGCCTGGCAGGGTTGGAAACAGGGCGCGATGGGGAGGGCGGGGGACAACGCGGCAGTTCTCCTCGCACACAGACACACAACGCACAGACTTACAGGAGCTGAGCTTTGCATCCCCGGCTACAAAGGGAGGATCGCCAGGAAAAGGAAAGCAGAAAGTTGCAGCCCCACTTGACTGGAAGTCACGTGCAGGGAGGGCGGGGATAAGTCGCACAGGCGGTGCCTTTCCTGTCTGAGGAAATAGGAGCTTGAATTAGTGGTGGGTTTGTTTCTCTTCTAGTGGTGGTGTTAGCTATTAGGTAGAGCATGGGAGCTGGTCTCTCTCCTCGCCCCCTCCCTCTTAGCAAGGTATATGCTAAACCTAACTTTCCATTACACACAGACACACTCAAATAGGATTATTAGCTTCTTAGGAATCCTTTCTCTGGCCCTTGTGTAGAAAGGAATTCTCTCCTCCACAAGAACCTTTACTGCAGAACAGGCATCCGTAGGAGTTGCTAAACGTTACAACACATTGCAAACGGTCCTTTATGCAGTTCAGCAAACTTTTCCTCCCCAGGGAAAGTTCCTAAGCTTGTTTTATCATTGCAGAGCTGTTCTGTAACCGCTGCTGCTGAGGCTACCACCAGTCATTTCCCAAAAGCACCCCCAAGGCTTCTCAAGTTCCAGTTTCCTGCTGTGAGAGTTCTGCAGTTCTGCAGTGAGCAGTTCTGCAGAAATGGAGAAATACCAGCCTTCTCTGACGCTTTTGCCATAGTGGAACCTCTTGTCTAAGGTAAACCTCCCTTTACAGCATTTTAAATACAGTGCATTCAAACACAGCATTTTATGTACATTAAACTTAAAACTTTTAACACCCTGTCCCCTTCCCTAACAGAACTTCTACATAGGAATCTGCCTGATAGTACAGGTAATACAAACTATTGGCTTCTGCCTTTATCTCGGTTGTTTGACTTGATACGCTCTGAAGGCACACCAGGGGTGGATCTGGGTTTGGTCAGGGCTTGGATGAAATGATGACTGCCTGGGAACCACAAGGCGTTTGCCTTGGGTTCCATGATAGAAGACAAGAACAGTATAAATTTAAAGAAGGTGTGGGTTGTGGTTGTTGTTTTTGTAATGTCAGCATCATGTTATGAGGGGAAACTGTGTAGCTCAGTAGTTGAGTCCCTGCTTTTGTGCTTGGCATCTCCAGTTTTTAAAAGTATCAGGTACTAAGTGATGGGAAAGACCCTGCACACCTGAGACTTTGGAGAATTGCTGCCAGTCAGAACAATACTGGACTAAGAGAGAGAGAGAGAAAGAGATTTCATGAATTGGGTGTTAAGCTTAATCAGACATCTATGTGATATATCCATTTCAAATGCTACTTTGCGTGGTACCATAGAAAGGAGGAGTGCAAACTGGGCCTTTGTGTTTATAGAATTGTTCGTAAACCTGCTTCACAGTCAAGTAATTCAAAGTGGCCTCCACCTAGTAGCTGATATATGTAAGCAGCCAGTTTCTCGTTGCATTGCATTATGCCCAGAAATGCTAGCCATGCGATCTTACATGCATCTACTGAAAAGTAAGCCCTATTGCAGTCAGTGGGTCTTACTCCCAGGTAAGCATGTATAGGATTGCAACCTAAGTAAGTATATTAAAAAGTTTTTCAGGCTACAGGTCAGCAAATGCCACTGAAACCAACAATTGAATCCCTCAATTCCCAGTTAACATTTCCAATTAAAAGGATCTCAGGTTGATAGCAAGACTGGGAAGATCTCCTGAGACCCTAGAGACATATTAATGCCAGTCAGTAGAAAACAGAAGATGAACCAATAATCTTGACTAGGCATAAGGCAGCTTCCAAAAATAGAAAGACGCACTGTTAGTAGTTGTTGCGCAGGATCCAGACCATGTCCCCAAAGAATTGCTTATGTTTCAGGGAACCCACATTTCCCAACATTCCAGTGTTTTGTTGCTAAGTAAACATGCTTTACCACCCAGCTAGTGCATTACTTTCAGTAGACATGCAGAGCGCAGTTGTGTGTCAACAGCTATAGTTAGCCCATTTGTCACTGGAAGTAAGTGACACATCACCTTCCCATTCCCCACCCCATTTCTGATGCTGATATATATGGTGAATGGTCTTGTGCAATACTCTTCATAAAGTTCTTGATTTTAAAAGGTGTTGTTTAAAGTTGATCATTCTACCCTCCTTCACTACCTGAGCTATTCAAATTTCAGTCCGGCCATCTCTGGCTGTAAACCGTTATCTGCAAGAGAAGTGACTGTTCTACTTCAACACAGATATCAAATCTTGGGGCTATTTGCTACCACCACCACTGGGTGCCTTTATCTGATCTTAATTACAATTTCCCACCCAAAGCCTTCTTTGCTGCTCTAATTAATTTTTGTGCTTTTTGTGTTTGTGGGTTTTGTTTTTGTCAAAGTATATTTTTTTTTAAACTTATGAAACCAACAACAACATACTTACTATCATAAGGCCCTATCATACTTACTTGAGTTTACTTCTGAGTCAACGTGCATAGAACCATGCTCTAAGGCAACATATTTTTCATAGAATCACAGAATTGCAGAGTTGGAAAAGATTCTGAGGGTCATCTGGTCCAACCCCCTGCAATGCAGGAATCTCAGCTAAAGCATCCATGACAGATGGCCATCCAACCTCTCTTAAAAACCTTTAAGGAAGGAGAGTCCACAACCTGCAGGATAACATTTACAAAGTGTATTTCCTATTGACGGCTCCAAAACAACAATTTCAACCAAAAAGTTAAATGTACTGGATGCTAAAAAAAAGAAGAAGAAAAACCACCATTGCAGCGAATAGTTTATTATGCAACTAACTTATTCGCAGATGTGAGCTTCAATTCAGGGGGAACAGTGTAATGGAATCTAGGAACATAGACCTTACTTCTGCATCAAGAATTTGTGAATGGGAAGGAATTTGGACGATAAATGTGCAGAAACACCCAAGATTCATGACACATGATAAAAGCATTATGTAATTTTGCAGGCTGTAGAAAAACAGGCATGTGAATTGTTCTTTCCACATGTGGGTAAATCATTATAAAAACCATGACTGTCTATGGTCCAATGCAAAACTGAAAACTTCTCTTTTGAAAAAAAGATCCTCTAAGGCTGGAGCTAGGATTCCTTCAACTAGAAAGGCTTATATTGTTGATTGCAAGAACTGGCACATCAAAATCTTGTAAGGAAGCTCTAGATTCCCATAGTTTCCATTAGCTTCATCCCACTTACACCGCACTTTCCATGGCTCCAATACTGAGTGATGGATAGACTGAATGCATATACTACCTTTCTGCCAAGGCAGCTTACAACTTTAAAATACTAAAACAAGTAAGTTACATGAAATGTTAAGTTGACCTGCCTCCCTTGCTCTCTTCTTTTTTCCCCCACGGGACAAAACAAAACTGTAACGTAAAAACAAAACCAGAGCGCCTGTATAAATAAGATCAAATTGTAAATGTTGTGTGGTGTTTGCCTGTCTTCCAGTAGGGGGCAGTGTGGTGGGGCAGAGGTACTGGTTTAACCTGCTGGCATGTGAGTTGCTGCTTACCTGCAGGCTGAGGGGCGATGCAGTGGTGGGGCGGAGAGCAGGTGATGGCGGGGCTGGTGCGCATCCCGGAGGCGTGGCGCACCATCCACAGGGGCGTGGCGTGTGTCCTGGGGGCGTGGCGTCCAGTGCGGGCGAGGGGGCAGCCGTGATGGCACCTCATCAGGATCCCGTTGCTGGGGGCGGTGTGCTCCCCCCGCACTCCTCTTCCTCCACCAGTGAGGCGATGCTCACCTGCTGAGCCAATACGGTGCTCCTGCCAGTGTGTTTGGTCCCACCCTTTTCAGTGCAATTCCCTATCACTTTCCAACCCACAAAAAGCCTTTAAAGTGGATAGAGCACCTTAATTGTGCAAACTTGCAGTTCTGGTATTTGGTTGAATCACTGCTACAAAATACTGAAAGTCTAGAGAGGATGCCCCATACATGATCAGCTGGATGTGCTTGGAATGTGCTTAGCTGCCCAGAGTGGCTGGGGAAACCCAGCCAGATGGGCGGGGTATAAATAATAAATTATTATTATTATTATAGATTCCCCCTCCAGTCCTTTCAACTTAACATGGCAAAGTCAAGGTGGAGCGCAGGGGGATGCTGAGGGCAGGGCTGGTGCGTGTGGCCCCCTACTCATGCTGTTAATCCACGTTCAGACAGAACCCCTGTGTGCAGGGCTATGTGGCATACTCGTGTTCCATGTCAGGGAGGTGTCCCTTCCTCATGGTGAATATTCAAGTATGCAATAGCTTGAATCATTGGTGGCTTTATAAACTCCAGGGTATTGGAAACAGTAGCCTTGACTCAGCTGATCGGCTAGACAGCTTAGTGAATAAGTTGTGAAGGGGATTTAGCTGTCCGAGAAGAATGAATCAATCCATGCTTTCCGGTTTGTTTTATCTCTCTGCATCCTCTGTTTGCAGTCCCAAAGGAACATTAAACCTCAAAGTGTGGAATCAGAGTGGTAAAAGGAATGTCAGATAATGAATGAGTTCATGGCTATCCTAGACATGATGCTTCTCATGTGTGTTTGTATCTGTATGTCTGATTGTTTTTCAACCAATAGGCAGGGTATGTGAGGTGGAGCGGAAACATGGTGTGAGAGAGGGAGGCATGGCCTCTTTGCCATGCCACAGTCCCCATGAGATTGCCTCCTTCCCTGTCCCTGCTATTCGTGATGGGAGGAAAACTTTCAGTGGCACCCGGTCAGATCAGGATAGTGGCAGGGACAGTCATTTGCCCCCACCACACAGTGGTCTTGATCAGGGGTCAGCAAACTTTTTCAGCAGGGGGCTGGTCCACTGTCCCTCAGACGTTGTGGGGGGCCAGACTATATTTTGGAGGGGGGAAAAGAATGAATTCCTATGCCCCACAAACAACCCAGAGATGCATTTTAAATAAAAGGACACATTCAACTCATGTAAAAGCAAGAGTCTTGATACACACCAAGGAGTCCCCATAGGTGTGGAATGAACACAGAGCCTGAGTCCCTGCACATAACTCAGGTGGAAAGTCAGTATCCTTAAGACAGGCTGACAGCCATTAATAGGTTGACCAGCTGTGGTTGTGGTGGTGGCTTATTGTAAATGGACAACTTCCGAGTGCGCTTTTGGATGGTTTGATTGCATTATGGCTTGGATTATGAGAAAGGCATTCACATATACCAGTAATTTCCATTGTCCTTTTTTCAAATTACTGGCCCAAGGTCACCCAATGAGCTTCCTGGGAACGAAGTGGTTATTTGAACCCTATTCTTCCAGGTCCTCACCTGACACTCAAACCATTACACCACTCTGGCTACTCCAATATGGGAGTAGCTGGAGTTAAGGAAATTGGAGAAATATTTGAATGACCAGTGAGACTGAGCCAGCACCAGTGGTCTTCCTTGTATCCTTTTATGGAACCTTTACAATAAGGAAGCTGAGTGGCTTCCATGAAGCTTCCATGCAGTTGGGATAATGTGTAGACTGACTTAGTCTCCACCATGTGCCTTTAAAGCACATGGATTTCCTCAAAGAATTCTGGAAACGTGTTTGTTAGGAGTGCTGGGAATTGCTTTGAGAGGGCAGAGAGAGAAACAAATAGGTTAGGAAGAAATTGAGAGATATTATCTGCAACAGATAACATTAGCTGTCTGTTGGATTTACTGCACCACATACAATGCGTTGGTGGTGACGTATTAATTTAAGCTTTATCAGCCCTTGTGAGTCATTATGTATGGGAATAATGAACTTTCTGTGACCAGATAAAGTGAATGAGGAAACAAGAGTAGAGCAATATGAAAGGCTGTTAACCAAAGAATAAAACACCAAGAATTTTTTATTCTTTGTTAACCAAAGAAAAAAAAACAAGCAAAGAATAAACACCCAACTAGGCCATACAGTGTTCTTGAAGCTACTAACATGAGTTTGACCAAACTGCGGGAGCAGTGGAAGACAGGAGTGCCTGGCGTGCTCTGGTCCATGGGGTCATGAAGAGTTGGACACGACTAAACAACAACAAGGCCATACTCAGGAGTAGATCCCATACTTAAGAGTAGACATAAGATACCATTGTCAAACAGTGCCAAGGGTGACAGCTTCCAAGTGCATCTGATCTCATTCAAACAGTGTCAGCGGTAAAGCCCTGGTTGCAAGGGAACAACCAGGGGTGGGCTCGTATGATGTCATGTGATGGACAGGTGGGCAAGGCCTGATGGACCAAGCAGAGAGGGCCGGCACTGCTGCTTTAGCCAGACACTCATCCCTTGCTACGTATGGCTGTGGTGAAAGAAAGGAGCATAACTCCAGATAACAGTAGGGGAAATGCCCACATATGTACTCAACTTCCAAATTATCCATGTTATTCTCAACTGAATTCTGCACCAGTATCTTTGCTGGAAACAATTACGCCAGTAGAAAAAGAGTGTAAAATTAGGCATTCTCTGGTTTTCCAAATGGTAAAGAATGTCCAGAAACAGCACCCTAGGATTTTGTTCCTTTGGGATGCAATAAAGTACTGGAGACCTTGCGTATTCTTGTAACATTTGTTAATGTTAAGATCGCTTTTGGGAGCAAATGAGCTCCTAACACAGATGGCACAATACTGCAGTTGTTTCCAACTGCACATCAAGGCAAGTTTTATCACCAGCTAAAAACTCTCAGGTCTCTGACACTCTCCCTGTGTCCAAATCCAAACTGATGCTCAAGGTTTCAGTGACCCACTAGTTGAAGGTTGCCACATTCCAAAAACAAGAAGAGAGATTTCCAAATCTTGAGGGTTATTTAAAAAGACACTAATGACTCCCTGAGCCTTTGATAGGTATGGGGAAGAAATTCAATTGACACTTCTCTGAATTTTGCAGTGCAGTTCCCCAGCCAAGTAATTGCACAGAAATGCTTGTACTAAGATAAAGAGTACATCAGAATGCATATTTTGCAAAAAAAATGTGTACACCAGGCAAAATTGCATAGAACAAGGTGTGTATCAGGAGAAATCCAAACTAAAATGCTTCTGAAATTTCCTTAGGGATTGTTTAAAATAATTTGTGCACTGATGTGGTGGCATGGAGAACAGAACTGTGGAAAAGGGAGGAACTTAAGACAAACTGAACTGACTAATTTCCCCATCCCTATCCTTTGAAAAGTCATAACCACTTTCCATGACAGTCCACTTCATAGTAACCAAGACAGCTAAACTAATAACACCAGTCTTTCCCTCAGTTTAGAACCATTTCTGGATATCTGGGGTTCAAAGTGGGGAGATGTAAACAGAAAGCATTTTACAATACTGAAGACCGCAACATATACTGGTATACAGGGTTTTGTGTCCTTTCCAATTTCATTGTTTGTATATACACATCCATGTGGGTCAACATGCAAGAACAACTTACAAGGTACAAGGGTGAAAGGGAGATCACATGGTTCATCCTGCATGCTTCTCCATAAAATCTGAAAAATAGTTTTATATCTCTGTCGGGAGTTGCACAAATTCCTAGTACAGGGGCAGCTCAGCTGGCACATCTCCTTGTCGGTGATGGAGGAAATAGCATTTTCTGTCACTGCTGAGGACCATCAAGACATGAGGGTGCAAGTCAAGACGTCTGAAGCCGTATTCTAAATAGTAGGTGCTGCCCACCAGGGCTTAATGGATTCTCAGGGCCACTGCTGCGCCCACAGCCCTGCCTTCTGCCAGTGCAGAAGGTTGAGAGGGCTGGCAAATGGCTGTGTCAGCATGGAGCTGGCACACTGATCAGACCCACATCAAGTCTGATCCTATCACAGCTCAAGATCCAATAGGTCCTGGGCCAGCTCAATACCTCCCTGCCCCAGACTCCTCCATTTGGGGGCTTTTTGCAGGCTGCTGCCAAACATGTCCACTTCTCCACATGTTCTGTGAGTGGAACAGGAACTCATTGCAGGTGGAAATTCTTGCACCCTAAGGCAAGTAATGAATGACTGTGTTTGGAGAGCAGGAAAGGATGCTATTAAACAGAAAGTGATCTTTAAAAAAAAAAAATTAAATGGGGTTCTACCCTCTGTAGGTTGTGCTGGATTCCACCCCCTTCCCCGGGTTGATTTCTGCTTAGCAGGGGGTTGTTCCTGCTTGGCAGGGGGTTGGACTGGATGGCCCTTGTGGTCTCTTCCGATTCTATTATTTCTATGTACCCTGATCCAGAAAATTCTAATACCAACACATTCACACTGTAAATGACAATACCAAATATTTATGCATAGCTTTGCCTATTCTTTCACTAAGCGCCGGAAGTATTTTGTGTACACTGTCAGTGGTATTTACAATATGGTAAACAGATGTTAATTATATGAGAGTCCAACAAGAGACTTCTGCAACGCTAAGCAAACGGAAGAGATTCAGTTACAGCTTATGCATTTAAGCACTGTGGCTCTAAATACGTTGTTTTACAGTTTTCTACCCATACACTCCGCACAATCTTTACAAGATTGATTTCTCCTGTCTCCACAGATGTTTATTCTGTCTCTCTCTCTTCTCCACTCCTTCCCCTGCCTGTAATCCTAGTTCCCTCTGGAGATCTCAACCCCCCCCCCCAACACTGTGGCCATGGCTGTGGTCCTGAGAACCCTTTCGCAAGTGATTAGAGGGATCGCTTCAGCAGGTGATTAGTGAGGCGGTAGACAAGTTTGTGAGCTGCTTAAGTGATAAGAAGGCATGTCTACCTACCCACAGGTAAGCACACCTGCTTGCCGTTTCAAATGTTGTATGTGAGTAAAACAGGTTTCCTCTGTGGGTGACTGTCTAGACCTCATGAAGGGCACTGTGTGATTTTAATGCGGGTGGCGCTGTGGGTTAAACTACAGAGCCTAGGGCTTGCCAATCAGAAGTTCGGTGGTTCGAATCCCTGTAACGGGGTGAGCTCCCGTTGCTCGGTCCCTGCTCCTGCCAACCTAGCAGTTCGAAAGCACGTCAAAGTGCAAGTAGATAAATAGGTACCGCTCCTGCGGGAAGGTAAACGGCGTTTCCGTGTGCTGCTCTGGTTCGCCAGAAGTGGCTTAGTCATGCTGGCCACATGAACCGGAAGTTGTACACCAGCTCCCTCGGCCAATAAAGCGAGATGAGTGTTGCAACCCCAGAGCCGTCCATGACTGGGCCTAATGGTCAGGGGTCCCTTTACCTTTACCTTTTACTCATTGGATATCCCCCCCCCCGTTTTTCTGGGAACAAAACTCAGGAATACAGTATTAGCAGCTCTAGCTGCTCCAGCTGCGCTCTGGATGGCCTAGAATGGCTTGGGGAAACAGCTTTAGCAAATGAACCCTAAAACAGGGGTAGCTAACCTGTACCTCTCCAAATGGTGAATACCAGCCAGCATAGTCAATAGTCTGAGGTGATGGGAATCAGATTAGTTCAGGAACATCTGGAAGGCTGCAGGTTAGCCACCCCTACCCTAAAACACACAAGACTTAACAAACAAACAGTCATGTATTTGTGTGTTTGTGTGAAGGCTTATGCAGACGCTTATTGCTTGGAGCGTTTAACTTGATCCTTGTAGAATTACTTTCTTCGGAGGCAATAAAATGATTTTTACAAGTCTGAAATAACAATTATGCCCCAATTGGGATATTCTGTTCCTTGCCATCATGACTAATGGTGATGAATGTTTCGAAAATATAAAGGGGAAAAGTATTTATGAGACTCACACATTTTAACAAGGTTGCCATAAATGGCGTGACTTCTATGCTTAGTATTCTCTAAGTACAGATGTTTGCCACAACTGGATGGTGGTTTTCATCTTGAGTTTGACTCCTCATAAACTTTGTTGTAATCAATATAATTAGTTGACTACTGCGGGGAAGAAGGGAATTAATTTATTTCTTCTTAGCCTGATTTTTGGGCTTCTATGTATTATGTAGGTCTTACCTTGAATGTCTGCTGTGGGATTCTGACATACCAGCAATACCCAGTTTCTGTTCTTTTATTTGGGTGAAAGGGGTATTTATTTATTTTTAAGATTGCAGGCCGAGCAGAGTGAGGCCTGTCTAACCTTCAATGTGAGTAACAGCATTATCAGAAACAAATGGTTGCATAGTGCTTTTTACCTATGACCTCAAAGTCCTTCACTTGCATTTTGCGTCATCGTAGCAACATCCCTATAAGGTAGACCAGCATTAAAACATAAAATTATATTCAGGACATTATTTTGCATATTGCTTTTTGAAGATTAGCCATAAACTTCCACCTGCTTTCAGAGGAAGATAGGGTATAGAACACCTTGTGATTACTTTTGGTTTTGAAATGACTGTTATTTATTTACTTGTAATAAAAAAATTAAAAATTAAACATATTTTTTTAAAAGTCTCCCTTAGAATAAGAAAGTTTAGTATGCACATCCATGACAAAATTCTGCATTTCAAGTTTTTGAGCAAGCCTGATACTGCTTTTCAATATTGTTATGATAGTCTTGCATGCCACCCCAATCCCCGAGTGGTGCGAGATTCAAGGGTTTCCAAACATGAACCCAGGGTTCATGTTTCGTTCAGAATGAGGCACAGCGAAGACTGCAACGTCTTTGTGGTATATGGTTTATTTACACATACATACAACCTGATGGAGAGGTTCACAGCGTAATCACCCCAGGAGGGCCTTACTTCTCCCATAACCGCAGCCTTGCATTCAAACAGAATTCAAGCAACCAGGTGAGCAATGAGGAAGGCCATCCCATCTGTTATCTGGCACAGATCCAGTTCCTTTGTTCTCTTAATGGCCCAATTACCTTGGCTACCACCTCACCAGGAAGCGAAGCCTGGCTATTCCAAGAATTAGAAGGGGGCCCAGGCATTTAACACACCCACCCCATCAAACTCACAACAATATTGTCTATCCTGTGTGCAGGTAACAGAAGAGGCTAAACCAATTAGCCAGTCAACTGGCATCTCCTACGGAAATGGCATGAATTAGTCAGCCAGAGCGTGATTTATCTTTAGTGATTCTTCTCTGGTGGTTGACTTTGCGGTTCACACCATACATTCAAAGCACTCTTATCTTTGTGAGTTTGAGCTTCCATAGCTTTCCATTTGAGAACTTTCCCATAAAACAGGGGCAGCAGAGGGGTGGAGAGAAACCTTTGCCACCAGTGCCTTTGTGATATATATTTATTTTGTAGCTCTTGCTGCTTTACAAGCTTACTGTAAGCTTTCTGGGTTATGACCATAAATATGATTTTGTAACAGTTTGGAAATGTGTTTTGACATTTATATGGTTTGCATGGTTGCAAAAAAGAAAAAGAAAAAAAAGCCCACGACTTAGACCAAGTTCTGTTGCATTTCAGTTATTCTGCTCTAAAAAAATGTATTAACATAACTCACATTTTAATTCTTTTGCTGTACTTGAGATTGTTAAAAAAAAAAAAAGACATCATGATAGCAGAAAAGAAGGTTTGGCAGTTGATCTCTGCCGTCCATCTCTTTTATTCACAAATGCCCTCCTTTTTAGAATAATCAGAGGCAATTTATTTGACCAGTGTCCAGCATCTGAGCCTACTAAGGCTACAGTCCTATGCAAACTTCCCTGGGATTGAAAACAATGAGACTTTTTTATGGGAAGTGTATGTCCCTAAGTATCCCTCATAATCCCAAAGCATCTTTTATGAAAAACAAGTCTGTATTTTCTCAGAAGTCACGTTGTTTTCCTTTGTAATGCTGCAATGATGGGAAGTCTAATCCTATGATAAACAGATAATATTCCCATTGATTTCAGCATGGGATCACATTCATAGTCGACAAAAGATGGATATTTGCCCTTAACATACGGTGTTATATGAAAGAGATGGAGGGGTCCCAATCCAGAGATCCCTATGTGTATGATGCAGAACCATATGTCCATCCTGTGCATGCCCCCCCCCCCCTACTTCAAGTCTGCTTCTTTCAGTGATAGGAGAAAAATCCTTTTCCCAATCTGGTGATTCTAAACAGGACACCAGTCCTCCAATAACATAGGAGGCCTGCTGGATCAGGCCTGCTGGATCAGGCCAGTGGCCCATCTAGTCCAGCATCCTGTTCTCACAGTGGCCAACCTGATGCCTGTGGGAAGCCTGAGGACAATAGCACTCTCAACTAGAATATGCCCTCTTTTCTTAAGAAAACCCAAAGCACAAATTTTATGTCCTAGCTTGGCAGGGTTTACAGAGAAATAATTGCTGGCTTGTGTTGATAGGAAAATAAATAGCAAAACATGTGTTAAATAAATATGGGACAGATGTGACCCATCTCATATGTGGAAGTTCTTGTTAGCGAAAACAGCGTGATTCCATTTAACGTACCCTCATTCCCAGTGGGGTTCTCTTGGAAACCATTGCAGTGGGTGGTCTGCGAACTGGCATGAGCCTTACCAGGTATGTACATTTATCAGAACTAATCTTTATCCCAGCCACAATATTTGTCCCTGGTCCATATTGCTTCATGGGCGCTGGGCATGAGCAGAGTTCCCAGATGAGAACATACGTCTTCATCTGGGTCAGCAGATTTATCCATTGAGTCCAAATGGAGCCTGAATGAACATGGTGGTGCTGGTGTGTATTAAAAGAGGAGGGTGCTTCTGCTTGTTTGGTTTGCTTCCTTCCACTGTGATCATGATTCCACTGTGATCATGCTTAACTAGAGAGGTGAGGCGACTGGGGAGAATCCTGAGAGTCCAGACAGTGTGGCCTGGATAGTTTGGCCCACAGGCTAGAGGTTCTCCACCCTGGTCCTAAAATAAAAGATAAAAAAACAAGGGTGCTTCCATCATTAGTCATACTCAGAGCATTAAATCAGTTGGCTGAGGCTGAGACGAAGGGAGCTGGCAGGCAATGCCACCTCCCCATTCCAGTTGTTAAGAAGGCATGCAGGTGAGGGACTGGCTAAGGGCAGACTGAGGTTGTGGGGGGGCCCCCATTTGCCCAAATGGACCAACCTCCAGTGGATCCTGATCTACCTTCTGCCCAGTCCTGCTATAATGAACAGGAAAGATCTTCTAGTGAATGTGGCAGGACAAGAATTGTGAATATAAATTATGATCATGAAATGAATGCTGTGTACACATTACGGGGGACACGAGTGGTGCTGTGGGTTAAACCACAGAGCCTAGGGCTTGCCGATCAGAAGGTCGGTGGTTTGAATCCCCGTGACGGGGTGAGCTCCCGTTGCTCGGTCCCTGCTCCTGTCCACCTAGCAGTTCAAAAGCACATCAAGTGCAAGTAGATAAATAGGTACCGCTCCGGTGGGAAGGTAAACGGCGTTTCTGTGCACTGCTCTAGTTCGCCAGAAGCGGCTTAGTCATGCTGGCCACATGACCCGGAAGCTGTACGCCAGCTCCCTCAGCCAATAAAGCGAGATGAGCGCTGCAACCCCAGAATGGTCCGCGACTGGACCTAATGGTCAGGGGTCCCTTTACACATTACTGGCTTAAAACAAAGCGAGGTTGCTTTTTCTTGCTGCGCTTCCAATCCTGTTTCCACTCCGCTGTATGCATCCGCATGGTTTGATATGTATTGAAATCTGTCGCATTTGGGTAGAAACTGGGCAGGGATGTCCTGACCCAATGAGCGATTGCCTGGCTGGTTTCCTTGCCTCGTCTCCATGCCTGGACATCTTGTTGTGCTTTCATCATTTGTGCACGCAAACTGGTGTTTATGTACCTGTATGTGAGCACCTCTTCTTCCTCCCATGTTTTTGCCAAGGTGGTATAATTCCAGAAGTAGCCCCCAGTTCCCCTCACCAACATTGGCATTTCCTCTCTGCTGTGCTGTTTTTTGGCTGTGCTGAATTTGTGCAAAGGTTTGGTCCCTTCCCTTCTCCTAGGAGTGTGACCTCCATACCCATCCTGTCCCAACCAATAGAAACAGAATGCACAGTACACATGTCCCTTTTGCAGACATAGCCATAATGAAGGAGTACTGTGCCCAGTTCTGGTCTCCCCATTTTAGACAAGGCATGAAGAAGCTGGAAAGAATTCCAAGAAGAGCAAGAAAAATATAGACCTACTATTAGTGGGTATGGAAAATTTTGCATTCAAAGAAAGATAGAAGAAATTGTGTTTGTTTATATTGGAGAAGAGATGGTTGTAGGGAGCCAAATTAGTCTTCAGGAGGAGGGGGGGAAGTCTGCCTTAAAGAGGACAATGGTCAGTTGTTCTGTCTTCCTGTTTTGGGGAAACTAAGAAATAATGGGCAGAAATTCAAAACATTAAGCCTGGGCATGAAGCAGAACCAATCACATGAATAATGAAGGAACCTAGAAAGTTCATCTAGAGGATTTCGGAGCAGGTTACACATTTGTTGGGATCAATTAATAAATGTGGATTCACTTCATGTGGAAAAATGATTTGCGAAAAAGCATATTAATAACTTTCAGCTTTGGTAGAAGAATGCACATCCATAGAGTTGGAGCTGTAATAATATTTTGATAGAGGGTTTTTTTATGTCATGAAAGGCTTGGATGATGCCCCACAAGGTCCTTGTAACCCTCTGTTTCTATCAAGAACAGCCCTATCATTAGGCAGTTAAGGTGACTGCCTCAGGTGGCAGATTCTGCAAGGGCAGTTAGCAATGCTGTGGTGTTGAAAGGCAGAACTATGTGTGCCATGTAGTCTGGCCTGTCCTCCTTCAGTGAGCCTGCTGCCCTAAGCTGTTGTGGAGGTTGTTGTCTTGTTGCCAGGGTTGAAAGATTTAACTGCTGCTCTGGTCACCATGGAACGACAAGCGGGCACCATCTTGTCCTGCCCCTGGCTTCTAAGCTTCTGACTGCAAAGCAGATACTATTCATCTCTTTTGACTTTCCCTTATATTAAGACTAATTAGGATCAATGTCACACACCTAATACAAGTTTCCCTTCCACTGTCGCTCTAGATTATGTTTGTGAAAATTTGCTAGGAATCATAGCAATTTGTGGTTGGGGATGATTTCACATCCTGCCGTTGCAACTAAAAAGTGCAGGCATTTTATTAAAATGTATTTTTCCAGCCATGTCTGGTAGACCTGTAGCTCGTCTACTCCAGAGTGTCTTGAAAACAAGAAGGGGTGGGGGGTGAAGGAACCCTTCCCATTACTGAGGCAAAAATTACAAAATAAAAACCCAACAAAAATCAATAGTGTACAGGTTATTTATACAGAAATTTCATGACAAAACTCTATCCCTTCCACACCCTATCATCAAAACCTATCCATTACCCTTACTCTCCCTGAGGGAATTTACTATGGCCGCCATCATTGCTGGAGGGGGGGGGTGGAGACTCAGTTGTCCTTGTTCCCATGGAGCTCTTTCTCCTACTGTGCCCAACCTCCAAAGTCCATTTCAGAGCAGAGAGGGTGACAGAGGCCTCCGGAACACTGCTGCCCAGGATTTTCCTGCCTGAGTGCCCACAGGACCTCTCCATGCCTTTCACCAGCTGGCCCAGGGCAGGGCCTGTTGGGCCTCAAAAGGACTGCTGCCACAGCTGCTGCTGGTGGGGCTGCCCAGGATTCTCCTGCCTGAGTGCCTACAGGACCTCTCCATGCCTTTCACCATCTGGCCCAGGGCAGGGCCTGTTGGCCCTCAAAAGGACGGCTGCTACTGTTGCCCAGCAGAACTTATAATAGCACCAAGTTATTTTTAGAATGTTTTTAAATGGTTTTTTGTTTTGTTTTGTTTTTTAAATTTTTTCTGGTAGGGTGGGTGGAATGGATTCTTAGTTGGGTTGGGAATTTGCTTAATTTTGGTATACTTGTAATCTTTATTGTTTTTGGTTTATATTGTTTAATTGTTTTTTGTGTTTTTTGCTTGTTTGTTTTTTCTGTTGCTTTTATATAGGTGTTACTTTGTTCTTAAGGGGTGGGATCAGGGCTGCCCGGGAGTGGGTCCCAGCCAACAAAATGGCTGGGACAAGTTCTACAGGGGGGGATGCACTAGGACACCCGATCTCAGTGATCACGGGCAGGAGGAGGAGTCACGCTAGGACCAGACCATGTCATTACCGAGGAGGCAGGCTTAGTCGTTGTTTGAGGACTATCCCTGCCTCCGGGTCTGGCCCTGACTGGACGGGTACTGGAATCAACAAGGGATACCCACATGACCTGAAAGTGTTGCTGTGTAATGCCAGGTCAATGATGAACAAAACCACGGCCATCCACGACCTGATTGTGGATGGGGGACTTGACCTGGCATGTGTGACAGAGACTTGGTTGGATGAGGCAGATGGGCCAGTCCTTGCCGCTGCTTGTCCACCAGGTTTCTCTTACGCACAGCAACCCAGGCCATCTGGGCGGGGAGGGGGGGTTGCAGTGATTTTTAGGAAGTCATTAGTTTGCACCAGGCGTCCTATTGGAAAGACCGAATTTTCTGAGTGCATGTTCTGGAAGTTGGGCAATAGGGGCAGTACAGGATTCCTTTTGGTGTACCGACCTCCCCGCTGCACCAAGGATTCCCTGCCCGAGCTGCTTCAGGTCGTGGCGGATGTGCTCCTGGAGACACCTAGCTTGGTTGTCTTAGGAGATTTTAATATCCACGCCGACACGACCTTACAAGGGGCCGCTCGGGACTTCGTGGAAAGCATGGCCTCCATGGGGCTGTCCCTGAATAAGTCTGGCCCAACTCATAGCCGCGGACATGCCTTAGACCTAGTGTTTACCTCTATGGATGTTGGTGATCTGACACTAAGTAAAAGCGATACAAAAGAAGTGCCATGGTCAGATCACTTCCTGGTGCAACTAGACTTCTCCGCGACCCTTCCCCTCTGCCGGGAGGTGGGACCGATTCGGATGGTCCGCCCCCGCCACTTAATGGATCCAAATGGTTTCCAGAGAGTGGTAGGGGATGTTTTATCCCATGTTGATGGCCTTTCAGCTAATTCCCTGGTGGCCCGCTGGAATGTGGAGTTAACCAGGGCTATTGACTGTCTGGCTCCGAAGCGCCCTCTCCGATTGCATGGAGCCCGGACAGCTCCGTGGTTTTCTCCGGAGCTGAGGGTGATGAAACAGTCGCTGAGACGGCTAGAGCGCCGGTGGCGGAAAACTCATTCTGAATCAGACCGGACACGGGCTAGAGCTCAACTTCGAGCCTACCAAGTGGCAATGGCAACGGCAAAGAGAACTTTCTTTGCCGTTTCTATTGCATCTGCAGAAAACAGCAGCAGGAGACTCTTCCAGGTGGTTCGCAATCTAGCAGAACCACCTCCGTCATCGGGGTCTGGTAGGGACCCCAAGATCTCCTGCAATGCTTTTGCAAAGTTTTTTGCAGATAAAGTCGCTCAGATTCGGAAGGAGGTAGACTCCACCGTGGGAGCAGAGCCGGGGCGAGAGAGTGCTAGAGCTCTGTCTAGTCATGTTTTATGGGATCAATTCCAATCTGTTACCTCCGAGGATGTGGACAGGCTGCTTGGACGAGTGAAACCGACCACCTGTCTTCTTGATCCTTGCCCATCCTGGCTAATAAAAGCTAGCCGGGAAGGGCTGGGCGATGGGCTCCGCGGGGTGGTGAATGCCTCTCTCTGCGAGGGAGCCTTCCCAGACCCGCTAAAAGAGGCGGTTATTAAACCGCTTCTTAAAAAACCATCTTTGGATGCGGCCAATATGGCCAACTATCGCCCAGTCTCAAATCTTCCATTCTTGGGCAAGGTGATTGAGCGTGTGGTTGCTGAGCAACTCCAGGCACGCCTGGAAGAAGCGGACCATTTGGATCCCTTCCAGTCGGGATTCAGACCTCATCATGGGACTGAATCTGCCTTGGTCGCACTGGTCGATGATCTCCGGCGGGCTAGGGACAAAGGTGAGAGCTGTTTCCTAGTTCTGCTGGATCTCTCAGCGGCTTTTGACACCATCGACCATAACATCCTTCTGGACCGCCTAGAGGGGTTGGGAGCTGGGGGCACTGTTATACAGTGGTTCCGCTCCTTCCTCCTGGGCCGTGTTCAGAAAGTGGTGGTGGGGGATGAGTGTTCAGACCCCATGGCTCTCACTTGTGGGGTACCTCAGGGCTCTGTCCTCTCCCCCATGCTTTTTAACATCTATATGCAGCCGCTGGGAGAGATCATCAGGGGGTTTGGGCTGGGTGTTCATCAGTATGCTGATGATACCCAGCTCTACCTCTCTTTCAAATCAGAACCAGTGAAGGCGGTGAAGGTCCTGTGTGAGTGTCTGGAGGCGGTTGGAGGATGGATGGCGGCTAACAGATTGAGGTTGAATCCTGACAAGACAGAAGTACTGTTTTTGGGGGACAGGAGGCGGGCAGGTGTGGAGGACTCCCTGGTCCTGAATGGGGTAACTGTGCCCCTGAAGGACCAGGTGCGCAGCCTGGGAGTCATTCTGGACTCACAGCTGTCCATGGAGGCACAGGTTAATTCTGTATCCAGGGCAGCAGTCTACCAGCTCCATCTGGTACGCAGGCTGAGACCCTACCTGCCCGCGGACTGTCTTGCTAGAGTGGTGCATGCTCTAGTTATCTCTCGCTTGGATTACTGCAATGCGCTCTACGTGGGGCTACCTTTGAAGGTGACCCGGAAACTACAACTAATCCAGAATGCGGCAGCTAGACTGGTGACTGGGAGCGGCCGCCGAGACCACATAACACCGGTCTTGAAAGACCTACATTGGCTCCCAGTACGTTTCCGAGCACAATTCAAAGTGTTGGTGCTGACCTTTAAAGCCCTAAATGGCTTTGGTCCAGTATACCTGAAGGAGCGTCTCCACCCCCATCGTTCAGCCCGGACACTGAGGTCCAGCACCGAGGGCCTTCTGTCGGTTCCCTCGCTGCGAGCAGCCAAGTTACAGGGAACCAGGCAGAGGGCCTTCTCGGTAGTGGCGCCCGCCCTGTGGAACGCCCTCCCTTCAGATGTCAAAGAGAACAACAACTATCAGACCTTTAGAAGACATCTGAAGGCAGCCCTGTTTAGGGAGGCTTTTAATGTTTAATAGATTACTGTATTTTAATGTTCTTTTGGAAGCCGCCCAGAGTGGCTGGGGAGACCCAGCCAGATGGGCGGGGTATAAATAATAAATTATTATTATTATTATTATTATTACTTGAAACTCTTCTCTTCCTAAGAAGAAAGGATTTTATTGATGGCAGTGTCAAATCGGAGGGAGGGCTTCAAATATGTATGTAGGGGTGGATAGGGAAAGAGGTGCCAAAACCTTTACACAGGATGAATCCAAGCTACCCCAGGTCAGAAAACAGTTCGTCCAATGCCACAAGGATGTTTTCCAACATAAATATAAATTTAATCATGTCTGGATTTTCTACCCCAACAATGTGCCATTCGCTTCACAGATTTTGGTAATTAAATAAGCAATTGCGAAACCATGAACTCAATAGTTCTAAGGGCACTGCACAAACAGGAATGGGTTCCAACAAGGTTTTATAAGCGTGGACCAGAATGCAGCAATTTAACGAAATGTTCCAGCGCTTTCTGAGCTGGATAAGGAGCCCGATTGTTCCGTGTGCTTTGTGGTGGAGCAACCACCTTCACAGACACTTGTGGATGCTGAACATGTGTGAAGAACTGTGCAGAAAGAGGGAGCAAGGACGGCTTGTACTGCCAAGACAAGTGGAGGCAATGCGGAAATGGCAGTCTGAGTCAATTCTGGGTTCTTGCAAAGAAGAACATGGCATCAGACTTTGGATCACTCATTTTAAATCCACCAACTGTGCAGGGAGATGGGTTGTAGGTAAATAGCTTTGCAACAAGATAAAGTCCTCTAGGTCCAGGGAATTAAAAAAAGAAACCCCCAAACGCTGCAGTTGCCCTACTATCAATACTGTAAACAAAGCAAATAGGATATAGACACTGGGGACTCAGCTACATTGGCAAAGAAAAAGCGATTTATATGCGTTGTTTAATATATTCTAACACTGTGACACCAGATGCCACTGTGGAGTTCCGTTTTTTGCCTACCTGATTTCTCATACAAAGTTTGCAAAACGTTTAACTGAAACGCTTCTTTGATGTGTCTAGATCCTGCCTGGGAGTCTCCAGTGTCCTCTCAACCAAACCAAACCCAGGTTTCCCTACCCTGAAATTTTACACTGCTTAGGGAGGAACATAAGAAGAGTTTGCTGAATCAGGCCAATGGCCCATCTCATCCAGCATTCTGTTTTCACAGTGGTGTACCAGATCCCTATGGGAAGCTCACAAAAGAACCTGAGCACAATATACAGGGAAATTATAATAGTAACAGTAATAATTAATGGTAATAATTGTTTGCACCTGTTTTTTGTCTTCCTGCTTCTTGCTCCTTCAACACACCCAAAGGGCAAGGAACACGGAGACAGAATCTGAGCTCCTTTGCTTTGATTTACTTCGTTTTTGTTGTTTTTGTTACCGTGTTATGTCAAGTTAGGCCATGTCACTACATTCTAAATTATTTTCCTACATTGCCTTAACACTCTCTCCCAGGGATATTGCGTAAATGGTTTTCTGAAGTCCCTTGTGCAATCAAAGAAACGGACTCCACCTTCACATCTGTACGAATATTTCAGAGGGTGGTGGTAGAGATATTTCTATGCCAACTTCTGTTCACTTCACTTCCCTAGACCCACCTACCACAAAAACAGCTGCTGAGGCAGCAGCTGTCCCAGAAGCCACAAGTGAGGAGCAGTAGACATCTGTCATACCATGACTCAGATGGGACGAGGGCAGGGCTGGGAGAAGGCAGGATGAACTTTACACCCCACAACTAGAGTAATCCCACATCTCATGCAGTGGTTTGGAGCCAAGGGTCCCATGTTTAGTCTAACCCTTGGAGCCATCCCGTCGCTAGTGGGTGAGCTGGGGAAGAGAGCATCCTCAGCACCCCAGGACTGGTGTGCTGAGCAGGACTTGACTAGCAAGCAAAGTGGAGAGGGTAAAAGCTCTTTTTGCACTGGTTTCGCTTGAGTTGCCTGGCATGATAGGAGCCATTAAGGTCTCTGCTTTGCTTGGGAGGCAAGGCCCGCCCAGCAGGCCTGCTTTGGAAGGCTAGGGATGCTTACACAAGAACTTGCGGGAACGTGGATGGCCCCACAAGATCTCACAAGAGCCTCCCAGAGCCTTCTAGGGTTGTCTTAGGCCTTGCCTGGCAACTTTTGGGTGGAAGAGTGGGTTACTCAAGGCCATATTATAACTGTGCCTTATGTTAAAGTCTCTGATTACAAGAGAGGCATGTTGGAACACAAAATCCATGGAGGAACTCCCTCAATTCGTTGTGTGCTTTGTATCTCTTTCTAACTTGAAAGTTAAAGGTAAAGGTACCCCTGACAGTTAAGTCCAGTCGCAGACGACTCTGGGGTTGTGGTGCTCATCTCACTCTATAGGCTGAGGGAGCCGGCATTTGTCCGCAGACAGCTTCTGGGTCATGTGGCCAGCATGACTAAGCCACTTCTGGCGAACCAGAACAGTGCACAGAAACGCCGTTTACCTTCCCGCCGGAGAGGTACCAAGTTTTCTACTTGCACTTGTCGTGCTTTCGAACTGCTAGGTGGGCAGGAGCTGGGACCGAGCAACGGGAGCTCACCCCGTTGCGGGGATTCGAACCGCCAACCTTCTGATCAGCAAGCTATAGGCTCAGTGGTTTAGACCACAGCACCACCCGTATCCCAACTTGAAAGTTAGTGAGGTTAAAAAAATGAATTTATTATCCTAAAATTAGTGATCTGAAAGTGTCTAAAAATGAAAACAATAGGTGTAGATTCCTACATCTTGGTTATTCCAAAATGGCCACTTACCCTACAATCAGGGTGGATGGCAGTTGCAGCACCTTGCGGCATGCCCTCCACTCCAGGGCAGCGAGGAGTCATGTCCCAGCTGCTGGCCATTTTAAGTGCCCCAGGCCAGCCACATTGTATGGTGGAAAGCCCACCAAGCCAAAGGTTTAAACTGCCCTATCAGGGGGAGCCAAGTGCGAGGAACCTGGATGGCGGGCCAGAGCGGCGAAGTTCTCACTCTGGTTCTCCAGTCAGGGTTAGAAGCTTTTCCACTCCATGAAAGCGTATCTGCGACAGCCAGAGGCTACAATGCAAAGGATTCAGTTGTCATGCTTTTACAAAGGCGAAATTGTGTAGAGCAGCTTGCTGTTTGAGTATCAAAATAAGTGACGAAGGTTATGGGAGGGAAATAAGATAGTTAACAGGTAAAAAAAAATACATTAAAAGAGCAAAATTGTGTGAAGCATATCGCCGTTTCAGTGTCAAAAAAGGAGGTTACAGAAAAAAGATTTTTAACTGTTCGAAAATAATATGTTTGCTTTGGCAAATGAGGAATTAAACCTTTACTTGGATGCTGTAGACTTTGGACACTCATGTAAGGGAAACGTAAAATGAGTCAGACTCACAAAAAATCAGGGAAGTTTTAATGTGTGAGCAATACTACAGCATGTTCAATTGGAGCAGGCTTGCTGACCTCACAGATGAAAACACTATATAAGATCTGGCAGCCAGATGTTCCACTAGAAAGTCAGCAGCTGCTAGAAGGAGTCTTTCCAGACCCGCTTCAACGGTGACTGCAAAATACTCTTAACAGAAGATATGATTGTGTTGGTTTTTCTCTTTGCCTTGCTGTGGGATACAGCTGCTGGCTGGGGGTTCAAGGACGGAGTTCTACATAACTCTATCTGGTTAGGTAAGAGGTTTTTCATTTATTCATTTTGTTTGTTCATTTGTTTCCATTTGCAAAGCCTTGGCTTCAGGGATACCCACCACGTTTTCCAAATCACTGCTTCAGTTGTCAAGTTCCATTGATTTAAAGGCAGCATCTTGCTGCAGCCGAACAAGAATTCATTTGCATTGTTTTGGCCTAATGTTCTTTATTTTACTTCTTAAAAAAAAAAGTGGTGCAGACATTTCATTTGTGGAAAAGAATGCCTCTGAAATATGAGCTGGGAGAATGATATTATCTGAAAGCTTGAGATGAATGGAAAGCTAAACCTCTGGAGAATGTGTGTGTGAGAGAGCGAGCAAGAGAGCTAAGCAGAAACAGCTGTGCAAGATACATATCAGCCTTTGCCTTGTACATATATGAAATTCCTTGATGCTTCATATACAGATATTTTGGAAAATACACATTGTGAAAGAAGTGGTTTTAAAAAACATTTCAGAGCAGTTGTACTTCCCCGTTCTCTGTATCCCATTTTTGTTCTGTTTTTTTCCTGCTGTCTTTTGACTTTCTTATGTCTTACTTATTCTAGCATCCTCCTGCCTTCCCTCTTATTTCGGAACAGCTGAATTTTACTTAGGAAAATAAAGAATGGAGCCTGTTCAGTATCTCGTTAATGGTCTCTCTAGGCAGAACCAGAAACGGATGGAGAATTGGGATGGAGAGAACTTGACAAGGGGTGTGGAGTATTGTCAATAATAGCTCTGTGTCTTCTATAACATCTAGTTCCACTTTATACTGGCGTAGAATAATAGAACTGCAGAGTTGGAAGAGACCCCACAAGGGTCATCTAGTCCAACCCCCTGCAATGCAGAAATCTTTTTTGCCACAAAATAAAATGCTGGCCCAAAAGTGACCTCAGCCTCATGGCTGCATTCTTAGCCATTAAGCACACCGCTGGGTAAATTATTTGGCAGCTAACATAGAAACCCTAGAAAAAGTCTCATGTGGCCAAGATATTACTTACAAATGAAGCAACAAAGGCTGCCATACAAAGGTCATTTAAACTCGGACAGTCTTGTCCATTTAAACACAGCTGTTCTACAAGAAATGTCTCGCCCCCCACAGGCTAAGGTGCAGGAAGGTCAAACTACAAGGCTGGTTCAAGTATTACACCATGTGCTTCAAATGTGATGTCTGAGGGGGTGGAAAACGCATTCAGGTACATGACCTGGGTATGTTTAGAATTTGCCAGTGCGGCGGTCAGCCCAGCTCAGTTCAAAGGAGCTTAGGATTAAGAAAGAGCACTAAGTGTTACAACCCAAGACCACGACAGATTCATTCTTTTTTCCTTTGGGGTTTTTGTTAAAGAACAGGTCATTGAGCCTTTCCGTTACTTGCGATTCAGTGGAACGCAATCCATTCCTGATTAAGACCCTTCTAAGAAGCACATTTGGACTTGCCAGAAACCAATTCCCAGAAATACCATGCATGACATGTGAGTGGATTATGGACTTAAGGCACAAGGGACTTGAGCTATCTTTTATCTACCTGTTAGACCACTGCTCCATCTAGCTCAGTATTGTGTACACCAGGAATGAGGACCCTGTAGCCTTCCAAATATTGTTGGACTCCAACTCCCATGCCCAATGGCCGGGGTGATGGGATCTGTAGTCCCAACGAAAACAGAAGGGCCATAGGTTCCCCAACCCTTGCCTACATTAATGGGTGGCAGCTCTCCAGGATTTCAGGAAGTGATATTTGCTTTCATCTTAACCAACTTTTGATTGTTTATGGTATACGGCTGCCTAACATAAAATTAGCTAGCCCTTTCAAAACCACTAGTAGAGTAATACCTAGGTCCCGACGATACTGGTCAGTATGCAAAGGAACAAAGACGCGCTGAAACCCCAACAAAATCAATATGCAGTGTTGGAAGCTGAACGTCAGTGCACACTACTGTGGAGGAACTAGCAAGGACAGAGTACTTGCAGGACAGTTCCCTGTGTGCCTGTGTCAGTACATGGAGAGGGGAAAAGCTTAGACTATAGACCAGGGTGTCTTAAGGGCTCAGAATATGGATCATGAGAGATGCCCTGTGTTTTTAAGTCAGCACACCTTGCCTATTATGCGATGGAAATATAGTCAGAGGAGTGCAGAAAAATCCTGAATGTCAGAGTATCTTACTCACGAATTGTAAATGTGGCGGGGGCATGAGGAAGGTGCAATAAAACACTTGAGGGAAACAATACATTCCCAGCGCACAAACCAACACAGAGGCCTTAACTACACATGATGCTGATTGTGAAATCGCATTGCAGTTTACTCTTTATTTCAGGGGTGGCCAACATGGTGCTGCCCTCCAGATGTTTTAGCTTACAGTTTCCATCAACTGCTTAATTTTGTTGTTGTTCAGGCAACCCTATCCAGACGTGCAGAAGTTACATGTATTTTATCGCTTTTTAGCTACTGTTGATTTTAACCACGCTTTGAATGTTTTGAATACTGACTTTAACTTTTTTTAATTAAAAAATGTTTTATTTTATATTTTTGCAAACTGCTTAGAGGTTTTCCTCCAATCAAAGGAGTACATCATTTTGGTTACGCGAATTAATAAATATTCCACATACAGTTCTTCAAAGTGTGATCCTTCTGCCTTGCTGCATAGTGGTGGTAGGGATCCTCCTGATCATTCTAGTGGATGTCTACCCTGAAGTCCTGCTCTTGTAGCAACACTGTGTGTTGGCACTAAAAGGAATAGGCCATGCAGCACGGGGTCCTGGTGGTTTTCAGGCTCTATGTATATGTATGCATTCCAGTTGTTTATACTTCACTTTTTCCAAAGGCTCAAAGTGGGTAAGCAGAAGTAAAACCAAAGACCCAGGAATAAAACAAAACAGCAAATCAACACTGTTGGAATTAAGTAAAAACAAAAACAAAAAAGCCTAACTGAAAAATGGATCAATTGAAAATGAACAGAAACTATATATTGTACGCCCTGTGTGCAATTTCTTACCAATAACTTCTCCAGCAGATTATTCCAGAGCTGAGCAGCAGTAATAAATACCATACTCCTTGGAACTACCATCTTAATCCAATAACATAGTGGAATAGAAAGCAAGGGATACTGTTGATATGGTTTGCTATAGGGGAAATACGGGAGACCTGAGTTGGGATGCATCTGTCAATTTTTGTGTCTTTCAGATGTCCATTTTCCCCCCATCTTAAATTCCGTTCTCCACATTTCCACATGGAAATTCGGTTTAGTGTGAATTTATCCCAATAAACACATTTTTGCAAGCAGTTTTTGTATGTTATCCCAATTTAAGCTACAAGACAGTGGTGGTGTTTCTGATCTACCCACTTCTGGTGTCCCTGATAGAATAAGGGTTTAAATTTCTGTTGTGGAAAAACTCAATGTCCAAGCCTTAATTCGTTTACACAGCCCTCCCTCCTGAAAGCATAAATATTTCTAAGTGCACAGATGCGCTTGCGATCTGCATGGAACATTTGAGAAGAGTTTCGTCCAGGACTCCCAGGGATAATTATTTCCTGAGCCCTCTGCCATTTGAGGGGACGGCTTTTTACAGCTATTGTAATAGCATCCAGCTGGGAGATTTCCTGCTTTTTGGTGTCAGCACTAATCCCCTCATTTCTCCAATGCAAATGCATGCAACTCAACTCCATGGTACAGTCATAAAATCATAGAATTGTAGTGTTGGAAAGGATTCCGAGGGCAATGCAAGAATCTCAGCTAAAGCATCCATGACAGATGGCCATACAACTTCTGCTTAAAGACCTCCAGTGAAGGAGAGTCCACCACCGTTGCAATGTCTGCATCTCTCTGAGTAGTTATAGAAACTTGTCTAAATTGATGAGCGAAGGATACTCATGAAATGAAACTGGCCTATGAGTCATTAGGCAGCTTTCAAAGGGGTCAAATGTGGCTCAAGAATATTTAGAGAAATGAGATGAAAAGAAGCAGAAACTATTGTGTACACTTACTAGGGAAGGAAATAACACTCATCTTCTCAATTACTCAGTAGGTAAGAGGAAGAACGCGGGTGGCGCTCTGGGTTAAACCACAGAGCCTAGGGCTTGCCGATCAGAAGGTTGGCGGTTTGAATCCCCGCGACGGGGTGAGCTCCCGTTGCTTGGTCCCCTGGTTGTGGCTTTTTATTTATTCGAAACATCTTAGTCCTACTCTTCAACTAAAAATAACACCTCAAGGAGTTTGCAGATATTAATAATAAGACAGCCCCTGCCCCCAAGTTTATCATCTAAAAAAAAAAAAAAAAACCATGGCACAAAAGGAAAGGTGGGGATGAGAGGAAAAGCAAACTTAGGCACTTTCTCGGTCAGAGTTATTGTAATGGCCATCTGGAATGGAAAGATTTCAAGGAACAAAAGTTGCTGGTCTTTCAGTAGAGCCGATGGGAATTGGAGTCCCACAACATCTGGAGGGACACAGCTTAACCATTTCTGGTATATACAGTGGATTTTTAAATTAAAAAAAACTAAGGAGGAGAGAAGGCAGAGTACAGATGCTGAAAGCCTGTGCATACCAATAAAATGATTTTTACAAGAGAGCAAGAGAGATGGAAGTTTCTGATTACTCTCAATAGATCTAGACCACCCACAGGAGCAGGTCAGAAAGACAAGACTGCTGTAGTTTCTGTAGCAACTGCTAATAAAATCCCATAGAAGACTATCAGGAACAGCTTGTCCATTCTAAAATATAGAATTTTTGGTTTGGTTTGGTTTGGTTTGGTTTGGTTTGGTTTGGTTTGGTTTGAAGATTGAAAAACCTACATTCTCTTGTTGACTTTTGAACAACGATACACTAATAAAAGATTATTATAACAATACCCACAAGAACATACCTGTACTAATAAAAGTACCCTGTGTTGCATCCAGGAACTTGCCCAAAGAAATTAAATGTGGGAAGCAACCATTTCCCCCTAATTATCACTGCCTTCCTAGCAATACTTTTGAGCTTTTAATAAGCTTTTCTACTAGATTACATGAAGTATACTCAGATCTTTGCCACGTGACTTTCTTTTCTACCATCTCCTATTCTCACAGGGTGTTTTATACCAGTTGCGTACCAGGGGCTCTTGTCTTGTTGCTTTGTTTTGTTTATCTGTGACTTATGCTGAATGATTATTTCATTCCCTGCGTTGTTCCAAGAGAGCAGCGTGACACTGATGGGCCTTTCCAGGCACATTTGGTCTCCTGGGAGGACCACGCAGCGGTTTACTGCTGTAGGTAGCCAAACGACATCAGGCAAATGTCTCTCTTGTGAAATAATAACTCTTTAACAACAACTATACATCTAGCTATAGCTGCTAATTAACAGGGATTCCTTCCTCCAACTAGGACAGCCATTGCAGGTCCTTTGTTGTGGGGAAGATGACCATTGCTGTCCCAGGAGCTCACTCTGATGAGCGGTGAAAGGGGGCATGTGCCCTGGGAAGTAGGTTAGGGGGTTGGCAAACAGCATCACATGCATGTGTATGTGTGTGTGCACAACATAGGACAAACTTGGCCCAAACTCATTCATCCAGCAGGAGTAGAGAAATCTCTGTCCTTGGCTGCCATAAGTAAAATGCTGGCCAGCAAAAGTGACAAACCCCCAAGGTTCTTCTGTTTGCAAATGCACTGTGTTATTCCTCGCTTTAAGTTTTCAATTCATACATAACTGGATCAAATGAATTTTCCTTAAGCACAGGAGAGGTATGGGGCATACTGGAATCTGCATGTTCATTTTTTGAATACATGGACTCTATGATTCTCGCTGCCAGGAAAAATCACATCCCCCATTGTAGATTCGTTGGCTCAGGAATATTTGTTGCAATAAACATTTGCTGAAATTTGTTGTTGTTAGCCAAGTTGGAAGAACTTAAGAAGATGGGGGAATATAATAACCTGACCTTTCTGCCAAAGAAAAGAAAAGAAAAAGGTTTTTCATACCACATCATCCAGTCTTTGTGGGGGTCTAGGCAGGGGACTTGTCCTGTACTAATATTATAATCAGTGTTCGTGGGGTGAATCAGTGTTGGCAAAATTACTCAACAGTGACAATCCAGTGTTAAAGGCCTTCATTAAATCAAAGTTGCTGGATACTGTTTAGTCCCCTCCCTTTCACCCCCCTCTGTTACCTGTTTTTTCTGTATTAACACATTCTTATATGCAACAGTAAAATCCAATAGATTTTTTTTAAAAAAGATGTTGGTTTCAAGTTGTGAAACTCTCATTATTACTCTGACTGCAAATGTCCCAAATCCCTATTCTACTTGGGCTACAGTCCTATGCATGCCTCATTTGGGAACAAGTTCTGATTAATTTTCCAAGCCAGCTTCCATAGGAGTAGGCCATTATTCAAATGTTTGACCATCCCAAATCTATGGGTATTTAAGCCATTCCGAGCTGTCTGTATTGAATTTCTTTCAACAGATTAGCCCAGGCGTTCATAATTTTGTTACCAGTTTATCTTTCTGTAACCATTTCCTCTAATAGCTGTAGAACTTGCACTTTGGCATCTTCCAATTTGTTTCTGCAACTGCCGCAAGCAGCAGAGATGAAGTAGTAGATAGTAGAGATAACAAATAAATATTGGTGTGATGTGACCTGTTTGTTAGAAATCATGAACAAAACCTGGTGGCCAATCCTGTTGTGCAGAACAAGTACAAACCAGAGTTGCCCAGTTTAAACAGTGTGGCAAAGAATGGTTTACCTCAAATCAGAAAAGGGAGGAAGGAATCACTGTGGAGGAAGGAACATTCTATCCTGAAGCTTCTTGAAGACTCATTCTCATTATTAGAAGACTCATTCTAATAATGCCAAACCACAGTTTAGGCCAGGGACGAGAAACCTGTGACCCTCCAGATAGTGTTGGACTCCTGCTGTCATAATCCTCTATTTTTGCTAGCTGAGGCTGGTGGGATTTGAAATCCAACAGCACCTGAAGGACCACAGGTTCTCCATCCCTGGTTTAGGCATTGCATCTGAAACAGCCAAAGAACCACATGTGGGACCTGACTGGGCATGAAACGTGGACAGCAGGTAACATTGCGACCGAGAGGGCCAAATCTTAGTAAAGGGCAGGCATGGGAGGAAAGGATGAACTAGGAACTTAAGCATGGATGAATAGGTAGACAGCCATAGGCATGACCAGTAGGATAAGTGAGGAAGACCCAAGAGATCCAGGAACTCAGCAGTAAAGCATTTAACCTTGAGAATTTAATTGCCAGTCTAATTTCAAATTTAAACTAGCTTGAGACTTGTTTGCATTCAATTTAACTTATTGGCTCCCCCCACAAGCAAATTTTGGAGTCATAAATGTGTGTGTGTGTGTGTGTGTGTGTGTGTGATGTTGCTGAGGATTAATTTTTAAGGAATCCCTAGCCCCTTCTCAATCTACAGTCCCCAAGGCTCTTTGATTAAAAGCTATGTCAGGCTTGAAGCTAGTTTCTGTACATAATGTGCATGTGCCCTAAAGCAGTGTTTCTCAACCTTTTCGGGGCAACGGCACACCTGTCTCATGGAAAAAATTTCGCGGCACACCACCACCAGAAAATGTCAAAAAATCACTCCCCTTACTTCCCCGCCGCCTTCGCGCTCCCGAGCGCAGCAACTTCAAACTTCCTGACCCGCGCCCCTTACCAGAGTGGATGCCGAGCTCTCCGAGGCGCCGCTCCTTGTCGCTGCGCTGAGGTCGAGGCCGAGCGGGGGGAAACCTAGCAGCAGGCGCTGGGCCTGGACGGCTGCCGGGCTTCAGTGCCCCCCAACAGAAAAATGGTGGCGGCTACCGGCAGCCCTTGCGTCTCCTTCCTCTGTCTTCCTATTGGTCCCTGGCAACCAATCAGAATCGGCGGGGAGCTCCAAGCTGGCGCATGCGCGGTAGGTCGGCGGTGGGTTTCTGCGCTCCCTTTCCCCCACTGCAGCCGCTGCTACGCGTTTGCGGCTGCGGCATGGGGTCCCGAGCCACGGTTTTCCCGCGGCACAGTAGCCGGTGTCTCGCGGCACACTAGTGTGCCGCGGCACACCGGTTGAGAAACGCTGCCCTAAAGCCATCTGTGGACGCTAAAATTAATGTTACTTGCTGTCAGAAGAGCAATGGCAGAATTCCCTCACTGACACCCAGAGAAGATTTGATAGATTGCTCATGTTCGCATTACAAGGAATAGCATCCTAGGCTATAAACAGTTGATGGCTGTGAAGAGTAGGACACCTGCTAGAGTCCTCAAAACTTTGTTTCCTTTGTTTTAAAAAGAAAAGAAAAAGATCACTGTTCATTGCTTTGGCTTCACAGAACGAGCAGCAGGAGTATACCATAGAGAAGGAAGGTCTGGAAAATACCAGCTCACATATGCAGAAGCAAAAGCAGTGTGTCAGTATGAAGGAGGACATCTTGCCACATACCAGCAGCTGGAGGCTGCAAGGAAAATAGGTATGAGCACGCAATATATGGGATCATTTGGCAGTCCGGTCCAGCAGGAATTCTCCTGCATGCCACAAAGCCCCCCCCCCCCCTCAAAGTGAAGAAGAGCTACATAAAACCACTGGGCTTTCAATGAGGAAATTTCCTACTGTGGCATTCCTGTGCCGGCTGTGGCTGATAGGAGTTGTAGTCCAAAACATCTAGAAGGCAAGAGATGGGGGAAAGCTGCCCGGAGTGCATTTTGCCCTTTGATGTTCACACAAACTGTCCGCACTGTTGATTGTTCCATTATTGGGTCTAATTTCAGTTCACTACTCTGTTTCCTTTTCTGTTAAAAAAACATCTGTACGAACAATGCTGTTTGTTACAGAAATTGACTTGTAAGTAATACCGAGGATGAAAGTTACAGGTAGGTAGCCATGTTGGTCTGCCGTAGTCGAAACAAATTTTTTTTAAAAAATCCTTCAAGTAGCACCTTAGAGACCAACTAAGTTTGTTATTGGTATGAGCTTTCGTGTGCATTCTGAAGAAGTGTGCATACACACGAAAGCTCATACCAATAACAAACTTAGTTGGTCTCTAAGGTGCTACTGGAAGGATTTTTTTTTTTTCGACCGAGGATGAAAGTTTAAGAACCCTATGGACATGGATTGAAATCAGTTTTGTTTTATTAATCTCCATTATATCAAGGCCGCACACTATCCCCAATGTGCTACTTGGCTGTAGGTCATAGCTAATTCAATGGGACTTACATCCAAGTGGTAAAGGTATGTGCAGCACAATCCTATACAATGTCTACTCAGAAATAAGCCCCATTGAGTCCTATGGGACTTGCTCCCAAGTTAACAGGTATAGGAATGGAGTAAAAGGGATAATTGTTGGAGCTGCTGTTCAACACTACTGATGTGTGAGCTCAAGAATCAATTAATATAAATGGCTTCAATAAAATAAAATGTGCACAACCCCACACAGCATGTGAACAGACCTAGAAAGATGCAATCTGGCGACAAAGCAACCAACCAAAATGATTAATTGCCAGACCATTTGATAAATGAGTACAGTGTGTGATAAATGGCCCTCTCACACACTTCTGACTCTTTTGCTAACTCCTCCACCTAGAAAGTTATCATTCTAAATTGTGGTACAATTTTCTAGATCTCGGAACACACCTGGGACATGTCAACCTCTCAATTTTAGGCTGAGATGCTCATTTCATAGAGCTGAAACTCCCCCAGACTTGTCAGCACTAAGGTAGTCTTAAGCAAGGTGGCAATAGGCTGTTTTTCTCTACATCTCTACATCCACGGGCTTCTATTTGCACTACCAGTAGTGTGGTGAGTGATATTAACCTGGAGAGAACCTGAAGATTATGCCAGGCAAAAGGGATGCAACAGAGGTAACTGCCTTAGGGAGTGAATGCCCAAATATCAGTAACTCAGCGACTTACACTAGTCCGACATCTTTAAAAAGCAGTTCTAAGACTAAGATCTAGTAAGCATCTGCATCCAATTGTTGTTTATTAGTTTAAAGTGAAAACAGCCCTTTTCATTGTTAAAAAAGATGACACATTTTCTAATAAAATAAAACAAATGAAGCATCCACGCAGCATTTTCTGTGTCCAGGGTGGAAATTGTTTCGCTTGCATGGCTTAATTCAATTTAAACGAACTGTGTGTCAATGGTACATTTTTGGCAACAAGAACAAAAGGTCATTAATCTGAAGTACAGTGTTTCCGTCTTAAGCCAGCACTGGGCGTACATGACATGTCCCTCCATCCCTCAGGGTATCATATGTGTGCGGCTGGCTGGTTAGCGAAAGGAAGAGTTGGCTATCCCATTGTCAAACCTGGAAGCAACTGTGGCTTTGGAAAGACTGGGATTGTGGATTACGGCTTTCGGCTCAACAGGAGCGAGAAGTGGGATGCTTACTGCTTCAACCCTAATGGTGAGTGTGCAACAAACAACATTTTCGTAGGGCTGTATCTTTTACCCTGCGATTGCAAATGTGTGCGCTTTTTAATACTCCCAAGAGAAATTCCAGAGCCAGTACTTGATTGCTCCTTTCTAGTGGGCCTCATTACATAAGCCAAGGAACTCCATAGCAATGTAGCACCTATTTCATAATCCACTGGCAGTATTTTATGGAGTGGGGAGCCACCCTAAATCACCAGCTTCTTTTCCAAGTCAGCGGGGTTTTCCTTCCCCTCTGGTTAGCATGAGTGTTCTGATTAGCAGGAAAACAAGTACCCAGAGATTTGTGGATTTAAGCTTCTTATATTCAGGGCTGTGGTTGATAAATTTCCCGTTTTCCCCGGGATCGTATGTAGGAACAAAGGGATGAAAATATCTGTTCAACATCTAACTTTTCATACATACATACATACCGGTACATACATACATACATACATACCTTCTAGTTCTTAATTCAGCCTCCCTGAAATTCTAAGAGGCAAATTGTTGTTTTTATTTTGCAAATAAAGCTAACTGAAGATAAGGACACTTCTGGGCAAAAACTTTCCCAGTAATGGTAGTATAATAATAACAACAGTAATAGTAATAATAATAATAAATTTTATTTATACCCCGCCCTCCCTGGCCGGGACCAGACTCAGGGTGGCTAACACCAAATATATAATACATTAAAAACACAAAATCAAATGATTAGTTTAAAATACAATTTGAAATCACATTTAAAATCAAAATAAAATTAACTTTTAAATAAAATTAAAAGTTCAATGGATAGTACCTTGAAGACCAGCTACCTGCTAGCATAGGGATTTGGTGCCAGAGTGTCTATAATCATACAGTTCTGAGTGGACGCACACTAAGGATGGAGCATCATATTATTCAGGAATTAAACTTCAGTAATTAAGCAGGAAATAAATACCTTAATAATAATAATAAAAGATGCATGACAAGGATCTACTGCCCAAAATGACATCCCGTGTTGAGTTTTCCCATTTATCTTGTTGGATCACTTATCCCTCTATTGAGCGATCATGATGTTGTTAGAAGCTACCAATAATGGGGGAAATGGATGGAAAATATACAGTGTGGTGATGTCACATGGTCAGGGACCCGACACATTTCAGCAACAGCTCCATATTGAGGATGATAATGTTCTCCAACAAACAATGGCTCACTAAAAGTCACCCAGCTGGCACAGAAATAAAGTAGGATTTAAAACAAGGTACAAGTTAAAACAAGGTAAAGGTAAAGGTAAAGGACCCCCAGACAGTTAAGTCCAGTCGCAGATGACTCTAGGGTTGCGGTGCCCATCTCGCTTTACTAGCGAGCCGACGTTTGTCCGCAGTTTTTCCGGGTCATGTGGCTAGCATGACTAAGCCGCTTCTGGCGCAACGGAACACCGAAACCAGAGCAGCGCACGGAAACGCCGTTTACCTTCCCGTCGGAGCGGTACCTATTTTATCTACTTGCACTTTTGGGCGTGCTTTCAAACTGCTAGGTTGGCAGGAGCTGGGACTGAGGAACGGGAGCTCACCCTGTTGCGGGGATTTGAACTGCCGACCTTCTGATTGGCAAGTCCAAGAAGCTCAGTGGTTTAGAACACGGTGCAAATTAAATCTGCATCACTAATCTGCTGCTTTGACCACTCCTTTCCCTTCCCAAAGCTCAGGGCAGACTTTGTGCAGTTTCCTATCGATGACAACGTCCTGGAGACCTCTGAAATCTTTGTGAACATCCCTTCATCTGCCAAATTTACTTCTTGAAAAGGAGTTATTAGGAAAACAGCTGCTTGCGCAGGCAGGGCAAGTCCCCAGGCAGCATCAGTCCCAGAGTCCAGCAACGTCCAGGCTTACTTCTTTGCTCTTGCCAAGGCCTTGTTTTCTGCAGGCAGTGGCGTCAACTCTAAAACGACTAACATAGCCCCATGCTTGATTTTCAGGAAAGCCCAATGCTTTATGGCTAGCCTCCCAAACAGGCCTGAGGGACTCTGCTTTTCCTGTAATTGCTTCTGTTATTTGGCCTAGAATCAACGGAGACTGAGTACTTCTGCTGAGGGGCATATCAACACTTCTTCTTGTCCCACTGGGGAAACCGTTCTTTAGCGCTCAATCAGAGCAAACATCTTTTTTTTATGGATTCGCATTTGCTCCGATTTAGCCCTAAAAAGCAGGTTTTCTCTGAGAAAGGAGTGAGGCAGAGAGACTCTGGGGCAAGAGGCTGCAACGGGCACAGTTCACCCTTTTGTTGCATTGGGAGGGGGTCACTGCGCGCTTCTGCAACCGTGGCATAGGCAGAGTTTGCAAAAGCTGCAGAAGTCAAGAAGCTGAAGACCCAACCAACAGATCAAGAAATGCTGGATATCTACAGCCATTACAAGCAGGCCACAGTTGGAGATGTAAATACAGACCATCCTGGGATGCTTGATTTCAAAGGCAAGGCCAAGTGGGATGCCTGGAATTCCTTGAAAGGAATGTCCAAAGAAGATGCAATGAAAGCATATATTTAAAAAGTGGAAGAGCTGAAGGAAAATATGGAATGCAATAAACCCCTTTCTTGCATGCCTTTAAATGGAATCATGCCTTACTCTACTAACTTAAACTGTGTTACACAGTATGGCAGTGCCAAGACTTGATGCCACTTTCTATAATTAATAGCTGTGTAAATTTACTTCTAATGGTTTGTATAATAAACACTATCAAATTCAGGAAAAAAAGAAAGGAGTGAGGCAAGGGGGGGGGGGAAACTGCTCACTTGGACTCGTGCTTTCTATGCACAAGACAAGTGGAAATGTGGACAAGCCCAAAGTCTAGATCTGTTGCATCTTCTTCTTCTTCTTCTTCTTCTTCTTCTTCTTCGCCCCTGAAAAGCGTTTCTTGAGAATGAAATTATGACCAAAGGGGCAGTAAAAAAGAAAAACAGTATCAGGGACAAGCTTTATTGTTCTGTGCTACTGACTTTTATTTATTTTTTTAATCCTATGAGTAACAAGGTCAAATTATGTCTGCTGAATTATACCATTGGAGACTGTGTGCTGGAATTTAAGTGGTTTGGGTTTGGAGAACATGTGGAAGATGCTTGCCTGGCAGTGTCAGAAGAAGATTCCAAAATGATTGTTTGTTTGTTTAAATGAACATACATTCATGTGTCTATAAATACAGTAAATGCAGTCTTAAACCTAATTATATTGCTTTTCCTTTAACAGTGCTGGAATGTTTCTTAGTGCATTTTATACTATAATAGCTCACCATCAAAAACAGCATGGTGTTCTGGTGCAGAAAACATTTTTCCTTTTGCCATTTTGTAAATGCAATCATTGCAGCAACCAGGTTCACATATTTAGTAGCCTACATGAAGCACTATGGTGACTTGGACTCTCTGAGAAATGGTGGAGGAAACCACACTCTGCAGTAATCAATGTGAAGTCAAAACAAAAAGCTGTGTATATGTGCCTGAATAAGCAGCTGAGTAACCTCTCAGGGGAGGAGAACCTTCACAGATGTTGAACATGTCAGGGAAAAGAGGGAGAGGCAACCCATTATTCTTAGAATTCAGTTTAGTCAGCCTCTCTGTGCCTCCTGTTTGGCTGTCTCCTCTGAGAGGCAAGCTAGATCTTTTCCAAATGTATTGTTTGGGTGGTGAGCATCATCATCAAACCAAGTTGTTGACCTTGGCTGGTTTACGTCTGTTCCTTTCATTCGGGGGGGGGGGATCTTCGTACTTTGGAAGTGATATTATTCAACTTGGAGGCAACAGCCAAACTTCCACTGTGGGGATAAAAGCAATGGATAATATTGCAGTATTGTTTTAGCCTACATTCAATACATTTAAAGCACATTCAACACACATGTAAAACGCACAAACTACACTTCCCAGGACTTACTCTTTCAGCTTCAACCCAACCTGCAATGAGGGTCTAATACCAGGCATAGGCAAACTCTGGCCCTCCAGATGTTTGGGACTACAGTTCCCATCATCCCTGACCACTGGTCCTTTAATCAGGAAGGGCGGGATGATGGGAATTGTAGTCCCAAACATCTGGAGGGCCGGGGTTTGCCTATGCCTGGTCTAATACTGTGGGGCAACACTGTAGGGTTGTTATAAACCACTCTGCAACTAAGCTTTCATTCTAAAGGGGCTACAGACTTTCTTCTTCATTTAAAAAAATGAAAGCTCAAAGTTGGGGCTCCCTGCTGGCTGAGTCTAGTAGAGCAGTACTCTTTTATATCCTTCTTTTTGTACCCTGGCGAGCACTCTCCTTTAAACACTAGAAACACAATGCAATATGATTATATGGATGTGGCAGATTACAGTGATGGCAGGTGCCAGTATTAATTTTGGTTACCTGTGTCTCGCTGCAAGTCTTCTCTGACACTGTGACAGCCCAATTCAAAAAGCAAATTCCCCCTTGTTTTATTTCTCTCCTAGGAAAAGCCTGTGGTGGAATCTTCACAGATTCAAAGCACATCTTTAAAACCCCTGGCTACCCAAAGGAATATGAAAACGATCAAACTTGTTATTGGCATATAAGAGTGAAATACGGCCAACGGATTCAAATTCACTTCCTCGACTTTGATCTTGAAGACGATACAGCATGCATGGCTGATTACTTAGAAATATACGACAGCTATGACGACGTAAATGGTTTTGTCGGCAGGTAAAACAATTTCCACATCTTTCTTAACATATGTACACCATACAGGAGCGTGGAAACTTCATCCAGGAAATAAAAAGACTACCACCACATTTTATGCTCATTTAAACCTCATGGCTTCCCATCCTGGTAATTATAATTTGTTAGAGGTGTCTGGAATTGTGGCTCTCTGAAAAGTAAACTACACTTCCCAGGTTTTGCTGGGGGAAAGCCACATGCTATAAACATACGATGTAGATATGACATACATCTATTATTTGGATATATTTATCCCACCCAGTCTCAGAGGTTCTGAACAATAACATCATTTATTTACACAAACAGCGAACTAAGAAGTGTTAATAACCACACACTTTTTCCAACCTCCCCCAACTCCTTGGTTTCTCGCCCTTTTAGATCCAATCCAGGAATCCTTCCAAACTCATTCATTGGAAGTATGTTGCAATCCCCAGTCAATCCCCACCCATTCCTCGACTCTGCAATTCCTCCAAAATATTAAGAGCAGAGAGAACTCATCTCAGCTCAATTGTGGTCTCTTGCCTCTCATTCAAGTAAAGTTCTTGGGCTTCCCGTCAATGGGGGATTTCCTCTCAATACAAATAATACCAGATTCAGATGAATGATTTGCCCCAGGACCACAGCATGGGGAAACAGGTCTAAAACCCTACTCCATGCTTGCCCTGATCTCCTTATCAGCCCTCCCAGCTGACACAATTTGCATGAAGTTGGCCTTCAGTTATAAAATGTTGAGATTTCAGATAACCAGTTTTCTATCAACCATGCAAACCTTGCACATGGCAAGGGAAGATTATCATCATGGTTAATACATTCAAAAGAAGCAAAGTTCTGTGTTATGTGTATAGGCCACTGGCCTTTTTGTTCCTTCATGTTAAATCTCAGTCCCTGAAAAGGTTCCTATTTGTACCAAACATGATAAATCTGTTGAGAAGTATCCAAAATCAATTTAGGACTTCAGCCACTTTGCAAATTACCATTGTTGTGGCATGGGAGTTACTTCTATGTGATTATCTTACCTAATGTCTTCTACACATCATAATGGTGGCATCTAAACTGATCCTTCACAATAGATCACCCAGTGTAAGTTCAAGCTGATATCGGTCTGGCAAAGGCTTAGCTAGCCACTGCAGCAAGTGTGTTACTGAATTTTGGCTTGCCTATATTTAACCAGTAAATCAACTGTCATGTTTTTCAGATATTGTGGAGACGAACTTCCAGAAAATGTAATCAGCACAGGTAATATTACACACATGCACACCTCCACACAACCATGGACTAAGACAATAACATTTACTTCTCAGACTCTTAAGAAGTACTGCACAACAGAACGTTCCATCCAGAGAGGTCGTCACAAAGGCCAATTAACAGAAGCAGAATGGTTAAAGTATTATAAACCTCTGCATTACTTCCTAGGATGGAGAACCTGTGGCCCCAATAGATGTTGATGGACTAAAAATCCCATCTTTGGGACTGATGGGAGTTGGGAGTCCAACAACATCGCCAAGACAACAGGTTTCCCATTCCTGTCCTACTCACATGCTGAGTGGCATTTATTATTATCTTTGACAGTGTTTCTGAGTGCACTTAAGAGAAGAATGTTACCATGTGTTTTGGGAGAAAGAATGAGAAATTCAAAAAGTTGAAAGTTTTATTGAGGGGGGTGTTTCCTCAACAGAAGTAATTTTTCCTCTTTCTCTGTTTCTCGTCCTAGGTAATGTAATGACTCTGAAGTTTTTGTCCGATGCTTCAGTAACAGCAGGAGGCTTTCAGATTAAATACATTGCTTTAGATACACCCAAAAAGAGTGATGGGAAAAATACAACTACCCAAGACAACAAAAATTACTTAGCTGGAAGATTTGGCATTGTATAAAAGAACATTGACATGAAAGAAGAATTTGCCTTGGATGTTTATTAAAGACATTTCCCCTATCCCCAAGCACCTACTTGATGTTCCTCCCAGTGGATCCTATTCTCCATAATTTCCTGTTACCTCCTCCCAATGTGATCTCTCTTTTTTGCTGATCTTCAGTGACCCATACAACCTCAGTGATACACACCCCTTTGGACTGATGCTTCCCACCATCATGTGATTCTTCCCTTGACTTTATCTGCTTCTATACCTGTCACCATAAATGGGTTAAAAAGCCTGTTGTTTTTGTTTCAAGTTTTCAGCTAAAGTTCCAAGGGGCCATGTGATTGTGTGCAAATAAGTCCCCTTCGTGCTTCACAGCTGCTCAGTGATAGTCACTTTGAATTGTATGCAGTGATCATTTCCTTGAGCCAAAAAGATGAAGAAATATTTACTCATAGGCCCTATAATCATTGTACTACATTTGATATATTATTGAGATTTCTAAATATATATTTATCAAACTTCAAGAGCCATGTTTTCCCATTTTGGGGGGGGCAGGTCACTCTGTTTCCAAATTAAATTCAAAATTAAGACAATTTATTTACTTAATTAATATGATGATGGAATCCTGACTCCATTTTCTGGTTTACAAGTTCCTTTGCAATCAGTAGAATGCCACTGAACTCAGACTACACATATTCACAGATTATGTGGAAGGTGAAACAATCAAACCAGATTTAATTGTCAGTGATGTCTGTGAACTGGCTAGCAAAACTACAAGGTTCTAGTTCAGGAAAGTCGAGGATGGGGCTCAGCAAAGGCCTCAGAATAGATAATTAAAAATCAGTCTTCTGGAAACCGAAAAGCCATAGCTCAGTGGTATAATATACGGTATAAGGGCAGCATCCAACTGTGTCCCATCAGTGCAAGGATTTACACGTGTGCAATGGAACTCCGCTCCGCACCCTCCTGAAATCAGGCTTTCACAAATTCTGGCAGACACACTGACCAACACTGACTGACTCATATTCCACCACATCTCTCCTCCTCCAGACGTGCCCTGATAAGGACACCCGTTGCTGGGGAGAAATCTCGTTGCTAACCAGAAGTTTTAGACATGCCTCAAGGATGCGCTTCAAGGCCGTCCTTTAAGGCTTGTTTCAAGTTTGGCAATACACCAACAAAAATCTGTTCTAGGGGTTTCCCCAACTGTGGAGCAGATTTGGAGAGGTTGTGGGATACACATGTAAATCCATGCGCTGATGAGACACAGCAGTTGGATAGTGGCCTATGCTTCACACGCATAAAGCCAATCCTTGGCATCTATCCACAAAGGCCAGGGAAAGACCCGTCTTAAATCTTGGGCAACTGTCAGTATTGATGATTCTGAGCTAGATGAGCCCATGGTCAGTCTAAGGTAGGACTGCCATCTGTCTGGAATTTCCTGGACATGGCAACCCATGTCGGAAGTGTCGATTTTGGCGAATTTCCTCAAAAATAGCTCAAAAACTTCATTTTCTTCCCCTTGTTATTTCCAAAAAGCTCAACAACTTTTGTGTCCAGATTTTCACTTATTAAAATATGGCAACCCTAGTATAAAGCAACTTCTTGTATTCCTGCCAAGAACTTAAAACTGCGAGAAGCAATCTCCTTCATCAGTGGTACAAAGGCTACTTAATGGGATGGGCAAAGTAGAAGTTATAGAGTTGCACAATAATATATCAAAGAGTAAACGCACATCTGCATCCCGGCAGGGACAGGGAGAAGAGCAGCTGGGAAGGGGAGTTGCCGTAGAAAAACAGATGGGGAAAAAGGTTAAACACTCTCTCGGTCCTACCCACATCATTTTTCCAGTCCAAATTGCCTCTTTTGCTGAGCTGCTTTTCATTAGAAAGAACTGCCACTGGAGATTAAATACAAGGATATTCTCTTGTAGCCTGTGATTTGACCCTCTGCCATCCTGCTACAAGAACGGAATCTATAGATAGATGGACGCTTCTAAACTCTGCCATCTGGTGGTCTCAGTGAATCCCCTCTATTCCTAGTTCCTCTGGTGATTGATGTTGCATAGAGGGGAACAGAACTCACAGATTTCAGTGCCTAGGATCACAAATAGGCACAGGTTATTTTGTATGCCTCTGCCAGCATACAGCATACAGTTACAGCTGCAACCCTGGAAACAATCTGCTATTTATAAGCGCTGGGCTATTTATGTTCTAGCAGTTCAGAATCCCCACAGACACACAATTATGCAAAGGTCCCGAAGCTTTCAAAAATGTAATGCGTACCCAACTTTTCAGTGTATCACAGCTAATATTACCTATGGTACCAGTTACAGGTAGGTAGCCGTGTTGGTCTGCCATAGTCAAAATAAAATAAAAAAAATTCCTTCCAGTAGCACCTTAGAGACCAACTAAGTTTGTTCTTGGTATGAGCTTTCGTGTGCATGCACACTTCTTCAAATACACTGAAACAGAAGTCACCAGACCCTTATATATAGTGAGAGGGTGGGTAGGGGTATTACTCAGAAGGGTAGTGGGAATGGGTGATTAGCTGATAGGTGAGGTAAATCGTAAATCTTCCTTTACTTTTCCCCCTTTTTAGCAATGATAAGAGGGGCACACACCCCCCCACACACCCCAAAAGTTCTTTCTGTAGAACCTCCCCTCCCTTCTGCTCAAAAATTGCAAGAAGTACTATTTGGGGGGGGACCATTGCCAACCTTTGGGATATATTCAGACCCATTTCTTCCGAGAGAGAGCCCTGGCGTGGCCCTGCAAACGAAACCACCCGGTCCGTTTTTTGCACATCCCAGCACAGAATATGAAAGGAGCTGGGAGAAAGTCTTCATATGCGTTTCAGAGGGAAGCTGGCCGATGAACTCGGCGGCTCTACCTCGCGGCGCCCTGCTCGACTAGCTCGGCGCTCTGACTTCCTCCGAGCCCGGTGATTGGGCGGCAGCTTCCTCTTCTTCCGCACAAACACAATGACGCGGCTAGAGAAGTCCCGCGCTTCGCCATCTTAGCCCGCGAGAAAAGGAGGGAGAGCGCGAGAGTGAGCGCGCGCGCGGGAGAGAGAGAGAAGGCGAAGAGCGCGGGAAGCGCACTTTTTCCCCTTTGAGCAGCTGGCGAGAAAGAGGCTGCCGGCGGCGCCATGAGCGGCGCTGACTCCACGACGGGGCCTTGCCCGAGCGGGAGCCTCCGTCCCCTGCTGGAGACCCTGGAAGACCCCGCAGCCGCGCCGGCGGCGCTCACGGACGCGCTGCTGACCCTCACCAAGTGAGTGTCCGGCGGGGGCGGCGGGTCTCTCCTGCGGCCTTGCGGCCTCGCCTGACTCTCGGGGGGACAAGCCCGGGCGGGTCTGTGTGGGGGGGTGGGGAGTACTATCTCGCGGCCAGGCTTTAGACCCGGTACCTGTTTTCAAAAAATCACCACCACCACATACACACCTGAGGGATGAGGGAGACTTATTGGGTAAAGAACGGGGTTTTTAAATTATTATTATTAGGTAAGGCTCCGACCCTCTTCGCTCACTGGCCCAGAAGAGGCGGGCATCTCTCGATTGGGGGGGGGGAGTTGGGTTTTTTTGCCGACTGTCTGCTTCCCTTTTCGTCAAACAAAACTTCTCAGGAGCTGCGAGGCCGTGAACGTTAAGTGCTTTGAAACCATTCCGGTTGGGCTTTTAACGACTTTCGAACGCACCTAAGCGTTTCGAAAAGGGCGCGCCGGCGATTGCGCGCCGTCAATCAACAAGCGAGGCTTTCCACAGCTTGGGTGATGGGGAGGGTGGGGGGGGGGAAGAGGCTTTCCCTGTTGGAAGTTTGCCTGCTGCACTGTTACAATGCAGAGGAGCCCCCTCCCGAAGTGGGCGTGTGGTGTGGGTTTCTACCTCTCTGTTTGGAGTTGCTATGGGGGGATGGGGGAAGTGCGTTTCCTTTTTCTCAGGAAAAGGATGTGAGAGCTTCGCATAGGCACCAGTGTATGTCAGTTGTCTAAGAATGAGATTATCTCTGCTTCTGTGCTTAGCGTGGGGTGGTTTTTCCTTTTTAAAAAAATAAATAGATCAAGTCTTTGTGCAGTCTTGATTCTACTCATCTTTACATGAGGTCTCTAGGAAGCTGCCTTAACAATGAGTTCCTCTAGCTCAGAGTTGTCTTACTTTGGCTGTCTTCAACTTTTCCTTACAGGTAGGTAGCCGTGTTGGTCTGCCGTAGTCAAAACAAAATAAAAAATAAAAAATTGCTTCCAGTAGCACCTTAGAGACCAACTAAGTTTGTTCTTGGTATCTGAAGAAGTGTGCATGCATACAAAAGCTCATACCAATAACAAACTTAGTCTCTACTGGTCTCTAAGGTGCTACTGGAAGGATTTTTAAAAAAAAATTATTTTGTTTCAACTTTTCCTGACCTGAGACCTACTTATAACTCATTCTGTCAGTCAGTCAGTCATTGTTATTTGTTTTGTTTTATTTGCAGGCCTTTGATGTAAGGCCAAATGACAGTTTTGAACATCAGACAGAATAAACAACATATATTAATGCATGTTTTGTAATGCATAGCAATATGTTTAGGGAAGTTTTTAATGTTTGATGTGTTATCACATTTTTAATATTCTGTTGAGTGCCGCCCAGAGTGGCTGAGGAAACCCAGCCAGATGGGCGGGGTATAAATAATAGAATTATTATTATTATTATTATCCACACAGTACACAAAAAAAAACAGTTATATAAATGCAATTCGTGACAGTAAGCAGTGCTGTAACACACACTAGTTTTATTTATTGAATTTGTCTCCCACCCTTTCCTACCCCAGGGTGACAGATACAGAATTTTTTAAAAAAGCAACTCAAAAATTCTAAAATGATTAAAACTGATTCTAAAAATGATTAAAATTACAATTAAAAACATGCAAAAGCAGCTATAGATCAAAAGCAGTCTAAAAGCAATTAACTTTTAAGGACATTCTTCCATCCAGCAATCACTGGGTTAACAGGAGCAGTATTCTTCAACCACCAAATGCCTGGATAAGCTGCAGTGTCAAATTAAATATTGTTACAAAAGTTGGGTGCCTCTCCCTGTCTCTGCCAAGTGGTGGCAAGAGCCCATGGGGTTCCAGGCACCCACCCAGGGTCTGTGTTCCTTTGGAGAATTGAGACATGGTGGAGGAGACTGTCATAACTTTAAAAAATATGGTTTATTCACCTCTTTACACCTTCAGTCTGCATGGAGGGAGTACAGATCTCACAGCACGGTCATTTCAAGAGTGGGTTGTACCCCACAGCAATGCAGCCCTGGAGTACAATGTATCTCTCCCACTCAGCTCTGCAGCCAGCCAGCCCCCCAAAATGGAGCCCAGCCCTTCTTCCTCCTCCTTCCCAGAACTCCTTGCTACCAGACTTCCTTTGCCTGTCACCTCAAATACGCAGTTACCCTGGCAACCTTCCAAACCCCAGTTTCATGGGCAGCAGCACTTGCTTCTCTAAGAGCATTGTGTCATCTTTGCTCCTTGACATTGTGTTAAAACACACCTGAATGCTCCAGACCAGCAAACTGCTAAAACCTCAGCTTTTATAGAGGTTGGCACACTTGCTGATGATCAATTAAGCAAGGGCATTTGATTACCAGCCCCACTTAGCATCTTAATTCCTATGGAAGCAGTAAGGGTGTACTTAGTTGTTCACACATGATTTCTCCATCTTGGCTTTATTTCTGTTAAATGAATTGCAACATGGTACACCATGTAATATGTCATGTGTTGTTCATCTGAGGTTGTATTTACCCAATTTTAAGACCTAAGGAACAAATGATTGCTACTGTGTCCTGATATTCAAAGAGGGTGCACTTTCTTTTCCCCATGACTGTATTAATTTCTAGGGTTTAGCTCCCCCATCTATAGCACCATCATCCTGGCAATGATCTATACCAGGGGTCAGCAAACTTTTTCAGCAGCGGGCTGGTCCACTGTCCCTCAGACCTTGTGGGGGGCCGGACTATATTTTGGGATTTAGGCAAATTGGCAATTGGGCCACATCCGGCCCCCGGGCCTTAGTTTGGGGACCCCTGATCTATACTGTCTGGTAGCAGCTGTTCAGGATTTCAGACATGGCTCTCTTCTAGCACTCCATGTGGATGTAAATAATTTAACTGGGGCCCTTTTGCATGCAAAGTCTCTGCTCTACTGAGCCACCAACCTCCCCTTGAAAGTGATGAATGAGAATCTGGTAAGCAAAATATAACCAAATATGCCAGTTCTAATGTAAGTTCAACATTGATTAAGCTTTTTAATTCCTGCACATTAAGAAATAGAGCCTTGATGAATAGGGTAGGGAGATGGCACCTGGCTCAGTCACAATTTTTAAAAAGTTCATTTAGTATGTCATGCAGTCTGTTCATGTAAACATCTTCCTACCATCTTAGCTATGAGTCTTAGATAAGTAGGAAGTAAAGTCAATGCGTGTTCATTTGAGTGCCAAAGGGTGAGCATGAAGAACAGATGCACAATAGAAGTGAATTTAAATATATTGTTTTCATTTACAAAGCTTGCTTTCTGATTAGCCTTGTCAAGAATAGCATGTCTTGTGTGCCACTTTCAACCTTTGAGCCACCAAGTCAGCATTATTTGCAGTTCTCTGCATCTTCACAGTGGCTGTAAATGCAATGGCTTGGATCATAGGTTCCCTGCTAAGACAGTTTGCAGAATTACTCCCTTTACACTCCCTTGAAAATCTATTTCTGGGGGGTGGGGAATGTTGAATGATGTTGTGTGTGTGCAAGTTGCGGTTTGAGGGAGAAGTTCATAGAATTGTAGAGTTGGAAGAGACACAGAGTCATCTAGTCCAACCTCCATCTCAACCATAGCATCGATGACAGATGGCTATCCACCCTCTGATTTAAACATCTGATGGAGTCCACCACCTTCTGAGGGAGCCTGTTCCACTGTCGAACAGCTCTTATCGCCAGAAAGTTCTTCCTGATGTTGAGTTGAAATCTTCTTTCTTGTAACTTGAAGCCAATTCCGTCACTTACATGAACAGAGGAGCAATTTAGGATTCATGCCATTATGTGATACTTAGTAAAAGGTAAAAAAAGGTAAAGGAACCCTAGACGGTTAAGTCCAGTCAAAGGTGACTATGGGGCTGCAGCGCTCATCTCGCTTTCAGGCCAAGGAAGCTGGTGTTTGTCCACAGACAGCATTCCAGGTTATGTGGCCAGCATGACTAAACCGCTTCTGGTGCAATGGAACACCGTGACGTAAGCCAGAGTGCATGGAAACTCTGTTTACCTCCCTGCCATAGCAGTACCTATTTATCTACTTGCACTGGCGTGCTTTCGAACTGCTAGGTTGGCAGGAGCTGTACTTAGTAACATAGTGACATTCACTGTGTTTAAGATCAATGCATTGGCTCCATGCAAGTTTTTGTAAAGAGTCAATTTGCTGCTGTGATCGGCCTTTATTTGACTCTCGTGTTCCTAAGGTTGTATTGGTATTTTTCTGAGAATGCTCTTACTACCAGATTGTGTTACCAGTGACAAGACATTTCTCTGTTTTTTTTAAAACAGTTGAGAAATCTGTAGATAGCATTAAGTAGATTAGTTGTTTTCAAATGGCAGAATGAAACTCTCCTTGCTCCCATGCAAGTTTGCTTCATATCATGGAGTTAATGAACATGACATTCACCACATTCATTGGTGGTTAGACTTGCTTTTCTCAGACTTGCAATACTGTAATGGCATTGTGCAAGGGTTTAGTTCCGGGGGTAGTGTATAAAGGCAAAATTGCATAATTATAATGACCTCCTGGAACTGTCCCCATGTCTTGCCTTTCTGATCTAGTGTAAGAGCTCTCAAAGCCCTCCAGAGCCTGTGCAAGACCTTCCCAGAACCCAGTATGCAAAGTGAAGGAAAGAGGAAAGAGCTTCTAAAGCTCTCCACCCTTCTTTCTGGGCTCTGCTTTGGAGGCTCCCACAAGATCTCAGATGGCCCCTTCCAACAGTTTTTTCTGCTCACGTGCCTTTTATTTTGGGGGGGTCAAGCACAAAGCTGTGATTGCATAAGAACACTTTGTGTGTTTTAAATATTTTATTTTTGTTTTTAAATATTTGATTATGTACCTGCAGTAGTGAAATGAGTAGAATTTGTTGTATTACACCGTAACTTTCATTTCCTTACTTTTATAATGCTTTTTCACTCTTAAAGAACTGAAGAAGCCTCCAATCATTTATCTGCATACCCCTTCCCTGGGTTCTGTTTCTTTGGGTGGTGCTGGAGTATGGAGGGATACCTGAAAGAGCATTGTGGTGGCTATTAATATGGGGAGGTAGGGAAAAGCACAAATTGCTTTGTCAGTTACGGTGTTTGCAATATTACTGAGCCAAAATAACAGTAGTAGCCAACTCCCTTGATATTAGGTTGTTTTCAGTGGTATCTTTACTTGCCAAACATAGTTTACTCTGTGCAACAGCCTGTTGCTTTTGAAAATGATATACAGTGGAACCTCGACTAACGAATTTAATGCGTTCCGAATGGGCATTCGTTACGCGAAAAATACGTTAGTCGAAACGCGATTTCCCATAGGAATGCATTAAAAACGGATTAATGCGCTCCTATGGGAAGAGAAATCGGGGGTCACTTACCTTTTTGATGTGGACGGCCAGGCTCCCGCAGCTCTCCTCTTCTTCCAGGCGGCTCTGGGGGGTGCTTGCCACCCCCGCAAGCAGAAAAAAAGCCCCGAAAACCCCGAAAAAGCGCCAAACCCGACGGAAAAAAAAAACACACCAAAAGCGGCTCCGGAGCCGCCTGCCTCCAGCCATGGTGAGCGGGGGGGAAACCGCCACCACGGCGAGGGGAAAAAAGCCCCGAAAACCCCGAAAAAGCGCCAAACCCGACGGAAAAAAAAATGCACCAAAAGCGGCTGTGGAGCCAGCCACCCCCAGCCATGGTGAGTGGGGGGGAAACCGCCACCACGGCGAGGGGAAAAAAGCCCCGAAAACCCCGAAAAAGCGCCAAACCCGACGGAAAAAAAAACGCACCAAAAGCGGCTGTGGAGCCAGCCACCCCCAGCCATGGTGAGCGGGGGGGAAACCGCCACCACAGCGAGGGGAAAAAAGCCCCGAAAACCCCGAAAAAGCGCCAAACCCGACGGAAAAAAAAACGCACCAAAAGCGGCTCCGGAGCCGCCTGCCTCCAGCCATGGTGAGCGGGGGGGAAACCACCACCACGGCGAGGGGAAAAAAGCCCCGAAAACCCCGAAAAAGCACGAAAAACAATGAAAATAAAAACACGAAAAAAGCGGCTGTGGAGCCAGCCACCCCCAGCCGTGGCGGGCGGGAGGGAAACCGCCACCACGGCGAGGGGAAAAAAGCCCCGAAAAGTGCAAAAAACAACGAAAATAAAAAGCCCGAAAAATGCGGCTGCGGAGCCGGCCACCTCCAGCCGTGGCGGGCGGGAGGGAAACCGCCGCCACGGCGAGGGGGAAAAGCAAGAAAACCCGCCCAAAAAGCGCAAAAAACAACGAAAATAAAAACAGAAAACCAAACCCAAAAATCAAACCCCGCGCCAAAAAACAAACCTCCGCCATGACGAGGAAGGAGGAGAAGCAGCGACCTCCAGCTGCTCCGGGCTCCGCTCCAACCAAAATGGCTGCTGGAGCGAAGTCCCGCCTTCTCTCCCCTTCCATGTGACCTGTACAAAAACAAAAAAAAAAACCTCGCCTTCCCATTCGCTAGGCGAACAAATTCGTTACCCTGCTGCCGCCACGATCCTTCGTTAGGCAAAAAATACGTTGGGCGAGTTATTCGCTAGTCGAGGTACCACTGTATACAGAAGATATGCCTTTAGCTTTGTAATTTAAGTAATTGCCAAAATGTGCTTTTTTGTCTACGTTGGGCTGTGTAACAGAAAACCTGTTGTGTTTTTCTACATTTAAGTCGCCTAACTGGTGAAGAGGGAAAAGAATTTGCACCTGAAGTTGGGAAACTCTTCCCTCAGCTCTACAAGATATTTAAGGTGTGTATTTAAAATTGTATGGTTTTTAGTAAATCCTCTTTTAAATAAGTATTCCATTCCATGTATAAAGGCTACTGAGCCCTTGCCTTTCCCTTTCTGCTATTAACATTCTCCTCCACACCCCAACCTGGTAGTTGCTACCTCTCCAGTGGTAATGACTACTTCTTTTCCTTACCATACAGTACTTGCTTTTACACTTTGTGTGCAATAAACTTGGTAGGACTAGCAGTTGAAAGAAGTACTGGTAGCATGTGGGCAGCCCTGGCAAAACCTCCAGAGCAGCAGCAGATGGTGGTGAGGTTTGTCGGCTGACAGGCCTGCACAACCCTTGTCCATGACTGAAACTAAATGTCAAGGTTGAATTCAGCTGGTCTTGTTTTTCTTCTATTTAAGCAAAGCTAAGAGATCCATCATGGTAAACTGTTAGTGATTTTGTTCATAGGCCCTTGTCAGAAGCAGACCTCTATCACTGAGTGGGAGTTGCCTCAGCAGCTCACCAGCCATGTTAGAAATGGCTTCTGAAACTATATATCCATGTGTGTTTGAGAGAGAAGGAAAGAGGCAAGGAGCAGCTTTTTACATGGCATTATGGAATGCTAAGATCCTGTATGTTAAGATCAACTTTGGGATCTGCTGTTCATATGGATCAGGGTTAGGTTGGTGGCACAAGAGATAGGCCCCTTCATGGTAGAAGGGAAACTGTTGGAGTCTAATGTAGCTGGACTCTGGTGCTCAGAATGGAGAAGCAGTTAGCCAATAAACTAGCTTTTGTATCTGAGGTGTAGCATATACTATATTTTTAAAGCAACCAAAAATAGTAGCTGTTTTGCTTTTTATTGACACAATTTTAAAATTCTGAACCATTGCAGTAATTTGTCAATAAGTCTTGTCGACATGAGTTAAAACTTTATTCCTTCTTTTTGTAGACATATATTCCTACTGAAAACTCAGAATTGAGCAGTGCAGCCTTGCAAGCCTTAGGATTCTGTGTGTTTAACTCAAAGACTGCTGCTTTGCTATGTGGTAAACATTTTTTTATTCTGTTTCAAAAATTAATAAATAATCCAAATCTGCTTTTTACAGATGGACTGCCAGCAGTATCATAAATATCAATAGAATAAAATATATGTGGTATTTTACTGTTATTTAGCTCTCTTGCCTGGTGTTAGAATGTGATACTTCTGAATTGCTACAAGTTTCAGTGACTGTAACTCTGGCCCAGTTTTTTGCGACTTGAGTCTGGCAAGAAGACACAGCTTGCTTCTGGTTTCAGCATTCTTCAGTGGCCTGTTCTGCGTCTGCAAATACAGTGGAACCTCTACTTACAACCATAATCCGTTCCTGAGGTCCGGTCATAACTAGAAACGTACATAAGTAGAGGCACACTTTTCCATAGAAAGTAATGGAAAAGTGAATTGATCCGTTCTAGACAATGAAAAACACCCCCTAAAACAGCAATTTAATACAGATTTTACTGTCTAACGAGACCATAGATCCATAAAATGAAGACAATAATCAATGTACTGTACTATAAAATAAATAAGACAGTATTGTAGATGGGAAAAAAATTAACATTTTTTTCTTACGTGCACTGAGGGTGGGTGGGCTTACCTGGCTACAAGTTGGGGGTGGGGCAAGGGTCAGTAAAGATCTGATTCACTTTGGCCAGGGTCACTTTTTTTCTTGCCAGGCCAGGTTCTTCTCTGGACTTCCTCAGGCTAGTTCCTTGGCGGGGTTTGGGGCTGCAGTGCGCCCTGCTGTGCCTCTTGCACGTGGCACCTCTTCCACAGCTTCAGTGGTGGGATGGGGGCCCTCTCCCTGGCAGCAGAGGCCTCAGCGCTGCTCCGCAGCCAGCGGGGTGAGCTCTGGCAAACCGGAGGCCTCTCCCTGGCGGCGAAGTCCCCAGCGCTGCCCCGCAGCTGGCCGGCCAAGCTCCGGACTGCTGGCAAGGCCTCTGTTCGTATCTAGAGGAAAGTTCATAAGTCGAAGCACCTACTGAAGGTCGTAACTGGAATCATACGTAAGTAGAGCCATATGTAAGTTGAGGTTCCACTTTATTAGAATCTGTTACCCCTTTTATATCATTGTCAAGTGCATCTGTCCTATTTCAGAACACAAAAGCAGCAGTTCCTTAGAATGAGTGAGGACTGCATTAGTTCCTTCCCTACTGTGTTTGTGATACTAGGCATAAACAGATTCATGACCATTGTATCATTTTCAAGCTTCCCCCATGTTTTACCACACTGAAAAATGCCATTTACCTTTTTTCTACAGAATCAGAAATACAGGAGTTGCTGTCAATAGTGAACAGTGTTGCTATAAAGGCTGTGGACAAAAACACTCGCACTAGAGCACTTTGGGTGATCTCTAAGCAGTCCTTTCCTTCTGATACTATTGGAAAGCTGGTGAGTGTTCTCTGTCCCATCTCCTACAAATAACATTTTGTTAAACTAACATGTTCAGTCACCCACATCTTATTTGTGTTTCAGGTACCCAGTATTATTGGTATGTTAGAAACAGTGCTGAATAAAGGAGACTTGCATTCCATGGTGATTGAATATGAAGCATTAAATGTTATTATTCGGTATGTATCAGGTGTTAAATTGTTGAGCAAGTATGTTAGAAGTGAGGAAGAAAAAACACTTCAGTAACCTCAGTAACATCTTGATCAGGTTGCAGATAAAAAATCAGGGTACATGCTTAGAAAACAGCTTGCACTCTGGTGGTTATTTCTCAAGTCACCAGGGCTATTATATTAAGTCATTGTTGTAGATGGTGAATACCACTTACTGTTGTTGCAATGTTGTAAATGTTGGTATTTCTCAATTGTATGGTTTGCTCTCTGCTGCATCTGCTTCCCAACTTTCTAGGAAACCCTAGAATTAGCTCAATTGGTTAGAGTGTATCGCTGCTAATGCCAGGTTTGCAGGTTCAATCCCCATACAGGCCACCTGCATATTCCTGCATGTGAAATGAGGGTGCACGTTAGAGTGCACCAGTGACAGTGCACTACAGGGAAGATTTGTAGTGGTGTCCAGATTCTTTTCTTCCTGTTACTGATGTTCTCCTTGAGAAGCCTTTTGAGACACTCTCCAGTTACTCAGAACACAGTGTGATAGACACTGGTGAAGAAGACCAATCAATGTTAACTACACAATATTTCTGACAAACCTTGATCATATCCTTAATACTGACAAATATATCTGAACTTAGGCTCATAGAACAGGCTCCATCCCACATGGAGGAACAGGCTGTAAAGTGGGCGAAGCTGATTATCCCTTTGGTTGTCCACTCTGCTCATAAAGTGCAGTTAAGAGGTGCTACTGCATTGGAGATGGGAGTGCCACTTTTACTTCAGAAGCAGCAGGAGGTGGCAGCAGTCACTGAAGAACTTATGACTACGGTAAGGAAGGCAAACATGTTGTTTTTAATAGGATGGGTTTTTGGGTTTTTTTAGAATTCCACATATATGCTTAAGGGCCCTGTCCACTCTAATGGTCACTTCATATGACTCCCTACTCCGAGTTTTGCATATATACTTGCAATTATATTTTATGATGTCATAATTGCATATGAAATATTACTATCTCCAGCAGGGCATGGAGGTGATAGCCTCTCCCTCATCACTCCCACACCCTCCAGCAAGTATTCAGTGTCATTGCGCTTCTGAAAATTGGCTGTTTTGGTTAATAGCTGTCGGTAGACCTACCTTCCACTTTATTTTCAATCCCTTTTCTATTAATCCCTAGCACAGAACTTGCTCTTTCACCGCTGCTGCACACACAGTTGACATTTTTATAGCCACCCCCCCCCCAAATATATTCCATAGTTAGTCACTGCCACATCAAGTGGGGTTGGTGGGTGGGTGGGAGAGAGAGAGAGAGAGAGAGAGAGAGAGAGAGGAAAAAAAGATGGAGGGGGGAATCATACAAACTAATTTAGTATTTGGTTATTTTTTATAAATGTTTTTTGTACTCTTGCAGAAAATAATCCCAGAACTCCAAAAACTATTTGCATCAAAAAATGAAACATATGTTTTGAAACTTTGGCCTCTGTTTATTAAGCTGCTTGGCAAAGTAAGTTGGACATTGATTTCTCTTGTTTCAGCTACTGTAGGCGCTGATGATATGGGTACATTAACTGCATAAAACAATATTTTACTCTTCCAGGCACTCCATCGTAGCGGAAGCTTTATCAATTCATTGCTGCAGTTAGAAGAACTAGGATTTCGTAGTGGGTCACCGGTGGTAAAGAAAATAGCTTTCATTGCATGGAAGAGTCTGATTGATAACTTTGCTCTAAATCCAGGTAGACTAAAATACTAAGCAATTTTGACTTATTTTATTAGCATGCTAAAGTAGAAAAAAGAAAATAATTGTGCACCCTCATGCAATCTACTTCCTGTTTGGGAGCAGGTTCTGTTGATTGCAGTTGAATTAATTCTAATCGGGTGCTTGAGATCTCTGTTTCAACTTAGTAGCAACTTGTGTGTGCAAGTGAAAACAGTGGGGGAGATTTAAAAGCTACACTCGGGGCACCTATCATGTCAATAGTTAGTCTCTATGCATGTGAGAGTGACTTCTGGCCCTTTTGAATATGCTGTACATATCTTGCTGCATCAATAACAAACACAGTCAGCACTGTGCAACCAACAGGTAGACTTTTGCTTTTTTGTGTGAAAAGGGACCAAAGGTTACCTTCACATGCATAAATAAAAGCAGGAGTTAGAATCATGGAATTGTAGAGTTGGAAGGGACCGTGAGGGTCATCTAGTCCAACTCCCTGTGATGCAGAAATTTTTTACCCAAGGTGGGGCTCAAACCTATGACCCCAAGATTAAGAGTCTAATGCTCTACCAGCCCAGCTGAAATTCTTAGGAATGTTTGGGATGGAAACAGTGGCCACATAGCCACTTCCTTAGGTACAAGAGCTGCCACAGCCCTTTTACAGGTGTTTCTGCATGATTTGAGCCTTGTGCCAGATCCACACAAATGCTATCCATATATTGGGGAAAGATCTGAAAGGGAGATTCCTGCTGTCTTTCCCATGAGCTGGAGCCCTGTGTTGTAGAATTATTATACAGTGGAACCTCGTGTTACATACAGTCCTCCTTACGAATGCTTCGAGTTACGAGCTCCGCTAACCCAAAAGTAGATGCCCCTAGTTGCGAACTTTGCCCTGGGATGTGAGCGGAAGTTGTGCGCTGGTGGCGCGGCAGCAGCGGGAAGCACCATTAGCGAAAGTGCCTCATGTTAAGAATGGTTTTGGGTTACAAACTGACCTCTGGAACGAATTAAGTTTGTAACCGGAGGTACCACTGTATAGTTAAAAAGTGTGCTGGCAAATATATGCTCATGTGAATTTTTAATGAAGGGATCCAGAAATGACTAAGTAAATATTTTTTTTAATGCCCATCAAATACTTCCGAGGATTTTGGATACTTTGGAAAAGATGAGTAGGTTCAAACCTCTGTATTGCATCTCTGATCTTCACAAAGAAGTAAACAAGTAATAATCAGATTGTTGTGGTTTTGAAAAAAAAAGTTCACCTGATGTTGGAAGCTTATATTACTTGGCCACAATTCCTCTTTTGAGTCAGAAAACTGATTTTGACTTTAAATCACATGTAACAAAACCAAGTTTCATTTTCTTCCCCCAAGAAATCTTGTGCAGTGCAAAAAGGCTGAAATTGCTAATGCAACCACTGAGCTCCATTCACGTGAGAACAGAAGCTCTGGCACTGACAAAGCTAGAGGTCTGGTGGTATTTACTGATGAGGTTGGGACCTCATCTCCCAGCCCACTTTGAACAGGTAATCTCATCTTTTATATTGACACTAATATTAACACTAGTTAAAGCAGGTTTCCCAAAAAGTTCTCTTAGCTTTGTTTTTTTCTTTTTTGACTTGTGCATTAACTTCATTGGGTCTAGTCTGATTAGGACTAGTATTGAATACCACCCTTACCTGCATAATGGAGAATTTATAGTTATGATATTTCGAGTAGTTGTTAGGAACAGATAAGACCAAAGTTCAACTCTCAATTCAGTCATGAAGTTTACAGGATGATCTTGGGCCAGTTATTGTGTCTCAGCCTAACCTTCCTCACAGGGTTGTTGTGAGGCTAAAACAGAAAGAAGTATGGGCATGTAAACCTTGAACTACTTGGAGAAAAGGTGGGATAGAAATGTAATAAATATGTGATTAAAGCTGATCTGTAGAAACCATTAAACCAGAGTACTTGGATTTATGCTGATTTTAGTTCAATTGATCTGGCTGAACTAGTTTGTGGGTGGCATTTAATATTACTGCCCAAATGCATCACTTGCCTCTTACTGTCGAAACTATGGAGCCTTAAGCACACTTACTATGATCATGGAACTGCAACTACAGCTGAAGTCTATTAAAACCTTATTTTCATTCATGTACAGAGGCTGGCAATACTGGATTTTACCTACATTAACCCAGTGCTAGATAAAGACTTTAGTAGATTCCTACATGGAAGTCTTTTGGTTGTGGAGGCAGTTAAGCCCCAACCTGTTAAGTTACTTCTGTTTGTGCCTCAAGCTTTTTTTTTTCCTTTTAGGTTTGTGTGCCATTGATTCAGAGCACTTTAAGCTTAGATTCCATTCTACAACAAGGAAATTCATCACGGTTAGCTATTAACCAGAGTTTACTAACACCGGGTTCTGCACACAAATCAGGTAGGAGGGAAATCTCTTTCTGACTATGATTCAGATACAACAACTCTGAAATCTAAAAATTCAAATACTGTGTTTTATATCATGGGGTTACATGTGCATGGAGTTATCCTTAGCACCACCTACCCTGTTGTAATGGATATATTTCAGTTTGTACAGCCTAATGTGGAAAGGTTCTTCAGTATGTGTACTTAAAACTCTTGTCTTTTTTGCTCATGTACATTTGTTGCATCTGAATCATATCTCAAGTGTATTAAACTATAAGATTCTGTGCTACAGTCTTTAAGAGCTCTTGCAATTATTTCTCTAAAACAAATGTTCAGACTACATGTAAAACTTTGAGATTAGCAGCATAATTTGAATCTGTTTTTGAAATAGAAGCCATGGTTAAGTCTTTTGATCTCCCAAAAAAAACATTTGTTTATATTTTTGTGTTTTTTTCGTGTATATAAAAGTTTCTGTGGTTCAAGTAATGTACCATTGGTTTTATTTAGGTGCTTTCCCCATTGGAACCTCTGCAAATCAAAGGATGAGCCTGAGTTCTAGTACAGGAGTTACTGCCATTCCATCAATTCAACTTCTAGGAATCGAAATGCTACTTCACTTTTTCATGGGACCAGAAGTTTTGACGTTTTCCAAAGAAAACAACATTGCACTTAGTTTAGGTAATGCTATACATTTTTTTGTAAAGTTCAAGCCGCTTATAATACCACAACACAAGTTTATGCTGCCTGTTTTTTATGCTGCTAGCTGCTCTGGACAATTGATAAGAATAATAGAACTTGTGCTTTCTCTTCCCACTTAGAACCTCTTCAGCACTCAGTAATCACCAGTCCTTGGTTCTTCTGTAAGCATGCCAGCACATTCATAAATGCAGTTCAGGATGGCTTCATAGCAGTTGGAAAAGATGCTTCTGGTAAGATTATTTCCCCCCACTAAAAATAATGCTTCATGCTATGCAAGTTGGTAGAAAGGATTCTTCTAAATGGGCAGTAGTCAAAACCTGATTTATCTAGCTCTTCGTTGGGTTATTAATTTGCCCTTAATTCATTCTCTGTCTTGCAGATACTAGTCTAAGTGCTATATGGAAGGAAATGATTCGTTTTGTGAAAGGGGCAATTGAATCAGGTAAGTGGATATGTTAATGTTCTGGTGTAGACTATAATAAAAGCTTATGAGGAATTATTGGAAAGTAAGAGTGTGGACAAGTAAGTGCACTATTCAGGTAAAAGTATTCTAGGCATTAAGAACCTGGCTCTAACACTCAGTCTCCAGGAACTGGTGCTAACTTAAACTGAGTAACAAATGATAGAGTTGAAAAACAAATATGTTTTCAGTTCTGCTTACAGCTGTGTCTAAACAAATTGGTAGAACATTTAACATGAACAAAGTGAATTCCAGGCCACTATTTCTAAACAGCCATAATTTACCTGAAAGCAGAACTCTGTTTAAAACTTGCAGCAAGAGCATTACTACAGTTCTCTCCTTTAAGGTGGGCAATGCTGCAGGTTTTGCAAGATCAAATTGTATTCAAGGCCTAATTTTGCATTGCTTGTTTTTAGGGAGCAAGAGAGAACGGGAAAGCTCAGACGTACTCACTATGTTACTTCAGGCCTTAAAAAACATTGTTGTGTCAAATGAACTATCTGTGTTAAAGTCAATGGTAAGTTGTTTATTATAGTCTATAAGTGTATATATAGCTATTAAATTATGGTAAGAGGTGGCATATCTACAAATTATGATCTCTGAACTGGTCCCAATGGACATTGTTTGGGTCAGCGTTTGCTCTGATGAGTAGCACTTGCTCCCAAAGCTGACACTCATTAAGCTATGTGCTATACTGCACTTGCTGCTTAGTTGGCACAGGATTTTCAAGCTAAGTATTGTTGGAATTGGTCTTTCCAGTTTTGTAGATCACTGCTTCTGTTAAGCCTTGATTTCCTCTTTGTACCCTTAACCTCATGAAACAAGATGAATGTTTTTTTCTCATATTTACAGATAAGGTTTAGTATTCATGCAACGTAACTATTCCAATTTAGATGAATAACTATGTTTCGTTTCCTCCCTCAGTCCCTGATAGAAATCACAATCAAAGAACTGCCTCCAAAAGTACTAGGATCCCCAGCCTATCAGGTTGCTGACATGGATCTTCTGAATGTAAGTGGGATTTGTGTATGTGTGTGAAGCTTATCCTACCCATCATGTCACTTGTACAATATATAATAGGCAGATGACCCTTGTTCTCTTGACAAAGCATAACTGGTAAGACTCGTGTATGCTTTAGCTAGAAATGTTCTGAGTTTTTATGTATACTACAGTATAGTATATAAGGAGCCTGACTCCTGTTCTTTGAGTAGTGACCATACTGGAAAATATTGGCAGGAGTCAGATGGAGGGCTCCCTGTTTAAACCATTAACTATTTTAGCCTAAGATTGCCAAGGTTCTGTTAGTAAGAAAAGCTGGAAAGAGAGATACTGTATTGACATTTCTAGGGCACAACAAAATATAATATGCCTTGAATATACCAGCTTCTTAATCATAAGTTGAATGTTTATCTGAATGGTAGCATCAAGTGTAGCATTTCTGAGATCAGAGATCATAAACAGATTGATGTAGCTGATTAATAGCCATTTAAGGGCTTCGGTTTTTCCCCACTAGTTCTCTTTTTTTGAAAAAAAAAGTTATTTCCAAAAGTGTTGTATAAGGTGTGACCGGAAAGTTCGGTGAATGGTCACAGAAATTGGACAGCGAGAAATATTCAAACATACGTGCCTTACAGGCCTTCAAAGTAGGCCCCTTCTGATACAATGCACCGTTTACAACGTTTGTAGAACTGTTGGAAACTTCTGGAGAAGTCCTCTTTTCATACTGCTTTCAGTTCCCTCGTCACAGCAGCTTGGACGTGTGAAATGTTGGAAAATCTGTGCCCTTTCAGTCAGATTTCAGTTTTGGAAAAATAAAGAAATCCGGTGGGGCCATATTGGAAGAATATGGAGGGTGGGACAACTCAGTAATGATTTCACGCAGAATATGCAATTCTTCCGCCATCATTCGGACGGACAAACACTGATCCCACAGCAATAACTTGCGAACTCTCTCGACATTTGCTGCCGTTCTGCTCGTTGATGGTCTTCCAGATCGAGAGTCATCTTCGATGGTTTGTTGCCCTTCACAGAAATGCTTAAACTACTCATACACTGTCTTTCGAGTTACAGCTTCATCTCCGTACACAATTGTGAGCATTTTGTGGGTTTCCGATGCTGATTGTATGTTCAAATATTTCTCGCTGTCCAATTTCTGTGACCATTCACCGAACTTTCCAGTCACATCTTGTAATTGCATATGAGCAAAGTGAACACAGATCACATCTTGGGATTGACTCATTTAGCAATGATCTGTTCCTTGAAACTGAAACGTAATTGTTGACCCCTATAGCTTAATCCAGCAAACAGGTGTTGTTGATGCTTATACGGGATAGAATACATAAGACAGAGTAGAGCCATATGTTTGTGAAATATTGCCAAACATAGCGGACTTGTTGACTAAGTACTGTGGATTTTTCCTTGCCAGGGGACACCAGCATTGTTTTTAATTCAGCTTTCTTTCCATGAAGATCTGTTGAAATGCTATGTTCAAGATGAAAGGTAGGTACTACAGAGCAAAGCTTTTCTATACTCTGGTAATTATATATCCTAATATCTGTATTCATTTGGGCTGACCTGAGTACAGTAATTTTCTGCTTTAAAATGTAACTAATATTTTTCTTTCCCTCCTCAATCTAAAGTCAAAGTTATTACAACTTTGTTGAATGATGTAGTTGCTAAATAATTTGAAGTTACTGAGTGTTTCTTCTGTTTTCTTTTAAATCAGGTTTTTCTTGAACTATGAATCACTTGTAGGATGTGTTTTGTCTGGCCCCACATCTCCTCTGACTTTTAGTGAGTCTGTATTCACAATTGTCAACCAAAGCTCAAAGTATCTGGAAAATAAGGAACATCTCTGGAGAATGTGGAGTATTATAGTTAACCCCTTAACTGAATGGATTAACCAGGTACAGTGTGTTGGTTCTACCTAAACGACTATACATGGAAATTCCAAAGTATGTACTTTGCTGGAATTGCATTTTAAAAGTATAGTGTCTGTAAAATGATCTTGGATCCAGTCAGGCACAAAAAGCCAGCATTCCCATGTGTCTTAATGATGGTGCATGTCTAGAGTAAAAGTGAAAAATATTTTAGAAAAAAGAAAACTTAAGGATACCAGGTTTCTTTGGGTGTATAAAGTTCAGTTGTTGTTTTTTCCTTTAGACAAATGAAGTAAATCAAGGTGATGCTTTGGAACATAATTTCAGTGCAATTTACAGTGCATTGTTGCTCCCTGTGAATACCATATTCCCATGTGCTGAATTTCCACAGGTAAGAAACTAATTGGATTTTTTAAAAAAAGAAAAAAGTGTGTGCAGCAGTAATCTTAGTCCAGAAAGAACTGTGATCTCTGCTTCTTTTCTTTCATTACAGCCTACAATGAAAACATTGCTCCGTTCCTGGTCAGAGCTCTATAGAGCATTTGCCCGTTGTGCTTTGCTAGTGGCAACAGCAGAAGATAATCTATGCTGTGAAGAACTCTGTGCTAAAATAATATCTGGATTAGATGATGAAGCAGATATTGTAAGTGTAGGCTTATCTTAATATAAAATGTGGTTGGTGTTTATGTAAAATCCTATCCCTTGTCTTTCATTCTACACTTATATGGTAAATATATTTCTTGTCTTTCAGAATCATTCCATATTGGATGGCCTCACTCACATCACGTCAGTTATGGTTGACTGCATCAATTTTGCACCTTATGGCACTAAATACCAACCATCAAATAGATGTAAGGATAATAAGTGGAATCTGCAACTAAATGTTTCATTGGGGAGTGGTTCATTCCATTCCTTCTTCTGATTTTCTGATACTTCTTCTCTCTTCCCTCACCTCCACACCTGGTCAGTCAGCTTTTCTTGCCCAGTGAGCCTGCTCAGTCCTCATTTGACTGTTTCAGGATTTCCCCCCTCAGTGTTTTTTTCTAAAGGTTTTTTTTGTGCTTCTGCATCATTGGGGTTTCCTTATTCCTGCTACCTTCTTCTTGTGCTTGAGTGTTGCTTCCTTAGGCTATGTAAGAATCTGCATTCATAATACTGATTTCAAATGTATCTAGGCTTCCTGTATTATAAAACGGAGAGCTGCTCAGTTGCTGTACATGTTTGGTCAGTTTACTGTTTTGGCAGTTGAATTGATTGTGTTGATTAAGAGCTGTGCTCAGACTTCTAGTTGTATAGACACACATTGTCTATAAAGTTGTATAGACACACATTGTTTGGTAGTTTGACATAAATTCTGAAGCCTCTACTGAAGTCAGCAGTGCAGTGAACTACTTTTAAAGTTAGTCTGGATTAAGTTCTTCAGCTGTGCTATTAAATACTTTAAGTAAAATGCCTGTCATAATGGGAGGCAGGGTATGTGTGGAGTGGGAGGTCTTGAAACTTGCAAGGAGTCCCTGGGGTGTATGTGTGTGGACTATTCCCTTACATGGGAGCATAGACTCTCTTGCTGTATTGCCCTCCTTTGGAAAGGGCTGTTGCACATGGTTAAGAGCAAGCAGGCCATTAGGATCACATGTACCTTTCCCTCCTGTGAAGATTCCTTCACCCTATCCCATTGCCCTTAATCATCTGCTGTGATGTTAATTAGAGCTACTTCATGTTCTAGAATTTAAAACATGGGAACAGAAAAGGGAAGGGAGTACATGATCTCCATATGAACTCTTAACCCTGTACAAGGAATATAGCTGTAGTATCAATAACACACTCATATTCGGCATGTTCCAAGGGAAAGGTGCAAGGAGGAATGGTATTTATAAATAGATGCAGGTGTGATGGTCCTTGCTCTATAAACCTTAACTTTAATATAAACTATCTTATTTGCTAAAATGTTGTTAACTTAACATACTGATCCTTAGCCCCACAGATGCCTGCAGACTGGTCCAAAAAGAAAAAAGATCCCCTTGGCAAGCTGTCGTCCTTAATTAAACTTTTGGTGATACTACTAAACTCACTTCAGATGATTGCGTCCAAGGAATCCAGCCCCGAAAGAAAGACCTCTATCAGCACTTCCGTTATTGGTGCTCTTCAAAATATAATTGGCCACATCTCCCTACCTTCAGTCATCAGACCTCTGTTCAGAACTATTGCAAAACCGTTATCAGCATTTTATGAAAAAACAAAGTGAGTGCTGTGCTACATAGCTATGCAATACTGACTTTGCAGATGTATATTACTTTTGTTACTGGCTAACTTGTTTCATACATGTGATTGAAATAGCTTAGGAAACCTACATGGCTATACCACTAGTTCAAAGATGTTCCAGAGGTACTTCGTTGATGCTACATTGAGAGTTGGATAGCAGCTTGCGTAGCACCTTGATGCAAAAGTTCCATTTGCAATCTGTAATCAGATTTATTAATTTTAAATTTTACTTTTACAGCTGTTTTTTAAAATATATTTAAACAAAGTATTAACTGCAGAGAGCACACAGTTTTAAGAGATGTCATTTCCTATGACACAGAAGGGGGAGGGATACTTTTTTAAAAAATGATGCCTCCTTAAGATATGTGTGTTTCATCCAAAAATAGGAAAGTACACCACTTGCTTCAGAGTTACCTTTCTATCAATATACAAGTTTGGTCAGTCAGTCAAAGCTCATCATTGATCATCATTGAGAGTTGCTTAATTGGGTGATAGCCCTAAAAGCTACAGGAGGCTAGAATCAACTGCTTACTGAAAACTCACTCTTAGCAGCCTTGATTTGGTTGGCTATTTGATGTGTCCAAAAATGGTGTGTTTCTTTAAACGTGTATAAATGTTATGGTTATGATAAAATTACAATACTATCCAGTTTTTTATTTTTTTAATTGTTTTACTATATTGAGCTTCCTCCTGCTATTGATTGATTGATTGCCCTTCATCTTAGCATAAAGGGCAGGTTACAGCTTTAAAAACATTATGGAAAACACTTTGCCACAATTTTAAACTATAAAAATAAGGTAGGTCCTATGTTGCACCTTATCTGACAGAATCTATTTTTAAGACTAATTGTAAGCCAGAGGGCAGGCATAGTCTTAAAACTTTTTTTTGGTAAGCTACTCCCAGAGCTTTTTTTGGCTAAGGGGATATGAATACTGTAACCAGGAAATAAAGAAGCAGAGGTTATTCCTTATATGAATACTCATCAATTATCTCCTTTCCCCCATCAGGTCCACTAATGCATCTAAAGTGACCAATGGGCTCAACAACAAGGTAATTTGGACTGGGGGTGGTGGGAAGCTTTTCTGTCCCTTGAGTACAACGTTTTTTTAATACCATGCAGCCTAGTAGCATAATTCCATAAAAGGAGCTGCCCTTGCACATAGTGCATAATGGATGTGTGTGTGTGTTGTACCAGCATCTCTATTGTGCTACCACAGACTTCCCTAGTTCCTCATAATTATATGGGTGTTGCATGATTAAACCAAGACAAGGAATTGCCTAATCAGTGCATAGAGTTTGGGGAGGGGAAAAAACTTGTAGTAAATAATTGCTTCATTGTGCATTATTTGGATTTTGCCATGATCTCCTATGCCATCTAGCCTGGAGGATAGGGCTCTGGGTCTGTAAACAGTGTTCCAAGAACTTCCTTATATTATTGGCCTTCTTGCTTTAAGTTGTACATTGTAACTAAGTACACAATGCTTAGCCCATTATGTGCTGTTAACACCTTTTGCAGCTATAACCTTTTTGATACATTTTTTAATTCTATTTTCCAGTTTGAAAAGTTGTTGGCAGAAAGTATTAGTTGTTTTCAGTCCTCCTATGCTGGATCCTTTGACAGTGAGCTGCTGCAAGAGCTTTCTCCATTGCTGTGCATACTGCTTTTGCACAAGAATAAACAGCTACGTAGTCAAGCGGCTCAGTTCTGGAACGCAACATTTGGTAAAGCTGTAGTGCTGATGTACCCAGAAGAATTAAAGTAAGAATTTTGTAGCTTGTGATATACCTATAGACTTGTGGACAAACTCATTTACTTGTGTAGAGTCCCCATCCCAGCTCCCTGCCAATCTTAAAAGCATTCTTATCCATTTTCCAGTCTGCTAAACATGAAGCACTTCTATTGGAAGCATATTGTTGGGGGAATTTGAAAAACGGTAGATGCATATAAAAGCAACTATATCATAGCTGTCCTGACGTGGAGTTGTGTCACTTTGCCAGTTCCTTTAATTAAAAAACAGAATAACTCTTTAGACGCTGCAAATCTGAGCTGAAGAATGAGTAGAGGAAAGGGTGGCTTAACTGTACAAAATTTCATGTAAAGACAACAGCAGCTTCGAATGGAACTTTTTGACTAGAACTGCTTTCTCCTTTTTTCTGTCATTCCTCTGGTCAAGATTATAAATACCAGGTACCTTCTAGTGGTTCTTTTTGGTTGGGGAAAGGTTGATGTTGACTGACTGCTAATTACTTCCGATTTGGGATTCAATGCACTCTTTAATGAAGTAACTTGTACAATGGAAGCCGAGGATTTTGGTATGAGTAATAGTATTGTTTGTCCTCCAGAACTTCATATTTCGCTTGGCGTTTCACACAATAAACTAGTATAGACTTCGTATACAGACAATTAAAACAGGTGAAAGTTTTGCATAATGTTTGGGTTTGGATGTAGAATATAAAGCTGCATCATCCTGGAAATGCATAGCAACCCTAAGCTGCATTCTTGTGCTTATAAGTTTTCAAGTGTAAACATGGTGCCAAAAACTAAAAATTCAAAGTCTGAATATCAGATTCAAAGATTTTAAATGTAACTTTCATGATTGCTTCCCTGCAGATGTGTTTTGTGCCAAGCTAAGCAAAAAAATTTACTCTCGTTGCCTGGCTTTGAAAACACGGACATAGTGGGAGAATGTAACGGGACATACTCTGATTCTGTAAGTATTAGGGTTTGGCATTGGTTGTAGTAAACCTTTTTATTTTTCTGAGTAAAGAGGTCAAAATGCACACCTTCCCTTCATTCAGTTTACAATTGCTAAAGTAGGAGTGCGGTGGGGGTTTTTTGGTTTATTAAAGGTAGTTGCAGATAAATCTGAGGAGAAACTTAGTTGACAGCACTTCTGACAATCTTAATTGGTGAAACTAGGACCTCTTCTTCCCACATGAACTGACTCAGACCCTTCGTTCATCTGAGACCTTTCTCTGTGTGTCCCTCCAAGGGAGATTCAGAGGGTGTCGGCAAGAATGGGGTGGGTCCCCATTTATGAAATGCTCTCAACATGGCAAGCAATAACATTTCTTTTCCACCAAACCTTTGGCCTTTAATTATCTTTGGCCTCATTCAGTGATGGGCTTTCTTAGTCTTGCCCTTTTATGAATGTGTTTTTAGCTTTCACTTTGTTTTAGTTTCATGTTGTTCTTCAGTTACAGTATGTGCTATTTTTGTAAGTCACTGAGTTACTTTTCATTAAAAAGCAACTGATAGTTCACTTAATTGAGTTTTACTGTAGTTATTACTATTAAGAAATAATAAAAATAAATGTATTTATATGCCACCCATCTGACTGGGTTAGCCCAGCCATTCTGTGCTAATATTACATTACTCTTATTAAATTGTAGTTTAATAGTAAGAACTACAGTAAGAACTCAATTAAGGTATTATATTACTCTTATTAAATTTTAATTTTGTTACAGCAAACAGAGAACTCCCAGTGGGATGCAAAGATGAGTGGAATAGAAGTAAATCCTAGTGGGAAAAGAGACTCCTTGCTGGCACACACCAATGAACTAAAGCAGAAAAGTATTAATTCCCCCGTAACACCTGCAAAGGTAAGACATCAGTTCATTAAATGAAATTGTTTCTTATTGGCACTTACATCTCCAGCAATAATACCCAGTTTTTTCTATTCTAAGCATCAGTTATTTTTCTTGTTGATAAGGAGAGCTGAATCATGTAAGTATGGGGCTCACTTTAAGATTGCGGTGGAATTTGCAATTGATTATAGACAGAATCCATTTTTCTCCCCAGGTGTGAGCAGAAACCATTTTCACTCAGCCACAGTGCAAGGTTTACAGCATTGTCTGATATGTACTGTTAGTGTTCATAAGCAGCAAATTATCTACACTTTTTTTTTTTTTTACTATTTTTACTTTTTCTCATGCAGCAGATGAAACTAGAAAACTCGCTGACAAAGACAAATCGAAAAAACTTGCTCCTGGAAGAGGAAAATACTGTTGACTTTGTGTTTATTCCTCCAGAAACAAAAGAAAGAGTGTTGACAGAGCACCAAAAAGAAGTGCTAAGAACTAAAAGGTTTGTAAGTTAGTAACTTAAGAGCCAAGAAATGCACATTTTCTGTGTGCCACCAGGTCTGAAACTTTCTAGGTAGCTCATCTCCTTCATTGCCAAGAGCTGGCAGAAGAAGAGCTTCCAAGTTGGTTCCACTTCCTCTGCCCAGCTAGGTTCAGTAACCAATAAGGGAGCTCACTGTGCAACCCCTGGGTAGAATGGTTCCTACACCGGCCCTAAGGGCAAGCCTTCAAATTTGAACAGTTGCTAGCTTAAAATGCCACTCTGTATCAAATGTATTAGGACTACTCATTTTATTGGAATGTTGACCAGTTCTATTTTTTCCAGGATTGATATTCCTACAATGTACAATAATCTTGATGCATCCCAAGATACTACCTTGTTTTCCCAATACACACAGAGCCAGGAAGATTATCCGTAAGTATTAGGGACCAACAGTGTTTTGAAATGTAAAATGTTTGAGTTTTTCGTGCATCTAAGTAAGTCGCCTTTATTTTAGGGATAAACCAGCCTCTGTGGATGTGAAAGAAGAATCCGAGAAGGAAGAGAACAAAACAATGCCCCAGGTATCATCATATGTTGACAGTTGTTGGGAATTGATAGTAATGACATTTAAAAAAAATCTTTATAAAGGACTTATAGGGAAAGGGATGTAGCATATTGCTGGACTAAAGCACATGTAGCTGCTGAAACATATCCTTACCAAGTATCAAACTAACAGCCACAAAAAGGTTTATATTGACATCTGAAGCATTATTGAAGTACATTGGATGGTTTTGACTTACTTTTTGAGTGAAGGCATAAGCCTATCTGCACCCTGCCATGGTTCCTTGGGGTGTGTGGGTTGCTTCTGCTAATGGCTTCAGGCCTTCCATTATAGAAAGTGCATAGTCTATACTTGAAGGACTGTCACCAGTTTCTAGTTGGAACAAATGACTAGATTTTTGAAGCTAGTAAGCTGTTTTAGTAAATAATTGGAACTGTCAACTTAGCCCCTGCCCCTGCACATGTTTTGCTGGATTTTGCTGCATGTTCTTATCTGGAGCAAATTCTGGAATTGCAAAAAACACAATTAAATTGTAATGCTTGCAATTCTGGTAAAATAACAGGAAAGGTATCCAAAATGATTTAGTGATAAGACTCCCCCCCTTCCTTTCTTTTGTTTCTTTACGATAACTGTTGAACAAGGATATGGCCTGAAGGTGCATGCTGTAGTAACTTTGCTGAAGTTAAATAGATCTGGCTGTATGGATGCCTAGAATTGGCACATAATACTGCCTTGAGCTTTGAGGAAAGGTGGGATGGGAAGGATGCAATATAGTCAATATAATGTATAATGACACTAAGCCATTTTCAATACAGGATGAAAAAGCAGCAAGTGACTTGCTTGGCATTGCCCATGAAGTAACTGAAAGTGGGAAGACAGATGTACTTCCAGAGAACAATAATTCCACCAATGCTGAACAGCTTACCACTTTTGGTAAACAGAGCTTAGATCCACATTGTGAGGAATTGGAAACATGTGCTCCTAAATCAGTTCCAGGGGAGACTTCAATATTGGATTATTCTCTAAATGAATGTACCTCTAATGTCAGCAGCTGCAGCTCTGCCTCTAGTGATGTCATTTCAGGAACCCCACAGCCTGTAAGCAGAAGACAGTCCTTCATAACACTCGAAAAATTTAATAGTTCAGAAAACAGACCATTCAGTCCTACAACTTTCACTGTGTCTGGAACATCTGCAAGTACTCCTTTATTAGCCAAACAGGAATGCATGATTGCTTCAGATGCTTCTTTCAAAGGAATTCCAGATGTGGAGAATAATAACACCTTCAAACACAAAGTGGAAGAAGCCACCCCCAGGTCTAAAAGGTCAAGCCTAGAAATCTTAGGTGCGCTGGAGACTTATGTCAAAGTCAAAAGATTGAAAGAAGAAAATAAGGCTAATTCAAAATTTCAACCTGAAAGTACACTTGGGATTAAAAAGTCAAGCCTTAGGCAAAATAAAACAGATAATTCAGAAGAAGAAAAATCAAAGATATCACAGTTGCATCAGGAGAAAAATATGCAAGAGTCTCCTGCCAACCTTGTAGAAGATAAATGTGAATTATCTGGTGAAACACAAGAACCAGAATATTTGCAAGACATCCCATCTCAAGTTTCTGAGTTGAATGCAGTAGGATGTACAATAGAAAATAAACAAATTTTGGACAATGTTGCAGAGACCAAAGCAGGGGCAAATTTAGATTCTAAAGAGAATACCCCTCCAGAGCTGACTTTAGCAGCAGCTACAATATCTAATGTTGGCCAAAGTCCACAAGTTTCACCTAATCCAAAAGCATTAAGACGTTCTTTAAGACGAAAACCGGAAACTACAGAAGGAGCTTCAGGTAGTCCAGACAAAGAGAACAGTCAACATAAAAAAGATGGACGTAAAGATGTTGAAAAGGTTCTGCCAAAGAAGATTTCACAAAGTAAAGAGGCTTCTGCACAAAAGCAAAAATCTGTTCCTGATAAAACAATAGATGCACAAGGAAGTATAAAGAAAGAAATCAATGTACATGGGAGCAGGACTGCAGAAGGTACAACCTTGAAGGAATCCCATGTTTCAAGAACTATCCAAGAGGAAACTAGCATAACTAATGAAAAATCTGAAGGAAGTCATTCATCTGACATCAGTGACTTGCAAGATTCTGTTACAGATACAACTGGTGAGAAACCTAAAGGGTTTCCACGGTATCAGACAAGAAGAAGCTCACAGGGATTACTTACCAGTATAGAAAACTCTGAGTCTGATAGTTCTGAAACAAGAGAAGAAGGAACCAAGAGGAAAAGGTTAGGAAGATGGAAAAATAAAAGTAGTTCACTTGAAAGCAGTTCAGTTGAAAGCCAAGTGAAGGAAGTGCTAGAAAGCCAAGAGTTTTATGCAAAACCTGCAACAGAAATCCAGACCATGCCAGCAGAAAATAAAGATATAATGCATTCTGATGAACATGTGGAAATAGCATTAGTGTCTGGTGTTATTGGTCAAGAGAGAGAGAGAAATACCCTCCCACTTAGTGAATGTTCAGGACTTGAGCAAGATATGGACACTTCCCTTTGTAGAGACTCTTCAGATACAGAGAGAACTTCTGTCAGAATGCTGACACACTCCACTTCAGAGTCAGCTCTAGAAAGCAGGCAGAGAATGACAGTTATAGATAAATATTCTGATTCCTCCTGCAATATAAGTTCCCCTGCCAAAGGTTTGGAAAGTGGTGCTTATACTGCTGCTATCAATGCCTCTTCTTCACCTGATAAGTCTTCAGAGACAACTGAATGTCAGCACAAAAGAAGCAAGCGGACAAGGAAATCAAAGAGCTGTAACTGCTGTGGTGAGAAGCCATCTTCGCAGTTGGGAAAGTCTGTCACTGAAATAATAAAAGGTAGCCCCAAAAAAGAAGGTAGCCCAGAACTAAAGTTAAAAGAGCCTAAAAAGATGGCTAATAAATCAACAATGGCTTTGCCAAGCATTCCTGCTGTTGCTGATTCTCAGTTTGCTGAAAGGCTCGGTATGGAACCTTGTGCAGCGAGCACACCGCTGTCCTCCATTAGCAATTCCTCTGCCGTGAAAGATTCACAGGAGGGTATCCAATCTGAAGAGGATTTGCTAGGAGGTGACACTCCAAAAGAGGAACTCAAGGAATCATCCAGTGTCAAAGATGAGAGTGACACATCTGTTGCCGAAAATCTGGATTGTGTTGGCTTGGCTGAAGCAACTTCAGAACCAAGTTCAACAGACTCTGATTCAGTAGAACACATTGTTCAGTGTCCATCCTTAAAAGCAGACACAGAGCCAGGTGCTGTAAAAATGGAAGATAGTAATCAAAGTGGTCATCCAGAAGGTAGGACTGATATAGAGATGAGTGTGAACCAACCTGAAGAAATAAAGGCCAGCGAAACAAAAGCCGACATCGTTCAGAATGTTGTAGACAAGACACCAGTATCTGTAACAGAGGTACCAGAACTTCAGGAACAGGATGCAGAAAGCGATATAGCCAGCAGATCAGTAGAACATGAAATCTCAGCCTTGGTACAAAAGGAAAATAGCTCAGATTCCCCTCTAAAGTTTGAGGAAATTTATGCTCTTTCGGTAGCCAAGATTAGTGAAAGCCTTAATGGAGTGCAGGCACGCTGTATTTGGTCTCCATCAGCTTCTCCCTCTACCAGCATTTTAAAGAGAGGTGTAAAAAGACAAAAAGAAGAAGATTCTCCATCACCTGCAAACAAGGTACTTGAAGTGGCTTCTGTAAATTTATATGTGAATATCTCCGTATTGTATCTATATCCTTTATACAGTTCAATATCCATTTCTTCCTTAATAAGAGTTAAAACCTACAAAATCTCCATGATTTTTTTCAAATCTCCCTCCCTTTTAAGGCTTACGACATGTTTGATATGTTTAACACTTTTAAATCTTTGTGGAGGAAATGTCTTTTGTCAATTCAGAAGCTTCTTTTCTTTGCTTGTGAGAGTTTAAGCTGCTTATCTTAATGTATCTAACTTACCTAGAAGACTGGGCATCTGTTACAGCAACATCTGTAAACTCAGTGGTGCAACTTAGAATACGGAATATCCTGTATTCCCAAATACCCAGCTCCCACACACTGTGCCTTGAATTGTGACCATTCTTCATCAGTGTTGCACACTGTTTCTACTGATGCCTCACTCCGTGTATCATTTAAAACCATCTACTAGCCTTTGATGTTTATCACCATTTGCTCCACAGTCAACAAGGCTTCTGGATTGCTTCATACTACAGTTTTTCATTCCTACGAACAAAATTGTGTTCAGGTTCTGCTTTCAGGCTACCCATAGGCACCTGCCTACTTTATATTGCATTTATCTGATGATGTTTTTTGTGTTGTGTTTTTATTGTATTTTGTACATTGCCTTGAGACATTTGTAGTAGGTGATTAATAAATAATATAGTTTTATTTAATTGGTAGTCACTGCACTCACCAATGTGAAATATCTCAAATATTGCTGAAATCAGCCAGTTTATCTCATTCAAACCAGAGATTAATATAGATCAGTAGGCCTCAAAAGTGTAGTATAGGTCACAACCAGATCTGAACATGAGAAATGCATAATTTATTCTTTTTAGGGAGCCACATGTCTCCTGTGTTACCCAGAATTAGACAGTTGTCCAAAGCTGCTTACAATATATCCGATATATGTCTACTGAGCTATAAAGTGGAAACTCATGCAAGGCATTGCATTGCAACTCAAGTCTATTATGTTAAAATTATGTCACTTGCCATTGCAGGCTCACTCCCTTTTCCTAGTCACGACTAGTAGAACTTATTCTGCTTTAGGGAGTTTCCCCCTTTTGTTAAGGATGTGCACTTGGGCACACTTTGAGGACCTCTCATGGGTCTAAATCAGCTGTACTGACTTAATTCTTTCTATATCAAGTTTGTCAGTCTTGTTTTGAAAATATATGAATGCTAGCTACTTTGCAGGAAAAAAACATTTCCCTTGAAAATCAGTCAACACTTTGTGGCTTTGGTGTATCTTTATTGTATAAGACCTGTTCTTAAAAATCCATTGAATCTCTATGAACAGAGCCGACGAGTTTCCTTTGCCAATCCGATCTACCAGGAAGAATTGGCAGATAACATTGACAGGCGAAGTCCTGTGGTTAGAACCCATTCGTCTAATGGTTCTCAGTCTTTCCGAAGTATTAAATCTTCACCTAACCACCAAGCCAAGGTAATATCTGGAATTCTCTTATTTTATTTTTACTGAGAGAATGATCTCTGCGACATTCAAGAACATTGCAATAAACTAAGCTGCTTATAATCACACAAAAGAGTTGAGGCTTGGATTTGGAGATCTCTGTGCACAAGTAGAAATCCTTTTCTGCTCCTCCCTCCATCCTAATTTAGCTGTTTGCGCCCCACCAGAAACCACTCCTGTAGGTCAGTGGACCTTCCAGAGCAGTATGTGATGTGACATTTGCTGTTGGTGGGGAACCACCCACTTGTGTACATGATTATTTTTGGCTCTACGTTCAGGGAAGTAAAAATGGCAATGTAACATGTCATTTTCTTAAATATGGTTCACTCATTTAGTTTACTGAAAAAGTATTGGCTGCCAATAGTAGTATGATCCATTCCTTTGAACTAGCTTTTGTCCTAAATTAAAGGACCACCATTTTAGGCATATGATTTTAATAAGACTAGTCATAAGGTGTAAGGTAATTCCTATGATCCTGAGAGAGCTTTTTTCCTCTTTTCCTATCCAGCTTATTACTACTCCAACCAAAGGATCTCTGTCCCCAGGATCTCGTAGCCATAAATATAAGAGCTCAAAGAAGTGTTTAGTAAGATTTGCTTCGGCTTTATGTATATCTTCTCCATTTTCTCCTGTATTCAGCTTTTAAACTTAGCCAAATTAATAATTTTCTATATTATTTAAGATCACAGAAATGGTCAAGGAGCCACTGCCAAGTCCTACAGAATGCATATATCCTGCATTAGTGGGCTGTAAAGCGCCTGTCGACACAATTTTGCCTCAGATTACTTCAAATATTTGGTAAGTAGGAAGTCACTGGGAAAGATTTCTGTGTCAAATATTGAAGTATTCTAATATGTATGTATCTGGTGTTTCTGTGATATGCACATTAGTCCCAATTCACATCAATGCCAACTGTTGTAGGAAAATAACAAAAAACTGTAGGCTACACTCTACTTCACGCTGGGGGGTTTTGTGATATATCTGTAATAATAGCCACAAGAGAATATAGGCTTTGCCATGTTGGAGAAAGAAGAGAGTATGCCCAAAACACTGAGGGGGGGGACATATTCTCCAGAGTTGTTCCTGGGTGGTGGTACTGGTTCCTGTACCTCTCTTTCTCCTGCACTAGGAAGCAAATGCTTAAAACCTGGCTCTGGGGGAAACTGGAGAAAGTTACACGCTCCACATTCCACAGCTAGTTGCTTATATCTTGGTTGGATATTGTGAGCACAACTTGACAAGTCCACAGCTGAAGAAGCTAAGGAGGCTGGCTTTAGGGTTTTTTTGTGTGCCTTCAAACACACACACAGTTTTTTTCACCTATTTCTCTTCTGCAGCAGGAGACGTGAAATACACTGGTGTGGAGAAAAACTAGCTCAAGCAAATGTAATAATTTGTTGTTGTGAAACTCATGCTGCGTGGTAGGAAACTAGCTTGACAAAGAAGACTGCTTTGGGGGGGTATGGAGGAAGGAAAGGGTATCTTCAAGTTGCAATTATTTTAATTAATTAATTTCTATACCCCCTTTCATCCAAGGATCAGAGGGTGATTTGCAATATAAAAGCAGAAAAGTACCGTATTTTTCTGTATATAAGACGATGCTTTTTCCTATATAAAAGGGGGGGGAATTGGGTGTCATCTTATACACGGATAGTGAATGCAGAGGGGGGGTGCGATTAATGGCAGCAGCAAGCAAGAGATTGGCAGCGGTGATTGGTGGCTGTGGCAAGGCCTGCTGGTGATTGGCTGTGGCTGCGGCAATTGGGCAGGCGATTGGCGCCAAGTGGGCAAGACAGTTGGCTGCAGCGAGGTGTGTGATTGGCAGTGGCAGGCAGGTGGGTGAGCGATTGGTGGAAGTGACCTCCCCCACTATCCCCCCCCCCAAAAGCTAACCAACTTAATTTCGGGTTTAAAAAAATAGGGGTTGTCTTATACATGGCATCTTATGCACGGAAAAATACGGTAGATAGTAACAACAGCAAAAGCACCTCCCACTGTGTTTGCATAGTTTAAAAGGGCATAGATTGTATAACCAAAGGCCTAGGAGAAGAGGAATTTTTTTATCCAGTGCCTAAAGATACATAATGGAGGTGCCAAGCAAGCATCTCTGGAGAGAGCATTTGATAAACGAGCCACTGCTGAAAAGGCCCATTCTCATGTTGCCATCCTCCAGGCCTCTCGTGGAGGGGACACATTAAGAAGGGCCTCAGATGATGATTGCAGGATCTGGGTCGGTTTATATGAGGAGAAGCAGTCTTTGACGTGTTGTGTTTCTGAGCTGTTTAAGGCTCTGCGCTGCTCACTTAGAGCTAGCAATAGAATGCTTTTCTCTCCTTTTTGTGTTATATTTTGTTTCCTTGCTCCCATCCCACTCTGGCCTACCAGACACTCATCCTGGTTAGGAATTTGGAAGACATGCAGGTGAGGTAGGGCAGTCCTGGGCACAAACTTCCTTCTCTTCCTCATAGCAACCACTGCAGCTGAATGGGCCTGTGAAGATAAGCGGTAGCCATCCACTGCAAGATTGGAAGCACCTCATTATGTTGACTTATTCTTATGAATGATACAGAGAAGAGAGCTAGGGATTCCTAGGATGTTCCAATGCTTTATTTGATCTCACTTTGCTAAATAGTTGTTATTTTTTAATCTGGCCACCTAAGTGTGATAGGTGGGTTGTTTTTTAAACTTTGGTGCGCATAGCTGGATGATGTTCCAGTTTGGTCTGGGAGATTGAGATCTCCTCCCTAGCAGAGGAGTTAAGCTGCAAGCTGGCCCTGTCTCCTGTTGATGGAGTGACAAGCCAAATGTCTTCCTTATTCTCACCAGAACATGTCTTCCTTCACACAGTGTTTCTTGACATACAAATTTCAGAAGTAGAGTTGTTGCATGCAGAGAAATTGAGGATGGAGCTCAAGTGCATGTCCCACCTTTCTTCCAGCAAATTCCCCACACAGCCACCCAAGCTCCCGAATAAAGGATTTATGCACTTAAGAGTTGCATATACATAGAATAGATATTGGGTAACTTAATTGTAGAAATCCTGTGTTAAAGTAGAAAAATGATTTTTGAAAAGAGTCCTTTTGTCTTTCAAAGATAAGCATTTTAATGTGGTTGTCTTTCTTACCTTGTCCGTAGAATGTTACATAAGAAGAGGAGGGGGGAACTAACACTTCTCCCTTTGATTTGGCTAAGGGCAAGGGGATTAGGACAACTCATTCGAGCAAAGAACATCAGGACTGTAGGTGACTTGAGTTCTCTGACATCAGCCGAGATCAAAACTCTTCCCATTCGTTCTCCCAAAGTATCCAATGTTAAAAGAGCTCTTACAGGATACCATGACCAACAGGTAAGTTTCTTTGCTTTATAATAAAATAAGCAAAATCTGAATTGTGGGCTTGTTTTCGTATCAGAATTTGTTTTTGCAGAACACTTACTTTGTATTGTTTATATTGCAGTTTTATGTTGCAAACTGCTCTGAGATCTACAGGTATAGGGCAGTATACAGATTTTAATCATCATCACTATTTGAAATTAAAATAAAAAGTAAAAGTGGGATCACACAACAAGAAGTTGCCATGTATCCACAATTCATAACAGGAGTGCTTCTGTCCAGGGCTTTACCAGTGTGGAACTTTGAGCCTTGTTTGAGTTTAGCAGGTGAAAGGGAAGACTGCTCTGTTGCTACTGCTCTTCTTGTTTTGCATTTGTTGGGAAATGGAATAATATCTACAAAGATATATATTCTTGTTTCCTATCCTCCTGAAATCACTGTATTATAGAGCAGTTGAAATATATTGCAATAAAATCTCTCTCCCCCTCTCCCCCAAATGTGCAGGTACGATCTCGTGGATTTGAAGAAAATGCTGGCCTGGATGATGTAGAAAAGCCAGTGAGTGGCATTGATGAGAAGTCCTGTTCCACAAATGAAGATAAAATGGAAACAGGTAAATTGCTTGCCATTGTGCAGTTTAGATGCCTGAACTGGAATGCAGACTAGGTATGTTTGCTTCCCAGGTTAAGCCCATTGTCTACATTAACTGTAGCAGTGTGATTGCTGTCATTCCACAGCTGGTCCAAAAAGGGCAAGCAATTTCTCCTATATAATGTTACACACCATTCTAGCAGTGCCTACCCATTAGGGCTGTAGTTTGCACAAACAAGAATTGTGGAGTGGTTCAATTTGAGTAGGGCTCTAGTTTGATTCTAAATAGGAAATCTCTGTATGTGTGAACTTTCTTTCTTCCTAGACTTGAGCGAGCCCGTTTCCTCCACTGCAGATGAACAATCAACTACAGACCTTTTTGCCCAGATCGATGTACTTGCTCCACAGTTTACTTCTGAAAATCTTCTCAACTATTCAGGGAGTGAACTCTTTGAAATGCAAGAGAAACTATATAGCATGACAAACTGTATTATGAAAAACCTGCAGGCTCGTTGGAAGTCACCAACCCGGGAAAGCACTGTTTAATCATCTGTACTTAGCTCTCAGAAGAGAAGACTTCATAGTGAGAAATTTTTGTTTCTAAAATCCCATTTTTTTTATTTGAGCTGAACACTTAATTAAAAACATCCCAGAAGAATAAAAGAGATCTTCGTCACTCAAGGCAGGTATGGCATCAGTCTGTATATCTTAAAAAGTAAGTTTGGTACATTCACTATTCAAGTGTTTTTATTGCTGTTGTGCAGTTTCCCGCGAAAAAATTGTTGAAGTTGTGAAAATTCAACTTGCTGAGTATTTTAACTATATTTTTGAATGCAGATTTATATTTTATTCCTATATTTAAAAACAACAACAAAGTTCACTATGTGGAATGAAACTTGAGCTGCTGAGTGATTTACCAAAAGTGATGCAAACTTTTCTGCTGCTGGTGTTTTGGAAAACAGTGGCTCTATAGTCTGTCTTCATATTAAGATGTACTGTACTTAATTAGTGCTTAAAAAAAAAAGTATTTCCAAACAAGTTTTCTACCATTTCACAGTTCTATTTTTGCATGCAGTTATTATGCAAAAAGGAGAAAAAAGTATATCGGTATAAAATTCTGATGCAGTATTTTCAGGATCAAATCTCATGTGCTACAGAATTTTTATATTTATTAGAGCTATACTTCTCCCACTCCCTGAGTCATGTCAATTAGACATATATAATGGTACATTATGTGTAGATAATAGCAATTCTAGACATTAGTAATTATGATCTGAGATTTGTTGTCAAAACATTGGATGGGGAAAATTTTGTTTGTATAAAGCACACTGTTTGCCGTTCTGCACAGAGGTAACAATGGGGTCAGTTTCACCTATTTGGAAATAAATATATATGTATATATGAATAAAATAATGATCTCTTTTATTTAGAATTGTATTTTGAATAGAACTTGGTTTTAATTGTGTCATGATTTAATGGATCTGGCAGTTCCTTTTTCATCTTTCTAAAGCTGTTGAAATGGGCTTGCATGGTCCTATTATTTAGTCTTTTAGTCCTTGCCCTTCATTGGGCTAGTTTCAGGTCACATAGTGTCCTGACCTCTTCATGCTGTTTTGCTGGCTGGGGTTGATGGGAATTAGGCCTAAAACTCCTGGAGAGCATCCTGTTGCAGGAGGGCACAGTAAATAACACTTTTCTGTGAAATATATGCTAATATGTCTACTCAGAACTTTTCAGTTTGGTATGTGAGTATAGATTGTACAACATCATGATATGATTTAAGAGACGCGGGTGGCGCTGTGGTCTAAACCACTGAGCCTAGGGCTTGCCAATCGGAAGGTTGGCGGTTCAAATCCCCATGATGGGGTGAGCTCCCGTTGCTCGGTCCCTGCTCCTGCCAACCTAGCAGTTCGAAAGCACGTCAAAGTGCAAGTAGATAAATAGGTACCGCTCCGGTGGGAAGGTAAACGCCGTTTCCATGCGCTGCTCTGGTTTCGCCAGAAGCCGCTTAGTCATACTGGCCACATGACCTGGAAAAACTGTCTACGGACAAACGTCAGCTCTCTCGGCTAGTAAAGCACCCCAGAGTCGTTCGCGGCTGGACTTAACTGTCAGGGGTCCTTTACCTTTACCTTTACAGATACTTTATTCTGACTGAATAAAGTACTGAGCTTTCAGACACTGTACTTATGAGGTTAGTCACTCTGTCATGCTGGCAGTGAGCTACACCCAGAATTAGCCTGTTTTTCCCCCAAACCTGCATAGATACAAACAGGTTTCAAGCTGAGTAGGGTTCTCAGCTGATAATTAGTGGCAATTGAGTCTTTGTTTCATTTATATTTGCATATGAAAGAGGTCTGAAGGGAAAATGTTGCAGTAAGCAATTTCTTTTGTGTGTGTGTTTTTAGGTTTTTATTGTTTAGTGTAATTGGTTTTAGTATTTAACTTGTGTCTGTAAGTTACTTTGAGTCATTTATTAGTGTTTTACTCAGAAAAATATTAATGATTAAAGAGACATTCTTTCTGCTAAGATACAAAATCAAGGAAACTTTGTAGTAGCTCAGAGTTTTTAATGTAATGAATTCCATTGATTGTCGGGTCCCGTCTATATAGACACAGATAAGAGAGAATGTGTTGCAGAAGAGGCAGGTTATGTACTATGTTGGTAGAGCTGGTAGGGGCTTTGTTGAACTCCCAAGGGATGGGAAATGGCTTAATATGGAGTCACAGGTTGAGAGTGTGCTGTGGGTCACATTTCACTCCCACCCTTCTATGGTGGCCACTCTTACCTTGCAGCTGCATTTCTCAAATTTCTTCAGGTGAAAGATGCTCTTCTTTAGCAGTGTAACTTGTCTCATCCCAGAAGGAGGTGTGTCTTCAGGAGCTAGTCAAACCATTCATCACCACAGTTGTGAGAGACACTGCCAAGGTATGTTAGCCCTAAGGTGTTTGGGGATCCTACAGCAAGCTTTTCCTGGCTCTTGGGAGGAGGGTGTGTATGTGAGTAAATATTTTCCCCTTTGCTGGGTAGGTGGGACCCTGGTGCGTTGCAGGGCTGGGGCTAATGCAACTTGTTCCTCCCTCTGGCGTACTTAGGGAGGAATGAGTTGCATCAGCTCCAGTGCCTTCACCCTGTGGTACCGGTATATTGTGGGTGAAACCACCATTGCACTCTGGTCCTCAATTGTCATGGGCGATACATCGCCCAGGCCTAGTTGAGCCTGACAGGCAAGGCACACATCAGTTGATGAATGGTGTCAGTTAAGGTTCATTTCCTCTCGATGACATCAGATAATAGCAAGGGTCTGTTGGCTACAGGGAAGAACTGGGAGGAGCTAGCAGCATTTGTGCCTACCCATGGTTCTGGATTTCCTCTGAAAACATCCAAGAAAGAACATTTGAAATTAAGCATCCATTGTTCTATTCCCCCTCCCCCTTTACCTCCAGCATAAATTAAGCACATAACTGCATTTGCAGAGCTGTGAAATTTATTAGTCACCAGTTGGAGAGGGAGTCACAGTACCAGGACCAAAGAACACTCAGATGAATAAGGCATGCATCAGCGTTCTGTAAGCAGACAAGAGGAGGGGCTTTACCACATAGTTTGGCTGGTTTGAGATGTTAGCTTTACATAATTGCTTACTTGAAACAAAAATAAATACATTTGGCTATTTTTATAATATCACAGGAGAATACAACATCTCTTGATAAGAAAAGCATTAAAACCAACACAGATTAGATGTTTCATTAAAAAGTAAGATCAGAGGTTGACAATACAGTGAAACTGAGAGCCAAACAATTCTCTTTTAGATAATGTTTGAATACACAAGTCCATTTAATCAAGGTAGTGATGGAGGCTGCCAGGTTGGTATTTCCCACTGGTTGTGTGATGACTAGAATGTTTGCTGTGTAAAAAGGCAATCCTAATGCATATATCAACGGGAAAATAATAAGGCACCTGAGAAAGTGTTTAAGGATTATAGCGGGCAGCCATTTTGTGAGGTGCCTTTTTATTTACCTTGTCAAAAGGTCTCATGGAATATTGCATCCATTTTGGCTTAAACAGCTTCTACATAGTTAGCTGGAAGCATGCCTGTTTTGCCTGTTCTTTGCACAGTCCCATACATCCAGCCTTCATCAATGGCTTGGACATTGACGATTGCATCACCATCTTTGAAGGAGACTTCATCAGCATCTGCTGCAGTATAGTCATACATGGCGCGATATGTCTTCTGTGGTGGTCGAAAGAAAAATAAATGCTGTTAGATTATTATCATACATGCAGTATGTTGGGATAAACCATTTAAAATACCTTCAGTTTTTATTAAATTTACTGAACTCTTAGTGGTAGAAATGCTGGTCATTAAAAAAAATGTTTTTTTTTAATTGTGAGTTGCTTTGAGCTCAGCTTTGTTGGTATAAAAGATATATATTAAATCAAATAATTTTTAGAGGAAGAAAAGGAGTGTTTAGAAATAAGACTATTGTTCTCTTCCATCAGTAAATGTACATTCAAGATAACAATGCTAACCATTAATTTAGACATGTAAGTTTTTTCTCCCCAATGCAACACAGTGACAATTCAGCAACATATTTGTACTTGTTACTCTTGCCATGGATAATTTATTTTCCTTACCCCTGCAGTAGATGGATGAGAGGGGATGGAAGAGACTGTTGTCTGCTGGGTAGCAACAGAAGATGACCGTTGTTGTGGCAGCTCTACAGTTTTAGCGTGTTTGTAGTCCACTGGAAAGGGAAATTAAAAAATTGAATACTGAGAAAACAGCTGGAAGCTTTGATGCTCTTCAATAATTTCGCTGTGTTTTAATGAAACTTAAATGGGGCTTGGTTGCATTTTATGAGGGAATGGTGACAGCAGATGCAAATCAGCAAAGATGATGTGACTGTGTCATTTTAGATAAATAATTCTACTTTTTTAAAGAAGCAAGAATAGTGGTGTACAGAACTGTATTCTACCAGTGTGCTAACTCCCCACCCGGGGGGGGGGGCTTGTCCAACACTTGCTATTTTCTGCCCAGAAAAATAGCACAAAAGGACTTAGAACTATTATCTGAAAGACAAATAAAGCTCTTTAGGACAAAGTGTCTCCCTGCTATCTCTAATAGTATATAGCAGCTAGCATTGAACTAAGCTACTGCATTTTTTGGCAATTCTGATTTGTTAGTGCTGCCTGTCCATTATAATCACGCTACCCAAATTCACCTGAGTTGTGAAATATATCTGACACTCTTGACTGTCAAATTACTGCATCATTTATTCCCTGTCTCCCCAGCCTGGCCACCTCCACACCATGCTCCTGTATGATCAGATTTGCAAGAAGCCCCAACTTAATAAATTTTCAAATTTGTAGTTATGTCACTGGGGGAAGAGGGACAGAATTGTTTCCTGCAAAACCTCTTTGTCTTTGGTCCTTATGGAAAAGTAACCATAACAGACGCTCTTAGAATGTTTTTTTGTTTGTTTGTTTTTACAATTTAATTAACTTAATATTAAAAAGCTAGGCTTTGAACTTTGTGCCCCTCCCCCACCGCCTTGAAATAGCAGCACACACAACCTGAAAAGGTATCCCTGCAAGATGAATGCAGTCTTGAGTCCCTTGTACCTGCTGTACTTGTGGTAAAGAAGCCTCCATTGCTGTAATAGGACATGTGCTGATCGGCAGCCTCTGAATGCTCAGATTTTTCATCTCCAGCACTGAGGCTCAGTGCACTAGCAGAGCGGGATTGCTCTCGGCTACGTCGCTGGGCTTGAACTAGGGAAGAAGGATGAAGAAATATACAGTGGTGTCTTGAGGAGGGAGCGTACTTGGTCAAAGACAAAATTAACTAAAAATCAAAATGGAAAATTACATTGTGGAGTGTTTAAAGCATTAAAACTGTAGGATAAAGGCTTGCATTCATCCACAGCCATTTGCATAATGTTACAGGATGCAAAACATACCAGTAATCAAGTGTAAGCTTCTAGATTGAATGTTGTCTTCTGCTGGGTCATAGTCAAAGACTGATCCAGGATTAGTACGCCACACACGAAGATCTGCGAATACATGTGGGTGGGGTATTTTAGATTTATCCTTTGCCTCTGACTTCAAAGGTATAAGAAAACAAACATTTGCAGAATCCAACAGGTCTTAAAATATAATCCACACAGCAAAAAATTACTTTAGGAAATGCTTTGCAACTCACAGCTGAAATGTGACTTGACCAGAATGCGGAAGAATGTTTTTCTTTTACATTTTAACAATGTTGACCCACCCCCAACAAAAAAAGTTGCACCATTAGGGAAGAGCCCTTAGCACAGTTGTTGAATGTATCATTTGCATGTACATTCTCCAGTATCTGGTAGTTAGGATGTGTGTCTGGTGCACCACTGATAGCAGGAGGTCACCAGCCCCACATGGAGTGCAAATACAATGCAGCCTTAAATGGTACAGATAAGTGATTGAAGTAGATGATAGTAGGCCAAATGGACCACCTCAGTATAAGGCACTTTCTCATGAATTAGTATGTGTTGTCCTCGAAAATATGCAAGGTAAGGAAGAAGTGAATTGTCCAAGCAGATTTGGTTAATTGGGAACAATTACAAGCATAGGATTCAGGACTGACGTATTCAATATCAATTTAACAAGGCAGAAGAATGTGTGTGTTTGATTGTTTATGATGCGAAATCACATCACTATAAATAATTTTCTACATATATTGTCAACTATGTGACCATTATGTAAAGTTCACTTACAGAGGGAAAAACCAAAGCATAAAATCAGATTACCTGTATTCAATTCTTGATCTTGATCTATCCGTTTTCGCTCCATTTCCACAACTCGTCTCTGAATGCCCCTGTAGTTGATATCACTGAAATCCTGCATGTTCTTCTTGACACGTTCTGTTATGGGGTCAGTAACTACAGGTGTGAAGCTGCCTTTACTCTTTTCAAAGTCTTCATGGTATTTCACCTGAAAATTTCAAGATAAGACATGGGTAACTGGAATGGACATGCCATTAATTGTAGAAGGCAAGCAGAAATATAAATTCCTTAAATAGTTCAGAAGTACAAGTGAACTGTGTTCACCAGATATGTCCATTTCTTGCAGTTTCTGTGACAGCAAAGCTGATCTCTGCGTTAGGGCTGGGCGATATTTGGTTTTCAACATCGTGATATGTCACCAGCTAAACATCACGATACACAAATACCACGATGTCTGAAATAAGGATTGTAGCTTCATGGTTTTCCCCACATTGTGATTTTTGCTGGTGCCTACTCTTGTGTTTCACTGTCCCCTGCAGGAGGCAGGGGAGAGCTGAGCCAGCAGAGTTAACAGGCTGCGGGAATCAAGAGAAGCATTGGCTGACTTCAGGCTTTCCCCCACATGTTTATTTTTGCAAAGCGTGTGCGCGCACAGCATGATTTGCAATATATTACCAGGTCAAAAATTATGAAACTGATATATTGTCCAAAAACTGCTTTGAAGCCCATATTATATCAACCAGCCCCACTCTGCATTTGCCTTTTAATTTGTGCCTGGAACAGTTTCATCTTAAGGCATACTGAGCAGGGGACTGTGCTAAATAAGTCACTATGGCTGGTTTTACTTGTGCAGACAGTTTCTTGGCTGCAATACTTACTGTGGAAATGTGTCGCTGCGTCTCCCGAACACGTCTCATTTCAGGGGTATCCATGATAAAGGCCGCTTTACCTTGTACTTGTTTCCGGAAACTATCAGAATAGAGGACCTAACAAAATGAGAAGATGTGAATAAACATGGCCCAGCCAGTGAGAGAGCAGATTTTAAGAGAGGTTTTATGCAGATGTAAGAAATGAGGCATGAATGAAGAAGTGCTGAAGACAGCTGCATACATGTGATCACTATTGATGGGCTCATCACAAGATTATGCCATGGGTTTTTTTTACTAACTATAAATTGTGTGCCTTTAGAAGGTTAGAAGGCTAATGTAAGAGCATTACCTTATTGATTTACATAGTTTCCAAACCCACCCCAAGAACTGTAGGTGAAGCATAACACTCAAAAGAATAGCAATTAAATAACAGAACATAGAAAGCTGCCTTAAATCAGGTCGCATTATTTGTCTCTCCAGCCTAGTCTTGCCTGCTCTGACTTGCAGCGATTCAAGGGTCTCAAGCAAGGGAAGTCTTTCACAGCACCTGCTATCTCCACAGCACATGTACTCTTAGCCTACCATTGACCCAGAGTCCTTCCTAAAATAAAACGTTAACTAAGTGAGAAATACTCTGTCACTCGAAAGCAACCCCAGTTTAATGATGCAAGCCTTCATTCCAGGGAATTATTTTATAGCACTTCTAGAAAATGCTCAGGCTGAAGACTTCCACAGTCCCATGGCAGCTATCAAGAGACCTCCTCTATGTGCCCTTATTGTGGCAACTCAAAGCACAGATCTGCTCTCATTAAGAAATATAAGAAAAGGGGGGTCTCGGGCTGTTCCCAGCACCTTGAATTGTGTCTAGAAAGAAACAAAGGGACACAACGGACCATAAAGCACAAGAATAGGCTCTAGGTGTCCTACTCCCATCAAGCGTCTCTACTTCCACTGCATTGATTACCTGCAGAAGTTGTTAAAAATTAACCAAGGACAGCCCCCTGTAGAGTGCATGGTAGCAATCCAACTAACAGTTGCATAGACAACGATGACTCTTGCAACATTACAGCAAAATTTCACCAGAATTGTATGAAGGTGGCCTCCCCAAGCAATCCCCAGCAAATGAGTGGGTAGTGATGTCAAGAGTCCATCCTTTCCACGCACCCTACCTTTTGCTTGGTCACATCAGCAGTTGCTTATATAGAAAAACATATATAATCTGATTAGAAATAGTATCAGTTCGTCCATTCTTCAGAGCCCTCCTGGCTTTCCAAACAGATTCATTCTCTGTATTCAAAATGCAACTCCCCAACTATTCCCCAAACAAACAACCTGATTTATTTTTTTTCTGTCTGAGACACAGCAGTAGATCATATGAATTAAAATGGTATCAACTCTGCTATTTCCCAGGCTGGATCTAGATAGATCTTCTAAACGTAAAATATAACGTTCTATAACATTTAATGGCAGTTTCCCTTTGCCGGAGGCTCGCTGCTTTGCAGCGCCCTCTGGTGTCACATTTTAATAACACATTTCTAACATTTTAAGCAAGTGTAGATCTGTCCCCAGTTGTCCCTCCTACATATATAGGCTCTTGACCAGAAGATGGTTGGCCAGACGGACTTAACGGCCCTAAACGGACCCTGGAGATGGCAGAAAAGCAATGGTTAGTGCTGCTGTCTCCAGCAGTGTTATTTACCATAGAACTTAAGCATCAATTAACTTAAATAGAATGTACTAATACCCCCCCCCCCAAAAAAAACCACCCTGTAAGATTCTGCCACCCTATGCTGATTTTCTCTATAACCATTTATTTGGCTAGATCCTGCAAAACCAGCATGCAAGTGTTGCCATCAATTAAGTAATAAAGGTCCTTTAGCCTTCAGTGCAAACTTTTGGATGAGAACAGGGACAAGAAAGCAAGCTATAATTTTGACCACCTCTTGGTCATGCTAATTGTGTCGGCTCTGATGCTGTCCTTGTTGGAACTGACTCAACAATTGGCTCTCTCTTTGTAAATCTTGCTGTGACAACATTTAAGGTTGAAGTAGGCTTCTCAGATCAGTTAAGTACAAAAGGGGAAACTTGTATGCAATATGCAAATTGAATTCATTTGGTACCTGCCTCTGGGTTTTGTATGCTGAATACATCTCTGAAACGAGCTGGTACACAGAATATATGTGCAAATATTGAGCACATGCCAATTTAATCAAGCATCTGCTCTCTAGGCCTGGGACCAAAGCATTTGCTATGCCCCTACCCCTGAGCTAGGGAGACCAGCTTGGACCTTTGTATTTATGTAGACTATCGGCTGTTTTAAAGAAAGATTTAAAAACACAGAACAAACGCCATTTCATTTGGTTAAAAACATCAGTAAACACATGTTACAAAATGTTTAGAGACCATTCAACTGTTATTTGAGGTCAGTGGTTGCTTAGAAATCCTTAAACTATATTGCAATGTAAATTCTACATAACTAGGAATAAGAAACAATTAGAAACGTATTTTAGGTGACATTTTTAGTATTTTATAATATTAATAAAGTTAATAGTTGGGTAAAGTGTTTAAATTGAGTAGGGAAAGTATTATACTTTTTAAGGTGTTAAAAAGAAGTTACGGTATATATTTTCTAGATCATTGAAGGGTTTTTTACTCCTGAAAAATACCGAGCTAATGTTTTCTTGATTGCGTTTAGCTCTCTCCATCTCTGGAGTGATAGATGTCGGAGTTCCTTTTCCCATGCTTTCTTTGTACAACACCTACAGCATACAAGAAAGTGTCCAGAAATCAAAGAATTAGATTATTGTTGATGAACCATTGTGTTAAGTTGTGTTACTGTTTAATCATCATCACTGCATAGGTGGGTAAAGAATTCAAGAAACAAAGTGGTTAAAAAGTTATTGGATACAGCAAAAAGCAAAAAAGGGGGAGGAAAAATAAAAAATATTTAAAAAAGAATTAAAAGGAGTGTTTTCTTTAGGAATATGAAAATAGATAAGATTGAGATAAAATAGATGCAGGACAAGGTTATATCTGATGTTACTTTTTTTTTTAAGTATTTTTTAAAAATTCAATACCAAGCTAACGTTTTCTTGATTGCGTTTGACTCTTTCCATCTCTGGAGTGATAGGTGCTGGGGTTGCTTGCCCCAAGTTTTCTTTATACAAAACCTAAAGATTGTAAAAGGTATCCAAAAATCACAAAAATATAATGCAAGTAAAACTATTGTTTGAAGGAAAAGTATAATAACCGGGGCGGCACTTCAAAAGTAGGCATTTTGCAAAAACAATTAAAAATTATAATAAAAAACTATATAGACACCAGTGTAAAAAGTAACATAATAGAAACTGATCTGTCCTGGTACAAGTGAAAGGCAAAATCCAAGGAGAAGAATATACAACAGTGAACCAAGCAGGTAAAATAATTAAAGAGGAATGTATTATTTTGAGATCAGGATTCTATCCAGTAGGCAACATCCATCACTTTGTATAATAGCTGTGCCCAGGGAAGTCATCACATATAAACTCATGGTCCAGTTTCTTGTCCTAGTTTTAACTACCAAATTACAAAGTATCTTGTGTCTCCGAGGCTTTTTTTTGGGGGGGGGGGTCAAGTGTGCTGTTGGAAGATCACTTGGGCAGCATGTTTTTCACATTGGTATTGGTTATTCCATTACTGAAGGGTGTTCCTGACTTTTGAGTCTAACTCATGAATACTGAGTCCTCTGAATGCTTAATTCTATGGAGATTTATATTGATAGGGTGGGAAAGCTTCTTTTAAAGACCTTTTTCTGTGCCAATTTGGAAAGTAACAGCATCAAGCACGTTGTCTGTTCCTGCCTAAGCGTGATTTCCTATGAAAACTTATGAAACCACCAGTTCATAAGCATATGGGATGTTAAATCAAAATAATTTAGCAATTGTAGTATTATTATTTTTCTCATTATTACACATTCGTTTATCAAGAAATTTGTTATGTGGACCAGAAATCATATGGTCTAACACTGTCTGGATAGAGTCCTATAGTCACCACTGCAAGGTTATAAAAAAACTCTATGGTCAGATTATTAAATACCAAATATCAGATTTACGGTATTTTATGAGTAAAATGTAAGTATTTTAAATAAACAGGAGTATCTTAATGAAGAAAGTATAGTTTTAGATACTAGAGGGGAAACAATTCCCACAGTTTGTTAGGATGTTATTTAAAATATGTATATTTGTTTTTAAAATGTACCGAGCTAATGTACTCTTGATTGCGCTTGGCTCTTTCCATCTCAGGAGTGACAGGTGTCTGAGTCCCTTTCCCCAATCCCTCTTTGTACAAAACCTACAGGATACAAAAGAGTATCCTAAATCATATCATGGCAGACTGCAAACAAAGATTATTGGCTCGTAATGTTAATAATTGGATCATGCCAGCTTTCCAGGAAAGCTGGCTGGCTGTTGATTTCCGTGTCACCTGGAAGAGACACCCATCAATCAACACCCATGAAGGGAAAGAATCTAGTAGGATGAGAAAGTTGGAAAGGTACAAATACAAACCAAACGTGAAAGTAAGCCAACTCCTAGTACTTATATGTTAAAGCTTAGGTTGCAAAGAGAGTTCAGAAGATAGGGTGATTATGCCAAGAGGTGAGGACTGGGTGCTATATTTGATTAGGAAGCATGGATCTTTATAACACATCTAATGTTATGGTAAACCATTCTGGTCTTTTCTCTCTCTTTTGAATACCGAGCTAATCTGTTGTTGATTGCGCTTGACTCTCTCCATCTCAGGAGTGACAGGCGTCGGGGTACCTTTCCCCAGTTCCTCTTTGTACAAAACCTACGGGATACAAAAGAGTATCCAGAAATCATAAGGTGCCAGTGACTGCATATCAAGATTAATAGTTTGTAAATGTTAACACTGGGATCACACCGGCTTCCAGTAAAGCTAGCCATTGATTTTAGTGTCATCTGAAAGAGAGGAGCCATGTCAGAAAACAATCTAGTAGGATGAGGAAGTTGGAAAGGTAGAAAATAAAGACTGAAATCCTATGTTTGCTGAAAAATAAAAAGGAGTAAGTCCTAGTAGTAGTAGTGAGTTAAAACTTAGGTCACAGAGGGAGTTTGAAGGGGAGAATTTGTATCCTAAGAGGTAAATAGGAACTTGTTTTGTTTTGTTAGAAAGCATAGATCATTAACACATTTGATGTTATTTTTTAGAATCCAGGTCTTTGTGGGGTATTTTGCTTGTCTTCTTTAGAATACCGAGCTAATGTGTTCTTGATTGCGTTTGACTCTCTCCATCTCAGGAGTGACAGGGGTCGGAGTTGCTTTCCCTACGTTTTCTTTGTACAACACCTGTGGGACAGAAGAGCAGCCAAATAAACCAGCAATAAATGAATTGCCATGTTTTTGTTATTGAAGCATGAGGGGTAGAGTTCTGATTTGGTTGTGATTTATTCTGCAGGGTGTTTTGGGTGACGAAGTATTGTTTTAATACATGATCATGGTTTTGAATAGTGGTCATTTTTTGCATTCATGTATAATATGCATAGAATGCAAAACAACTGATGTGGGAAAGATTGTTATCTTTTGGGAGGAATGTGAGTGTAAGACATTGAAAGGAAGAGAAGGGTTAAAAAGTCTCAGGATGTGACATTCTCCTGTAGTGGAAAATAAAAGACAGGGAGGAGGTTTCACAATAGGGGTATATAACTCCATCTGCAGGAAGAAGCTGGGATGGAGAGCAAGGGTGAGTTAATCATATTACAAAACAGAATTAAAAATGACTCTTTTCCCAGAAGTACCGAGCTAATGATTTCTTGGTTGTGTTTGGCTCTCTCAATCTCTGGCGTGACAGGAGTTGAGATTCCTGCCCCTAGGCTTTCTTTGTATAGCACCTGCATGATGACAAAGGGGAATGCAGAAATAAATAAAAAAATAAGGAAGGAAAACAACAGTTAATTTTGATCTGCAAATAAGGGGGAAAATATGGTCTTAGATCTCCTGGGTATGAGCCTGTAGGTGAGGGCTTGTCCACATGCCCCATTTCCATAATATATTTCTTGTGGTTTCATGCTTCCCCCCATCCTGTTACATATCAAACATGGGTGCATTCAATGTGTATGAATCTAGCCAAATTTAAGTACTTTTAAGTCCCATTGATTTTAGTAGGAGGGATTCAATGGGTTTAATGCTACTATTGACAGCGGTGGGACTTAGAAATGCTTAATTGGTGGATTGTACCCAAGGAACTCATTGGGATACCGAGGTGGAAAGTTTTGGTTGTTGGGCTGAGGATGAATGGTTAAGCTTTGCTTTACACTGGGAGTTTTGTAATGTTACTTCTTGCAGAGCTCCACTTTCTAAATTGTGTGTGCCACATCACAGTGGGGCAGGCTAGGGAGTCATAACAGGATGTGTCTGGCCATTTCTTACAGTGAGCCATGTTGGTGAGGTCAGCCGATGGTTGTGGATAAGGTTGGCAAAACAATGCCAGGGAAGGCAGGGGAGAAGCAAAGAAACCACTGAGAAAGATATCACAATGTATGGATTTCCCAGGCAGAAATATAGCGCAGACCAATTCAATGGTGAATATTTGAGTATAAATATTATTTCATAAGATGCAAATGATTCCATTGCCTTATTCCGGAAGGAATGCAACAGTGGTAGCTGCAGAATTGTTTTTCTAGTGCATTTTTGGCTGAAAATGTGTCACACTACCTGTTCAACCCAGCTGGAGAAAGACCACATACTTTTTACAATGTCACACAGAAACAAACAGTGACTTAAAAAAAAAAATCAAAATCACGAAGGTCAAAACAGAAAGAGATAGGGTCGGGACAGTGAGAAGAGCAGCTAATAATATCCAAAATTATTGATTCTTTTTTTAAAGTGTGCCAAAAAAGAAGGCAGTGGGAAAATGACAACCAGTAGTAGTTGCCAACAAGGTGCCCTGCGTTGGTGTTCAGGTCCCATTAGCTCTAGCCAGCACAGCCTAGAATCAGGAATGATGGGAACTGGAGACCAGACAGTGACTGGAGGGCATGCTGGAGATGATAGATTCCCCACCCCACACCCCTGGAAGTCAGTTGCCTGTATGGAAACAGAACAAACCTGGAACAAAGATTTAAAAGTTAGTTTTTAAAGGGTTGAAATGGAACTTTCATATTTGAACTTCCAAGCTGCAGTTTTCTTTAATGCATGCAACTCTCTCGTTTCCGAGGTAAGGTGAGTTGGTTTTCCTGTTCTCAATTCTTCCAGCACTGTGCAGACGGATGCTGTTGGGAGGTTAAGGTGCAGACGTATTGCACCCATTCATTGTGCTCCCCATGTCTGAGGTCCATCCCTATGCACTAGGGATGCTTGGAAGATTAGATATTGGTGAATTCTGATACAGTATGACGTGAGTCACACCTCCCAGACTAACATGCAGATTAAGAAATCTTTCATATTTCACACTTTTCCAAATTCTGCAAAACGGTTCTCAACATATTTTTTTAAAATATGTATTTTGGGACTGAATATGTTTAGAAATGTGTATATTGTGAAAAAATACATTTTTCTTAATTAGAATTTTCTTGCAGGATTAAAAAAAATATTAATGTAGAATTGGGATAGGATTATTATTATTTAATTCTGGTTGGAATGCATAGAGCAAAAATTGCCTTGTTCAATATGGTTTCTGTTCTTGCTCACAATGAGCTGGGAGCAAATTCAGCACCATTCAGAGACTTGAAAGGAAATAATAAGCTGAGCTCACTGAAATATCAAGATAGCTATGTTATGGAGGGGTTAAGGTTCAAGATGGTTAATTATATTTGGGAATGAAGTTAAAGCTCATTTTAGCGACAAAAATACCGAGCTAAAGTTTTCTTGATTGCGTTTGATTCTTTCCATCTCTGGAGTAATAGGTGTTGGGATTCCAGTCCCTAAATTCTCTTTGTACAACACCTGTGTGACAAAGAAGTGTCAAAAACAAAAATAATTGTTTTATCTCAAGATACACCATCAGCAAAGATAGCACAATCCAATTTTCTGTTTTGTCTTATGGTGTTTAAAACATAGGCCAGAAAAACAAATCAAAAAAATAAAAATCACAGAGAAAGAAATGCTATATATTTTGACCTCAAACGCTTCCTATCATGCAGAAAGTTGCAATCTGTGACCAGGTTTATTCAAATGAATTAATATTTTTCCACCTAGAATGACAAAAACTCAGGCTATAAAAAGGGGAGGAAATTGTCAGAGGGTGCTAAAATCAAGTTTAATTATGCAAAACATGAAAGGTTAATCTTATTTGGGAATGGTGTTATAGGGCATTTTTGTGACAAAAATACCAAGCTAAAGTTTTCTTGATTGCGTTTGACTCTCTCCATCTCTGGAGTAATAGGTGTTGGGGTTCCAGTCCCTAAATGCTCTTTGTACAACACCTGTGGGACAAAGAAGTGTCAAAAAAATGAAAATTAAGGGGCACATCGTAAGATACACCATCAGCAAAGAGAATGCAATCCAGTTTTCTGGCTTGCTTTATGAAGTTTAAAAAACAGATCACAAAAAAACAAAAAATGCACACAGAGAAAAATACTGCATATTTTAACTTAAAACACTTCCTATCATGGATTAAATTACCATTTGTGACTGAGTTTAGACAGCTGCATTATTATTTTCACACCCTAAAACTACCCATTTTGTTTTGAAAGACTTCAATAGCATAAATAACATTTTATTATTCTATTTTTAAGAGCGGGGTTACGGTTTTATTCTAAGTTTGCACTGCACCAACACAAATGCCAAAGGCTATTAGAAAATGTTTCCTGTTATAAGGATATATTGAATCCACTCTGAATATCATTTGTTTTGAAACAAATAATATTGCCACTTGAGGGGAAGTGAATAGGGTAAGAAAAATAAACAGAGCTAAGGAAAACCCACTGCAGGCGTATGTCACAGTTAGTGTTTAATTTTTTCCTTCAGAGGCTGACATTTTAGTGATTTGATTATAATGATAAGGAGCTGAGAAGGATTCAAAAGCTTGTGGAAGGATTAAAATATATTTATCAGAGTGTGGCGATGGTTAAAAGGATTTATTTATAGATATTTTGTGATAATACCGAGCTAACGTTCTCCTGATTACGCTTGACTCTCTCCATTTCTGGGGTAACAGCAGTTGCCGTTCCTGTCCCCAAGTTTTCTTTGTAGGACACCTGTGAGGTACAATAAAGTATCCACAAAACACACTCAAAAATACTGGCTAGTACTTTGTAGTTAACGGTGCATGTTTAAATCCCATGCTTAGTCTAGTATCGAAAAGAAAAGATGAGAATAAGGGGAGAGTAGTCATTAAAATGTGAATGGAAAAGCAAAGTCAGAAGAAGTACGTTAAGGGAAGTGAATGTGTGCAAAAGGGAGCACAGGGTTAATCTTATTGAAGATCATAGGTATTATTGTCATTGTTTAATTTATTTCTTTTTTTAAAGTGCATAAAACTGTAAATTGATGTTAACGCACATCAGAATGAATGAGTCATGAAAATGGCATGTAGCAGAATGTAGAAGATGATAGTTAGAATGTTGTTATTTTTTAATGAAGAAGATGAGTTGTTATGGTAGGTTTGATTTCATTGAGAAATACCGAGCTAATGTGTTCTTGATTGCGTTTGACTCTCTCTATCTCTGGAGTAAGTGGCATCGGGGTTCCTTGCCCTGCATTCTCCTTGTACAAAACCTGCAGAATACAAACAGCCACAAAGGTAAGAAAAAGGTAGCTGAAAACCTTTCTGCAATGCAGAGTGTTAATTAACACACTTACTTTGCATATAATTATTTGGACATTGCCCATTGGGAGTATAAAATTGCCCAATTGCAGGTGTCTTCACAAAATGCCATCCCTATTCATATGTTTCCACTTCTAGATGCCTCTGGGGGGAAAGTGCCAAACTCCTGGAAATACAGGTATCTCTCTTTTTGTGTGTGTGGCATAGTTCGTTTTAAAAATATGGGGCTATTGCTGCGGGAGAGAAGTACGCATTTTCGAAAACCTCGTTGATAAAACTTGTTATATTGGTATTGAATATCCAATGAGAAATCAGTTTTTGTTCTTACACAATTACCCTTGTCATGAGTTTTGCTTTGAGGCCAAATCTAAGAACAAAATCTGAGGACTGAGAGATTTAAGCCCTGTTTTGGTTTTATTATTATTATTATTTTTAAAAAGGACAAAGAAAGAAAGAAACTGAAGTCCTTGACAGTTTTTTTTTTAATGTCCTGCATTTCACTCCTTTTAAAAAGTGCCCTCTTCCCCAAATGGAAAAACAAAACAAAATGGTTACCGGTAAGTCAAAAAGGCATTCAGTCAGTTCAAAATGTCAAAAGCAAGAGGGGTAAATTTGTAGTTAGAAAAGGGTAACTAGAGTGCCTACGTGTAATGTGATTATGCAGAAATGAATTTTGAAAACAATTAGTATGGTGGAGAGCTCAGGGTAAAAGGGAAGGCATAGCGGGAAAGCGAGGAGAAAGTACCAGTTGGAACCAGTTCCACAGTTCCTTGATAAATGTCACTACATCTCCTACTGAAACACTACTGATACCTGTCACTTAAGTGGCCAAATGATGCTAGACAAAATTCCCATGTTCTAATAAATGAAATCCTACCCATTCAGAGGATGGCCCATTAAGATTTGAATAAAGCAAGAGGCCTACTTAAGTGAGCGAGAATAAATTGTTTGGATTTTCAGACCCAAGACTCAAGGAGCAACAGGTGCTCAGACTTCAAGAAGCAGATATCCCATCTGACACATAATTAAACCCATTCACAACAATGGTCTTAAGTACACTTTGTGTTGGCTTGTGGCATGTACCAGGTGGGCCTTTCACCACAGCCAGGTTCCACATGTCGCTGAGCACTCCCCCGACCAGTAGGTAGGTGGGTATAGCAGGGGTCATAATTTTGTCAGTTACTATTACTACTACTACTACTACTACTACTACTAGTACTACTACTTCTATTTTATCCTCTTGGTCCATTTCTGTCTGGTCAGCATTAAATGGGTCTATATTCGCCTCTCAAGGTGCACAGAAAGTAGATCTTAAAGCTAATGGATGTTAAAGCCCGAGTAATACTAGAGGAATGCCATACTAAGGATGAAGTTGATGATAGCATGTTAGCAGGGGCAATAGATGTTTGTTTAGTAAGGTGAACAGCACACTGTTACTGCCCAGTGCACACACAAATCAGCATAGAAAATATCAGCCACTACCGAGCTGATGTGCTTCTGCGTCTCCTTGACACGTTTTACTTCGGGAAGATCAGAAATGGGAGTTCCTTTTCCAATTTGATCCTTGTACTTAATCTACAAAGTGGTATTCAGTTCAGAAAACAAGACAAAACAATAATGACTTACATTATGTACATGAAACATACATATCCATTTCACATAAAAAGAACAAGAGTAAACAAATATAATCACGATTGTAGGAGCTGAAAGCATTGCATGCACCCATGTCGAAACAGACTCATCTGCAGAAAAGGAGTTTTTGCAAAAAATTAAATTTTGATGTATAAAAGCCAATCTCCAATTTGATAGTGGAGGAAGAGCCATGGATGGACTCAGCAATCTTGCCAATGTAGTAGAAACAGGAGGATTAAAGCTTCCCACCAGTTTCCTTACTTTAAAAGCTGCTTTAATCGTCAGTAAACAAGTATGAGGCTATTTTATTTTGCAGCTGTAGTACATACAGCTCAAATGCAACCTGGCCGGGGAAAAAATAGATTTTTGATCATGGCATCCATCACAGAACTTCTCCTTTTCAGCCCTTGGCCCTGTTTTACAACCTTGTGTTGACAATGCCAGGCAAATCTTCAGAGAGTAGCCTGGAGTGGTCTTTCATCTCCTCAGCTTCATCCCAATGGGATGCTGTTATGAGACCTTCCCATGGCCATTGTCAATATTGGGCTCCTTGCAGTTGTGCTGGTTTGCTGATATCAATCAAATTTTCAGTCCAGTTTAGGAGAGTGTGCCTAAATGATTTCAAATCCAGTAACTTTCTTTGGATTTATTCCCACTAGATTCCAGAACCTAGACTTGTGGCCATAGGTTTTGTACGCCATGGGGGGTTTTCCACACAGGAAATAGGTAATGTGCACTGAAACACACGGCACTGGCCAACGCAGAAGCAGATGAAGGAGCCTCTGCAAACATGGTGCTGGGTATGCGTAGTGGAACCTCTGCCTACTCAGAGGAGACACTGGGCTAGGGTGCAGTGTGTGTGTGTATTAGTCTCCAATATGCATTATAGACCTATTGAAACCAAACAGCTCATCCTGATTCAGTCAAGTCCCATTGAAACCAGTGGCATAAACCAACCTATTTTACTTTTTAAGTCCAATTGCTTTTCAGTGGGATTTCGTCATGAATGGAGCAGGATTCTGTTCTGGATTCAAATGTTTATCGGATAATCTGAAATGAATAAACTAGATTTTCCTCAAAAAAATGAAACGAGTAATATCGGTGCTTCCTATCCACCTCCCATTCTGTCCAACATGGGTGACCATACATGTACAACATTCAATAAAAACATTTTTTACCTCTTTTTTTAACGAAATGTCAAAAAAGGAAAGTAAGACATTGTGCGGAACACAATCAAATGAAAAATAATGTTGGCAATCCTACCATACATACTGGGTGTTGGAGGGAGATGAAGTAGAGAGAGAAAACAAAGAATATCAGAAATATTCTCTAAAATTATCATCAGTTTTAAAACGTCACTATATTTGCTACCATGAATATCTCATCGACATTTTGGACAAGATCAAAACGTGAATATAATTTCAGTATTTTATGAAATGATAAACATTAGTTGAACATTAGAAAATGTTAATAGTTAGAGTTTTCCAAATGTGGATACTATTTTACATAGGAAAGTAAAAGTAGAATGGAAGAAGAGCTAGTTAGCAAATTATGTTTTGATTAATTATGAAAAGCATTGACTTTTCAAGTTATTCCAGAACTGCTGTTAGGATCATGTAAGGCAAATGAAGTTTTATAAGTTGGGAACAGCACAGGTAAGAGTGTTAACAATCCACTGGGTTTTGTACCGTGCTTATTGCATCCTGGGTTTGTTTAATTCTCTGCATCTCGGGCGTCTTTTCAATAGATGTTCCTGTTCCAATATCTTCTTTATATAAAATCTTAACCAAGACAACAAGATTGAGCATAGAAAAACAACAACATTGTCACTTGCTACAGAAAGACTACAAAACAGTGGAATATTACGAAACCTCTAACTGGTTCCCTGATCATCAGTGCATTCACTCACACAGAAGTCATTCCCATTGATTTCAGAAGCTTTTGCTTCCAAGCAAGATTATCCTTAAGTAAAATGTGCACTTCTCCATATTTTGTGATGTAGTTCTCCAACAACAAAAAAATGGTGTGCAAAATATGTATATTGGGGGAAAGTATGCATAAAACGCACATTTGAGTGAAAATATTTTTAAATGCACCAGATATTTGCTAAAATGTATATATTAGGCAAAATTGCACAGCAAAATGCATACAATGGGAGAAAGCACGTTAAAATGCTGGTGAGTTTTTTGAGGGTGTTCTTTTTTATTTTTTTAAGCAAACGAATGCAAAAATGTAGTGAACTGAACTTAAGATAAGAAAAATGTTAACTCAAAACTAGACAGATTCATCCATCCCTGTTTTCAGGATCTTGGGGACTTGTGGAGGAGGGAATCTCTGCTCTAACTATCCTGGTTCATGCATGCCTGTTACATTGTCTATTTAAGTAAAATGGGAATGGCACTGATTTTAACATAGACATGGCTTTCCACTGTTTTGATCAGACATCCATGGAATAATCATGACCAATAAACACATCACATAATGACAATATTTAGCATCCTTTGAAGATCTTCATGGTTAAACTTGCTAATTAAGAACAAAGCAGGGCATACACGAATTAGCTGCTAAGAGAAGACACAGCGAGCCTATAAACAGCTACAAACTCATAGCCACATTGCAAAACAGGGCAGGTATTTTGTACTACTACTGTCAGATGTGGGGTACACAACCCACTGTGCAATGATGGAAGCCGTTGAAGGAGAGAGAGTAAAGGAATAACAACACCTGCACATATAATAAGGTACACATAATTAGTGTAAAATTGCAAGGCCCTGACTGCCAACATACAAGCCTGGATATGCATAGTAAACAAGAAGCAACATTCATATCAAGGAAGATTCCTGTATGCTGAAGGATCTGCAAAAGTAGGACAACAAAATTAAGGATTCACTTCAGGGTGTAAAATAAGGTTACCGTGCTGAAGTTCTTCTGGTTTTCTTTAACTCTTAATATTTCTGGTGTTTCATTCACAACTGTGACTTTTCCTTTGCTGTCCTGTAGATCATGCTGGTACCTGAGCTGTTAAGAGAACACATTTTTTTTTGTTTATTGCCCTTGCAATAAAGAATTCAGTCCTTTGCTCCTTTATTTCTTTGGTATTCTACATAGCTTTCTTATAAATAAATAAAAAATCATTTAGGAATACCGAAATCTGAAGCTGCTCCTGTCACCTGGGTCATTAAATTCAGCTGCTGTTTGCACTCATGGGATTTCCAGTGGAAACCCAGATAATAGGACTGAATCTTCAATGAGGCAGAGAATGGAGAACCCCATGCATCGTGGGGTAGGGGCTCTGGGTGCACAGAAGATTTTGGGGCCCACATTTACCAATTCATGTTTCCATCAGCTGGTGCTGTTTTCAAGCACATGCGACCTCAGGTAAACTGCACTACCATCTGCACATATGCTGTATCCTCAACCATCCACCCCCATTTTTGTAACCTTGCATTCCACCCGTCCTGTATCCCGGCCACCCAATTTTCAGTTTTGCACTGTAAGGTGTGATGCACAGAGACAAAGGCAGTGTTGAAACGGACGTGAGGAACAGTGTACCACATCCTTCTTGAAAGGGGAGACTGACTGAAACCACGCCTCTAAGCCACGCACACAAGCATGCACACATAAAATGGGTAAGCTTATACAAGGCCCCATTGCTAGACTCCAGCTCCCATCAGCCCCAGCCAACATGGCCAATGGTCAGGGATGGTGGGAGCTAGAGTCCAAAAACATCTGCAGGGCCAGACTCCCCATCCATGACGACATGTTGCCTGACATCACCTCTGATGTTGCTGAGCAAGGAAGAATAAAAGACAAATAAAACCTTCCCATGCATCATGAGAGCTGGTTAGCCAGGATAGCGCAATGCAAGAAAACAGCATGTTCTGTTTTAGTGCCATTGCTTCCAAACAGGAATCTCATCTGTGCTTGCATAGTCACCGTGGAGATTTCTATCCATCTATCTGTAGATGTGTGCACACACACTTTTACATCTTCAAACCTTACACAATTATTTTTATCTTAATCCAGGCAAGCAAGAGGCATTCTTACAGTTCTGGGATGTGTTCCAGCCATGCAAAAGCTCTTGAGGAGTGTGTGAGGGATGTAGCCTGAGGAGGCAGAATATTTGTTCTGATAAGTGGAATCTTCCGTCCTACGCTCTGTGTGGGTCTGAGCAAGGTTTAAAACCCAGTTTATCAATGGATGAACAAGGGTTAAACCCTGTCATGTTGGCTGTGGGGAATGGCATGAGCTGCAAACACAGAACTGAACCCTGCCCATCATGTGATTGTCAGGGAGCCAGCGTGGTGTGGGGAAGCCAGCGTGGTGTAGTGGTTAAGAGCGGTGGACTTGTAATCTGGTGAACCAGGTTCGTGTCTCCGCTCCTCCACATGCAGCTGCTGGGTGACCTTGGGCTAGTCACACTTCTCTGAAGTCTTTCAGCCCCACTCACCTCACAGAGTGTTTGTTGTGAAGGAGGAAGGGAAAGGAGATTGTTAGCCGCTTTGAGACTCCTTCGGGTAGTGATAAAGTGGGATATCAAATCCAAACTCTTTTTCTTCAGGTGGGTGGTTTTTTGGGGGGTGGGGTGAATGGTCTTAGGAGTCAAATTGGACCCTGCCAAGCTTGGCCTGTGGGCTGGAGTTTTCCCACCTCTGGCCTACTTTCTGCACAGGACTTCACAGCATCACGTATTTTTAAATAATCACACTTTTCACTGTGTTTACAGTACATTAATACCTACCATGCTGAAATTCTTTTGGTTCTCCCGGACTCTCTGCATTTCTGGTGTTTCTAGAACAGACACATAGTAGGACATATTTCTCTCTGCATCCTCCTTATATTTTTTCTGTTGTTGGGGGAAGAGGAACAAGATTTATTGTTGCGGTAAAAAAAAACCCAAAAAGAAATATATACGCTGAATGTCCAAGAGGCAATTTGCACAAAAACGTGTTTTTGGTTATCCGTTGACCCTGGAGTTGAGATATGTGTGAAATGGTTCCTACGTGAAAGAAGCTCCTATCAATGGAGAGCAAGACCCTCGTTTAAAAAAAAAAATCTGGCAAAGCTAGTTGAAAACAAATACGATCATTACCTGGCTTGAAAAGTTCTTCACATGGTGGGCATGGATGATGTCTGGAGTGTCAACCACCGTGGTGTAGTTGGCTTTTTCCATTTCTGCAGAATGCTTATATTTGATCTGTTGGTGGAAAGGTCACAAGCAGATATCCATAGTAAGTACATTTATGAACACAGCTTCCTCTTGATTTCCCCTTAGGAAATCTACGGAGAAGGTTCCCTTTAAAATTACTCCCAAGTGTTATGAGTGCCTGGCTGTTCTCACTGACCTGGCTAGCGATGTCCATAGCATTCTTTGCCCTCATATAATCAGGCGTTTCTGTGGTATGGCCTGTCAAGCCTCTTCCTTTGATTTCCATCTCTAGAGATTTCTTGTATTCTTTCTGTTGTGGTTAAAAGGGAGGGGGGTAATGCAGATGAGACCATCACAATGGGGCAGGTTTTTCAAAAGTGACACTTATCCCAATTCACCAAGGGTGATCTTGATGTGACTCAAGCTGCTGCCCATACAACATGCAAAAAAGTGTGCCCCACAGAAATGTATGCAGCTGAAGAAGCATTCACTCTTCACAGATAGTCTAAATCCTTTGATCATTTGTGTTGCCTAAAAGGCTCATCTGCTGGCTAACACCTCAAAAGGAAATTATCTAACTTAATTAGCTATCAACACATGTTGATTTTGTAGGATTTAAGAAGTGTCTAATACACAGTTTAGGAAGTTTGCCTAACTTAATTAGCTTTTCACACACGCTAATTTCAGAGGATTAGAAACGTCTAAAACACAGCTCAAACAACACACAAGGGTGAAACTATCACCTCGCACAGGACACAAGCTTAATTAGCTGCTGGTGCTTTATGTTTTCTAGCACCTACAAACCCATAACAAAAATTGACCTGGGAAGGTAAATGATATCTGACTCGTTCTGAGATATAACCAATGCTTCAGAAATTGCTGGAGCCCATGCCTATAATTTCTCTTTAAAGATAGCGTTGCCTGAATTCTTCTTATGAAAGGCCAGTTCTGACATTACCCAAACAGCCTGGGAGAGATGCTGCTCATTACCATGCCAATGTTGTCCTTCTGGGAGTCAAAGGACGGAGCCACATCATGCATTTCTCCCCAATGTCTGGGGCTTTTGACATTAATCCAGTGCAGAAGGGGGCCATGCTGCAGTGGCCCCCAAGGGAAGTTAGCCTAGCTATGTGCCTCACCTCATTCAAGATATAGGTTGCATTCTTTGCTCTGAGTAGGTCTGGGGTCTCTTCCAAAATGGTTAGGCCTTTACCTTTGACACCTTCTTCCAAATCTCTCCTGTATTCTTTCTAGAAGGAGTGGGGAGAAAAAGAAAACTGAAGAAACCAAAGAGAGAGAGAGAGAGAGAGAGAGAGAGAGAGAGAGAGAGAGAGAGAGCTTCAAGGGGGAGGAGGATGAAGGAGACCCCCTCCCCTAAAAAGAGTTAGTAAATAGCCTTCAGATTATCTTAAAGCAACACTTAGTTAGGGTCTAGAAAATCACACAGCTTTGACACAACAACTTCAATAAAAAAGAACACATATAGTGAAACAATGATGTCTGTTCCACCAACAGGAAAACATTAATGCTGCTAATACAATTAACAATTAGTGATTTAAAAAGCACACCAATGGACTAGAACAAGCAACAAACACAGATTAAACCATGCACTTAAGAGAAATGCTTAAGGCTGGTAAAGACAGCAGTGAAGGGACTGCTTTGGTAAGGACAATTAGTGAAACTAGTTGGGTTCACAGCAGAAGACAACAGAGGAGCTGCTACCTCGCTTGCTATTTTGGTGGCATATCTGACATGCAAAAGAGATGGCGTGACCTCCAGGCCAGTAAGGTTCCTGCCTTTCATGGACTCTTCAAAGTCTTTTTTATATTCTTTCTAATAGGAGTTGGAAGAAGAAGAAGAGAAGGGGGGGGAAGAAACAGAATTTATTTTGGATCTGTGCAGGAAAAATATTTTCAAGTACTGTACTGTTAGTTTTGGGTCCTGTCTTGCCCTTGTTGTGACAAGTTTGCTAGTCGGCCATTCGGTGTTGGGTGGGGTTTAGCAGCGTAGTGTAGTGGTTAGAGTGTTGGACGATGGTCTGGGAGACAAATTCAAATCCCCACTCAGCTGTGCAAATCACTGGGTGACCTTGGGACAGTCACCGTCCCTGGGGCTAAAATGGAGAGGGGAGAACCATGTACCCCAACTTGAGCTCCTGGAGGAAAAGGTGGTGTATAAATGTAAGGAATAAAAAGATAAAGGGACCCCTGACCATTAGGTCTAGTCGTGTCCGACTCTGGGGTTGCGGCGCTCATCTCGCATTATTGGCCGAGGGAGCCGGCGTACAGCTTCCGGGTCATGTGGCCAGCATGACAAAGCCGCTTCTGGCGAACCAGAGCAGCGCATGGAAACGCCGTTTACCTTCTCGCTGGAGCGGTACCTATTTATCTACTTGCACTTTGACGTGCTTTCGAACTGCTAGGTGGGCAGGAGCTGGGACCGAGCAACGGGAGCTCACCCCGTCGCGGGGATTCGAACCGCCGACCTTCTGATCGGCAAGCCCTAGGCTCTGTGGTTTAACCCACAGCGCCACCCGTGTAAGGAATACATAGAATAAAAATACATTGCAAGCGCCCACTTTGTGTCTCTGACAGCAACAAGGCTTTGGATGAACATGTGATTCACAAAAGGTAGGGCTCCAGTCTTTCAGTGATCACCAATGTGCTCAGCTGGTAAGATGCCCTTAAAGCCCACAGTAGTGTCATTCCTATGCTTTAGTACAGTACTCACTAATTGTTATGATCAGTCTAAGGAAGGGAAAAGCCCAGAGCCAAAAGGGTAGGCATCCCATAAACCCCGGGGGGAAATGTCTAATTGCATTTTGAATAGCAATATAATGAAACAATTGACAGAATCACCCAAAGGACCTTATACAAGTATTTTTGCCTTGTATAAGTTTCACTCTTGAACAGAACAATGTGGACACTTCGACCAGGCTATGAAATCAGTGTGTGATTAAAAAACAAACTAATATCAGGGGGAAGGGGGTGCTGTAACACTTAAAACAAGCAAGGATTTTCAGTGCTGAAGCGTAACAGTTTCACAACTAAACTTGCTGATATAAAAGGATTGTATATGAACAAGATGGTGTGTGAAATGGAAGGGGTGAATGGCATAGAGATGGGCACCAGGGGTCCCAAGACACAGGTAGGCCTTTAACAATAGGATAAATATTAAGGCAAACGTTAACTCTGATTTAGCACTGGCTTGTAAGAAGCAGTGTGGACTTTGCACCCTTTCCATCGCTGTTCAGGCACTGTATTGGGAAATGGTGCGCAGAGGAGGCTTTGAAAAAGTGCAATTGGAAAGTGCTTCAAAAGACACATGAGAGGATGCTTGGCAAAGCCTCCAGGGAATGGGAAAGGGTGAAATAATTTCTTTCTCTGACTGCCTATCTTCCTTTGCTTTAGAAAAATGTGAGAGGCCTCCTAAGTACAAGATGGAACCCAGGGCTCAAACTTCCCTGTATCCGGACCCTTTGCACCTGTGTAATGGGGGGGGGGTTCTTTATCAGGAATGACAAACACCTGCAGCAAGGTGTCAATGGCTGCACATGGCAAAGGCAGGAAGGATCTGTAGCATTCCTGTAGAGGAGGGAGCACACAAACCTGTGGGCCTGGCTATGGCAGAGAATCAGGTCTGTACTCCTGTACTCTGCAGTGCTGTGTTACTTCCTGCTTTGGAGACCAGAAGCAAGTACACCATAAAGCACAGGTGGTTGGTTATGGACCGAACTGTGCAATATTTATCTCATGTTTGGATCTTGTCCTCTGGCACACTTGCCGAAAAGACTAGTCAACAGACTTTGAGATGGTTGTGCGGTGAATTTTTTTTTGGGGGGGGACAGAACCATCCACCCAAATGTTATCGACCGAACACCTTATACAAGTATATTTCACCTTGTATAAATTTCACGTTTGGGACAGAACACTGACAAAACTGAGTTCAGGAAGGTCAATGGGAAAATTACAACTGGACACAAACAAGGCTTGAATGGTGTCAGCGAAAGTTGTTTATTACAAATTATATACTGCTACTTTTAGCAGCCAGTCTAATCTTCTGGTAGCCCCAGGGAAACTGACAAAGTGCAAGTCCTTTTTTGAACCAACACTCCAGTTATCACCTTAATTCCATAAATACAAAGTAAATTAATAGCTTAGAGTCTGCAGCCTTGCTCCTAAACTTCTTTTATTTGGCAACCGTGAATCAGATTGTAATAAAGTGCAGCCTGTGTTGCCCCCCCCCCCGAGGTTTTGACTACAACCTCCATCATCCCTGATCCTTAGTCATCTGGCTGGGGCTGATGGGAGCTGTATGTCCCCCCTCAAAAAAATAAAACCCAACAAAACCCTGGAGGGCACCAGGTTGAGCAAGGCTGCTAAAGGGCGAACAGAGGCATGATTATTTCAATTCTAGTTATACCAGGCATCCCCAAACTCGGCCCTCCAGATGTTTTGGGACTACAACTCCCATCATCCCTAGCTAACAGGACCAGTGGTCAGGGATGATGGGAATTGTAGTCCCAAAACATCTGGAGGGCCGAGTTTGGGGATGCCTGAGTTATACCCTCAGAAAGCATCTTCCCCACTAACGGCCTGAACCTGAATGGAAATAATACAACACCATGTTGTCGTGCCTTCATTTTCCAACATGAAACTAGGCTGCATTCTGCCACAAAGCACCTTACCTCGCTTTGCATGTGCTGAGACTCCTTAGCAGTGAGGTATGTTGGTGTTTCAAAGTCCAGCATGGGCGTCCCTCTTTCCTTTTCATATTTTTCCTTGTACTTCACCTGCCAAGAGGGAGATAAATGTTATCTCCAGTGCATGGCTAGATATAGAATAGAAATGTACAGGGGTGGCCCTGGAATGTGGAAGCGAATTAGGTCTCTTCCCCCAAGCCGTGCTCAAGAAACAATCATATCAGCCATGAAAACCACATGGCACAGTGAGTGACCTGTTGGGTGCCCCCAACACAGTCTGCTGCACCTCACAGAGGAGGGCCGGGAAGCACTGAAATGCTGCTACCAGATGTCAAGGGTCAAGGCTAATTTCTATGCTCCGATGGCAACACGATTGCCGTCCACTTCTTCACATGTCAGGGCCCCATTTTGCAGCCGTGAGATAGGAAGCCACAACTGCGTGGTTGGCATGGTTTGTTCACACAGCATTGCCTGTGTGGAATTCTGGCAATTTGTGAATAAGGGTTCAGAGAACGGTCTGAAAAACCAATGTACAAGAGTTTTTTGTTCAGTTGGAAAATAGCACAGATAGCTTAGAGAGAACATTAACAGGTAAGTCCCAATACATTTTCAGACCTGGATTTAAGGCAAATTTTGAATTAACAAATAACTCATTTGTAACCAACTTATCAGAATATAGGCAGCTATATCTCACATGCAATAAGTGTGGAAAACTATATATCCGCAACAGACTTTAAAATGACGTTCAATTACATTTAAGTGCCAAGGCTTCTTTCCGGCAAATTCTGTGAAGGGAGCTAGGAGCTCTAATTGGAGGATTCTAAGCATCTTTATAAAGCTATTATTCCTGGAATTCCTTGGGAAAAGCAACTTCTTCATTTATATTGTAAATGTACTGCAAGTTCAAAAGGAGTTTAATGTTGAAATAACTTTACTGCAATACATTTTTTTTTAAAAAAAAAAGTGGTACATTTCCCCCTTCTTGGCAGACTGACCCTTCTAGATTCTAGAATGCAATGCATTGGGTTGTGAATGGGAAATAAAAAAAGCAGGAAACACTTATCTATGACTTACGATGCTCTGAAGTTCTGTGGCCTCCTTTAGATGGATCTGTTCAAGGTTATCTGGAACCACATGGTAGTGACCTTTACTCTTCTCATATTTCTTCTTGTACTGGTACTAAAGGGGAAGGTGTCAAAAACCACCTCAATAACAAAAAGGCGATCAGCTTTCTAGCTCCAGCTGATCCAACCATTTCAACAGAAAGACAAGAAACCAAAAGCATTTTAAAAAAAGATGAAGAAGAAGAAAAAGGAATGCATAAAGGGGTGGGGGAGGGGGGAAGCTCAGACTAATGCCGAAGCACTTGTGATAGGTACTTTCCCCTTGCAATATTATGCAAGAAGGAACAAGATATTGTAAGCAAATAAAAAGAAAACCCCCAAAAAAGAAAGAAGGAAGAACAAAATAAATATAGTGAATATATGATACAATTAAAATTGAAGACAATGCCACTTTGGAAATCATCTTCTCTTGTTAGCATATTCATCATTCTGTGGTCAAACAGCAGGATGATAAAAGTTCAGCAAAAGCAGAATTAATTTTGAAAAGGTTTTAAAAAGTTAAAAGAAGAATGTTGAAATAATATTAAGCACAAAAAATAGTGAAGTCAAGAGGGAAAAAAATGGTATTCCTGTTAGTCAAAAATGAAAGTTAAAAAGGCAAAAAAAAAAAAAGCCATTTGCATGTGGTTAGAGGTTTTACAATATTAGCAGTTCTACAGCTAATAGAAAATGCTTGAGAGACTAGAGGTATTAATGCTGCTAGTCCACATGGGGAACACTCATTAGGCAGGAGAGAAGAGAGATCACTACCAGGTGATTTCCTAGGAACAGTCAAGGAGGAAAGCTGTTACAGAAATTGTTAGCGGATATTATCTCAGAAAGGCAGGTGGATGAAATGCTAAAGTGAATATGATCTGAGCTTAGCTAAGAGGCTTACAGAACTGGCGAGGTGGCTGGTGTTCAAGACATGGTGCATTGACAGGGATTCAGACATGTCTGTCACTGGTTTGTGAAGTTTCTTCAGGTCCGCCTTATATTTAATCTGATGGGGGAAGTTCAAAGAAACACAATAAAGGAAAACGCAAACAATACTTAGAAATCGGACACATTAAAAAGGAACAGGACTCAGTCAGACTTTGCATTAAAATGTTGTGGGGGTGGGGCACTGGGCAAGAGATAGTTAATGAGGTCATAATTACTGCAAATGTTCCTTAAATGATTTGTAGCAAAGTTGCCAGGCACATGTTCTGTTAGGGAAATTCAGGTACATGGCCCAAGAAGGCTAAGAGATGGTTGAAGATGACAACTCATCATCACTATTTTCTGTGGTTGTGCTCTGCTTGTGGAATGTGCTCATCTGACACCTTCATTACATAACCTTAGGTGCCAGGCAAAAATATTCCTCTTCTCCTAGCCCTTTGGCTAATGAAACAATCTGTGGCCTTTTAATCTCTCCCTCTCTCTCTCTCTCTCTTTCTGTGTGTGTGTGTGTGTGTGTGTGGGAGAGAGAGAGAGAGAGAGAGAGAGAGAGAGAGAGAGAGAGAGAGAGAGAGAGAGAGTGATGTTGTTTGATACTAAAGCATGTATTTTTGTATTGTTAACTGCCCTGTGATCCTCAGATGAAGGGTGGTATAGAAATTTAATATATAAGAATAATAATATCCCTCCCTTCGGCCAGTATTATGTTCAGGGGCTCAACTTCCAGTTCTGCCTCATACTCGGTTTCATGGACAAGCTGCTTGTCCTTTATGACTAGCTACGCCCCTCAAGGCAGCCATTTTGCAACTAGCCATGGTCTCCCAGCTGCCATTATGTGGTGATACTCATAAGCTTTTCCAAATGGGCCCATGAGCCTGAAAAGGGTTGGCAACTACTGGACTAAAGGCCCATACATACCTCACTAGCGATGTGGTGGGCATCTTTTAAGCTCTTGTAGATCTTGGCTTCCTTCAGGTCGTATTGCGGCCTATTGCCCTTCTCCTTGTCAAACTTCTCTTTGTATTTGATCTAATTCCAAGAGGAACAAGTGTTAAAACAAGGTCCTGAATTTTAGCTCGTCTGGTGCCAAGGGAGAAAGAGTCCACATTCAGGTTGTCAAAACTGATCCCAATTGCAAGCAGACAGGTCGAACAATGCAAGCCATAAGACCTCTTTGAAACAGAAGATACCATTAACGAAGGCCAGGAAAATTCACGTGATGCAGCAATGAACTTGGCACACACTGCATTTACAAGATTTCATGTTGCGTCTTTCATTCAGTAGTTGTGTTTCAGCTCCACATTTGAAATACATAACTCATTCGGGGGGGGGGGGAATCTGAGAAAATGTGTGTGTGCAGCATGGCTATCAAGAGACACAAGAGCTAAATTATGACTGCATTGTGCATTTTTCTGTGGCCTAAAATGTGTGTTTCCTGATACAGGGCAATAGAAACATCTGACTTTCTAAATATTTCTTTCCTGCCTTCCCTCCAATGGATTTTGAGCAGCATTCAAGTCTCAGGGTGGATCTACACACGGGGGGGGGGGGACGCTATAAATAAGTCAGAAACTAGATCATTATAACATAAAAAATTTAAACCCCTATGGAAAATTTTCCTGCTCTCTGGCGTCATCTGGTGTTGCATGTTTATAATGCATTCAAATCGTTGTTTCTTTACTAATGGTGAAAGTAGGTTTGACGGAGACTGTAATTTGCCCAAGACTCCTCCCAGTAAATTTTACAGCTCAGCATGGTTTTGAACTAAGATTTGCTACACTGGAGCCCAATGTTCTACCAATACACTGCCTAATCAAAGAGGCAGTTGCATTTGATCTGATAACTATAATTATTGGCTTTAAGAGAAATTGCAAAAAGACTGATTTTAAATAAAAAGACATGTTCATGATAAAGGTCCTGCTAGATGCTCTATTCTCTCAGTACTAGAAGTCAGCAGAATACTATAATGCACTTTTATTTACAATGACTTTCCTATGTCCTCTGATGGACAGTCCAGTTCTGCCTGGCAACTGAAGTAAGCAAATGCGGCTTGGTTACTTTCATTCTAATGGAAGAATAAACAGATTCACCATGTTTTCAGTCGGAGAACTTGCCAGGGGATATTACTGCTTACTACTACTTCGCACTGTTAGTGTGCAAAGTACACAGAGCAAGGTTCTTAAGACTTATCAAGGAACTCCATAAAAGAAGAGGTAAGATATTAGTCATTTGCTAGAGAGAGAGAAAATAGCAGTTATAGAAATCATGGCATGATCGAGCAAAAATTAAGCACCTGGATTCCAAACGATTTCAATGAGAGCTTATGGTGTATTTTAGCCCTCTCACGTTGAAATCAATGGATTGCTATGCTTAATTTTACATGGATGGCACCCAATCTTCACCCCACCCCTGGCAAGAGCTGATTGACGTAACTGATGAAAGGAATAGATCATGCTAGGGAGCAACGCACATGGCTGAAAAGAAGAAAAGTTTAATGTTAGAAAACTGGAAGATGCCGCAGTGCAGATTTCAATTCCATTCCATGATTCTGGATGTATAAAACATGTTGGCATGTTTTTATCCACACAACCTACTTCATGCTGGATAGCCTCATCTTTTGGACATGGGTTGACAAAAGATGCCAGTGGTCAATATTCAAGTGACAGTCAAGTACACGGTTGATGTTTACTTTTTAAAAAATGCAGGACACTCTGGGCACGGACGCTCTTGAGAAGGACAAGACTCTTCCTACAATGACACAGACACACACACACACACAAATGACATATTGCAGGTGGTTGGGGACCATTATGGGCCATCACAATTCAGAGATGTATTTTGTGTCTGATTTCTGAATGAATAGTGGCTCCACAGGGCACAAGCTACTTTCTTAGAATACTCTGTGGGTTTCAAAAGCATTTTGACATTTGTCGTGAGGACCCACTAGATCAAAATGCAAGTCTCTCGTTAATACTTGTGATTTCCATCAGGATTCCGTACTTGCTAAACAAGATTTGTTAATGGATATGAGATAATGAACAAAGGGGGATTTGTTTCAATATTAAAACAAAAAGCAGCAACAAAACCGTAAGACACAGCATACAGTACAGGAGTATCAATAGCAGTGACAGCACAGATGACATAAGACACTGTAGATGGTGTTTTGACAGTTTTCATGGCAAATTACTGCTGTTTCTCACAAGTAGAGGACGGTTTCTCTGACATGCAACTGTCCCATGCAACAATCACAAAGAGAAATGGGAAATAAAAACACCCCCCTTTTTTCCTTATGAAATTTCTGTCCATTGCCTATAGAAAATTGGGGCAAATATGCCATTTACTTTATAAACCATTTGAGAGTGAGTGAAGAATCATCTGAAAATGTCTGTCCGCAAATAACAGTAGTTAAGTAGCTATTTGCAAGAGTTTAGGAATTTGTTTGAAGGTAATTCATCAGAAGCCTTTTCCCTAAATTGGTGGCTTTTAATAGGGGTGTCCACATTGTTATATTCAATGAATGCAGACTTTGAGGACTGTACAGAAATAGTTGAGCTGTTCACTCATACTGTTTTTTACATGCAGCATTCCACAAGAGCATATTCTGTGTACCTGCAGCAGTTGAGCTATAAGAGCTTGTACCTGTGCTCAGTGCAATGTGTGGACAAGCTTATTCTGTTTCAAGAAATTCTGGGTTCTTAGTGAGAAGGTCAGTAATGATGAACTAGCTTCCCTGAACAACAGCTTGTCCACTGCTACTGCTCTTCCTCTGAGATCCTGGAGAGGATTGGGAATGTTCCAGGATATATTCTCAGTTAATTCAGGGCAACAAAACTGGTTCATGAAGTCTGGGCAGCACTCTACATCAACTGACTGTGAACATGAACTGCGGAGGAAGCACACTGCAGAGTGCACAGTTGTATTCAAGTGCAGATAGTTGCCACAGTTCCCCGTGTGTGTGTGTGTGTGTGTGTGTGTGTGTGTGTATCATACAGAGCATGGATTGTGCTCTTAACACACTGACATGAAAACTAGTGAATGCTTCAGGAATTGCCACCAATGTCATATAGAGGGAAGTGTAAATGTTTGACTAAATTCCCCACTTTCATTTATTTTGGGCACCTCAAGCCTTTTCTTGAAGCCGAGACATTCTCAGAACAAATTCACTGTCGAAGAAATTCCCAAGCCAAACTTTGCATAAGGAAGAAGGGGGGGTGTCTCACAAATCCACAAGGTTTTAATGTTCTTAAAAAAAAAATAATAGAAGCAGTGCCTTGAACACTTAGGATTGTGCCAAGAATATAGAATCTAGCAAGAGACTCGTAAAATTGGTAGCAGCATAGGAGAGCCGCTTAAAATCCATCTTACATGGCTACTTAGGACATTAGCTTTCTTAACGTGTCTCATCATGGGCGTGTCGTATGATGCAGCCCCATGGCCCCTCATGCGTCCTTTGATGTATTCTGCCTACAAAGCGTAGCAAGATAGCAAGATTAGAATGGCAAACCTCCAAGATGGACAAAGCGAGAAGCTGAGGTAAAAGAGCCGGTGGTATTCCCGTCTTTGTGGGGGGCAGGGAGTCTCGTGGGAAACAGCATGGGTCAGAAACGCACCAAGTGAAGTCGGTCAAAGTTTGGCAGAAAGGAAAGAGGCATACGCTAGCACCAAAACGCAAAAAGTTAACACGTTGTTTGAAGTACTTTTTTTGAAAATAAGTCTGAGGGGAAATTCCAGTGCTGCTGGCATATATATATAGAAATATATAACAGCACAAACATTGAAATGGCTGCCAAAGAAAATTGATAAGGGAATAACTGGAGCGAAGACAATAAAAAGAAAACATTTGCCTCCCAGTACACAGCAAATGACCAAACATTTATGGCATGTTTTTTAACACACAAAAATGTTTCAGGTCATTGGTATGGGACATATGGCCTTCCATATGGCCTTCCATATGTTGTTGGACTCCAGTTCCTATCAGCCCCAGCCAGCATGGGCAGTGGTCAGGGAAGATGGGAACTGTATTCCTCGGGTTCCCTATACCTGATTTATATGGAGGAAATGTCAACTACTGAAATCATTGTTATTATGGCTAAAGAAAGGCAATTAGCATCAAAGTTTGGCGTGGTCAGGAATCTGCTAAGGGCCAGCACTCCAGCAGCGCACTCACTGAACCTCTCTTCACCACGACCAACCTGCTTGTTCACTCATCTTTTGCTCTGCCTCAGACAATACTGGTGATGTAAAGGTTGAGATAAACCCTTGGGTTTTTTTGTGGGGGATTTTTGCGGGGGGTGGGCTTCCATTGTATTCAAAACAGAAACAAATTATTTTAAATGCAAGGTAAGAGTTTAGTAATAAAAACCAGAGAGAGAGAGAAAGGGAAAGAAAGAAAGAAAGAAAGAAAGAAAGAAAGAAAGAAAGAAAGAAAGAAAGAAAGAAAGAAGGAAAGACAGGCCCATACCCAGGCCCAGGCCCATGGAAACATGAATTTGGATTACTTCCCTCATCAGTGCGACTTTGTGAGAACGGAGACTCTGAATACACAAGGAGTTCCTGTCCCACTCAGTATAATGGGTGAGGCAGCTCCCTGTGTGTAAAGGGTACCTTCAGCACACTAATTGTCTTTTCAATCAGCTAAATAGGAAGCTCACCTACACAGGGACACAATACACAGTGTGTCCACGTGCCACAGCAGACTTCAATAGGCAGTCAATACCTTTCAAAACAATCAAAACCCCCTACGTCAAGAGCTTGATCTGGGATGGCAGAGTTGGAAGGGACCACAAGGGCCATCTAGCCCAAACCCCTGCAATGCAGGAATTTTCTTTTGCCCAACGTGGGGCTTGAACCCACAATCCTGAGATTAAAAGACACAAGCTCTGCTGACTTAGCTAACATTCGGGACGGGGGGTGGGGGTGAGGCGATTTTGGTGGCAGCAGCAAAACAAGGAGATATTGAAGTACATACACCAGAGCCCAGCACCCGGATGTGGATGCAAATTGCCCACTCCTCAGATATCAGGTTGATGACTGGATGACCAGAGAGAAGGAAATAATCTTCCTCATTGGATCTGTACAGAACAGTGGAGTGGGGGGGGGTAGGCTTTTTGCTTGTACTGCATATCTATGTGCATATGAGATTGTGAGGTGGCCACAACCACGACTGACAGACAGCCCTGGAAGAGTTGGCCAGAAAATATTAACCACCCCGATCTCAAATAAATTATCTCTAAAGCTGCTTTATCTGTAAAGTCAACATTACATCAAAATGATTGCAAAAGAAAATGTATGCCATATGGTTACAGAGTTGACAGCAGCCACCTGTTCATACCTGGCTTGTAAGTTTGGACACCTCCTTGGCAAGTTCAATATCTGGACGTCCAAGCATGCTGACTCCCATGCCAGCTTCTCCGCGAGCTTTGGCTTTATATTCAATCTAAGACAAATATATGAAATGTCAAGGGGTAAAACAGAAAACAAAAACAAAACCACTCTGGCTTCTACATACTGAAATGAAACTATTTATATGCATGCTGTCATATTGCCACAAGTTACTGAACAGTTACCCCGATAAAGTACTTACATCACTGACTAAATGGGAGACTTGGGTGGCTTTCTTAATATCCGGGCGATCTGCCACACTAGTGTAATGGAGCTTGGATTTGGCATCTTTTTTGTATTGGAGCTAGGTGAACGCAAGGATAAAGAGAAGCAATTACTGTTGCATTTTCTTTTTAAGGAAAGAACAATATCCTCTGGATGATGATGTTTTCACCAGAGCCCACCACCCATGCAAAAACTGTTTCCTCAAGTTTATTACATAATCCTCAAGTTTATTATATAAGTGGGCAGCATATAGTTTACTGATAATGCTTAGGAGACTAATTGGCCTGTAATTAGCAGGATCCGATCCGCTCCCTTTCTTGTATATTGGGGTGATGATGGCTAGTCCCCAATCCTCTGGGATGGTAGCCGATTGATCTATACTGGTGAACAAGGCAGCAAGCACTGGGGCCCACCAATCAACAGTAGCCTTAAGAAGCTCGGGTGAAATATTGTCTGCACCAGGCGCTTTGCCAGATTTGAGAGACTGAATGAGCCTGCGAGCTTCTTCAGTTGACACCGGGGGCCACTCAGCACCAGTATCACTCAGAGGTAGGGACAAAGCCTGTAGATGTTGGTTAGTTGTGTATAAGGATTGGAAGTATGACTCCCAAACCCCAACAGAGATGGTATATCACTGTAATAAAATGAAGTTGGCATGGAAAAGCTACAGCCACCCATGTCAACGTGTGTTTCTCCTATGACCCACGGCTTCGAAAGGATTATCCCTTAGATTGCCCATCCGGGGTTTTAATGGCGTAACTGGAGGAATAACTTACAGTGCTCTGGTTCTTTGCAACTTCCATGGCGTGTTTCACATCAGGAGGTTCCAGCATGATTGAGTAGTCTGACTTGCCTCTCTCTTTGTGGAATTTCTTTTTATAATTGGTCTGTTTCGGAACAGAAAAGAGTTGTGTCAAACATTCTTCATCTGAGGCTTACTTTGCTGACATTTATAATAAGAAACATAGGTGATGACTTCTACGCTTAAGGAAGACAAGTGCGCATTCGTGTGCGCGCTCACACATGCACTTGTAGGTTAACTAGCTTTGTTTCCTGATCTGCTGTAAGTTTTCCTCTACGGTCAGAAGCTCTCCGCATTAAAAAGAGAGAGAGAGAGATTCAAAGGGCAGCTACATAAATGAGAATAAAGTTGACTGTAAGGATTGGTCTCTATGTGGAAAGCCCATCAGTCAAAAACACTTTGCTTACAGCTGTCAACAAACAGATATTGTATTGAATGGGTGTTCCCCTGCTGATTTATAGCTATTTAATCCAGCAGAGATTTTCATCAGTCAAACAAGGATCAAGGTGATCTTCAGTGATTGCTCCTTCCTCCACCAACCCCATGCTCCTGAGTGCTGGGGAACCCCTTGGAAGAATATAAAAGATGGGACATATACCCAAAATCATAGGGGGCAAGCACCAAGCAATTACTTAACCTATGTCTCCATTGCTGCATCCATATGCTATTTACAATTATTTTAAAATGACTAGAAAGAATTAACTGCAATGAACCCAATTCTGCATGTGTGTATATACAGGTACACACACACACACACACACACACTGTTGTTGTTCTTCAGCCGCTACCACTGCCACTCATTTCTATCACACTCTTTTTGTAAAACGTTTCAAAACCTTTGCTCTATGTTCATAAATCAAGTCCCTTACCAACAGTTCATTCAAACAGGCATGCATCGTGCAAACTCATATCAGAAGAAACAATTTCCAGATTTGACAGCCTACGGAAATATATTTGAAGGCATTCTCTCTTTTTTTCAACGCGCTAAGCTTCCATCTACACACGATTTCAGAAACTCTGTTCAACCCAGTTATTAAACTTATGCTGATATTTAACTATGTGAGCTGACAGGCTGGTGTAAGTAACATCAGCCCTGGTGAACAGGGAACAGCACCATTTTAGTAAGCCGTAATTAGCATGAAGTATAATTTATAGTGGAGCAACAACAGTTTCCATCACCGAGTAAACAAAACAAATGCAAGCGTCAACTCAACCGGTGATGTGACTATAGTAATGCAAAAGTAGTTTACCTCACTGACGTTCTTGGTTACGTTTTTGACATGAACAGTGTCTCGTGTTTCTGGCAATTTTGTAAAGGAGCCATGCGGCAGGTGCTTCTTAACATGTTCTTTGTATTTGTTCTGATGATGAAGAGAAACAACGGTTATTGAAGTAATACATATTAAATAAGGAATAAATGCTGAAAACTGGAGAATTATATACATACATACATACATACATACATATATAGATAAATAAATTACCTCAGACACAAGAGCACTAACAGTCTTTGCAAGAAGGATCTGAGGAGTATCTGGAACTGAGTGGATCGTTCCCCTTTCCTTGTTATGCTTCTCTTTATATTTTAACTGGGATATGAAATGGAAAGATATTAGTTTCAAGCAGTGAATAATAAACAGGGCTACACAAACGGGCTCACCGCTGATGAGCATGTGTTTTATTCTGGTGTGAGTCTCCATCCTTCTCTGGACTACAGGAAGGCAAGAGCTAGCTCAAATTTTGCATTAACTATTGGAAAGCTTTGGAGGACTCTATTCTAAAGTCAGAACATAGTCTGGGGAAATTTCTACCCTTCTACCAGTGAGAGAGAAGAGTGATGGATTTTCCTGACATTGTACTGAGACCTGGTGATGTTCAGTGTGGCAGAGACAGCCCTATGCCCTTCAACACGTTTGGAGTGGGGGCGCTGGACGGCTTTAACAATGCAATTTTGCTGGGCCTTGGAGATGTTTGGAGTACATCCAGAGCCCAGTAAGGCACTAGTAAGAAGGCAGTGACTTGGGCTGGTTACAAAGGCTACAGAAAATTTGACCACCCCTGTAAATCATGGTAGGTATTTCTTTCCTTGGACCCAGGTGGCGCTGTGGGTTAAACCACAAATCCTAGGGCTTGCTGATCAGAAGGTCGGCGGTTCAAATCCCTGCGACGGGTGAGCTCCCGTTGCTCGGTCCCAGCTCCTGCCCACCTAGCAGTTCGAAAGCACGTCAAAGTGCAAGTAAGATAAATAGGAACCGCTCTGGCGGGAAGGTAAACGGCGTTTCCGTGCGCTGCTCTGGTTCGCCAGAAGCGGCTTAGTCATGCTGGCCACATGACCCGGAAGCTGTACGCCAGCTACCTCGGCCAATAAAGCGAGATGAGCGCCGCAACCCCAGAGTCGGACACGACTGGACCGAATGGTCAGGGGTCCCTTTACCTTTACCTTTATTTCTTTCCTTACCACTATTACCAGAACTGAACCTAACATTAAAAGGTGTTTTTGTTATCCAATGCTGAAAATGTTTCTCAGTGTGATTGGTTTGCCATGCCTATTTACAAAAGCACAATCATTTGCTAAGGTTTACATGCTTGATCTGAGTGTCCAAGACTTACAAAGGGGGGGGGAGCTTCCATTAAAAGGATTTTAGAATACTCACGTCACTCGCCAAGATTGCATTATGCAAAGCCAACACTGTGTTTTTGTCATCTGTGATGGATAGCTTGCATCCTCTATAGTACTCTCGGTCATATTTGTAATCATACTACAAAGAGACAGGAGAATAAAAAGTGTCAGAAGTGCAGCCTGTGGCACCAGAGGCATGCCTTGCTATGTCAGGAAATAAAATGGGTGCATGTGGTTTTAGTTTCCTTACATCACTCTGTTGCAAAGATGATTTGGCAGCTTGGATGAAGTCCGGTCTGTCCACAGTCCAGTGCCAGTGAGCCTTGGCAGCTTCATATTTCTTCTTGTAATCCAGCTGTTCAAAGAGAAATATATAAACAATGTAAACATAGACTCAAGCCATTCTTGTAAAAGGGTCACCATAAAACAAGAGTGAAAAGAATATTTTTGATTCCCAAAAATAAATACCCGTATTTTTCGCTCCATAAGACGCACTTTTTTCCCTCCTAAAAAGTAAGGGGAAATGTCTGTGCGTCTTATGGAGCGAATGTGTGGTCCCTGGAGCTGATCGTGCTTGCTTTTTTTTTTACAAAGAGAGAAGGGGGTGTTGAAAGGAAGCGCGCTGAGCAGCTGCTCAGCAAACGATCGGGAGAGAGATAAAGGAGAGAGATTCCGGCCCCGCCCCTTTGCCCAGGCCTCCATTGTTGAATGTTCTGCAGAGGGAGGCTGTTTCCCCAGCGACATGTGACTGGCTGATTAGATTATCTATCTGGAAACTAGAAATGGCTCCCTTTCCAGAAGCTGCACAAATTTGGGCTGATCCTCAAAAAATGGGGGTTTTCTCCTTTGCAAAAGAAGCTGCACAAATTTGAGCTGATCCTCAAAAAAATGGGGCTTTTCCCCTCTAAAAACTAGGTGCGTCTTATGGTCAGGTGCACCTTATAGAGCGAAAAATACGGTACATAACTATCCATATCTCCCTTTTTCTCACTCTTCTACAGAATTTTAGCTCTGCTTGTGCTGCTGTGGAACAAGCATGGGGAAAGGCATAGCCTTAAAAGGAAAAAGACAAAAGATTAGCCAGGTAGTGGGTTTTATGTTCGGAACGACCAAATTTTTTTAGCTGTCAGGAATACAGCATGTTAAAAAGGATGGTTTGTTCGTACATGGCTCTTTCAGGAAGCTGGAACCTGGGAATTTGCACCACCTACCATTTGTACTCTGCCCAAGGGGATGGGGGTGGACATTTCTCTATCCCACACATATCTAAAGTTGGCATGAGATGCACCACCTCATCCGATCCGGCTAGGAGTTTCCGTAAGCGTATGGAAATTAGGCACCGAAAGAGGCCTCAGCTGAGTGGGACCTGGGAGCCCTACTCCCTCCGTTTCCTTTGTAAGGCTTAGTCACCGGCAACAATAGCACTGGACTCACATTGCTGTTTACTTTGTAGGCCTGCTTGGCAGCTTTGATATGAACGGAATCCGGTACAACGTTGCAGTGAGACTTATTCTGTTGATAGACTTCTTTGTATTTCAGCTGTCGAAAGAACAAGAAGGTTAACGTTGCACGTCTCTTTACAACAGCACAGCCAAACAGAAATCACCCCAGGGATAATTGTGTTAATCTGCCCTGGTAGGTCCAAGGAGGCACCGAATTTAGCGAAAATCTGAGCAGTGGAGCCTCAATTGCCCTAAGAGAACAATCTCTGCTGTATCCTCCTCCACCGGCAGCCCCCAGCACCACCTCCCACACTGTTCCAGAAGATTCCTCCAGCCCACCAGAATTGCATGAGGGTTGTGTTAGGAGCTGCAGGAGAGAAACAGGGATTTGGCAAATGTCACTTCCGATCTTCTGCCAAATGGGAGAGTCTGCTCCTGCTGGTGGAAGCAAAGTCTAGTACCAACCCATAATACGTAAGCCTACGGGCCTTTCTCTTAATCAGGTAAGAAATCTGAGTGGTAACTAATGTGTAAATATGAGAAAATTCATTAATAAATTCATTCATTCATTCATTCATTCTCCTACTATGAATCTATTGTTTCAACAAGTATTGGCTTATAGCAAATAACCACACTTATAAACACTGCTATGAAATGTGAGCTATGTTGAAAATAAAGAATGATATTTAAATAGTCTAAGGCTTAGCTTTTATAGTGATAGTGACGCAAACAAAATCTAATATATATCCCTCTTACAGACTAATGAGCAAAAAATGAATTTGGAACTTTGCTAGATCCAGTTTATATAGAACGATTGGTCTCACCTGAAGTGTAGATTTGCGAGTAGGGATGCTGGAGCCAATGAGCTGGGTCATGTCCTATCCCATTGGCTCCAGCATCCCGCGAGGTAAATGATATTGCTTACTTACATCGCTTACTCTGTCCTTGACCTTCCGTACGTGGAGTAACATGGGAGTATCATGGATTGTGGTATATCCCTTTGGTTTGGCCTTGTTATATTCCAGTTTGTAGAGGATCTGGCAGCAAGAAAGGGCCAAGTTAAGTACAAGCAGTCATTAGAAATACCATTTTAATTTCTTTTTTAAAAATACCCAAAGTGAACAGATATGTATACAACAATATGTATTGTTGTAGTTTACCTTAGACTATCTGAAGGAACTGGAGAAGGGCCGCTCCATCCTCTTACCCATTCACTCCTGTGGGTTTTCCACTGATGTGCTGAACAGGACTGGATTGGAGGATATATCTCCCCAGTCAGAACCTTACCCACCCAGTGCACTGTCCCAGCCTCCAAGCTGGTCCTGCTTGTGGATTTCACAGCTGGTTGGACAGGATGCTGGACTGTGATGGGCCTTCTGACCTGATCCGGCGGGCCTCTTCTTACGTTCTTCTATCCTTAACCCACCCTCCATGTGCATGAGGAAGCACAGAGTTCCTCCCCATCTCCTAGTGGGCTGTCCCCTACCTGTAAACGTAGGGACGGGATGTCCAAATGCTGCCCAGGTACACACAGTCTTGCCCAAGTGAAAAACTGCATGCTTGATTGCTGCACTAAAGTAGGAAATCAGCTAGGCAGTTTTCACCTTCACGATCTGAGCACTCTCTACACAGGCAGCATTGGGATGTTCTGCTTCGGCAGGTGGAAATGGTAGAGGGAGGGATGGTGTGCTAAGCATTTAGGATCATAATCATGGCTATCGGGCTTGGACCGCAACCCTTCCAACCATTGGCACTTATCTTATCTGGACCCGCTTTTTACTCAAAAGTCTGCACAAGTGCATCCTCCTGGTAACTTTACACTTTCCTAACATATGCTTTGAAGAGTAGGAAGAGCAATGGAGTACAGCATGGTACGTTGTTTCTTACACTAAGTATGTAACCTCTCACATGTGGGTGTGCTACTTGTGCCCAGTCAGTGGCTTCCTATCTACAATGGAGAGAAGGCAGAGGGTCAGGGCAGATTGTGGATGATGGAAACATGAGTCGGGTGGTGTAGGAGGATACTGGCTAGTATAAGGAAGACGCCAGGCTCAAATCTCTCCATAGGTAATTGACCAATTTTTGGGTTAGTCACTGTTTCTCAGCCTAACCCACCTTACAGGGTTGTTGGGATAAATTAGACAAAGACAATTTCGCCACTCTGTGCAACTTGGAAGAAGAGTGGGATGGGTATGGAACTGTCCCATGTACCCCCAGCCACACAATACATTCGTCTTCCGTAACACGGTGCATCCCAGTTGTCACACTAAGCAATTGGTGGCTGCTGGAGTTCCCAAGCTCACTCATTTGCCTGAGCACTTTTAGGCAGACAGTCCTTGTTGCTGTTTCCCTCAGCTTCGCAGTTCCTAACCCTTAAGTCCACCAGCCCTATCCCCAAACTGGCAAGCTGGGTTTCTCTTACTGTCCTCTTCCTCTCCCATCCCCTCAGTCCTAAGAAAAACCCTGGCTATCCCCATCGTTGTCACACAAAGATTAGTCCAGAAAGACACCATACTGTCCCATCCCCCCACCGCCATTGGTCATGACCATTTCCACACTTACATCACTGATTTGCTTGTTGACTTTAGTCGTCCTCAGGTGTTCCGGAGTATCCACGATCGATGTAAACTTGTCCTTCTGCTTTTCATACAGCTGTTTGTATTTGTACTGTGGAATTTAAAAAAAAATTAGCAGCAGTGAATGGTGGGGAATGACAGCAAAAAAACAATAACACCACACCACAAATGCACATTTTAAGAAGAGTCCTAGCCTTAGCCTGCCTGTTCCAGCAGCTGTCATAGAAGTCAACCGAAACTGTGTACGTGGGGGGAGCCAAGCCCACACGATGGAAATGCCGGAGTTAAGCTTGCTTTTGGTTACGCTGACTTCAAAACAGGTCAAGTGTGGGGCAGTGGCTAGAGCGCTAGATTTGGACATGGGAGCTTATATCTAAACACCCTTCAGCTATGTGGTTCCAGGGTTGGCCTTTGGCAAGTCATCATCTTTAACTTATCCCACAGACTTGATGCGAGGATAAAAATGGGATAATCCTATGCATCCTTCCCTGGGCCGGAAGCAAACACAACCAATAAAGGAACTAAACTAGCAGGGTTTGCTGCTAGTGGATAAAACCCCAAACTCTACGATCGCACTAAGAAATCAAAGGAGCCACTTACCCGAATAAGAAGAGTAGGTGAGTAAGCATTTAAAAAATGGGTTTAAGAAGGGTTTCCCCCTGCCTGCTCAGTCAAGCCCACAAAGTCTACTGAGATGAATGAGGTTCTACCAGTTTATGACTGTGGACGGCAGCCCTGTAGTGACTCTGGTAAAGTTTACTGAGTTGATTTGTACCTTTGGCTAGTCTCTTCATACAACGGTAAGATAGCTTTGGTTAACCATGCACCCAATCAACATTTAAATTGTAGCATGGGGGGCGGGGAGGCTTTGCAATGTAAAACTGTTACTGGTGATTATGCCGATGACTTAAAATATATGAAGTAATGCAATGAAATGTATTCATGGGAAAATGGAGAAGTGGGCGTTTCTCTGCAGAACATTCTGTGCAGCTGAAAATCGTGGTCTAGCTTATAGAAAAATTGGGAAGCCTTAGCAGTTGTCTAAAAACGATGTACAGAAAAAAACCCTTTTTAAAATGTTGCTTCATTTTCATTGCATGCAAATACATGGCAAAGGAACACAGAGCATGCATAAAAGAGAGGGAAGAAACGCATGGACAAATAATGGCAACACATGCAAAATAATGGCAAGAATGCTCTAAGCAGGGCTTGGTGATCAGTACCACAAGTAAGAAGACATTTTGTATAGGTTGGATACAGATAAACCAGTCTGTGGTACAGTTAAGCTGGTGTATTTTGCTTGAAGGCGGCTGGCATTCCAAACCTAACCATACCTCCATGCAAATAAATTTCATTGATTTCAATGCAAGTTACTTTTAAGTGAATGTGCTTAAGAACACAGCCTGGCACCCTGATCTTTACTTTTGCTTGGAAGATCAAGAGGGTTCTCTTGCTGTGGATCAAGAGGGTTCTCCTGCTCAACAGAATTTCACCATTTTATTTCCAAATACCGGTACTTGCATCTTAATTTGACTGTGAATCCCAACCTCTGGAGTTTGAATACTATCTAATGCACCTGGTATTGGAGCTTCTCATGGATCCACATGGTAACTTAGGTCCAATTTTGTAACAAGAAGCCTACAATCCTATGCACACTTACCTGGCTCTCCTGAATTGTGTTGTACAATGCTGTCAGCATATCTGGTCGCAGAATTTCATTACATCCATGTTGCAGGAACAACTTGGCACTAGCCTTATATTTTTTCTGTGCATGCAAACAGCAACGAAGCACAAAAAAAGACTTATGAAGACAAAGAACTACAAAAAAGAGAGCTCTAGATCCCAGAACAATGAGATCTAGGCCTTTGGGATACTTGTGAATTCTCAGAACTGCACCAATGAACAGCATTCACCAGGGGCAGCAGAATCAACAGACACAAAACTGAATTTTAAAAATGGAAAAACGAGAGTATTACAGTGCCATCATTATGCAATAATTTAGTTTCCACGCCATTTTCCTTGTAGCACATTTTTGCCTTCGAGTTAAATGGCGCAGAGTTCATTCATTTCTAGGTTATCTTTGCATCTCGACTGACATTTGGTGGAGTGATTTTGACAGTACATTGGTGCATAGTTTATGAGATCACAAAGTATGAATAGGCTCACTCAAAAAGCTGCTATGCTGTTTTGGGTGGCAAAGTACAGATAGGCTCACTCAAAAAGCTGTTGTGCTGTTTTGGGTGGCAAAGTATAGATAGTTCCAGATACAAACAGAGGGGAAACCTTTGTCAATATCATAGGCAAAACCTATGACATCTTTGACTGCAGGCATTTCAGGCAGGTAAAGAAGTGGTCATCCAAGAGTGACAATAGCCAGATTCTGGATGTTCTGGCCAGCTCTGTCACAGTACCTGACTGCTTAGTTCGCCTCCCAATTTGGCCAGCAAGGTTCTAGGGTCATCCACCACAAGGGAATACTTATCCTTCTTCTTCTCATAATCAGATTTGTACAATTTCTGTTCACATCGAACAGTAGCAAAGTGAAAAAGTGGAGGCACAGAGATACATTGAGATCAATGCAAAACCCCTTCAGCTACCCATTAAACAAATCCACCCACTTAAAGAGTAACACAATAAAAAGGAGAACGGATATAGGCAATGGAAAACATAGACCTGTAATAGCTTTTACAGAGCAATACTGTGCAAGTATTACTGAAACGTAAAACTTGCTGGTGGATCTTACTCCTAAGTAATCACGTAAAGGGTTGCAGCCTTAAATGTACAACACTAAAAGATATCAGCCCTGTAAATTCTGCACTGCCACCCTCCATTTAGTTATAGTTCTAACTCTGCATTTATCACTTGCATAATTTTAGTATAAAATATATGCACATGCTATAATATAGTTCTGCATATAGTCTAGATTGGGACCTAGCTACTATTTATCATTCTGAAATAGCACTATATAACTTTCTCTTTCTTACTTATTTTGTCTAACAAATTTAAATGGAATTGTAATGCAGAAGCCTATAGTTCTACTTACCTCATTCACCAGCTGAGTAGCATATTTAAAATGCCTATTAATTGGACTATCAGCAACATACTTGAACTTGGACTTTATCTTCTCAAATGACTCCTTGTATTTACACTAGAAGGGCAGAAAAAACATATTAAAAAACAACAACTAATCACTATATGGGGTGTGATAAAAGCACCAAAAGCATACATTTAAAAAATCAATCAGGTGTAAAGGCGTGAAAGCAACATTGCAATTACCTTCATGTAACTATCATGTCAGTAAGTGTGATATTTACTGATTTGTTGCTGTAACTGCATTTGTTTATCTGACAGCGCCGGTCTGTAGGGCACTGCAAAACTGGAATATGATACAGTGTTCCAAAAACCCGCTAAAGCTCATTATGTTGATAATTACATAAACAGTGCGATCCTATGCAGATTTGCTCAGAACCAATATTCAGTGGAGATCACTCCTAGGTAAGAGAGCATAGGATTGCAGCAGAGAACAGGTCAGACTTAGTAGAGGATAGACTCAAGCACCAGGGAAATGACACCATCCCTTATTTATAAAAGGATATGCTGATGTGTAAATAGCACCTCCAAAAATAGATTGCACAGTGGGTTTTTCACAGTGCTTTTTTTTGTTTTAAAAACGAGGTGCCAGCAATCATATCTTGTTATGTATATACTTTGTTTAAAGTAATGTGTGATCTTGCACTGTTGCCCTTCGTTTCAGTGGAGCCTGAGTAGATATTCCCAGACAGCTGGGCACTTAATACCAATGATCTTTTGCCTTTGCAGTTATTGGGCAGTTCAGTCAAGCTGTGTGTGCTTAGGTTGGCTGTGGAGAGTTAAAATAAATGACAAATCTTGAGCAGAGCAGTGCTTGGGTCTCAAATTTCTTGTCTGTATTTGCATACATCCATCCCTACATGCAGTGCCTCACCTCAAATAAATATAAAATCGAATGTGTGTGTGCAGAGCAAGTTGGGGGGAAAGACAGAGAAATCACCCTCTTTAAGCTACCAGGCAATATAGAACCACACATACCGGACTGTACAACGTCTTATTCTTTTCTGCGAGAAGAAGATCAGGAGTATCAAATGCATAACATCCAATGCCTCTGAGCCACGTTAAATCTTCCTTATATTTAAACTGTAAAAGCAAAATAACAAGGTTTACCACAACATGAGACAATTACAGAAGAGCACCAAAAAATGTTATTTACTAGAAAAATCTCAGGCATGGGATCATGTGTATACTTAGGATCATAATGATCTAAGTATACAGACTCTGTGTTATAGTAGAGTATGTGCTGTTTCTAATTGATTCCAAATGTGGGCATTTCTGTCAATATATTTGACTGAATTAACTTCCCTACAAATTAAATTGGGGGAGGGGATGATAGCATAAATGGGCAGTGTTTATTGTTGTTGTTTCAGCCATCATGGCCATAGGTATCAATGGGTATTCTCAGCTAGATCAATGTAAGGCTAGATCAGTTTTTAAATATTTGCATTTTGCAGAACAATGGCCTTCAAAAGCTATAACAACAACATAAAGACTCCCCCCCCCCCTCAAAAAAAGAAAACCAAGAAAGACCATGGAGCTTTCATGCTTGCTTATTTCTGCAGCAGCTGCTCACACCTCCCATAGGAAAAGAAAAGCTACATCTAAGAGTTAGTGGCTGAATATAGACAAGGGAGGCAGCAGAACTTCTCTTTGTGCAAGTGAAATATGCCTTCTGCTTGAACAAAGGGGCTCTCTAGATTCCCACCCAATCCTCCTTTCAACCTATCTCCTGTTAAACAAGGAAAACTGAATTGCTGTTAGCTGCTCCTCATTATGTGGCTTAGATATTCTTGATATAAGTGAAGTTTAAATTCAGAATTCAGTTTAACTATTCAGGAGAGCCTGTCCCTAAAAGGGAGGCTGGGAAATGTCAGCTGAAGCAGAAAACTATGAATCACTTTTCCAATGCATTTTGCTCCCCTCAAGTAACACATTGCAGCCTATTGCTTTGGATGGCTGTCGGCATGCAATACCCAAGTGTCAAAGTTGATCCACACTCACATCACTGACTGCATCGGTGACGGCACGGTGGTGGAAATGGTCTGGCCGATCTGGGATAGATCTCCAGATTCCTAATTGACTCATGTAGTTTTCTTTGTATTTCACCTACAAAAAAAAGCATTTAATTTTAAAAATAAGCAACACACTAATCTCCCGATATTACAAGGTTGACATCAGTGATGGTGCAATCCTATACACGCGTACTAAGAGAAGCAACTCCCATTGTGTTATTTATCTGTTCAACTTCTATCCTGCCCTTCTCCTAAAGGAGTTTCAAGGAGGCAATGGGACTTGCTTTCTAAAATTCTGTGGGACTTGCTTCCCAATAAATGGATTTAGGTTTGAAGCCAGAATGTCCTGGCACAGCTATGCCATTTTATATAGACAACAGAGCTTAGTGCATGTAGGAATTTCTGGCCCGTCCATATACTGTAAAACATGGGGAAACAGTCAGAAGAGGTGGCAGTATGACAGAAGCTCAGGTGGAGTATGGGGCTAGAGCACAAAGTATAAGGGAAACAAATGCTATAAAACATAAAAAGAGACAGAGTGGGCCAGAATTAGCTGAGGCTTTGTGTTAGGAGGACCAGATGTCAAGTAGACTATAAGGTCTTATAGAACAGGGGTTGGACCTGAGGTCAGCCCTGCTTTCTCTCTGAAAGGAATCACATCCACCAGAGGCATGACCAGGGGTACTTACATTATATAGGAAAAGGGGAGGTAAAGGAGTCTGAAGTAGTGGGGAGAGAGAATAAGCAGTGTCCCATAGTATATGTAAATAAGGTACATCTATTGTATTTTACAGTTATCAAAAGCAGCGTATTACTCAGGAATATGCATATATATCCAAATATACATACTTTGCTGATATCGTCAGTGACCTTGCGGTGATACACAATATCCAAGGCATCTTTCACTGTGTGGTATTTTCCCTTGGCTTTCTCAAATGTTTCTTTGTAGCGCAACTGATAAAAACAAAACAAAACAAAAAAGTAGGAAGGTATCAGTTTTTAAATGTAGCAAACATTATTTTCACATTTTCCTCAGAGGTTGTAATAGGCAGGTAGAAAAAGCAGACCATCAAGTCCACTTTATACATATTATAAACAGCCAAGCAATCCTAGCTTACTCCGTGGTGCTCCATGTAAATGTAAATCCTACTCCCTATTTAAATATAGCTTTCATTTATTTAACTTTCGATTATAACCAGAGTTTTGCATATTCTCCTGTCTATTTCAAGACAAGAGTCCAGATCAAGAAACCATATTATCTAACTTCCCCCCTCCCCAATTTATTCATTCTTTCTCTGCTGCCAACACAATCATACTCAAAAGTATCCATGTGGACATAAAGGGTTGCATCCAGCTGAAACATGCTCAGAGCAGACCCACTGAAACCTGAGAACATGACTAAAGTCCATTGGTTTTAGTGAGTCTACTCTGAGTATGTCTTAGCTGGATAAAACCCAAGAAGCCAGATTCAACTAACCTAGTGCAAGGACTCCCACCAGTTCAATGGGGCATTCCCCCTCCCCTTGCATGCCCCCCACCTCTCCTAAATCTGCCTTGGAGCATCAAGAGAACCCACAGCCTAGCACCCAGGAGGAGTGGAGAGACTGAACAATATAAATAATAATAATAATAATAATAATAATAATAATAATAATAATAATAATAATAATAATAAAATAATAATAATAATAATAATAATAATAATAATAATAATAATTTATTATTTATACCCCGCCCATCTGGCTGGGTTTCCCCAGCCACTCTATCCTGCCCTTACATACAAATTAGTATGATGTTGATTTTTACCCCAACAATCTTGTGTCAAAACAGATTTATATAGATTTTTAATGTATTCTTTATTTTATGCCAGTATATAAGATTTCACAGGCAATGAGAAATAGACTCCATAGGAATGCCAGACCAAAGCAACTTGATCTTATGTGCAGTTTGCTCACTCATCTGTGCCACTGCTTCTCAGGAAGAACTCCATCACAACTGTTATAGAACTATGAATTGTTGTCTAATGGCTGCTGACTCTTTTGATCCCTTTCCATATTTAAAAAAAATGCACCATGAGTATATAAGCCATACAGAGCTAGAGAATAATCCAAATAAGTAAATGATTTGGAAGAATTCTCAATGGCTTCAGGTTCAGTTCACAAACCTTGCCTGAACATTACTCTACATTCAGATCTAGATCACATTAAAAAAAACCCCAAACCACCCCATTTTCATCAGATACTTACATCACTGGCATTCAAGTAGGCCTTCTTAGCTCTAATCAGGATTGGTGTGTCAGCGACACTTACATACTTGTGCTTCAGCTTCTCATATTGGGATTTGTATTTATTCTAAATTAAGCAGGGGAAATGGAAGAAAAAATAAGAACACCAAGGTGCTCGTGTGATACAGCATTAACGGCATGCAACTGGGCACTAAAAAATACACTCTGATGTATGAGTTAACTAAAGGAAATTTATTCATCATGTCAACGATTTGTTTTTCCTTCCATAAAAGTCATCTAGAGGCCTGCTGCTGGTATATTCACTGGCAAATTGCAAAGCACACCACCCTAATCTACAGACAATCTCCCTGCCATTTCCATGTGTGCCCTTCCCTCCTCTGTGATGCTTTTGCCTAAATCAGCCTTCTCCAATGAGGTGTCATCCAGTTGTTTGGGGCTACAGCTCTCATCAGCCCCAGACAGCATGGCCAGCAGTCAAGGATGATGGGAACTGTAATCCAATCAGGGGCAGAGGAAGGGAGTGCAGTGGGGGCGGTGCGTCCCAGGTGTCACCACTGCGGGGGGTGACAAAATGCCGGGTAGCACTCACCATGGGGCCTGCAGTGCGCCCAAGCCAGGTGTCTCTCCTGGGAGTGACGCAGTGGCTTGAGTGCCCGCAGGTTCTGTGCTGCCCCAAACGGTCCGCCCATTGCCTCCCCTTCAGCAGTAGGGCAGCTAAGTGGGATGAGGCAGGCAGACCCCTCGGAGGCCTCATGGAGCATCCTGCCCCAGTTGGCCCCACCCCTGGGCGCAGGGCAGATGACCTCTCACTTAAACACCACCCCCGGAAATGAACAGTATAGAAGAAACTGATAACTAAACAGGCAAAAAGTAAAACAAAGCTAGATTGTGGCTTAACACGTATGAATAGCATATTTAATAAAGATCCTGAAAAACGGTTTTGATATACTGCATTGAATGTGTTTGCCTCGACTTTAATGGTCTGAAGTGTGCAGTCTGTTTGCCATAGTAATAAAAAGAAGAGAGGGAAAGGTGCTCAGTCTTACCTCACTGACCAAGTCCTTCACATGCTTAGCAAGTTTCAAGGCCGGTGTCTGATCCCCAGCATGGTGATGGGGTCTTTCCTTGGTTGCAAGTTCGATGTACAAGTACTGGAGAAAGGGAAGAACCATAAATTGTCAAATTATGTTCCATACACACAAGAGGCCTTGGATATAAGCGATTCAGTCCTTCGCTCACTGCTTTTTGCAAACTGAATCAGTGTGCTTTTCTTCCTGATCTATTCTGATTGGCAGCCCCTCTCTGAGGTCTCAAGAAGAAATCCTTTATTGCCCTGTTATCTTTAGACCATTTAATGAGCGATGCCGGCGGTCGGACACGAGACCTTCTGCACGCAAGAAAAGTGCTCTATCACTGAGCCACAGCCCCTCCAACTTTATTTTTTGCCAATTAATTTTTATTGATTTTCAAAATTTTAACATCCAATTAATTCAAATTTAACATAAATTTTAAAAGTTGGTTTCCCAGCCCTTTACCCTTGATGCTTCTTCATCCACCCTCCTTGCTGCATTGTATAACAGTATTTTTATCTCTTTCCCAGTTAAGACAAGTAACATTCCTGGAGGTGGCAGACACCCTGAATAATCTACTAGGTAATGGGAACAATTACAAAGCACAGGAAACAATCTAGGCTATGACAAAGGACAGGAAACGATTTGTAATTGTATCCACACAGTTTCAAAGCACATATTGATGGGAGGAGGAAGAGCTCTGAATATATCCATTTTGATGTGCTGAACAGATTCAACAGTGGTAGTTGGTACTGCAGTCACATGACATACACTCCAGTAGGAGACCATACAAGATCTGGCAACTTCTTCATTCCTTATTGGAAATGAAGAATGGCCCTCCAGCTGTTTTGGGACTACAATTCCCATCATCCCTGACCACTGGTCCTGTTAGCTAGGGATGATGGGAGTTGTAGTCCCAAAACAGATGGAGGGAGGGCCAAGTTTGGTCACCACTGCCTTATTACTTTGACAACATTCGAAGAATATTGGAGAACCGTGCCAAAGTTATGTTTTCACATGGTTTCAATAATATTACAGTTAGTGTTGGGGGAGAAATTCAGTTCAGTTAGTATTTTTAAGTGAAATTAACTAAATCTCGCTTCCTCAAACGGTACACAAAGCCAAAGACAGCTATCCTTTGAAAGCAGCACTTCACTGAATTTTGCAATGGAGTTTTCCTACCAAATAGTAGACCAGTTCACACCCAACACTAAACCAAACCATGGCTTAGCTCAACACACATAGGCATGCAGGTTCCCAGAGAGGAGATTGCAATTACATTGCTCCTCTTCTGTTCCTGTGGCTGCTGTAAGCTAAGACATAGTTTGGCTCTGCATGTTATTCAAACCCAGGCTCAACACTGCAAAAACATATGTGTCAAGAGAAATGTGCGCTAAGATGCTGACATATTCATGCAAGGGCAAATTGAGGTGGAAATATGGAAAACTGGACTTAAGCTTGGAAATATGAGAAACAGACAGAAACCAAAGCTGACAGATTCGTCCATTCCCCTCTCCCCCCGCAAAGTGCAATGGAGGTTTATACACATATTGATTACCTATCAGTATTTACTAATTTGGGTGGAAACATTTGTTAAAGATATGGTGCTAACACAAAGACAGTGTGTATAATGAATGGGCAAGCACAGATTTCTTTGTATCAGATGCCCAGAAAATATCTAGAAAGAGTTATATGGGCTTATAGCCGCAATAAATTTCTATTCTATTCTATTCTAGAAAGAGTTGTGCATTATTGAATGAGAATTCTGCATGTACTATCCAGCTTCATTTCTGTTCAGTAATGGTTCTTACCTTACTCTGTAGTTTTTGCCCTCTTTTGGCCCTGTTGAAATCTGGTGTATCAAGGATAGATGTGTACTTGGTCTTTTGCTCCTTGCCTGCGGCTCTGTACACAAGCTAGAAAGAGAAACAACAATGCACTTTTGTCTTCCGTAGACAACCTTACACCACAAGTGTATTAGAAAACAAAAAGAGTTAATAAGCTGACAGTGAGCTGAACAAAGTCTTGATAAGGCTGACTGACAGACTCTGTCCTTACCACTAACTGAACCGGCATAAGCTTATCACACCCCGTTGTCAATTTTACTGAAAGCAGATCATTGAAATTGCTGGATCTAGCATAGCCACATCCATTACTTTCTGTGGTTCAACTCTGAGTGAGTCCTAGTTGAAAATCACCCAATTTGATTAGAAGACTTGACCCTCCACAAGTGCTTTATGACAGCTACTTGAAAAGTTTACAAATCGCTGCATACAATATATTGTTTTGATAGCTTGGTGTTCTTGTGCGGGTTCCCCACTGGCATCTAGTTGGCCACTGTGAGAACAGGAAGCTGGACTTGATGGACCATTGGCCTGATCCAGCAGATTCTTCTTACATTATTAACTTGGAGCTCCCTTGACATCCCTGCTGCTTCTCACTGCCCTATTCCCATCCCAGCAAGTGGCAGCGCTGCTAGTGGGTGCCTGCAGCTGCACACGCACACCCTCCATCTCACACAGCTCATCCAGTAAAGCTTGAGACTCTTTACTCTCAGGGTTGTGGGTTCGAGCCCCATGTTGAGCGAAAGATTCCTGCATTGTAGGAGGGTTGGACTAGATGGTCCTTGTGGTTCCTTCCAACTTTGCAGTTCTATGATCCTATAATTCTATATGCTGCTGATGGCTGTAAAACTAGTTCAGCCAAAATATTCTGCATAGCATGAACCTTAACCGTGGTCTCTTGCCAAATAACTTCCATCGTGCTTCTCTTCATCTGCAAGTCTACTTTAAAGCAGCTGCCGTAGAAGCACACTTAAAACAATCCAAGCATCCCTTTAAATTCACTTTAAAACGTTTCAGTGCAGAAGGATTGAAGAACATCAAACTTACATCACTCAAATGGGTCTTCAGCTCCTGAACAGTCCTGTACACGGGAGTGTCCAGAACCACACGATATTTATCTTGTGACTTCTTTGCAGCTTCAGTGTAGACATAATTAGACTGAAAAAGAAATGTGCTTGTGTCAAAAGAACGTGCAGTCTCCATCAGCCCAACAACAAAACTTTGAATTAAATCCTAACAAAGAAGACTAATGAAGTCACAGCCCCTTGCTATAACTCCACAAGAATCTTTGGAATGTACAGGTTAGCAGTACAACATAAAACATCACTTTAGTTGCTTTGTAAATGGGCCCTAACGTAACATCCATTCAAACACATTAGGGTGGCTTCTGTAGAAAACATTAGAGCCAAGTCACTAAGCATAGAGCAACAGTATCTTAAAATCTGCATCCATACATCCAGTAGTGAAACTTGGGGCCTCAAATTTCAGTGGCACCCTGTGGGATGTCAAAATTCCACATGCCCCTACTTCCATTCTACATAATAGCTGTGGCACCCCATGCAACCATACTGATAGCTCTCCCCTAAATCTGCCTCTGATACATCTGCTTCTCAAAGTGACTCTATAGCTGTAAACGGGAAGGAAGTGGGGGAGGTGTGCTATGGAAGAGATACTAATCAGCACACACATTTGAAACTGTAGCTCATGATTTGGCACACACACTGGTTCTGTTAGTCCAGTTGTACCAGCGGAAACCAACACAGGAATGGGACGTAAGTCACATGTAGTTTGCAGGTGTTGGGTTCACTGATTGCACACACTTGCAAAGGACAATGTCCATGTTCACACATCATGGCAAGCCTGCTTACTATGCACAACCCAAATCAAGCCACCTTTGCTCTTGCTCACTCCTCCTGGCTTGTGCTAGGAGATAACAAACCATAATTCCAGAGATCATTCTTTTGTTTTATTCCAATAAAGCACAATCAGTAAGCCAAGAACAAGCCTTGGCTAGAGATCATGGTTTCTTGGGAACAAAACAAACCACAAACCCTGATTTGGATGTAATAGAAAGCCAGGAATTGTGGAGCAAAGCACAGCAAAGTGGGACTGATTTTGCTCATGCACAGTGTTTATGTCTTACCGTGATGTGTGAACAGAGTCAGTGATGGGGTGGCACTTTTAGCTACTAATGAACATTATGACAAAGGACTGCTGTGGGATAAAGTGACCCAACATATCTAACCAAGGATAGGGCCTCACTTCCAAGAACAATGTCCACAGCTTATCTAATGACCACACATAAACTTTGGTATGGCATTGCCTAGTCTGATCTCATGTCCAGCATAGTACAGTTCACAGTTTATAGCGGGAAATAACCCTACTTTTTAAATATAAAAAGGTATAACTTAAAATCAAGTCAAACCAAGCAAGCAAGCAAGCAAACAAAAATAAACACTGAAAATTGCTGTGTTTCACATCTTGATTATTTGTCAGCAAAAAATTAAGGAGCCATCCAACAGAGATGGTTATGGAAAAAGAAACCTACCCAGAGCTTGCGCAAATGCCGAGCACGGACCATATCAGGGGTGTCATAGAGGAAGCAGCCCAGGCCTCTCAGCCACTGCAGATCAGTTTTATATTTAACCTGCCAAACAATGATAGGGATGTAATATCATATCTATTACATAAATAAACCATCATATTATGTGTTATAACCATAGTGTTTTGAATAATTATGCAATAACTAGTTTTAAAAGATGGCAAAGAAAAGATGATAAAGAATATAGAATGTGTGCATGATACACACACACACACAGAGAGAGAGAGAGAGAGAGAGAGAGAGAGAGAGAGAGAGAGACTAAATAAGAGTAGGAATTGAGCCACTAATGCTGCTAAGTCCAAAAGCTTACATCGCTTGTAATCTCTCCAACGTAACGGTTATGTATCGTCTCCGGAGTATATGGCAAGGAAATCATGTGCCCCTGCATCTTGAAGAAGTCAGTCTTGTAGATCAGCTGATATACAAAAACAAAGGGGGCGGGTGGAGAATTAGGGTGATTTTTTTTCATCACATCAAACTACTGGAATTTATCTATTTTTAAATGTATAAGAGAGTCATACATCACTGATGGATTCCTGGTTCGTTTTCACTTGGCGAATTTCAGGTGTGTCGGGCGTGGTATGAATCTTATCCTTGTTTTTGTGATATACTTCCCTATAGAGCCTCTGTAAAAAAAGAAAAGGAGTTCTTGCACATGGTACTGAAACCAATAAAACAAAAGACATCCTGATCTAGAATTCCATGGCCTGCCTACCACTGTTGGGAATCCTGCAGGCAGTACTTCTGCTTATCTGCCCATTCAGTAGCCAGAACATGCTGCTCTGCACCATCAGAGTGAGGCTGGCATCACTCCATGAATGGAGGCCGGCAGAGCTGAGTAGAGGCCAATCTCAGCCCAATCCAATCCCCCAGTGCAAAAGAGGTTTGAAATGCAACAGCAATTTATTGGGAGTAAGCCCCACTGAACTCAGTAGGACTTATTTCTGAGCAGACATGTGATTGTGCTGCAAAGTCTACCTTCGATGACGAACATTTGTTTTCTTTCTTGCAAAACAACTTCCTATTTCTTTTGCTGATTCAAGTAAGTAAAGGTAAAGGGACCCCTGATCATTAGGTCCAGTCGTGTCCGACTCTGGGGTTGCGGCGCTCATCTCGCTTTATTGGCCAAGAGCCGGCGTACAGCTTCCAGGTCATGTGGCCAGCATGACAAAGCTGCTTCTGGCGAACCAGAGCAGCACACGGAAACGCCGTTTACCTTCCCGCCAGGGCGGTTCCTATTTATCTACTTGCACTTTGACGTGCTTTCAAACTGCTAGGTGGGCAGGAGCTGGGACCGAGCAACGGGAGCTCACCCCGTCGCAGGGATTCGAACCGCCGACCTTCTGATCAGCAAGCCCTAGGCTCTGTGGTTTAACCCACAGCGCCACCTGGGTCAAGTAAGTATGCTCCTTTAATTTGCACCCTGGAGCAAATTGGTTAAGTTTTTGCCTGGTTATGGGATCTTCACATTGCTTGGCCAGTTTGGCCAGGCTCTAAGATTTCAATGAGAGTGACTAGAATTGCACATTGGACACTGACCACCTGTAACAAGGCAGGAGCCTGGAAATATACTGACCTCAGAAGGGAGAATACAACTACCATAAGTCTGTATCTCTTTCCACCAAGACCCAGGTAGTGAATCAGGAAAGTTGTAGCAGCATTACCCATGAAGGAGGAACCAAAGAGTGTTTCACACTTGATCTCACGGGATCAGTGTAAGTGTGCCCCTTTCATTACATACCCCAATAACAAACATTTATAATAAGGGGAGAGTCATCGTTCAAACTATATTCACATTTAAATCATTAACTATAAAAAACTTACATGCTTATTAAGAGATTTTACAGAACATGGGGTCCTGAGTGTCTGACAAAATCATACCATGGTTTTATAATGAGTTGCATTAAGATTCCAACAGTTTCCTTAAATATTATTCACATTACCTCATTGAGAACTTTGTTGACTTTCCTTATGTTTACAAATGGAACAGCTTTGGGTCCAAAATTGTAACCTTTATCCTTGATGTGTTCATAGACTTCCTTGTATTTCAGCTGAAATCATACACACACAAAATTCAGAAAGGTATGTATTTTAGACACAATAGCTGTTTATAATAGAACCTAAAAATGAAGTCATACCATCATACCATTTAGCAGAACATGAATATATATATACATCCATGCTAACTTTTAAGGTATCTAGGATTGTAGTTAAGCCCTCTTGCCCATTTCCGGATACCTCCCCATTCCCTTTCCTTTTTAACACCCCCAAGATCCTATGGTTTTGTTGCATTTTCCCATTTCTATAAAATAATATAAAATTTATATGGTCATGTTTTCAATAAGTATAATATTGCAACCACAATTTTTGTAACTGAACATGTATCTATTTATTTATGCAACTATATTTATTTGAAGTAGTAGTATAAGAGTTAAAAAATAATCCACCACTCACATAACTGCCAAGGTACTGGGCATGTTTAGCATGCTTGAAACCAGGGGTATCTGGTGGGAGTTTGTATCCAGTGGGAAGTGCATGCCAGCCAGCTTTTCGGTAGAGACCCTGCCAAAAAAGAAATGAAAAAAGAAAATTCATGACAATGTTTAAATACTGATTTTGCAATGAAGTGCAACACTGTGAATACATTCCCTCACAATTAGGTATTCAGCATTCGTTCTCATTTGCTTGGGGGTGGTTATATGATATTGTGTCAAGCGGTGGCTACCCCATACTTCCTGTTGCTTTGCTTTCCACAAAAAGTCTAGGGTGGTGGTGGTGGTTGTTTTAATGGATTTGTTGCACAAGAACACCAATAATTGCTCAACTTGAATTTTCGAGTATGCACTTGAACCCCACCCACAAAGCAGCAAAAATCTGGGGGTAGCTCCAGCCCCAGCACTTACTTCATTCTGTATCCTGTAAGCATGAGTTGCTCGCTCCAAATCCACCGTCTTATCTGTTGGGGTGTATTTCCCTTTGACATTGTGCACATAGTCATGGCGGTAAACGGCCTAAGGGACATAGAAAATGTAAAACTGAGTGATACAGCAAAAGCTTATGCGCTGAATATGGGCTGGGCATACATCTGGAGAAGGCAAAGTATCAGTAGTAACAGTAATTTGTACCCTGCCCATCTGACTGGGTTGCCCCAGCCACTCTGGGCAGCTTCCAGCATATATAAGACCATAATAAAACATTACACATTAAAAACTTGAATGCTGGGGTAGAGGAAGGCACCATCCAACCACAAGGGTATTGTGGGGATTAAAGGGGGGAAAGTGAGAACCAAGTACACCACTTTGAGTTCCTCAGAGAAAAAGGTGAGCCGTCAATGCAATAAATAACTAAATAATAAAACCACAAATAAAATAGGAACCTGCGTACAACTGTAAACTGGATCTGGTGAATAGGGGGGGGGGAAGGAAATGGCTATGAATGCTGACTGAATCTATGAACTATCTCTGAACAGGATACATAGCCTACTAACTAATTGGCTGGTTTGATGTGCATTACTAAGGCACTGCTACTATTGTTAATGAGAGCGTAACTGAAATGGGGGTGAGAAGGAACAAATATTACTATGAAGCTGCGGTGAACAGAAATGGAGATCCTTACCTCACTCAGATTCATGCCACTCTGGACATTCTGAACATAGAGAGGTGTGTCGGTGACCACGGTGTAGTTGCTCTCCATTTTCTTGGCCTTTGACTTGTATTTCAACTACGAGAAAGAGAGAGAAAGCACCTGAACCTTCCCTTTCTCATTCCCACCACTGACTTTGTCAAATGTCCCACCCATTCGGCAGCTGTTCTTAAGGCACTCCAATCAACCACTCCTCAAATATACCAGCTATACCTGGCAGCTGTCCTAAAATAAGAGCCTCTCTTCCAGCTTCCCAAGAGGCTGAAGTAGAACTCCAAAAGAAGAAGAAGCAATAATGATAACAACAATACTAATAAGGCTGCCACATTGTTTCAGTCTTGCCTTATCAGCTGACTATTGTATTCTGCTTTCAGTTAATTAGCAATTTAAAAAAAATCAAAGTTGAAGAGAGGGGAAAGGAGATGTGTGTATTCCTACCTCACCTGAATTCAGAGGAGGTAATTAAGTTTATTGTTAAAGCAGTGGTGCTTTGTGGGAATTATTAGGAATTATGCTGGATTGGCACATTGGCATACCATGCCAATCCTGTCTAAGTAAAACACTGTGTTGGCATACCACAGTAATTCTACCCAGGCTAAAAGTGTTGAGCTGGCAAACCACACTGCGCTGAACATCAGGATGGTAGACACGGGTCAGGGATACAATGGAACAATGGAGGGTGGTGGAAAGTTACTGGAAGTCACAAGATGAGCACGGGAGGGGTGCATGAGGAGAGCATGTACTTGGAGAATGCAAGAAGCATGGGGGGGGGAGGTTGGGGGAGTCACATTTTGGAAAACAACTCCTTACATGGTGCTATGTGCTGTTGCTGGGGCAGATATTTCCTTATTTGGTTCCTTGAGTTGTACCTAGGTGGTTAACCATTAACAAGGTGTGAGATTGTCAATAAAAGGGACCCTCACAAAGAGTTGAGGTCGCCTTCCCACACATTCATCCTGTCTCCCTGTCGTGGTGTGTTGTCGATGCAACAGTGCTTCTGCTTTTATAGTAGGGAGACCACAGCAAAAAAATTTTTAAAAAAACAAAAACAAATAGCAGACTGTTGTATTATGTATGTTTTACTGAGTGGCAAAAGCGTGCAAGGCTGACTGACAAGAGTGCAGTCCAATATAAAATACATGAAGCAGACGGCAGTCAGCTTTCAATTCGACCTACTAACCATGCCCCCGAAAGAGCTGTAAGAGGAGCTGGAAGGAGAGCCAGGAAGGAAGCTTCAGAACAAAGCAATTTGCTATCATCAGTTGTACTCACGTCATTACGAAGGTCATAGGCATGTTTGGCATGGAGAATTTCAGGGGTGTCCCAGACAAAGCAACCTATGCCTTTGAGCCAGTTGAGGTCATCTTTGTACACAATCTAAGGTATTGGATTAAAAATAGAGAAGAGTGAGAATTACACAGCAAACATTCATTATACACAAATCAAGTAATTTAATCATGATCGAAACTTTGCTACCTAATAGAAACCAGCTTAGAGCGTTAGAATTGGTTTCCATTGGCTGCCATTATGTTGTTCAGTTTTCTAAGTACTCCTTTCTTCAGCAACCCGCTGTTTCCTCAGATTCCTGCTTTTTAGCCAGTTCCTATTTAGTCCTAGTAATACGACTTGTATTATGGTCAGTTTGATTCAAATGTCTGTCTGCACACAGACAGCAGGCGCATGAAAGACTGCAAACGTTTGCTGCAAAAACTTCCAGATTGAAACCCTGAAAAGGTTCTCTGTCCGTTAAAAGCCCAATTAATTGTCCCTTTGAAGGCAAGCATCTCCTGCATGCAACAAAAGGGGGGGAGGACTGACGCCGGTCGAGAGGCAATGAACACAGCCTGTAAGCTTATAGATGTAGTTTGTCACACCATTAATGCTCCGTTTCCTGTCATGTGCAAATATAATAGTTTTTCCAAAGGCAGACCTGGTATCATTTGCAGACTTACATCACTCAGCTGGTCGTTGACTTTCCGAGCAAGAGCATTGGCATGAAGATCTGGGATGTTGGCCCATTCATGGAGACGGATGCGATAATCGACTTCACTGACTTTCTTCTGAGTGCTCTTAGCTGACACTATGTCCACCATGTCTGGTGCAATATGGATTTTGGCCTTGTTCTTTTCATAGCCTTCTCTATATAAGCGCTAGAGTAAAACAGAATTATTATTATTATTATTATTATTATTATTATTATTACTACTACTACTACTACAATTATTATTTCTTCTTACCCACCCTTCATCCTAAGGTCCCACAGCAGGTTACAACCACTTAAAAATTATATATTAAAAACAGTCTAAAACAAATTACAATCCCAGGAGTTAGCTAACAACTAACAAACAATTCATGAAGTCTTATCTGAGTAGACCAGAATATTAGCTTCCAGTATTTTTTTTATAATAATAATGGGAAGCTTCTAACAATGGGGGGAAATATAAATAAGATATTAAACCATGTGAAGGGTGACAATCTGGCACAAGCATGACATCACAGGAAACTATAACTCTAAGGACGAAAACAGCAGAGTGGAGTGCCTGCTTGACCCTTTTGGTTCCAGCCATTCTCCTGCTCAGAATCCCAGGTTTCCCCTGAAATCCAATGGCACCTGCCTTCTTTTAGAACAGATACCACTAATAGAATAGATTTCTCCTCCCACCTGCAGCTCTCCATATGCCTTCAAAACCTGCTCTGGAGGGTTGGGAGAATGTCTGGAGCAGATTTAGAGCTTGGGATGTACTGCAAGGCAGGGGGTGGGAAGAAAAATTGGCATTGATGTCACACTATGGAACTCTGTGTACCTGTACATTTAGTTTGGCCCTTAGTGATCTACATGCACTTGTGTGAATGAATGTGACCTATATTGACATATTGTTATAGCTCCTGGGTATATCACCCTTTGTTAAGCTGATTATCTGATACCTGCAACGATCAGCTGACATTCCCTAAATGGGTACAGCTAATGAATTGAAATTACTTTTTCCAGCCCATGGAAGGCGTGTCACCCATCACCAAATACATAGAGGGGCAGAAAACTATGGTGTTGCAGTTTGAGCAGTTAAAAGAGTCAGACAGAGAGTTGGAAGTTCTTCTGCTGAACTATGCCTGGGCAAGAAGCAACCTGCAGGAGGCTACAGAAATCTGAGCAGTTGCTGTCTTTGTGAATCTGATGCATGACTCGTGGTTGTGCTGAGCACTACGGCAGTCTATTGCTTCCAATAAGTTCTCCTCTGGGCACCATAAGTCCCCAGCATGCTCTCTTCCAATGAACACTAAATCCCGAAGCACTCCCATCTCTTGGGGAAGTGAGGGGTGCTAAATGACATAGCCTTTCAGTATCTAAATCCAGCTATTAATGGAAATAATCTGATTAAAAAAGTGTAAGACGGCACTTTTCTTATTAGATGTTATATCAAAAATAAACCTTACATCAATATTCAACTTGCCAACCCTTAGGCATCTGGCAGTGTTGGGATCATCCTGAACCCCTCTGGGTATAGTGTAAAGCGCTTTAAACCGATCATACTCCTCTCGATACTTTACCTATGCGGAAAAAGAAAATGGAAATCTAAGTTACTTAGATTGATACATCATTCATACGACATCTTTAAGAATGTGTTGCTTGGGTACACTTACAATACTGGCATTGTGCTTCAGTTCTTTGGCACGGACAAATGGCACAGCATCAGGAGGCAATGTGAAACCAGTGGCCTTCACTTTATCCCAGGCATTCTTGTACAGGTTCTGTAGAGGCGAGAATCAAAGCAGTGCGGTCTATATATGCTACTATACACTAAGGCCTTGTCCACACTGGAGCACCTCCCTGTCTCCCCATTAACATAGGCGTGTGTCTACAGGACGTCTTCCCCGTCTCAGTGTTCTGCTGTTCTCTTCTTTAAATGTGGGGCTTTCTGATCCTAGGAAACGTTGAAATCCAAGGATTAAAAAATCCCACATTTAAAGGGGGGGCGGAGAGATCTGGGGAAATGTTGGGATGCTGAAGATGTCATGTAGATGCCCTTATTATTAATGGGGACAGGAAAGTGCAAATCCATTTTTTTGCTCTGGTGTAGACAAGCCCAAATATTTTGAGCTGCTTTAGAGTCAACCCAAAAGGAAAGAAATTTCAACACTAAACATCAAGCTCAGGCTTGGTCTGTCATCCTTCAGGATGGGGAAGTTCCATAATTTTTGGAGCAGGGCTGAAAAACTTCAGTTTTTCCACAGTGTATTGTGATTAGCTACAGGTGGCCATTTCAAGAGGCATGCCAGATTGTAGGGATGTAAACCCAGGTATGCTAGTCCCAAGTCATGCTGTGTTCCAACGTCAGGTGAAAACATTCCCCTTTTGCTGGGTCCTCAGACAGCAGTAGCAATATGGTGTTAATCAGAGACTTGTGTACTATGAATTTTAATTGAAATAGTTCTAATCTGTGTACAGCACTCTGCATTGTTGCTCCGTACTTTGGGTTAAGCCACCCTGACACCATGTGAAGGGAAGAAATAAATATTGGCTAGCATACCCAGGTACTTATAGCTAAAAGAATTCCAAGATAAACCACCACCCAAAAACAGCCCATCTCATTAGCCCCTGAAAATAAAGTTTAAACACTCACACTACTGAAAAGGTGCTTGAGGTTCTGAATCCTATCATGATCAACTGTTTCCAGAACTGTGGTATATTGGTCCTTAGTTTTATGGTATTGTTCTTTGTATTTCACCTATAATCGAAGGCAGATTCAGTCATTACTGTAGCTCCCTTTGCAATTAAAGGGAAGGGAAGAGAATGAACCAGGGCAAAGGAAAGGAGGAGAATGACTCACGTCGCTAGCATTGATACCACTCTCGATAGCAGTTAAATAAACTGGAGTGTCCATAACCACACCGTAGTTCTGTAAATTGTCTTTTCCTGCTTTTGTGTAGAGCAACTGTGAAACCAAGGCAAAAAGAAGGCATTAGAACAGAGAACAGCTACACTGGATTATTTAGCAACTCTAAGCACACTGTGTAGCAATGGGATTCCTTCTTTGGTTTCTTTGAGGTCCCTTTGGCAGGTATGGGGAATAAATCGCCTTAATATAGCAACATGCTACTAATCAGATGTAGTTTTTTAAAATGTTAGTTAGTGCACTTAGCATTTTCAAGGAAGCTAACAGCTGTTTTAAGTACAGTGGCTTGCTTTACTCTCTGGAAGGAAAGATGGCCACTGCCATATTTTAATGTGTTTATGCCTGCATTTATCCACAAGTGGGAAATTCCAACAATTCTAAGGACTTGTCTTATACTGAGTCAGGACCATGTAGTTCAGTACAGTCTATGACTGATTGAAAAGAGCTCCCTGAGGCAGGCATCTTTCCTAATCCTGCTACCCAATATTCTTTAGCACCTCTATGAATGGGAAATGGTGCAAACCCTGAACTGATCAAATAAAGAAACCTTCTAGAGAGACATGGTTCCCAGTTCCAGCGCCACCACCACCATCCCTGTATTAGGCGAGATCCATTTGCTTACTTGACTCTGAAGATCATAAGACTTCTTAGCGTGCAGGATTTGAGGTGTGTCCCACACATAGCATCCAATTCCCTTCAGCCATGTTAAGTCATCCTTGTACACAACCTGCACATGACAGTAGTGGGGAGGGGAGGGGGACAAATGCAATGAACACATTATACATTGTTTCAAACATCTCCAGTCCTACTAATATTTTGGTCCAGTGCAGAAAAGTGAGGAGTGGAAGTGATATAAGAGATTTATGTGTATTCTGGGGATGCCTGCATGGGTTGCAGATGACTACTACCATTCCCACTTTGAGAGTTCTCTTAGAATAACAGTATTTCTATAGAGCTATAGAGTTCTTCAAGCATGTTGCATACATTATCTAAGGCAGCAGCCTTAGATAAAGGTCCAAACCTGCTGTCCAAACCTGCTGTCCAAACAGAGCAACCACTGCAGCTGCAACCAAGCCATTCACGGTGGTGGCAGAAGGTGGAGCAAGCAGATCAGGACTCATTCCTGTACAAGCTTCAGGCTGCCATAGCAACTGGACCTGGAACATGCCTGATGTGAGAGCAACTCAGGATCCAGCAAATCCTGGGCCAGTTCAGCTCCTCTCTACCTTTGCAACTCTTCATCTCATGGCTGTTTGGCAGGTGAGTGGAAGGGGGGGCATGTGCTGGTGAAGAATCCAGCGCCGCCACCCCCGGCCAAAGCCTGGACTACAGCCTAAATAACGCAAATTTGGGAAGTATGATTGTTCCCCTAAACATAAAATCATAAGAAGAGCCTAATTAGATCGCATCAAGGTTGACTATCCTATATCCCACCAGGTGTTTCTGTTGTCTCTAAGCAGGGCATGGAAACAACAGCCCTTCTCCTGAGGTTTCCCTTCCTCCACTTAACAATTGGAATTTTAGTGCCACACTGCCTCTGTACATTGAGATGGTATTTGGCCATAATGGCTATTAGCACTTGGTAGACCTATCCTTTATCAAATTGTCCATTGGGCTGAGATAGGAGGAGTGATTTGCCCAATGCCATCCTGTGACTTTATGGGTCCAGCAAGATTTGGGTTGGATGCTTCTTCTTCACGCACCACACTACCCCAATTTGCAAAGCAAAAGGGCAAGCTACTCACAACACCACCTTTTCCTGCTTCTCTATAGCAAATGAAATGGTTCTCAATTTGATCGGGGAAATACATACGTCACTTAGAATTTCCTGGGCTCTTTTAGCCATAACAACATCGTGTTCCTCAGGTGAACAGTTCCACTGATGGAGGTAAGTTCGGTATTCAAGGTCGCTGAGGATGTACTGGCATTTCTTAGCCAACACGTGGTTTATCATGTCGCTTGGGATATGAATGTGTGCCTTGGTGTCCTCATAATTCTTCCTGTAGGCCAGCTAGAAATCAGGAGATTAAGATGGAAAATGTAAGTTCGGTTTTTTCACATTATTCAGATTCAAGGAAGAGCCCCACCCAACAACAACAACAACAACAACAACACTTACCGCACTCCTTATTTTTTGGAAAGCAAGAGAATGGACAACACTTGGGAAATCATTTATTTGTGTCCCAGCCAGATAATGGCCCTTCTGCTTCTCATACACTTCTTTATATTTGAGCTGTGAAGTGCAAACATGGGACACATTAGATAAGATACATAGCAGCCCCACAAGCAAACAGTGGCAAAGTAGTTAACGAGGGAAAGAAGGGCCACACTTACCTCGCTGTTAATGTAATCGGCATGTTTGGCACCGACAATAGGGATGTAGTCTGGAGGCAGAGTGTACCCAATGGCCTTGCTGGATTCCCATGAATCCTTGTACAGGTTCTAGGCGGCAAAAGGTGCACATGGGATATAAATGAGCAGGATGTTTTCCAACAAATGTAATCATGAAGAACAAAAACAAATCAACTAAACCACTATGCATTCTCTACAGCACAATCTATGACTCTTTCAATTTTTCCATAGCTCAACACTACATAAATACTTCCCTGATTTAATTTTCATTACCTTCACAGGGTTGTCTACTATATTGACTGGCAGCGGCCCTCAAGAGTCTCAAGCAGAAGTTCTTTCCAGCTATACCTGGAGCTCCCTAGAGCAGAACCAAGGATGTTCTGCACTATGTCCTAGTGCTGTACCACTAAGATATGGCACCTTCCCAATGGGTGAAGCTAGTAGATGGGACTTGCCTAAGCTAGGGACCTAAAGTTCCCTAACTGTAGCACCTGTTTTCATACAATATCCTCAATGTGCTGTTGACCCAGAAGCCTGAAACATTATCATTAAAAAAACAAAACACTTCCTAATTTTGTGAAAACAGTTGGCCAACTTTTGTACAGTAGGCTACATTCCAGTCGTGCAGAAGTCAGGGCTTTCTACACATGCACAAGCAAGAGGATTGTTGCAATTAAGCAATCAAGGAGAGGGTGGAGAAGGATCACAGGCCTAGAGGGGATCACACATGGCCTGAGGTTCCCTACCCCTGTAGCAACACAAAGAGACATTGAATTTTCATTATTAGATACAAGAACAGCAAGAAACTTACATCACTGTACAGTTTAGCCATATCTCTAGAATGACTCAGGGCTGGAGTGTCATCAGAACCAATGTAGTGACCTCTTTCAAGGTTAAAGGTTTCTTTGTATTTCAACTAGAGAGAGAAATGAAATAGAGTGTTAACCCGGATGGTGTTTTATGCTATGTAACATTTAACAATTCATAAAAAACTTTTCCATCATTCCACGTGCCACCACACACACACCAGGATGACACATTCAGTATGCTGTGCTTCTTAAGGGATGAATGTCTTAATAAGCTTCTCAATGCATGAGGTTAACATACTAAATGCTTCATGCTGGGGTGTTTTGTTTTCTTTTATCCTTCAAATTCACTACCAGTAAGTTATGAAGATCATTTTGAGCTCCTTTGGGGTGTCTCGTTGTTTACCTATGTTTGTTATTACTTCTGAATGATATAGCAAATTCAATGCCACACCATCATTTTGACAGAATTATGCTATTTATTTATTCTGATACCTTTCTCCCAAGACACAACCCGAGATGGGCTCACGTTAAAACAAATTATACAACACATATTCAGTTTAAACATTTCATTCTTCATGAACTGTGAAGCAACTCTTCCATACGCCATCTTAAGGAATACGCCACAAAAATTTATTTACACAAAAATATTGTCATTTCCTTTCGCAGGACTACTTTGGCATGTGGTTGTTTTTAAAATATTGTAGTATGTTCCTGAACATTTGAGCTACACAAATACCTTCATGGTTCTAGCTGCAGTGATCAAGAGATATGACACTTCTATAATATATGAAAGTATGTATTTACTCAGAAATTCTGATTTAAAGGATACTTACATCACTCTGATTGATTGCGTTTGCCTTTGCCAGAACAATCGCTGGAGGGTCTTCCACAGATGTGAATTTGGCAAAATTATCAATAGCCTCTTTTGTGTAGAGTCTCTGTAGGCAGACATGATTAGATTATCATAAACAACAGTAACAGGAAATTAATAGGATGCTGCCACAAATGCGTGAAAATTGCATCTTACCTTATCTATCAAGTTCTGAGCGTTCTTCACTTTCCGATGCTCCACTGAATCTAAGGGAATCCAGCCACAGCCGCGGATCCATTCCAGATCAGATTTATAAATATTCTGTAAATATTGAAAGAGTTGAAGGAGATTATTCACACCTATGCAGACAAAAGGACAAGCTGAGCCTTGATTTCCCTTCCAGGCAATTGCTCTTGGGTATACCAATATCAAACTCTTAAATTGGTGCGATCTGACTGCATAAATCACTTACATCGCTTTGAAGGTCATATGCTTTCTTTGCCTGGATGCAGTCATTCTGATCAGGGTGGCAAGTCCATTCGTGAAGGTAATGGCGATACGGAATTTCACTGACAACATGCTGACAGTCTCTGGCTGCAATGACGGACAGTATATCTGGAGGTATATGAATTTTGGATTTGGTTTTGTTATACGCCTGTTTATACAATCTGTCGTTCTGGATCTTGCCGGCATGTTCAAACCACACCAGTTTCGGGTCCTCTCTCATATTATTGACACCGACGTAGTGACCTCTTTGGTGGACATAGTCTGCCTTGTATTTCAGCTGAAACGGGAAAACACAGGTTCTTTAAATATCCGCACTGGATCTTTCCTAATCCTAACTCTCTGGGTTATCCTTACTGAGGTAAATGATTTCATGAAAGCATATCGGCTTTGTTTACTTGGTGGTCTTCCATCTCTGAGAATAGCATGCAAGAGTTTTCTTAAAAAGAAGATGAACCACCGAAACGAAAGATATGAAGGATGGGCTCTTTGATAGCGATGGAAAGCTGTGTGATTTTAAAGCTAAAGAGAGTTTACCTCGCTTTGGACATCACTTGAATGCTTGGCATGGCGGATAGGCACACTGTCGTGAGGCAAAAGATAACCAGTAGCTTTCTCTCTTTCCCAATTCTCCTTGTACAGATGCTGTAAAATAGAGAATTAAAGGGTTAGCACCCTTCTGAAGCATAAGGACTGTCATTGCTTCCATTAAAACACAAAACAAAACATGGAAAGTACATACATGATTAAGAATCCTGGCTGCTTCTTTAGCTGCATCTAACTGTGGCGTGTCTGTCAGAGTATAATTTGTCTTGATGTTATTCCATTCCTGGTGGTACTTAATCTGAAAAAATAAAACATACATAATAAAAGTATCTTAGATTGACAAGCTATATACGTATAACTAGACTCACACAATAAAACTCGGTAATTTTTCAGGCCCCAGTTTCCACAGATATATGGTTTAGTTTTTGTGGATGAAGAAAATCTGTTGGACGTGTGTACATTGAACCGAATCAAAATAAGAGGTCATACTTACATCACTTAGTATTTCCCCGCCTTGTTTGGCTGTGATATAATCGACCCTGTCAGCCACTGGCGTAAACGGTTGTTTGTCAACTTTTGTGCGATACAGCCTCTGTGCAGAAATAAAAGAAAAGCAATGAGGCCATACAATTCATCACACCAGCAACAAGTGAAAAGAGAGAGAGAGTTGAGGGGAAAATATTCAAGGGCAGGGACTGTCTCCTTGTTAACGCTTGTCTTGCTTTCTGTCCTCTCCAGACCACACTCAGTAACAGAACCACCACTGCTGAGTTAGGATCTCTCATATGATAATGAGGCACTAACTTCCCAAAAAGGTTCCCCCCCCCAAGTATAAAATAAAAAGGTAAAGGGACCCCTGACTATTAGGTCCAGTCGTGTCCAACTCTGGGGCTGCGGCACTCATCTCGTTTTATTGGCCGAGAGCCGGCGTACAGCTTCCGGGTCATGTGGCCAGCATGACAAAGCCACTTCTGGCGAACCAGAACAGCGCACGGAAACGCTGTTTACCTTCCCATCAGAGCGGTTCCTATTTATCTACTTGCACTTTGACGCGCTTTCGAACTGCTAGGTTGGCAGGAGCTGGGACCGAGCAATGGGAGCTCACCCCGTCGCAGGGATTTGAACTGCCGACCTTCTGATCAGCAAGCCCTAGGCTCTGTGGTTTAACCCACAGCGTCACCTGGGTCCCTTATAAAATACCCAGACCTTAATATCAAGGCTAGATATTGCCTATCCAAGCCCAAAGTGATGGGTGAATGAGCCAAAACAAAAGTGGGGAAACTCAATTTCCTGTTTCCCCCCCAAACAAAATTACTTTTGGAACCACAAAATAACAACTATTTGCGTGGGGAGGGAGGGGAAGCTGCCTAAGGAAATAGCTACGTGAAGGATAAGGTATAGTAACAAACAAGAAATGTCACTGGCAGGATTAGTTTTAATAAACACCACTCTTTCCCAAATATGGGGACACGAGGTGGGGACATTAATGCCAGATAGTGGAGCCTCCTTGTTGAAAAAATTATCATGGTTCTAGACTGCAATCCTATGTACATTTACCTGAGAGTAAGTTTTATTGATCTCAGTGGGAATTATTTCTGAATAATAATATAAATATAAGATTGTGCAGATAACAGGTCTTTTGTATACTTGACAATATTTTGACATGGATTTGCTTTGACTTGCTTTCTATTTTGCTAGATGCCATGTTTTGTTATACTGACAAGCATTTTGCTATTTTGTGCTGGTTGCGTTGCTTTCTGTTTTGCTTTTAGCTACTTTGGGCTTCCTTTGGGAACAAAAAAAATATAAACATAAATGAAATGCAAACAAAAGAAGGCCAATTTAAGAAGGTGGTGGACCCTCTTTCCTTGGAAGTTTTTAAGCAGAGGTTGGATGGCCATCTGTCATGGATGCTCTAGCTGAGATTCCTGCATTGCAGGGGGCTGGACTAGATGACCCTTGAGTCCATTCAAACTCTACGATTCTATGAAAATCTCTGCGAATGATACTTTTAACTAGTTGTTATTACCTCACTTAAAATGTCCTGAGCGTGTTTGACATGATTGACAGAGACAGAGTCATTTGGCATCCAGCCAATTCCACGCAGCCATTCCAAGTCGGATTTATAAACAGCCTGCAGAGTCGGGAAAACAAGAACAGTTATTTGCAACACATTTTTCCCTGCATGGAATGTTTCATACCAAACTTGATTGCTTTTAACTGAAAGGGAAAAGAGAGCTTGTTTTCCAATGGCCTACAAAAAGAATGAGATAATAGAAAACTGAAAGGAGGAAATATTCAGGCACAGAATAACAAATATTACACTCCTCACTTTGATTATGCTGTGTCTACCACCATCTTGCCTTCTGCAAGATGGTGATATATCCTGTGTTTGCTCGACATACTCAAATCAGGTAATACAATCATGAAAAGAATGAGACCTCAAATCTATACATAATGGAAAGCAATTAACTTTGTATGCATGTATGCATGTGCAGAATTGAGGCCTCAATGTCCTCCTGTGTGCTTTCTTAAAGAGGTCTGATGATTGTCCAAACAATTCTGAATTTATATTAAAAAAATTCACATATAGTATGGCTCTTACCTGTTCACACAAGTATTTTAAATATTTATTATTTTTTATGAAAAGGTATGTAATAATTGTGGAGACAAAATATTAAACACTTATCATTGTAGAGGCAAATGCCATGAGAGACGAAAGAGAGCGATAGACAATAAGCTATCATGAAAGAGATATTGCAACAACAACCAAATCACTCACATCACTCTGTAATTCATACGCTTTCCTGGCCTGGATGACATCATTCTGGTCAGGCAGACACGTCCATTCATGCAGGTAGCGGCGGTAATCAATGTCACTAACAAGTTTCTGACAGTTCTTGGCCAGCAAGACGGACAGCATGTCAACAGGGCTGTGTATCTTCGTCTTTAATTTATTATATAATTTCTTGTACTCCCGCTCACTTTGCATTTTAGCAACACGCATAGCCAATACCATCTTGGGATCGTCGTTAACGTCTCGGCATCCCACATGGTGTCCAAGTTGCTTACGGTAGCCTTCTTTGTATTTGTACTAATAGGATTTGGAAAAAAATACATATACAATTAGAATCTTCATCTTAGTTATCTCAGACTGTAGAAAAATTGATAAGATTAGCAAGAGGTTTCCATTTAACTCTGTTCCTAAGATGCTAAACAAAGGCTGCATTCATGCTCACATTTACTTGCAATCTAACTATTGAGCAAATCACATATATTTGAATTTTGTGCATCACCTATCATTTACCTGACCTTTTTTTGACCAACAGCAGAGTTTAATATTTCATCAGGATAGTTGACAATTTATTTGGAGCACATGCACAGCCTTCACCAACCTGGTGCCCTTCACATGTTTTGGACAACAACTTCCATCAGTCATGCTGGATGAGGCTGATGGATGTTTTAGTCCAAAACATCTGGAGGGCACTATGTTAGTGAAAGCTGGCCCATAATGTCCTTGTATCTTGCCTTGAAAAGAGAACTTTAATATATTGTCTCTTTCCTGCATTTTAATTCCATTAGATACAAAAGTCTAGAGACAATGGATTACCAAACACTGCCAACTTCTGTTTGCATACTTACATCACTGGCAATTTCTCTTGAGGCTCTGGCTGTTTTGATTGGGACTGCATCTGCTCTCAGGTCAATATATTTCTTCATGTCATCCCATGATTCCCTATAAAGTTTCTACAATAAAAAACCAACAACATTATATTGTCAATATCCTCTTTCAGCACTTACATATTTATGAAAGCTCACTGTCAATCAGCTTTTACTTTTTCCTAATCACTCCTGTTTTTGCAGGTAAGAGATGCCTTAAACATTACAGATTCTCCCCATATAAAACTATGTAAGGAAAATTATTTAAACTGCATGTAAGTATTTATGGATAACAAGTGCTAACACATCTGTTTGGTGGCATCTCCACAAACACAATAGATTGCCAGTTTGCATACAAACAGCTAAATAAATGCAGGTGCAATAACCCACATAGAATTTACATGGGTGCTTGCTGAATAATGAACTTGTAACATCCAAAGCCCCCTTCATCTGAGTAACTGAAGAAGATTGTAGAGTTGTATCATAAGAAGAATGGTAGCGATTTACTTACATGGCTCACATTGATAGCATTAGCCCTGGAAAGCACGATTTCTGGTGTGTCTGGCATCACATGGATCATAACTTTATCTTTATCCCAAGCTTCTCTGTATTTTGCCTGAAAAAAACATTAAAATTATCTTGTAATTCCTTCTGCACCAGTGCTCATATTCCTACATAATTTCCCCTTAACTTTAGGAACATGATTAACTTTTCTATTAATACAAATTTGATGCTTCATGTTAAAAACTGATAGGGAGGTTTGTATCATACTTAAACTAATGTCACATTACTCAAAGGAGTTACATACAAGACTCAGTTGCTCAGCGTTGGTTTTGGCAAGGACAACTTCAGGAGTGTCAACGATGTTGGTAAATTTCAAACGATCCCGAGGAGTGCGATAAATGTTGTCACTCAGAATTTCCTGGGCATGTTTCACCTTCTTCACTTCTGGAGACTCATGTGGTATCCATCCAACCCCTCGGAGCCATTCCAGATCTGATTTATACACAGCCTGTGAGAGAAAATGTCAGAAAGGAAGAGGAAGATATTTCAGTTCAATTCAAAAGAAATACTCCATGCGGTAAACAGAATGAATGGAACTTTAGAAAGTCAGGACAAACTTGTCTCAATTACTTCATCAGGATCTAAGCAGTAATAGCTCTCTGGATTAGGCCAAAATGTTTCTCTGACCTCTAGCTGTATTTTACACCAGCATTTATAGCTTCGATCTGCACAATGTGGGCTGGGGAGTTGTGGACCAAAACATCTGCAGGGTACCAAGCTTATGTAGATTGGACTAGATGGAGTGGGCAGAAAGCTCATCACATCCATGCATATGATGACAGCACTCCAATCAGTTATGGATTCATTAGCTATTTTTGTATGCCAGGTCTATCACGTCACTCTTGTCTGCATGATGTGTTGGACATTCTGAACTAACAACATTTCAGTTCTTCCTCCCAAGGTACTCACGATGAAATCAAGTGAAGATTAAATTACGTGAAAATGTGACAAGGCAAGTTTTCATCAACATAACAAAGTAAAAATTAAGAAAAGGAACTCTTCCACCACTATCTACCATGATCTCTCTTTTGCCTTCTGTCCCTGCAGTGTTGTGTTGTTTGTTTGGCTTTGCAAAGGACAGATATACTTACATCGCTCTGTAGTTCGTAGGCCTTCCTTGCCTGGATCACATCATTCTGGTCCGGCAGACAAGACCACTTGTGCAGATGTTGTCGATAGTCCACCTCACTTACTAAAGACTGGCATAGCTTGGCTGCTTGGACAGACATCATGTCCACCGGTATAGTAATATTGGCTTTGGATTTGTTGTAAGCTTGCTTATACAACCGGTCATTTTGCATCTTCAATACTTTGGCAGCATGTGAAAGTTTAGGGTCCTCCTTCACTGAAGGGCATCCAATGTAGTGGCCTTTCTGTTTCTCATGAGCTTCTTTGTACTTGTACTGAGCAGGAAAGAGAATTGGAAGTTAAAGTTATTTGAACAATTTCTAGGAGAAAAGTTAGAATTTTTTGGTACTTCAATTTTAAGGGATTCAGCTATGGAATAATAAGAGGGTAAATAGAACATAGTAAGGCTCCCTAATTCTGTCTTTATAAAATATTTACCTGGATTTGTTATTAGGGATGAGAGGGAAATACGGTTCATTTTGCATTTAAAGTCACACTTCCATAATTCACACTTTATGAACATTGTATACAGAAGTTTATATTAGGAAAAATTCACACGAAAATGCAAATGATTTTTTATTAGGACTAAAAAAAAGCCAAAAACAAGTCAATGTGGAAATGTGGAGAATTGACAGTTTTGGCCACCCCTAATTGTATACATCCTGAGCCTAAGTAAAAAGATCTATCCCCCCCCCCCAAATAACTGAATAATATATATCTAGTTGCGAATTCTACAAAGTCACAATGTCTTTTGAAAGGCACAGACCACTTTGTGTAATAGTGAAAAGCTACTGATGAAATCTGGTTATCCAAATAAATAGTTCAGAAATGGCAATCATATGCAGTTTTACTTGGAACTAAGCCCAATTGGGCCTGGTGGAATTTACCTATCTGAGTAAAAATGCGTAGGATGGTGTGCTCAGGGTGCTAAACTTGATTTGGAAACTATGCAAGATTATTTTATTAATATTATTATTTATTGAATTTATATACCACCCTATACCCGGAGGTCTCTGACATTCCACAACTTAAGAGAAAACTTTAAAGTGATTGTAAAGAAAGGGAAAAGGGGGGACACTTGGGTGTTTTTAACAACAGGAAGCAACAGATTTAATTACTGCAAAGACTTTACAGTGCCAAGTATCTCCAAAGTTATCACAGTTAGCTCTTTGGCATTTAAAATAATGGACTATATTAAACTTTCTGATTGTTTGAAAGAAGACACTTTCATAAATTGTAAAAGAATGATGTCATGGACATGCAGTAGAGGAACTTGTATATGGCTGGATAAATACGGTTTTGAGGCTGAATTAATCAATTGTTCGTATACTTTGACATGCACACTCATCATATGAAAAGATATAGCCATTTGAGAAGTAAATGTTAAATAAAATAGATTATACCTCACTGGCAATTTCTCTGGAGGCTTTGGCATGCTTGACTGAAATAGCATCACCTCTTATGTCGTACCCTTTTGCTTTGGCCTCGTCCCAGGCTCCAGTGTAATGTTTCTGCAATCAGAATACAATGCACAGTTTTCAATGTAATCATAAAATACATGATGAAAACCAACTATAGACATTCCTCAATCAACACTGTGATCCCATGCAAGTTTACTTAGAAGTAAATCCAACTGTGCTCAATGGGCCTTACTCCGAAGTAAATATGGAATGCATAGGACTGCAGCCAAAGGAGTAAAAATGTGAATGCTGTGTAATATGACATATACAAACACTGCATAAATATAACTTATACAGATATATATGTTTGCATGCATGCATGCATACGTCTTATATAACTGATGTTGACAATTTATTTGGGGCCTAGATAAGGAACAGAATGATTATGGGGAAGTACAATTTAGTAATAATAGAGCTTGATAGGCAGAAGATATTAAAAAGAGACTGACATTATCCAAATCACAAAATCATCAAAGCGTATAACAATCAAACCCTCTGACGACATTGGGATTTGGAACAAGTCAGTCTCTTTTTAATATCTTCTGTCCGTGAAGCTCAGTTAATTCTCTTTATTACGTCTGAATAAAAAACTCACAAGTAAGAGCCAAATGCCTTCTTGTTTTTAAGAACCGTTAATGATGGGAAGTTGCATTTGACACAGTTGAATAGGTACAGATGCATCGCTACACATATTCCACTCATGGGTATATAGTTAGTTAATTCTCTTACATTGCTGATATTCAGAGCATTTATCTTGGACTGCAGCATCCCAGGGGTGTCTGAAGGAAGATGGAACTGAGTCTTCTCTTTATCCCAGGCTTCACGATACAGATTCTAAGAAGGAAGTGAAGGCTTAAATTATTGCATTGCATTACGAAAACCTCTTATTTTTCAAAGGTATGCAACTATAACTCACCCGTCCCCAATACCAATTTGTCATCATAATGAGTACAGTAACTGGGTAATTCCCAAACTTACCTCACTGACTTGTTGGGCATTGATCTTAGCCAGGACAATGGGCGGTGGGTCAGCAATACTTGTAAATTTCAGTGCATCTGGACGTTGCTTATACAATCTGTCATTCAGGATATCTTGGGCATTCTTCACTTTGAGCACTTCCACAGAGCCCTCTGGCATCCAGCCAATACCACGCAGCCATTCTAGGTCTTGTTTGTAGACATTCTGCAAAGGAAAGAATTGGGCTATTAACAATATGGCTGAAAATGTTTCCTCCAATTTATTAAGAAGGCTGTTGCTGCCTCTCCGGCTCTACTCATCATAATACAGAACTGCTCAGCTTCCATGGCTGGCCAATCACAAGAACAGAAGCAAAGTGCATGCCACACTACTAATGTGGGTATTAATAAACAGGCCTCTTTTTATCCCCTTTCAAGCTGTATATTGCAGAACAACAACAGAACTGGCCATGAGTAATACAGATTCTAGTAAATAACTCCAACTCAGGCAATCCAGTCAAGGAAAAATAGGCTGCTTAATATGCAGCCTAAATGAATTCTTTTCACACCTAAAATTCTCTGGAATAGAAAGTAAAAGACCAATTGAAATGGACACCTCTAGAAGCGTCTGGTTCTGTGCAGCTGCCACAAATTCGGGTTTTGGTGTTTAACGCCTTACTTCTTCAGATCATGGTAGAGTCAATTAGCTTTGTATGCATGGATACATGCATTGAATTGAGGTCTCAATGTCCCCTTGTGTTCTTTCTTAAAGAAGTCTGATGATTGTCCAAACTATACTGAATTTATATATAAAAAATTCACATGTACTATGGCTCTTAATATGTGTCACGTGTTCACAGAAGTAAAACATTTATTACTTTTTAACGAAAAGATATGCAACAATTGTGGAGACAAAATATCAAACACTTATCATTGTAGAGCCAAGAGTAATAATCACCAAATGCCACGAGACACGAAAGAGAGCAACAGACAAGAAGCTATCATGAAGAGATATTGCAACAGCAACCAAATCACTCACATCACTCTGTAATTCATATGCTTTCCTGGCTTGGATGACATCATTCTGGTCAGGCAGACACGTCCATTCATGCAGGTAGTGGCGGTAATCAATGTCGCTAACAAGCTTCTGACAGTTCTTGGCCAGCAAGACGGACAGCATGTCAACAGGGCTGTGGATCTTCGTCTTTAATTTATTATATACTTTCTTGTACTCCCGGTCACTCTGCATTTTAGCTACGTGCATAGCCAATACCATCTTGGGATCGTCGTTAATGTCTCGGCATCCCACATGGTGTCCAAGTTGCTTACGGTAGCCTTCTTTGTATTTGTACTAATGGGATTTGGGAAAAAACATATCTTCAGCATAGGTATCTCAGACTCAGAGCATTTTTTCAGCTGCAACTCAGTTCTGGCATTTCACAGGTGGGTGCCGTTGTACTGGTGATGTAAAAATTCAGCACATGCATAGATTTTTGAATTTTACACATCCTTCATCTGACCTTTTTTTGACCAACAAGATGAAAGCTTTGGTCCTGAGAGATTAATATTCTACTTCAGAAACCTTCATCAGGATACTTGACATTTTACTTGGAGCATATTCAAACAGCAGCCTTCACAAACATGGCACCCTTCACATGTTTTGGACAACAACTTCCATCAGTCATGCTGGATGAGGCTGATGGATGTTTTAGTCCAAAACATCTGGAGGGCACTATGTTAGTGAAAGCTGGCCCATAATGTCCTTGTATCTTGCTTTGAAAAGAGAACTTTAATATATTGTCTCTTTCCTGCATTTTAATTCCATTAGATACAAAAGTCTAGAGACAATGGATTACCAAACACTGCCAACTTCTGTTTGCATACTTACATCACTGGCAATTTCTCTTGAGGCTCTGGCTGTTTTGATTGGGACTGCATCTGCTCGCAGGTCAATATATTTCTTCATGTCATCCCAAGATTCCCTATAAAGTTTCTACAATAAAAAACCAGCAACATTATATTGTCATTATCCTCTTTCAGCACTTACATTTTTATGAAAGGTCACTGTCAATCAGCTTTTACTTTTCCCTAATCACTCCTGTTTTTTCAGGTAAGAGATGCCTTAAACATTACAGATTCTCTCCATATAAAACTATGTAAGGAAAGTTATTTAAACTGCATGTAAGTAATTATGGATAACAAGTGCTAACACATCTGTTTGGTGGAATCTCCACAAACACAATAGATTGCCAGTTTGCATACAAACAGCTAAATAAATGCAGGTGCAATAACCCACATAGAATTTACATGGGTGCTTGCTGCATAATGAACTTGTAACATCCAAAGCCCCCTTCATCTGAGTAACTGAAGAAGATTGTAGAGTTGCATCATAAGAAGAATGGTAGCGATTCACTTACATGGCTCACATTGATAGCATTAGCCCTGGACAGCATGATTTCTGGTGTGTCTGGCATCACATGGATCGTAGTTTTATCTTTATCCCACGCTTCTCTGTATTTAGCCTACAAAAATGCAGAATTATCTGTTAGTTTCTTCCATAGAATACTTAAAATAATGTCACATTACTCAAAGGAGTTACATACGAGACTCAGTTGCTCAGCGTTGGCTTTGGCAAGGACGACTTCTGGAGTGTCAACGATGTTGGTGAATTTCAAACGATCCCGAGGAGTGCGATAAACGTTGTCACTCAGAATTTCCTGGGCATGTTTCACCTTCTTCACTTCTGGAGATTCATTTGGGATCCATCCAACCCCCCGGAGCCATTCCAGATCTGATTTATACACAGCCTGTGAGAGAAAATGTCAGAAAGGAAGAGCAAGATATTTCAGTTCAATTCAAAAGAAATACTTCATGTGGTAAATAGAATGAATGGAACTTTAGAAAGTAAGGACAAATTTGTCTCAATTACTTCAACAGGATCTAAGCAGTACTATCTCTCAGGACTGGGCCAAAATGTTTCTCTGATCTCCAGTTGTATTTTACACCAGCATTTATAGCTTCGATCAGCACTATGCTGGCTGGGGAGTTGTGGACCAAAACATCTGGAGAGTTCCAGACTTGTGTAGATTGGACTAGATAGAGTGGGCAGAAAGCTCATCAAATCCATACATATGATGACAGCACTCTAATCGGTTATGGATTCATTACCTATTTTTAGATATGCCAGGTCTATCACGTCACTCTTGTCTGCATGATGTGTTGGACATTCTGAACTAACAACATTTCAGTTCTTCCCCCCAAGGTACTCATGATGAAATCAAGTGAAGATTAAATTACGTGAAAATGTGACAAGTCCAGTTTTCATTAACAAAGCAACTACAGATGTTATCAGGGAAACAAAGTAAAAATTAAGAAAAGGAAATCTTCCACCACTATCTACCATGATGTCTCTTTTGCCTTCTGTCCCTGCAGTGTTGTGTTGTGTTGTTTGTTTGGCTTTGCAAAGGACAGATATACTTACATCGCTCTGTAGTTCGTAGGCCTTCCTTGCCTGGATCACATCATTCTGGTCCGGTAGACAAGACCACTGGTGCAGATGTTGTCGATAGTCCACTTCACTTACTAAAGACTGGCATAGCTTGGCTGCTTGGACAGACATCATGTCCGCCGGTATAGTAATATTGGCTTTGGATTTGTTGTAAGCTTGCTTATACAACCGGTCATTCTGCATCTTCAATACTTTGGCAGCATGTGAAAGTTTAGGGTCCTCCTTCACTGAAGGGCATCCAACGTAGTGGCCTTTCTGTTTCTCATGAGCTTCTTTGTACTTGTACTGAGCAGGAAAGAGAATTGGAAGCTTAAGTAATCTGACCAATTCCAAGGAGAAATGCTAGTAGAAGTTCTTGGTATTTCAATTTTTAAGGGATTCAACTATGGAATATTTGTATTTTAATACTTTGTTGGAAGCCACCCAGAGTGGCTAGGGAAACCCAGCCAGATGGGCAGGATATAAATAACAAATTATTATTATATTATTATATAATATTCAGGGGGTAGATAAAGCATTGTAAGGCTCCCTAATTCTGTCTTTATATTATAAAATGTTTACCTGGATTTGCTATTAGGGATGAGAGGGAAATGCAGTGAAAGTCACATTTCCATAATTCACACTTTTTGAAATGAGAACCAAAAGAAACACAACTATGCTTTGAAATTCACACTTCTCCAAATTTTGTAATGCACATCTGTTGCCAAGTAATACATGCAGAAATGGATATACTTGTGTAAAGTATGCATATGAAAACATGCAATAGTGAAAATCATATAAAATTTCATTAGGGAAAATGGTTTTGCAAAAATGTGTATATTAGGCAAAATTGCGCACAAGAATTATATTAGGAGAATTTCTCACTAAGATGCTGATGAATTTTCATGAAAGCTTTTTTTTTTTTTTTTTTTAAACAAGCCAATGTGGAAATGCAATAATTGACTATAAATGGCTGTAAAATCGGATTTAATATGTCTGCTTGCATATATGCCTGCCATTTTGGGACCAGTTAAACTAAGATGGTGAGAAATAGCTCATCTTGGCTTAACTGGCAATAGCCAATGCTGGAAGAAAAGATCTCTACAGTTTGTGAACCAATGTAAGCAAATTTCAGGATGTATCTGTGCCAACAGTCTAAAAACTGAAAAAGCTAATTTGTTATCTAAAATCAGTTTCCTAATATTTACCAAAATAATAGCCACCCGTTTAGCCTTATAGGAAACAACATTACAGAAATAATATACAACAGTTGACAGTACCTCACTGGCAATGTTTCTCGAAGCCTTGGCATGCTGAATTGCAATGGCATCCACTCTTAAGTCATAACCTTTTTTCTTCGCTTCTTCCCACCCTGCTTCATAATGTTTCTGTGAAGGAAATGAATAATGCAGCATTCATGTCAGTGTATTTCAATTTTTTTTTAGTAAGGGTCCTGAATATTAACTCATGTGTCTAAGATCTTCAGGTTGTGATTCTAAGTGCAAGTAATGGTAAATTTTGAACAATCAATAAGAAAAAACAAAAAAAATTATTGACTTAATAATTTATGAAAACATTAATTGGCCTCCTTATAAAATAGTAAGTCAGTGCCCCGAATAAAATCATTGCAGTAAAGCAATAACATGTTCCAAGCACAAATGCCACAACAGAGCCAGCACTAAAACATCAGTGCTTGGGAAGGCCTTTGTGAGTATGTGTGGTTAAACCAACCAGAGGAACACCATCACTGTAGATGCCCATTGCATCTCTAGGGGAAGGTCATTCCATGGCATGGGACACATTAAATATTACCATGTTGCCTTTTCTTCCATGTCCAGCTCCAACAATAGAATTTTATTAGTATGGTGTATACATGTTTTCAAACATATATCACACTCAAATAAATGTTCAAAAATGTATGTTTTTATACTGAGCCTAAAAATAAAGAGTTAAAACTGAGGAACGAAGGGATGAAATAAAATATAAAATTAAACCCTCTTAGTTACTGCTATCTAACTTCACACTAAGAAATATTGCAATGTTTTTTCTAATATTCAGTATTATGGGAAAGATCAAACATCATTCCAGTAGATGTGACGAAACTTCCTCTCCTTTGCCCCACCCAATCTGCTCCAGAAAACCCTATAAAGACTTTCCTGCTTCCCACCTTCCATTTGTTTGCTCAAGTTTAGGGAATCGTGAATTCAGTGGAAGGGCATTACTGATAGCTAATCAGAATTGGTTGCTACATAGAGAACTGAATGGGCATTTCATATATTCATCCTTTGGTATTCTCAATTCCAATCATAAAACAATTTCAATTGAAGGGCTATTCTCAACCAAACTCCTTATTTAAAGGTCAGAATTTCTTTACAGATGTATTCACATTTAATTCTTTAAGTTCTTACTTTGCTGACGTTCAGAGCATTCATTTTGGACAGAACCATCTCAGGAGTATCAGCTGGAAGAGTGAACTGTGTCTTTTCTTTATCCCAGACTTCACGATACAATGCCTAACGAGGGGAAAAATACAGTACTTCTTTCTGTTATAATATACAAAGTACATATTGAGATTATACGTACAAAACCCTCCATACAAGTTACTCGTGTAAGCGGCCTAGTTGTGTGTGCAGCATCGCATATGGCTTTTTTATTGGGGATTTATTAAAGAACAGTGGCTACTCCATTGTTAGAAAAATTGCAATGTTTGGCATTTCTAACCACAGAAGCAATCTTTTGCGAGACCTGCCCCTGCATCAAATGTTCCTCGACAATCAGATAAACATACAGAAATAGGTTCCAAATGCACAGTTGCATCCAACAGTATCTTTGCAGTTGTAGGAGGTACTTTTGTTTGATCAAGATGGGGCACACAATTTTCATATATCCCCACCTACCCACTGCTCCTAAGGGTTGGGAGACCTTCTGGCTTGGAAGGATTTGATAGGTAAGGGAGTGTGGCAAAATGAGGCGGTATCACCTTATACGAATGGTATTACCTTTCACTACTGGAAAGCTGCTACTGGATACAACCTATAGTTTTTGCATTGCATTTATTTTAATAAATAAAGGTGTTTAATATGATAGCAGTCAGAATGGGAAGGTTTTCAAGCATTAACTCAGTTTAAAGGCTATCTAGCAAAGTGTACGGATCATGAAACAAACTGCAATCTCTACATCCCAATTGCCCCAATGGAAAGCCTTCTTTGACTTCAGAGGGGTCTAAATGTGATCTTAAATGACAACATAGGCAGCCTCAAGTGATTGTTTAAAATCGAAGCTGCATGGGTTTTGAGCTTACTATTTTCATATATCTCACTTGATTCCAGCATGCTGGAGTGAGCATCTAGAAGTACATTCTCCTCACATCCAAAACGCAGATACCCAAGGACAAAAGGGCAAATGGAAAAGTTTCTCACATTGCTCTGAAGCAGAGCATTGGCCTTTGCCAAGACAATTTCTGGAGAATCAACAATAGCGGTGAATTTCACAGAGTCTGGTCGTTGACGGTACAGTCTGTCATTCAGGATCTCCTGGGCCTTCTTCACTTTTAAGACTTCCAAAGAACCTTCTGGAATCCAACCAATACCACGCAGCCATTCCAAGTCTGACTTGTACACATTCTGTGAGAAAGAAGAAGGGGAAATGTGTTTCTCCTAATGTAGTGTCTGGTACTAGGGGCAGGAAGGAAGACAACTAATTGCCCTGATCTAGTAGTCCCTTGTGCAAATAAGGGTTCTGATCTACTTGTCAAGCCCCTTTGCCTATATAGATTTGCCTACATGGAGTTTTTGACTGTGGTTGGAGACCTTTCAAGTGAAGTCACTCGGCAACTGATGTTCATAGCTGCTCCATTAGAGTGGCTGGGAAAACCCAGCCAGATGGGCGGGGTATAATTAAATTATTATTATTATTATTATTATTATTATTATTATTATTATTATTATTGAGGCAGTGGATCAGGGCAGTCAACTCTATCCCTAAACTCTTTTCAGAGTCTTTCATGGGTACTTGACAGAAGCCTTGCTAGTTTTTATCAAGGTCTGCCAATTCGTAATATCATATGTCTGATCCATCCCATGCTAAATCTTGGAGACTAGGGGTGAAATGAATGGACTTAACTGTGGCTATTAATTTCAGCGGGTCTACTTTGAGTAAAACTGAGGTGAATACTACCCCCGCTCTAAACACAACCCTAGTATCAGGCCCAATAACTCTTACAGTGCAATTCTTAGCATGGTTACATAAAAGTCCCTACTGAGAACAGAGTGGCTTGCTCCCTAATTATTGTACTTAGGAGTGCTAATTTAGGCACTTTTACTTACCATATATTCATTTACATTAGTTTTGGTGTTGTTTATTAAAGTGTTTTAAATGCGTCATAGCATCGTGACACCAGATGGCGCTGTAGAGTTTGGCCTTTCTGCAACCTGATTTCCCATTATGAGGTTTACAACGCGTTTTCCTGAAATGCTTTTATGATGTCTCTAGATCCAGCCCAGGTACATTGAAATTTGATCTTTATTGATGCTCACTTTTTACAGCCTACTTAACCAAGTAGAGTGTTTCTGTGCAGCCCTGCAGTTTTGCATAAGAGAGCTCAGCTGGAGCTTCTGGACTGAGATGCATCAGACTTTTATTTCTTTATGAATAGTCTAAGCATATTTCACCCCATTCAGAAATTTACGAAGCTATGGAAACATAGGAAGCTGCCTTTATATTGGCTCAGACTATTGGTCCATCTAGCCTAGTCCTGCCTCTTCTGATCGGAAGCTACTCTCTAGGGTCTCAGGAAACGAGAGAGACACCTGACCTTTTAAACTTGCTACCTGGTGTTTTAACTCTTTTCAACTCAATATGCCATAGACTGAACCTAAGAGAGCTTCTGCTTGCAAAGTAGGTGTTTTGCCACTGAGCTGTGATCCCACCCCCATGAACCCAGGTGCTTTATGTTTGCTTTTACGTACATCACTCTGTATTTCATACACTTTCTTAGCCTGAATGACATCATTCTGGTCAGGCAGGCAGGTCCATTCATGCAGGTAGTGGCGGTAATCAATGTCACTAACAAGCTTCTGACAATTCTTAGCCAACAGGACTGATAGCATGTCAACCGGACTATGGATCTTCGTCTTCAGTTGATTAAATACTTTCTTGTACTCCCGATCGCTTTGCATCTTAGCTACGTGCATAGCCAACACCATCTTGGGATCATCTAGAACGTTTCGGAACCCGATATAGTGCCCTCTCTGCTTCTCATACGCTTCTTTGTATTTAAACTGCAAAAGAGAAAGAAAACATATTTTAGAGCTATTATTACTATTATTATTTATTAATTTTCTATACCATTGAGCATGTTTGCTGAGACTAATAAGAGTTTTGTAGGGTATCAGGCTGGGGAATATTGCTCTTGTGTATTACAAATGTTGAAGATATCAATATAGGGTCAGTCGAAAAGACCAGCATCACCACCCTAAAAGACCGAACACCTTTTCTTTGAATTTATTATTTCTAAAAGAGTCATTTTGAAAACCACAGGGTTGTTACTTGCATTTCTTTGCAGAAGTGTCTCATCAAGACATCTACTTACATCACTAGCTATGTCCCTTGATGCCTTTGCAGATCTGATGGGAATTGCATCAGATCTCAAGTCATATCCTTTCTTCTTAGCCTCTTCCCATCCCTCGATGTAAAGTCTCTATAGAAGGAGTCATAAAAACAACAACCATGAATGAAAACTCACTCACGTAGAATTTGTGCATATACAGTGTACAGAATCCCCAATTATTTAAGAAATCAGATGCATTTTAAAAACCCACCCTTAAAAAAATGCTCTTACATGGCTAATGTTGGCCGAGTTTGCCTTTGCCAGCATAATCTCTGGGGTATCTGGCATGACATGAATGTTTGTTTTATCAACATTCCAGGCTTCGGTGTATAATCGCTGTGGGAGAGCAGAAGAAAGAGTTAGCATTTTGTATTTTGAAAAAGCATCGAATAACACGCACCCTTAGCAACTGATTTTATTACTACTATATCCATAAACAAAAATTGTATTGTAACATGCCCAACAGTATAAATTTACCAAACAATACCAGGATTTTCTAACTAAAATAATTTTGTTAAATCGCATTTCATTGTATTAAATATTTTGTTGCCATACTTACTCCTATCCTATCTTCTGTGAGAACATCACCAACACTTATAAATAACAATCGCATTGGTTAGCCAATTGGCTTAATAGAAAAATAGGCAAATAACTGTGGTTGCAAGGAAAAACAGAAGGAAAGTGGCAACAAGAGCTGAGAAAGACAAAAGGGTATGGATTGCAGCGAAACAATACGAATGTTGAGGCATTTCTTGCCAGTCAGCTTGACTGTGTTCAATGTGCAATTCTTTAAGCAAATATTGGCATTAGAGAACACACACAGCGCAGTCCTAGAAATGCCTAATCACAAGACTCACCTTGTTCATCGTCTCGGCATTATGTTTTGCCAACTCCATCTCCAAAGAATCTGTGACGCTGGTAAACTTGAACTTATCAGGTGGCTCTCGGTACTTCCTGTCACTTAGGATTTCTCCAGCTCTCTTTACTTTCTCAACTTCCAAAGAGCCAGAAGGAATCCAACCAACACCTTTCAGCCATTCCATATCTGATTTGTAAAGCACCTGGAATATGAACACAGATTATCCTTGCATTCAGAGAAACTATCAACTTCACACATAACAACTACTATTGCAGGGGAACATTTCTGGGTTATAAACATAGAGATGAAACATTAAATATGTCTATACTGAAGGACCAATATGTCACAGTTACAACCACTATAACTCCTGCTTTTGCAGCTAAATATTCATTTAGCCCAAACTTGATGATCTTATGTAGTCTGATTCACACTCACTTGTTCATTGCTTGGCCTTTTGTCACATGTTTACTTTGGAGTAAGCCCAATTGAACAAAGTGCTACTTCTGAGTAAATATCTATAGAATTTTGCCATTGATGTCTCATTGTTGACATGGCTTAGAATGCTTATGGAATCTGACTCTACTGAATTTCACCTTGGATTTTGTTGTTTCACGTTATCGTAACTGAACTAAAAGTATCTGGTGACATATTTCCAAAAGGTTTGCGAGGTATCTTAAAAATAATAATTTTTAAATTGTTCATTAAAAAAACCCAAGCTTATTTTTTCAGAATTACACAATTCTGCTACTGCACATATTTAAACATCATATAAATATTGTATATGTTTCTAAAAACTGGAAACGTTTTAACTTAATATAAAATATCCCCGATTAAAAACAAACCCTTTGTTTTATGTGTTATTGGGGGTGGTTTGTTGGTTTTGGCTTTAAAATTATGCACAAAAGCCTTTACTGAGAATATAAAACCTGAAGTTCATTCCAGGCTTAAAACAGAAGGTAACCCAAGGAATAGTGAACCATAATAGAGAGGAATGGATGGAATCCATTCATCTCCACTTATAACACATTGACTCCCAGATATATATGAACTGTCTCCATTAAAAAGCATATCTGGATGATTTGGGGGAAAACACAAATTCACTGGCTATGTTTATTCTGCATAGCTTGCTTACATCACTCTGGAGATCATAGGCCTTCCTAGCTTGGATGACGTCATTCTGATCTGGAAGGCAGGTCCACTGGTGCAGATAATGACGGTAATCAATATCACTGACCAACTTCTGGCAATTCTTAGCGTGCAACACTTCCAGCATGTCCACAGGGCTAATATACTTAGTCTTCCATTTCTCAAAGTCCTTCTTATACTCCCTCTCACTCTGCATTTTGGCTACATTCATAGAATGTACAAGTTTCGGGTCATCTTGTACACTGCGAGCTCCAATATGGTGGCCAAGCTGCTTGCGATAGCCTTCTTTGTATTTGTACTGAAATAGATATACATGTGTAAACCATCTACCCATAAGAATGTTCATCAGATAGCTGCATTGGAAAAATCCCACATTCTGAGAGGATTGTGACAGTGTTCCCCCCATCTATATAGCATCCTTTGTTCCTTTTCCTATCTTTTACACCTATGCTCGCCCCTTCATCTTCCTATTTCATCATACATATTTTCTAATAATCTTTAAAGATTTCGTTCCTTTGGCAAGGTAAGCTTTCTTTCTTCTTCAATCCTTTAGGGAGTTCCAATGTCTTGGGTAATGCTTAAGCACCTCCCACCATCTTTCCAGTTTAAAAAGTACTTTGCTATGTGGCAATCAAGCGGGGGCTTTCCTGGACCACAAGCCCACAGTCCCTTGGAGATGCAGAGCTTGTTCACAGTTCTTTGAATCTCAGCTCTAAATTAATCCCAATATATTTCTTCCCTGGATTTCATCTCTTTTTAAAAAAAAGATCTATTTTGCAGCTGCCTTCAAGTACTTTTCCTTTCTTTTCCAATAATTTTTAAAGCAACATAGTAAAACTAAGCAAACGAACGAAAAAAATCCAAGTTAAATCTGGCTAAGTCCATTTCACCACACTGTGAAAATGTCCAGTGGGTTGATAACAGTTCCAAAATGGGGCGAAAAGCCCAAGTTTCTGCTTGAATTATTCGTTCCTTCCCATAAATGTTTACAGCGAGTGATCTTATCAATTAATATTCCACACAGTAAACATTTCCTGCTAATAATATCTGAACTGCAGTTAATACGTAATTAACTTCAACTTTGAGTATTCTTTTAACTTGCCCTTTCACTAACCGTGAAATAATTGTTTGAGGGTTTCATTGTAGCTTGTATCATATTAAAACCCTGTGAAACATTACTGTCTTCCTGTATCGTGCCTAAGACTCTCCTCATGCCACTCTGCTTTCTATTTACTACACTCCTCAGGCACCTTTTTCAATACTCTGTTCTTAATGCTACTAAAGAACCCTGTTATTTTGTCCCCATAATTCACAGAATAAATTAGTCCCTTAACAAATGAAACCAAAATCATGGAAGGAAATGTAGCTTCTCTCTAATACTGCCTTTCATGGATGTCTAAAACATCTACCGCAGTCACACATACTGTAGAATTGAGTCCACAGTTTCAATTCTTTTTTTCTTTTTTTTTTAGAGCAAGAAATGCTTTCCCCTTAAAAAAAAATGCTGTACATAGAACATATTGGGTACACACATCACTGGCAATATTTCTGGAAGCCTTGGCAGCTTGAATTGGAATAGCATCCACACGTAAGTCATAGCCATCCTTCTTTGCCTCCTCCATAGCAAGTCTGTACAATTTCTGTAAGGAAGAAGAACATGTTTACTTCATTGTTATCCATGTCTGCTTCATTCATGTCCACACACATATATAATTTTACATAACTGACTGAGGTGCAACAACTTGACTGTGCTGCACTTAACCCTCCTGGGCATCTCTAGCCTACTGAACCTCAACAAATCCTAGCCATCTGGCGATATGGTGACTATGGGGCCCACATCCCTTGCAAGAACCACAGACGTTGGCTGAAATATTTGCACAGTGGCACTCACATGACTATAGTTTAGCTTGTTGAATTTTGACAGCATGATTTCAGGTGTATCAGGCATCACGTGGATTGTAACCTTGTCTTTATCCCAAGCTTCCGTATACAAACGCTGTGGAAGAACATAAGCACAAGAGACAGTGGTTATAAGGACAATCGTTCAGTAATCTTAGGGTTTTTTTGTTTTGTTCTTTTAAGTGAGAGCCTCCTATGAAAATTGCATTCAAATAGCCTGCTGAGGCAGAACTCTGCTACCTCGAACTGTGGTGCTGTAGGTAGAGTGTTGGACTAAGACTGGGTAGAGTTCGAATCTTCAATCAGCCATGCAGCCCACTAGGTGATCTTGGGCCACTAATGATCTCTCAGCTTAAATCTACCTCACAGGTTCCAGCTTAAATCTACCTCACAGGTTCCATATGAGAATAAATATATCATTTGTTCATATTTAAGTCTACCTCATGCAAAAGGCGCAAGGTTCTTCCCATTCATGAACTTTGCAATAAAATAGCTGACGAAAATGTCTAAGATACATAAAGCGAAATGTTTTGCATGCAGAGAAATATATAGGGGTCATAACCATATTACCTTTTGACTACGCACCTATATGCCAATACAGCTTTAAAAGAAGCATTAACTGTATGTTGTATTCCAAATATGTAATATAAACCCTTACCAAAGCTAGGAACTTTTAAATCCCCTTAAGTTAAATGGCAAAAGTTAAACAAGATGCAAAAAGCTCCCCAACGGAAATCAGTGAAAATGGAAAAACTTTGGATCGCTTGTGCCCTGTAGTAAGACCCTGCAACATTTGTACTACAATACTAGTTTCTCAACTGCCCGGCTCAGATTCACCTTGTTCATTGTTTCTGCATTATGCTTGGCCAACTCCATTTCAAGAGAATCTGTGACACTGGTGAATTTAAATTTGTCTGGTGGCTGACGATACTGCTTTTCACTTAGGATCTCTCCAGCCTTCTTGGCTTTTTCCACATCCAGTGAACCAATAGGGACCCAGCCAATGCCTTTCATCCACTCAAGGTCTGCTTTGTAGTAATTCTGTGAATAAGAAATTCAAAGGATCATTGATAAAACCAAAAGCTGTAGAGGACCCTTGCTTGGGTGTGTGGGGTTGTCTGATTAGGATGCCAGAAAGAGAGAGAGAAAATGTGTGTGCGCGCATGCACACACACACCACAATGAGGTGCTGGTACTCATGTTCGGATAAAAGTGCCACAAGTGTCAGGGTAACATGGCTGCTATCGGCATGGGGAGGATGTTAAGATATCAGTCTCACATCGCTGATGTAATATGATATCCATGTTGACATTCCTGTACTGTTGTGTACTGTTATGCCTGAGAACGGAAGTGAGCATCTGTAACTTCCGCTCTTTGTTCTCTCTCTCTGCTCTCGCGACAGAGGAGATGTGTGTGAGGCACTCAGCTCACACTAGCTATGCTTTGTTGTTTTAATTCACTGTAAATAATAAAAGGGACCCAGGTGGCGCTGTGGGTTAAACCACAGAACCTAGGGCTTGCTGATCAGAAGGTCGGCGGTTCGAATACCTGCGACGGGGTGAGCTCCCGTTGCTCGGTCCCAGCTCCTGCCCACCTAGCAGTTCGAAAGCACATCAAAAGTGCAAGTAGATAAATAGGAACCGCTCCGGCGGGAAGGTAAATGGCATTTCTGTGCGCTGCTCTGGTTCGCCAGAAGCGGCTTTGTCATGCTGGCCACATGACCTGGAAGCTGTACGCCGGCTCCCTCGGCCAATAAAGCGAGATGAGCGCCGCAACCCCAGAGTCGGACATGACTGGACCTAATGGTCAGGGGTCCCTTTACCTTTACCTTTAAATAATAAAAGAAATTCGGAGTGCTACATATCTGACAGTCTGCTTCCTGCTGATACTCTGCTGCAGCCCCGGGAGGGGTTTTTCTACCTTCCCCTCACAGGGGGGCTGCCGATAGGAAGGTGTCAGTCCTCTGTACCAGTGACTGTCACCATGTTTGCTTTTTGTTACTTCACATTGTGCAATTGCAACACTTGAAAGTTGTCTGGAATTAGTTGGGTTAGGAGAAAAGAGCCAAGATTGATGGAGCAGGCTGGTGGAGGGGAAGGATTCAGTTCCACTCACCCTTGTATCTCACCATTTGACCCCCACTTGATTTTATACCTTATATTACATTTAGTTGTACCCAAACGTAAATAGTACTCACATCACTCTGGAGATCATAGGCCTTTCTAGCTTGGATGACATCATTCTGATCTGGAAGGCAGGTCCACTGGTGCAGATAATGACGGTAATCAATATCACTGACCAACTTCTGGCAATTCTTAGCGTGCAACACTTCCAGCATGTCCACGGGGCTAATATACTTAGTCTTCCATTTCTCAAAGTCCTTCTTATACTCCCTCTCACTCTGCATTTTGGCTACTTTCATAGAATGTACAAGTTTCGGGTCATCTTGCACACTGCGTGCTCCAATATGGTGGCCAAGCTGTTTGCGATAGCCTTCTTTGTATTTGTACTGAAATAGATATACATGTGTAAATTGTCCACCCATAAGATTATTCATCAGATAGCTGCATTGGAAAATCCCACATTCTGAGAGGATTGTGACAGTATTTTCCCCATCTAGATAGCATCTTTCTTCCTTATCTTTTTGCTGCTTCATTTTCCTATTTCCTCATACAGATTCTCTAATAATCTTTAAAGATTTGTTTCCTTTAGGAATGTATTTTTTATTATTAATCATGAATCTATTAAAAATGGACCAGTCATTCTGTTTTGTGTTGTTTTCAGAAGGGGCAGCTTTAAAGCAAAACAACAGAAAAAAGAGAGAAATGCGAGCATTAGCCAAATCTAACTGTAAGCTTGAATGACAAGCCTGGGTTGCATGACAGGCCAAAGTTCCATGCAATTCCCTCCTCTAGCTGACAATAGGTGATTGCCGCATACTAGGAATCAAGTGTAATTATTTTATTTTAAGGATTCAGGCATGCTTTGGATTCCACCATCACCAGTTTGGGCACTTGTGAAAACTTAACATATTCAATGAATATTCCTATTAATGATGATTGACAATATCAACAACACAGGGGGAGCTACTTAGTTCATCTAAATCTATCCAAAGCACCACAAGATTAGCTGTATCAGTTGTGATAAATGAGGGATTCACATATCACAGCCCTTTCAACAATTCAAACCAGAAAACAAAAACCCACCTATTCAGTAAGTGAGCCATAGAAAAATGTTGGGATTTTTTTTTTAAGTAATAAGGGAAGTAGGTTGGGAAGATGCAATTCCTATTACATGACAGCATCTGACAACTCATGAACAGAACTACTTACCTCGCTTGCGATGTCTCTTGAAGCTTTAGCAGCCTTGATTGGAATTGCATCTACCCGAAGATCATAACCCTTTCTCCTGGCCTCTTCCAATGCAAGTTTGTATAATTTCTAAAAGTATGGCAAATATTGGTTTAATGTTTAAAAATAGACCACTTGTTTTTATTCTAAATTGGTTTTCTACCAAAGATTTTAAAGAAATTTACTTACCTCACTATAGTTGATCTTGTTCTGCTGCGACAGTATAATTTCAGGAGTATCTGGCATAATATGAATGGTGGTTTTATCCTTGTTCCATGCATCAATATACTTGCGCTAAAAAATAGTAAAAAATAGTAAATAGTTTTTTTAAAAAGTAAATAAATTATTTGATAAAGGCAGCAGCTGCCAAAAATGGTAGTTCATTCATTTGTTTGTATCTAAAATCTCTTAGAAGCCCTTCACAATCATAAAACTGACAAAACTGTTGAAGTTTCCAAATTGCCTCTAAGGGCAGCCCCACATAGAGAACATTGCAGTAAACCAATCTAGAAGTTACCAGAGCATGGAGTACTGTGGCCAAGTATTCTCTGTAGTTGGGCCGTAGTTGGCATACCAGATGTAGATGTAAATGAACTCCTAGGCACTGAGGCTACTTGGGCCTCCACTGACAGAGATGGGTCCAGAACATCCCAATGCTTGCACCTGCTCCTTCCAGAGGAACTTTGGATACATAACACCCCCATCTTTTCCTGGTTCCACTTCAATTTATTGACCAGCATCTAGTCCAGGCATAGGCAAACTCGGCCCTCCAGATGTTTTGGAACTACAACTCCCATCATCCCTAGCTAGCAAGACCAGTGGTCAGGGATGATGGGAATTGTAGTCTCAAAACATCTGGAGGGCCGAGTTTGCCTATGCCTGATCTAGTCCATTACCACCTCCAAGCACCAGGCTAGCACTTCAATATCCTCTTGTGCTTCAGATGGAACAGAGAGCAATAGCTTAGTGCCATCCACATACTAGTGGTATTTCACTCCAAATCTCCTGTCAAGAGGGGTCCCAACTGTTTGCAGATATATATTAAATAACAAGACGGGGAAAATGCTCATGGTGCCAAACAAAGCCCACCATATCCACTTTCTGGAAATGGCTCTGATTCAACCCAGTATGAAAACCATCAGCTTTGTTACAAAATGGTTGCTGCCAGGGTATGAAAATAAAAATAAATCGAATGTGCCTCCTTTGCACAAAAAGTTAAACTCTTAATTAGTTAATTAGAGTCAGATAACAAACATGGAGAAAAGTAGTTATATTGATAAAATCACTGGGCAAATTCTCAAGACTGATCAGAGCCTGCATATTTCCAACCATAGCATTGCTAAACCAGCCAGATTTCTTGATATATTTCCTCATCTGGGTTTTAAGGAAAGGGGCATGAATGAAACTCACATGGTCCATAATTTCAGAATTATGCTTTGCCAAAGCCATAGGCATAGAGTCAATGGGACTTGTGAATTTCAATTTGTCAGGATGCTGTCTGTAGAGGTAGTCACTCAAGATCTGGGAGGCTCTCTTATTCTTCTCAGCTTCCAAGGAACCACTTGGAGTCCAGCCGATGCCCTTTAGCCATTCAAGATCTGCTTTATACATGTTCTGTTTGAAAAGAAACAAGCAGGGAGGACAACAGTTTCATGAAAACCTTCCGTCACAATTGAGGATTTTTGCCTTCATAATTTATAATCCACACAAACTAAAGAGACTATTGTTACACTGTCAACTTGTGTCAGTGCAGATTAAACAAACAATAACTTTTTCAACTTTTTTTTTACTCTTTTAATATATAACATGCATGCTATCTAAACAGAATGCAGCTCTTAGGCTGATGAGTGGGGCAGCCCAATCGAACCATCTGCCATCAATCCTGAAGGCACTTCACTGGCTGCCAGTGAGCTGCTGGGCCCAATTCAAGGTGTTTGTAATAATATACAAAGCCCAAATGGTTTGAGACCCAAGTACCTAAAGGAGCGCTTCCCTCATTTCAACAATCTCGGGTCCTATAACTGGCAGGGGATTCCCTGCTGGTGCTGCCTTCAGTGGGTGCTCAACTGTTGGTGCTGCCCAATCTCAGGGCTTCCTTGGTAGTGGTTCCCCCTTTGTGGAGCAAACCTCAGCAGAAAGCCAAATGTACATCCCACAGAAAGGTGTTCTGGACCTCTGGAGCAGTAATCAATCTTTGTTTCCAGATCCCGTCGCAATTATAATTGCCTGCTGTTTAGAGGAAGGCTTTCTTCACACAGAAAATGGCGGTTCAAATCCACTGGCCCTGGGATAATCTAATGTTTAAAACGCTTTTTCTTATAAAGATACTTACATCGCTCTGAAGTTCGTATGTTTTCCTGGCATGCACCACATCATTCTGATCTGGCAGGCACGTCCATTGGTGCAAATAATGACGGTAATCGACATCACTGACCAGTTTCTGGCAATTCTTAGCGTGCAAGACCTCCAGCATATCCACAGGGCTGGTATATTTGGTCTTCCATTTCTCAAAGTCTTTCTTATACTCCCTCTCACTCTGCATTTTGCCTACTTTCATAGAATGCACAAGTTTTGGGTCGTCTTGCACACTGCGAGCTCCAATATGGTGGCCAACTTGCTTGCGGTAGCCTTCTTTGTATTTGTACTGGGGGGGAAGAAACATAGGTGCATACTATAAATCATCTACCCAGAAGACTGCTTGTTGTCAGGCAATTTCTTTGTTTCTGTACTTATACCGAATATGATTCATGAATGTATTAAAAAACAGACCTGTCAGTCTGTTTTTTATTTTTTCAGAAAAGGGGCAGCTTTAAAGAAAAACAACAGGAGGGGGGGGATATGAGCATGAACCAAACGTAGATGTAGGCTTCCTGGTATATCTGGGTTGGAAGACAGGTAAAGTTTCATATACCCGCTAGCTTACCACATGTGGGTGCCACATACTGGGAACTTAGTGAAACTATTTTATTGGAAGGACTGAGGCACATTTTGGATTCTGCCATCAACATCTGTGGGCACCTGCGAAAACCTAATGTATTCAATGATTATTCCTATTTATGATAACTGACAATATCGGTAACATAGGGGGACTATTCTATTTGGGACTATTTACTATTAAGGGAGAGGGACGCGGGTGGCGCTGTGGTCTAAACCACAGAGCCTAGGGCTTGCCGATCAGAAGGGAGGCGGTTCGAATCCCCGCGATGGAAAGCACGTCAAAGTGCAAGTAGATAAATAGGTACCGCTCCGGCGGGAAGGTTAACGGCGTTTCCGTGCGCTGCTCTGGTTCGCCAGAAGCAGCTTAGTCATGCTGGCCACATGACCTGGAAGCTGTACACCGGCTCCCTTGGCCACCGCAACCCCAGAATCGCCCGCGACTGGACCTAACGGTCAGGGGTCCCTTTACCTTTACCTTTACTATTAAGGGAATGTGGTTGGTAAGATGCAATTCCTATTACATAACAGCACCTGACAACTCATGAACAGAACTACTTACCTCGCTTGCGATGTCTCTTGAAGCTTTAGCGGCCTTGATTGGAATTGCATCTACCCGAAGATCATAACCCTTTCTCCTGGCCTCTTCCAATGCAAGTTTGTATAATTTCTAAAAGAATGGCAAAGATTGATGGTGTGTTTAAAAACAGGGCACTTGTATTTCTTCTAAATTGGTTCTCTACCAAAGATTTTTTAAAAAAACTTTTACTTACATCGCTATAGTTGATCTTGTTCTGCTGCGACAGTATAATTTCAGGAGTATCTGGCATAATATGAATGGTGGTTTTATCCTTGTTCCATGAATCAATATACTTGCGCTGAAAACAACAACCAGTAAATAAATGGCAATTTGTTTGCTTCTAACATTTATCAGAAGTCCTTTAACATAACATTGTAGTCATAAAACAGATTAACAGTTGAAGTTTCCAATTTGCCTTCATGCCCACACAGAGCACATCACAATAATCCAGATTGGAAGTTACCAGAGCATGGAGTATTGCGGTCAGGTCTTCCACCATCTCCAAGCATCAGTCAATCTCCTCTGATGCTTCAGATGGAACAGAAAGAGATGGCTGGGTGCATTCCACATATTAGTGGTATTTCACTTCAGATCTCATGGTGACAGGTCTGAAGATTTCTGATAGATATTAAATAACATGGGGGGGAATGGTCATGTTGTCAAACAATGCCCTCCCCATAACTACTTTCTGGAAATGGCCTGATCCAACATGTATGAAAACCATCACTTTGCTACAAAATGGTTGCTGCCAGGGTATGAAAATAAGAATGAATGGAATGTGCCTCCTTTGCACAAAAAGCGAAACTCTTAATTAGTTAATTAGGGTCAGATAACAATCACGGAGAAAAATAGTTATAATGCTAAAATCACTAGGTGATCAGAGCCTGCATATTCCCAGTCATAGCATTGCTAAACCAGCCAGAATATACGATTTCTTGATATATTTGCTCATCTGGGTTTTAAGGAAAGGGGCATGAATGAAACTCACATGGTCCATGATTTCAGAATTATGCTTTGCCAAAGCCATAGGCATAGAGTCAATGGGACTTGTGAATTTCAATTTGTCAGGATGCTGTCTGTAGAGGTAGTCACTCAAGATCTGGGAGGCTCTCTTATTCTTCTCAGCTTCCAAGGAACCACTTGGAGTCCAGCCGATGCCCTTTAGCCATTCAAGATCTGCTTTATACATATTCTGCATGAAAAGAAACAAGCAGTGAGGACAATAGTTTCATGAAAACCTTCCATTACCATTGAGGATTTTTGTCTTCATCCTATATAATAAAGAGCCTGTGTCCCTCCGTACCACTTTCCGTCCGTCAGAGGAAATCGGAAGTGCGCCTGCGCAGAGGACACAGACCAATAGGAGCGCGGGCAGAGGCGCGAAGCGCCTCTGCCCGCAGCCTCCTTCTGTCGGCTACACCAATAGGCGTGCCTCTACCTCCCCTCCCCCCCCGCAGGTTAACCAGAAGCCGCAATGGCCGCTGCTCCCCGCGCGCTGCTGCTTCGCCGCCGCCAGTCCGCTCTTCCTGCCTCCTCCTGCTCCGGGGCCAGAAGCCGCAATGGCGGCCGCTCCCCGCGCGCTGCTGCTTCGCCGCCGCCTCCCGCCGCCTCCTCCACGGAGAGCGGATCGAGCGAGAGCGGAGCGTCCCCTGTCGGCCTTCCTCCCCGAGGGAAGCGGCCGAGGGCGGGAAGCTGAGGGGAGATAGGAGGCTACTTTTGCAAAAGGCGGAGGCCGGCGCCGACGGAGCACCCCGCGCTCCCTCCCTCCGCGTTGCTGTTTTGGAGGCTCCCGCCCCCACTGCCGCGCACACACACACACACACACACACACACACCACAACCAAGACCCCCCCCCGCGCGCTTCCCCCCTCTCCCTCCCTTCACAGCCGGGGCCGAGGGAAGCCGCTTTCGAGGAGGAGGACTGAGCTGGGCTTGGAGGCTGGGGAGGGGAAGGGTTAATGGGGAGAGAGAGAGAGCGCGCACGGGCTGCCGTGTCTCCGTCACTTGCACACTTACACACACACACACACACACAAACCACAACCAAGACCCCCCCCCGCGCGCGCTTCCCCCCTCTCCCTACCTTTGCAGCCGGGACGAGGGAAGCCGCTTGCGAGGAGGACGGAGCTGGGCTTCGAGGCTGGGGAGGGGAAGGGTTAATGGGGAGAGAGAGGAGGCTGGGGAGGGGAAAGGGTTAATGGGAGGGAGAGGAGGCTGGGGAGGGAAGGGTTAATGTGTTTGGGGAGGGAGATGCAGCGCTTTTTGCATATGTTCATATGTTCTACATATGTTCCACATATGTTCTGGCGGCCGGGGGGGGGAGCTCTGTGAGGAAGGTGCAACAGGAGGGGAAGGGGGCATGGAAGTGAGGCAAGAAAGGCAGGAGGAGAAGGGGAGGGGCCGGCGCAAGCAGAAATGGGGCTGCGGGGCAGGAGGGGCTGGAGAGTGAAAAACGAAAGCGGCATGGGACAGGAGGGGCTGGTGAGTGTGCAGGATATGGGGCTGGAGTACATGGGATGTTGAGGGGCAGGAGGGGTGGGGTGGGATAGGGGTATGGGGTAGGAGCGCGTGGTGAGTGAGAGTATGGGGCAGGAGTGGCTGGTTAGTCTGGGAGGATATAGGGCTGGAGGGGTGGGATTGGGGTATGGGGCAGGAGGGGCTGCTGAGTGAGAAAGTAAACTACAGGAGGCACTGGTGAGCGTGTGAGGATATGGGGCAGGAGGGCAGGAGGGGTGGGGGCGTTATGAGGCAGCGGGCTGGTGAGTGTGGGAGTATGGGGCAGGATGAGTGGGGTGTTGGGGGTATGGGGCAGGAGGGGGTCGGATGTCGGGAGTATGGGGCAGGAGGGGCTGGTGAATGTAGTGGCATATGGGGCAGGAGGGGTTGGTGAGTGTAGCAGGGGTATAGGGCTAGAGGAGTGAGGGGCTATTGAGCGAGAGAAAGGAAAATGGAAGTATGGGGCAGGAGAGAGTGTGGGGTGTGAATTAGGAGGGGATGAGATGAAAGGTGGCAGGGTGTGAGAGAGAAGTGGGTGTAGAGAAAGAGAGGCCAACTATGTGTGGAAATGTGGGAAGCTCTCGGCGGGAGCCCGCGCTCCCTCGGCGGGTCGCTCAGTCACCGCGGGAGCAGAGTGCTCCCGCGGTGACTGAGCGATCCGCCGAGGGAGCGCCGGCTCCTGAGGCTGCCCGTCCGTACTGACAGGCAACTCCAGGAGCCGACACTCCCTTGGCGGGAGCCCGCGCTCCCTCAGCGGATCGCTCAGTCACCGCGAGAGCAGCAGCTGTGACTACTCCCACGGTGACTGACCTATCCGCCCAGGGAGCGCCGGCATTATCTTCTAGCCCCCGCCCGTTTTTCAACGGGCTTAATTTACTAGTGATTTATAATACACATCAACTAAAGAGACTATTCCTATACTGTCAACTTGTGTTAGCACAGATTGAACAAACAATAACTTTTTTCAGCTTCTTATTTCTCTTGCTAGGTTTTAATATGTAACATGCATGCTATCGAAATAGAATGCAGCTATTAGGTTGATGAGCAGGGCAGTCCAATAGAACCATCTACTACCAATCCTGAAGGGGATGAGTTAGGACCACTTTCTTGCTCACCATAAGGTGGGACCTAGGCTTTGGGCTATGACTTGGCATACCCCTTGGAACAGGCAGGTCTAAGCTCCCTCAAGGTTGAAGTTAGCTTCCCACTCTTCTGACTTATGAATAATATGTTCCCTCATTTGACCCATCACTCCGGTCTCACCTTTTTGTTCTAAGATCCAGGCACAATTATCACTATTTGCTGTTTAGAGACAGGCTTTTTCCCCATAAGGAATTGTGGATAAAATCCACCAGCCCTGGGATAGTACCATGCTTAAAAGCCTTTAAGAAAAAATAAGATACTTACATCACTCTGAAGTTCGTATGTTTTCCTGGCATGCACCACATCATTTTGATCTGGCAGGCACGTCCACTGGTGCAGATAATGACGGTAATCAACATCGCTGACCAGTTTCTGGCAATTCTTTGCCAGTAAGACTCCAAGCATATCCACAGGGCTGGAATACCTGGTCTTCGATTTTTCAAAGTCTTTCTTGTATTCTCTTTCACTCTGCATCTTGGCTACATTCATAGAATGCACAAGTTTCGGGTCATCCTGTATGCTGCGTGCTCCAACATGGTGGCCAAGCTGCTTGCGATATCCATCTTTGTACTTGTACTGTGGGAAAGAGAAATTTTTTTTCACTAGCCTCTCATTCTAATTACATTAAGAGATGCTCGACTATTTATAAAGGCCTTATCAAATGATCATCCTTCCAAAACTTGATTTCTCAGGACATCCTAACTTATATAATCAGGCATTTCAGCTCAAATGGTTGGGCATGACCAACAGTCAATTAAGAGTTTATGGAATCAAAGCAATATTGTGTGATTGTAATATTGTAAAACATTAAGCAGAATTTAGAAGAAGAGTTTGGATTTGATATCCCGCTTTTATCACTACCTGAAGGAGTCTCAAAGCCGCTAACATTCCTTCCTCCCTCACAACAAACACTCTGTGAGGTGAGTGGGGCTGAGAGACTTCAAAGAAGTGTGACTAGCCCAAGGTCACCCAGCAGCTGCATGTGGAGCGGAGACGCGAATCTGGTTCACCAGATTATGAGTCCACCGCTCTTAACCACTACACCACACTGGCTCTCCTTTAACCATCCTTCTGTGTTAAGGTTTGCCTGTCTGAACCAAAATGGCAATTCTACCTCGGAAGATCCTGAGTACATCTGCAGGAATCAAAGTGGGCTATTCCAGGGGTGTGTCGGGGACAGGCTTGGATGTGCAGGAACCTAAGCCGTCATTGTTATCCTGATACACACAAAAATGGGCCTCTAAGCTATGCCAGCCCTGGAGCTGGTAAAGTTAATAGCTTTCCATTATCTGCAACTGGGGGTGGGAAGGTAAAAAACAAACAAAAGGATGAAAATGCTGCCAACCCATCCCACTGAGCCAATAGGGCTATGGATGTGGCAGATCTCCTCCCAGGTATATAAGATTACCCCACCAATAAGCAAATTATTTATTAAACCATTAATACAAATAACTTAACACGGAGTTCCTTCTACCAATCTGCCAGCACAGCAGCACTTCTGCCTCTTCCTATTTCTCCTTCAGACTGCCTCAGAGCTGGAGGGAGCTTTGAATTGCTCCCTAATAGGACTTATTTTTTTATTCACAAAGGGAACTTATCATATATATATATATCTGTGAACGTTGATTCAAGATAGCATTCCAATTTACAAAAGAGAAGCTGAAGCCAGGCTTTGATTTACATTCATTTTATATGTGTTCAAAACCTGACACTTTTCAAATCACAATTCATTCATTTCAGCTATTTTAATGGTTATACGAAGCACTGCATTTATTTTTGGGGAAACTTCAAAACAATTCCCCCCCCCTTAAGGTTTAGTTGATAAATATAATAAAAAGAAAATCAGTGAGTGCACATATGCGTAACTAAATGTATATACATATTCACACACATCCCTTAGATAGTTCACAACGTTAACAATGTGCTGAATCAAAGATTTAATAAGCAGCATTGCCATTTTGCTGTTAACCAATGGAATGAAATACTTACTTCACTGGCAATATCTCTAGATGCTTTTGCAGTCTTGATTGGTATGGCATCGAATGGAAGGTCATAGCCTTTCCTTATCAATTCTTCAAATCCTAACTTGTAGAGTTTCTAATGAGAGAACCATCAGAAAGTTAATCACTGTGGAAGCCCAACAAGAAAACAGACAGTTCAAACATCCTCTTGTGCTATCCAGCATCAAACTTACATCACTCGTGTTAATTAAGTTGGCTCTGGACAGGATAATTTCAGGAGTGTCAGGCATGATGTGGATCTGAGTCTTGTCCTTATCCCATGCTTCTCTATAAAGTTTCTAGAAAGAATGGAAAGAGTGAATAATAATAATAATAATAATAATAATAATAATAATAATAATAATGTGCCAGTAAGAATAAATATCAACATCAGCACAGTACAAAAGTACATCAAGCCAATGTGAAATGTTGGGCAGGCCATTGCCCAAGTGGAAGGCGTTCCGTGGCATGTTGTGCAAAACCTTGCGAAAGACACTGTGCAGGACCTTATGCTAGCAGGAGCAGCACAAGGTATTGTGCTACCATGCACCTTGAGACATTGCTGAATACCTGGTGCACATAGGAGCCAATTCCTAGGGCTGAGGTCCCTTCATCCGCAGTCGTCATCCCCCAATAAAATATTTGAGGGGGCTAGGGCCCCTAAAGATGATGGGCATTGCCATTCAAATGGTGTGTGTGTGTGTGTGTGTGTGTGTGTGTGTGTGTGTGTGTGTGCATTGCATCATGTGATTATCAGGGGCTGGGCTTACCTCCCCCCGCCCCTGACAATATTTTATCCAAGTTGGCACCCCTGCTGGTGCAAGAGACTGTAAAATGCCTTGTTGCTCAGAGTTGCTCAGTACCTGAGCAGGAGAGGAGAGTTGCTCAGTACCAAACAAATGTAATTATATCCTTCTTCACAGGATATGCTTACAGAAAAAAAACCCATCATTTTCCTAAATAAATTCCTAGGTCCAGAAACTGAATTTCCCTTTTTATACCAAATTCATCAAACTGAATATAAAAATAAAAATGCACTTATCAAAATTGCTACAGGATCCTATGCATGTTCACCTGAAGCAAACTCCAAGCAAAAGAGGAATGTACTCTTGAACTAATTAAAGCTGCAGTCCTGAACATGCTCGAGCCCTGTTAAATACAGTGGGGACTTACGTCTGAGTAAACATGCATTGGATGTGCTGTAAAGCAGTTAACTATGCTATAGGACATGACTCACTCCTCCCCACTACCATTCACAGCCATTATTCCCGCTGCTGACACCTGCTCCTCGAGAGCAGCACATACTTGTGCTGAGAACACTTACATCGCTCCTATGCTTGGCATTTTCCTTTGCCAAAACTACCTCCATTGAATCAGGGATGCTTGTGAATTTAACGGTGTCTGGAGGCTGGCGATATTTCTTTTCACTCAGAATCTCAGAAGCCTTCTTGTTCTTTTCCGATTCTAGAGATCCATATGAGTTCCATCCAATGCCTTTCAGCCACTCAAGATCTGTTTTGTATGCATTCTAGCAAGGAAGAAAACATATATGAGATCCATTTGGTATTGCAAATACCACTGAAGAGGATTTTAACTTTTGGTCCTATTCCTATATCATATGTTGATTATGGGTCCTTGCCTTAGGTACGTCTATCATTTGGCTTAATTGTTATTTAAATAAAGCATACAAAGTTTTGCAAAGTTTGAAGAGCAAGTAAGTTTGGCCAAGAATATGGCCAAAAATGTACATACCGAGAAGTCTAGCGCAGGAGGAGAGAGAAGGGAAACATTGTTTTTAAGGCACCTTAAAACTCAGAAAAGAAGTTTGACAAAAATGAATTAAGAGATTAAACAAACTGGGTATCAGGAAAGATTGGGAACATACTCCAGAAATAGCAAAAACGAGGATGAACAAGAGCAACAAGAAGTCAGTGAGAATGAAGGATGTAAGCAGGGACCTACCAGCATTAGGGTAGGTAAGAGGCTGAAGGAGACTTGAAATCTGCCTTCACAAACAAATATCACTTCTGATCCCCCAAAGCAAGATATGGTTTATAAATACGACTTACATCGCTTTGTAATTCATATACTTTCTTAGCATGGATGACATCATTTTGGTCCGGGAGACATGTCCACTGGTGCAGAAAATGACGGTAATCGATATCGCTGACCAGTTTCTGACAATTCTTAGCATGCAAGACCTCCAGCATATCCACAGGGCTGATATACTTGGTCTTCCATTTCTCAAAGTCTTTCTTGTATTCCCTCTCGCTCTGTATCTTGGCTACATTCATAGAATGCACAAGTTTGGGGTCGTCCTGTATGCTGCGTGCTCCAATGTGATGCCCCTGTTGCTTGCGGTAACCTTCTTTGTACTTGTACTGAAATCACAAACGAAGTTTGTTGCAAAGACAGGAATGACAAAATCCGAAATCGTTAGCAGATCTACCCCAATGGAGGCGCCATGTCAGAACTGTTTGCAAATGTGGCCTTTTGTGGTTGCTGCTGGTTCAAAAGCAAAGCGGGTTGCTCATTCACTTGGGAGCAAGCCCCCTTGAACTCAGTGGGTCCTACTTGTCAGTAGACATTGCCATAAGGCTGCTCTGGAAACAGGCCCCAAAAAAATCAGCACAATGGCAGCACTACATTCCCAGCCTGGCATGTTTTGGTGAAAACTAGATTCCACCACCAATAGCCTGCCTTGATTAAAAAATGCTTGATAACTACATGAGGTGCAGTGATAAGACTTTTTCTTCATAGGGGACATTGGAGAAATCATATAGTAGGACATGTATTGTTCTACAAGGGAACTATAGGTGCTTTGGCTGGTCTGTGCTGGTATACACACCACGGCACCTCAGAGGTGAGGGAGAAAGTACTCCGCATGCACTCAGTTGGCAAGGTACCTGGAAGAGTGAGGCGAGGGTGAAGTTCTATGGAATGCAACAAGCTCTGGCCCTGAAAACCATTTACATGACTGAGTCCTAGGGAACGTGACTGAATGCCTCAAAGGTGTACTACAATACTACTTACATCACTAGCGATGTCCCTTGATGCTTTTGCAGATTTCACAGAGATTGCTTCAGCGGTGAGGTCATAACCTTTCTTCAACAATTCTTCCCATCCATGTTTGTACAGTTTCTAATATGGAAAGCAAGAAGAGCAAAGAAAAAAAGTTCAATACATAATAGGCATTTCTTCCACTGGAGATATATATAAGAATATATTTTTGGAATATTTGAGTATGGAACAGTTAAGAAATTGCACAAGGAACACCAAATAGCTCTTAGCTTCCCTCAAAACTCCTGCGCTATTATAGCTAGGGCAGAGTTAAATTTCATGAGCAAACATTTTTGTTGCCAAAAAAAGGGGTGTGTGTGAATGATTGAGCCCCTTGAAATACTCTCCAAAATATGCTCCTAAGCCTTTTTTACAGTAGCTCACTCCCAATCTTTATTGCCTCAGTTGGCAGATGCTTAGGCATTCCCGCCCCCCCCCCCAATCCCTCAACACCGGAAAAAGGAGTCTTGCTGGCTATATGATCCTGCCAAGCAGGGATCATGAAGCTAGGGAGATGTCACAACGCCAAAAATGGGTAAACATTGCTGCCCTAATTTTTGCAGCCCTGGCTTTTTCTTTTTCAAAAGGCTATTGCTGAAACAGGAGGTGCTTTTCACAGGGAGAAGAGGCATTTTTTTAAAAAAAAGGCATCTCACCGCCTGTATTGCCCAAGGAGAAATCCTAAAATTTGCTTCAGATTCCATTTGAGGTGAAATCTGGTGACGATCTAGATATGTTCAGAGACCCCTGAGAAATTCTGTTAGTGTTTTCCCAACTCTTGACTTTCCCTGTTGTTCAAAGGGTGGCGGGAAGGTTCTGAAATTTCCTTAAAATGCTGCTTTAGATCAAATGTGATGACAATACAGAGAGGTGTAGAAAGCCCTGAGAAATTTCACTAGTGTGATCACAAATCTAGGCTTGCCTCAAAACTCCTCTTGCTTGGTCTGACACGAAGCACTTGATTCAAATTTCACTTCAGGTGAATGTCAAATACAATTGGAAATGACCTTCTAACAACTAAAGAAAACAAAGGCATTCCTACAAAATATATCTGAGTCAGAGAATTTGCATACAAATAGTATATTACCCAACACAACACATTGTTACATATTTCTATACCTGGCTGTAATTGTACTTGTTTGCTTTGGCCTGCATTATGTCGGGTGTATCTGGCATCACGTGAATCTTCGTCTTATCCTTCTCCCATGCATCTATATATGAATGCTATTAGGGAAAATAAAACAAGATAAATCAATGCAATTGTGCATTTATACACGCAGTAATGTTGCCATATTAATCTTAAAGTTGTTTATTTATTTATTTTTACACTTTTATATATAGGAGTCATTTGGTATGGTGTCACACCTCACAGAAGCCATATAGCTCTATGCCATACACTCAGCAGTGGCCATTTTGTATTATGCAAAACACCAGGGCAGACATTTTGTTATGCCATGTCCCTACAGCAGCCATTTTGTGACTGGCACTCACAGCCCCCTCTCAAAATTCCAAATGTACCCAATTGGTCCAAACAAGACAGATTCTTTTCACACTGGGTATCGACAGTCACCTTATTCATAACACCAGCATTGTGTTTCGCAAGTTCCATGTCCATTGAGTCCATCAGCTTCTTAAATGGGAAAAGGCTTGGATGCTGGCGGTACTTGCAATCACTTGCAATTTCAGTGGCTTTCTTACTCTTTTCAATATCCAGTGACCCAGCAGGACTCCAACCAAGTCCTTTGTACCATTCGTTGTAATCTTGTTTGTATTCATGCTGCAGGTGGAAGAGAATAACACACAGCCAAAGTTGAGTGGCTCTTAGTTGCAGCAACATAAACCATCTGCACAAACACACTAGAAATATAGCCACTGACTGGTAATGAAAAGAGAATGCAAGGTCTTACATTGCTTTGAATCCGGTTCATGTTTCTTGCCAGTTCTACGTTAACGGCATCTGGCAGGAGGATATATTTGTGGATGAGCCTTTTGTAGTTGGTGTTGGTAATATTTGCTTGAGCTTCCTTGGCAGCCATGACGCTGAAAGTATCGGCCGGGGTGCTGTACTTGGTCTTGCTGGTTTCGTAGGCTTTCTTGTACTCGCGATCCGACTGCATCTTAGCTACTTGCATGTAATGAACAAGCTTTGGGTCATCTTGGAGGCTGCGGAAGCCAACAAGTTTGCCCTTATCCATTTCATATCCCAGTCTGTATTTGTACTGCATAGAAAAAGACAAACAGAACATAAGCAAGGAAGTAAAATTTAATCTCAGGAAGGTTAGAAATGCAACATTTCTCCATCTGTGATAATGAAATTAAAAATGTACATGAGGTTTAACATAAAAATTAATAAAATATGACAGTGGGTCAGATCCAAAGGTGTCTCGCCATTTTGTCCCAAATAAGGCTGTCTTTGTATCAGCTTCCCACACTGTACTCCCCAGCACCACCTCCCCTGTTGTTCTGGAGAGGACCCCAACCTTCTAGAGCAGATTTTCAGTGGCATAGGGCAAAGCGGGACTCCAGACCCATTGGGGCAGTGGGAACACTTTTTCTGCTCACAAAACCTTTGGATCTGATGCAATGTATGAACTTCAGCTTTTAGAGTAATTTAAAATATTTTTGCCTTAAAAACTTACATCACTGGCAATGTCTCGGGAAGCCTTAGCAGCTTTAATGGGGATTGCATCAGCCCTCAAATCATATCCCTTCTTCTTATCTTCTTCCATGGAAAGTCTGTACATTTTCTGTGTATTCAAAGAAACAAAAGAATGAAGGCTTTGCAGTGCGTGCCTTTGTATGGAGAGAACATTCCTTCCAACTGCTAGGTAAAGCTTTCATTGACTTTTTTTTTTTTTTGCTTTCATTGACTTTTTCTTTTTACCTAGCACTACACCTAAAATTAAATCTCCAGTTCTGCTAATAGAAAACTTAGTTTCTCTATATTCATGTTTTCCACCTACCAAGGATCCTGCATATTTCACCTAAGGATGGAGCCAGCACTGGGCTAGCAGCCAGATTTTATATTTTTCAAAAATAGGGCGATCAACCATTGTATGTTTCTTCTTCTCAGCAGCCTGCAGTGCAACATGAATGAAAACTGCATAGCAACTAGCAGAGCCTTGTTTGATTGCCTGCTACCTTATCCCACATTGAACCATAATGCTGTGACTAAGTGACTCCATGGCTTCAATATCAACAAACCATTTTTCTCCCCTTCTCTCCCTTGCTTTTTTATCCCCTGGCACCACCATCCCACAACCTTCTGCTCATCAGATGTTTTGGACAAACATCCAAGTTGTAGTTCAAAATCTCTGAAGGAGTTATGGGTAACTCAAATGTTTGTACACTGTTTTATGACGTTTTGGTTGGCTTAAGAAAGGGATTGCTCTGGTGTAGGTTTTGGCATCTTTCTTATGGACCAACATGGCTACCTTTGCTTTTTGTTCTTTGTTTGACATTGACCACATATCAGAAACAATCTGGAAAAGACTTTAAGAAAGCACTGCTCTGCAATAATGAATACATCATATTAGGCAATGTTTCTTATGTGTCTCTTGGTGCGTCCATTCTTGAGAGCTCAAATACATTTTTCATCAAGCTATCCCAGTGTATTTCCACATCCACTGCAGTCAATGACTGGATTTCTGGATCAGAACATACCGGTAGTTATGTGAGTCTCTTCAAGAGGCGGGCTCCCTGGAGCCCAAACTCTTAGGATCTACAAAATTATTATAAGCCAAGTTTTCACTTGACCGCCATAATTCTGCTTGCTTTGTTTACAAAGCTTCGGTTCCACACCCGATTACTCCATATATAGCCTAGAGAGGGCCATTCCTGAAGTGATGCCCTGGCTTCACTCACATTGTACCCTCTTTAATGAGCTTCAGATGCCAGGATATGCACTTTCTATTCACTCAGGCTTTTAGTGAATAGTCATTTGACTTTTATTTTATCTGCAGGCTTCTTTTTACTGTTTGTTCTGCTGTCTCCATTTAGTGGTCTTGTCAACTGTATTTTTTATGATAGTGATTTTACTTTATGTGTTGTTGTTTTTAAAGTTGTTTGGGAAAATCAAATTAAAGGTGGGCTATAAATACTCTAATAAATTGTGTCAATGGTGAATCATAATGTAAGACTATACCCCCCAAAGTAATAGTTCTTTATGCTAGCTAATCACCTCATTAGCAGTTTTTTTATCCTTAGCACTACATGAAAACAAAATACAACCCCAGCTATCTAGCTAGTCCTCATACTTACATTGCTGATGTTGAATGCATTGACTTTTGCCAAAATAAGCTCAGGGATATCCGGAGTGATGTTAATCTTGATCTTGTCTGCTTCCCAGTCCTTTTTGTAAAGGTGCTGAAAAGGCAAAGCAAAACTTATATCACCATCTCTAAAAATCACTCACAATTGTTTATTTTCCTCTAAGAGGAGACGCATTAGACCCGTTTGCTTTGCTACACATTTGAAAAAGCTGCTACTCGATAAATGTCTAGAATGTCAAAACATTTCGGAAAGCTCATACCAATAACAAACTTAGTTGGTCTCTAAGGTGCTACTGGAAGGAAATTTTTTATTTTGTTTTGACTACGGCAGACCAACACGGCTACCTACCTGTGTCTAGAATGTCTAAGTTTAATGGGCCTTGTGCAACTAACAAGGGGATATCCAATATTAATCATATTCAGAGCAGACCCATTAAATCAGTGGATTTAAGTTACTTAAATCCATTGCTTTCACTTGACTTAGCTGAATATCACCCTCGGTTAGGATCCAATTTATATATATATTAAAAAACAACCCTGCTATCTGAATAATTGGAGACACCTTTTTAGATTACAAGTTTTAAAAATCTATTAGCTAACCAATTCTTAATTAAAAAATGCAGGCCTACTTTATATTCACAAATGCACAGGACAATTCTCAGGCTGGTTAAGCCTAGTGTTCCATGTCCTGCCTAAAATTTTAGATTCTGACAGTCCTGATTCAGCACAAGCCAGCATAAATCAGGGTTCATTTTGTTTCTTGTGGAATCACAAAGCAAACAGCAACCATGTGCTAAGATGGCAACCTGTTTGTTGATCTGGAGCAACTCTATAAAATACACAATTCCACAGGAAAATATTATCCAGGGAATCCAAATAATTAGTTAACTATTGCTACTTTTCTGTAATGCCTTGGAACAAGAAGACCAACCAGCAGACTCTTTTGTAAATGTTTTGCCTCGTAATGTTGGCAATCCTCCTTTAACAAGAGACAAGTGAAATTTAGGCACGGGTGTGATCTCACATGACCCAATGACATACTGATCTTAGAGTAATAGATAAATTCATCTTATCACAAGGAGAGAAACAGGCACCCTAAGCTGCCACATACATGGAGCAATTTTAGCATGCGAGAAAATGACACAGAAATCAAAGAAAGGAGAGGTGGTAGAAGAACACAAACCAATTCAACCCTGACTACACCAGTAAGTCTTACTGACCAGATATCAAAGCAATGTCATTATTAGTAACAACTTGTTGAGCAGGAAATATTGTAAAATTAATAATGAAATCTTGGGGGGGGGCTATAAATATTACTCCATAATTTATACAATAGTATAAAATCAGTAAAGTAGGAAAGTTTGCCTCCTGCACAACTGCACTATCACCATGCATTTATGAATTTTAACCTCTGTGTGTTTCCAGTTCTCAATTAATTCAACAAGTCACAGATTAGTTGGTGGGGTTAATTTGTTTGTGAAATTGCAGGACAAGCTCAGCAGCAGCTTTCCTATGCTAGGCTTATTTGCTTACCCCGTCCATGGTCTTTGCGTTTTGTGTAGCCAGGACCATGGGCATAGAATCCATCTTGATAGAGTACTTGAGTTTGTCTGGATGCTGCCTGTATTTCTTCTCACTGACGATCTCCATGGCTTTCTTGTTCTTCTCGGCTTCTAAAGATCCCAACGGAATCCATCCAACCCCCTTCATGAATTCATCGTAGTCAGCCTTGTACTGGTTCTGAAGACAAAATGAAATTAAACAGGTGAGAAATGTTAGATACACTGCTCGTTTATTTTTAATGCAGCAGTGTTTACTTGCAAAAATTGCACGCACTGCCTCAGCAGGAAAAGAAATCCGATACATTGTGCTGCGGTTTATTTGTACTAATCAGCTAAGCTGTACCTTTTCAGGATAGCAACTTCATATTTAGCCTGCTTCTTTGTAAGCATTTCAAAACTTAAAAATGCATGCCAATATTGTGCTGTATTGTTGCTTTTAAAATTATCACCACAAAATTGTTTACAGTCTTCTTCAGTCTAAGACTACACTGCTATGGACGTTTATTGGAACACATAAACATTTGTGTGTGTGTGTGTAATTTTCTTGGTTTACAAAAGTACATGCCTTGTATCTTTTTTCAGGTTGTACAGTCTTTCTGACAAATCAGTTACATTTGTTGTGAGACATTGCTGAGTACAGTATAAGGTTGGGGAAGAGAGGAGTGGGGATTGGGGAGGCTTATATTCTTTTGTATAGTGTATGTGTGGGGTTTTGTGTCAGAGTCAACTGGGTAGGTTCTCTTTCTATTTGCTTATTACATTTCCTTGGTAGTGAGAGGTATTGGGGGGCAGGTTGTGGTTTGTTGCCTGTGGTTGGCTGCAGTGGGGCTTGTTTGCATTTGGGGGGGGGGAGTCAGATAAGCTTGTTGAGTCAGGTAAGCCAGATTTATTCGTATGCTATCGGTGGATTCTTGTTATTGTTTACATTTATAATCTATTTTACATGACATATAGAATATTCCAGGTGCCTAAGGGCCCCTCACCTTGGACATATGGATTTGGAGGGTTAAATAATCTAAATCTGCAATTCAATGGTGTGTTTTTTTCAAAGTCTTTTACTTACATTACTCTGAATCTGCATCATGTTTTTGGCCAGTTCCAGGTTCATAGCGTCAGGCAAAACATTATACGTGTGGATAATATTCCTGTAGTTTATATCAGTTGCCACTTCCTGTCCTTTCTTGGCTGCCACCACACTGAACATGTCAACTGGGGTGTGGAACCGGGTCTTTGACTTCTCATAGTCCTTCTTGTATTCACGCTCCGACTGCATCTTGGCAACTTGCATGAAGTGCACCAGTTTAGGGTCGTCTTCCAGACTACGGAATCCAATGTGCTTCCCTTTGGCTTGCTCAAAGGCTAGTTTGTATTTGTACTGTAAGCAGAAAGGTGGGGTGGGGGGCAGGGGGAGAGAGAAACTCAGTTAAGACCACCACCTTACTGAACATGGCAAAACAACCATTTTACATTTCAAATAAGTTTATGAGTTGCTTTTTTATTTAAAACAACAACAACAACTATAAAAATTTCAAAATAAAAAGGCTTGGAATCATTATTATGCACAAGGATCCCCAAACAGCAAACAGTGGGATAGATCTTGTTAGAGGAAGCACTGTGCAAAGACCTTCTGCTTGTGCAATGGGGCTTTCCTTCCCCCAGCAACCTCTGAAATGCGTTCTGAAAGAACCTCCAGAACAGCATGCAGGAGAGTCATTCCTTCTGGCAAGATTGCCCTGATAGCACAATCACCTTAGCACAATATTGAATTCCTCCCAAAGTGCTAAATTCAAAAACTTTTATTTATCCCCTTGCCCATTTAATAATAAGTGAAACCATCAACCCAAAGGACTTGCATAGACTTCAGCCTTAAGCTCTTTAAAATCAGTAAATCTTATTTTGTATGCACAATCGTGGCCATAATTTAGGGTAGGGATTGCTCTAGAGTAGAGGCCATCATTAATCCCTAGTAAATGATCTCTATCTTTTCCTCATTGTTCTACAACTGTGCTAGAGGTAAGTGCAATGGGTACAAAGAAACATATTCTTGCAGGATCGTCTTTGAGTAGGTGATTTTCAAGAGTCATGGGCTCCAAACAAAGCTTATGAAAGCAATAGTATAATAAGAACCATTTCTCAGATTTGCCCAGGTGGACCCAGAGAACATAAGGTATCCAAACATGGGAGGAAGGGCTAATTGAGAATGGTAAGTCTAGGGATAAATCAGTCTTTTCTCATGAAAGCAACGCAAAAATTAAACTTACATCACTTGCAATATCCCTTGAAGCTTTGGCTGCTTTTATTGAGATAGCATCTGGCCTCAGATCATAGCCTTTCTTTATGTCTTCTTCCCAGCCAGCCTTGTATAGTTTCTGTTCAAAAAAAGGAAGAAGGGAAGATTGGTAAAGGGGAGGTTGTAAATTAAAAACAAAACACACTTCTCATATATTTGGTATACAGAATGGGAGGTAGAATATTCTTTGTCATTTGAAATCTTACATTGCTCATGGTGACTTGGTTGAACCTGGACAAGATTATCTCTGGCGTGTCGGGCATCACGTGAATTTCTGCCTTCTCTTTGTTCCATTTTTCATTGTACAGTCTCTGCAGTTCATTAAAAAAAGAGTAGACTTAAAGATGTCACTTTCTGTTTTTACTTTTGCATGTTACAAATTATCGGTTGATCTGGGTTACACATGCTGGGTGCCATTAACGTGCACTGAATTTTACATAAGCCCCTCTGAAATAAATAGAGATCCTAGCCTCCAAAAGAAGTTACAGATCAGAGGGGATCACCACCTTGCAGGGATGATTCTGTAAATCAAAACTCGAACTTTGGGTTTACCACATTAGATTGAATTTTCTTACAAAACTCAATAATGTACTCCCACTTAAGTTTTTAACAACGCAGTTTTCTTGTATCCCTAAACCTTCACAAAGGCAAGCATAATTGCTTGATTTTAGTCTGTGTTTATGCACCATGGCACAAGACAAGTGAGAAGGGGTTTTTGGTGTGAATCTCACAGCACAATCGCAGGCAGGTCTACTCAAAAGTGAGACCTACTGAGTTCAATGGAACTTATTCCCAGGCAACTGAACACAGGAATGCAGCCTCATACACTTATAATCCCTGCCATCCACATCCATGAAGACACTGGCCTGCATTGATTCTTTTTTGTCCATGTGGCAGATTTCACTACAGTGGTACCTTGGTTTACGAACTTAATCCATTCCGGAAGTCTATTCTTAAACCAAGGCGTTCTTAAACCAAGGCATGCTTTCCCATAGCAGCAGGGGACTCAATTTACAAATTGAACACACTCAACAGGAAGCGAAACATGTTCTGCTTCCAAGGCAAAGTTCACAAACCAAAACACCTACTTCCGGGTTTGCAGCGTTCTTAATCCAAGCTGTTCATAAACTAAGCTGTTCTTAAACCAAGGTACCACTGTATTGTGAAACCATCTGCTGGCTGCTGATTACCAGCGTTTCTCCCAGCAGCCAGAGTACATATTTATTTCACTTTAACCATAGTCGATTATACTTCACTTGCATATAATAAATCAATACATTTAAATGTAATTGCATTTAATTATTTTTTGAATATGCGTTGTGCAAAGTTAACAGTATTTTCTTTTGGTCAATCTACTGTCCAGCAACTTCACCAGGTACACCAAAATCAATCACTTTTACACAAATGACTTAGGGTAAGTAGTACTTCCAGTAAGTGCTAGTATCCATTGGGGAACAACACTGAGAAATCACATCTGTTACTTTGACTCTAAACTCTTGAGACATAAAGTTTATATTTCAAAAATGAGCCATATCCCTCTGAGGTTTTTCTTTGCTTTACCTTGTTCATCGTAACGGCATTTTGTTTCGCCAGCACTTGATCCATAGCAGTCATGTCAATAGTATATTTCAGCTTGTCTGGGTGCTGACGATATTTCTTTTCGCTAATGATTTCGGAGGCCTTCTTTGCCTTCTCCACTTCCAGAGACTGGATTGGCACCCAGCCTACTCCTCTCAGCCAGTTATTGAAATCTGCTTTGTAAAGATTCTTTAAAGGAAGGAAATAATGGGAAATAATTTGATGTGGAAAAGATCTGTTTCAACCTTCACAATACCCCAAAGCAATGAATTTATCCTGGTGCCAGATTGTGGGCTTAAACTGCACTGGTAGATGGTCGTGTGCATAGGGGCTACGGCCCCTTCAGCCCCCCGCCCCAATAGAATATTTGAGGAGGCCTGCCCTCCCCAAAGTTGATGGGCATTGTCATTCAAATGGTGTGCATTGTGATCGCTTATGCAGGGTGGGGCTTACCTGAGGCCCCCCTCCCATATTTTACTCAGGTTGACCCCTTTGGTTATGTGTGTGCAGATAAGATGTGTTTGAGTGAGGTTTGTGTCTGGATAATTGTGTCTGAATGAGGGTCTGTGTGTGACAAAGGGGAGGGGAGAGAGAAGAGACTGGGTTTCCTCCACCCACTTTTGACTTTGGCCTTTCTGTTTTGGTCCTTGGATCCATACCCACTGCTGCTTATGCACCACTCCCTCCATCCACCTCAAAGGAATGGGATGTGAGCCCATCTCTCCTGCGCCATCTTTTATTGAAGTCCATTAATCCCAACAGGTTAATTTTGGCTTGTGTGGGAAATTATTATTTCTAAAAGTGAGACGAAAGCAGAGGATACCCAACCCCAAGGTTAGGTTAATCAGCCTTATCTGAACCCGGACAAAAACTCAGAACAGATGCAACAGGACAAAAGGCCTAGCAGAGCATCCTACCTTGAGACTTCCCAAGCTGCTAACAACCTCCACAACCTTGTTATCACCGTGGGATTGCATTATTACATATTTCAATTATGGTGGTTCATATTTTAATGATTTAATGGGAATCTCTTATGGCTTATGTTTTAACTGCATATTTTAATTATGAATGTCTATATTTTAATTGGTATAATTGGTATACTTGTAAACCACTTAGAAACCCATCTTGGCAATAAAGTGGTATATAAATTAATTAAGATATCAAGAACAACCAACAACTACATCTTCATCTTCAGAATACATACATCACTCTGAATCTGCATCATATTTCTTGACCTTTCCACACTGATGTTATCGGGCAAAAGGGTATAATTATGCAGAGACGTTCTATAGTTTGTCTCGGTGATCACTTCCTGGGCCTTTTTAGCAGCTATCACACTGAACATGTCCATGGGCAAGTTATACTTGGTCTTGCTGCTTTCGTAGTCCTTCTTGTATTCACGTTCCGACTGAAGTTTGGCCACATTCATATAATGGACCAATTTAGGATCGTCTTGCAGGCTGCGGAACCCAACTTGCTTTCCTTTATCTTTCTCATATGATTCCTTGTACTTGTACTAGGGGAAAATCAAGTAAAAGGAACAAAAATGAAACGGGCAGACATTCATTCTGCCAGTAGAACAACAGTAGATATTTGTTATTCTATTGTTGTATAACAACAATACTTACTGTTACGTTCTGGCCATCACACCCTTTCCAACATTTTAAAAGTAATTTTAAATTTGTGAATATTTAATTATTTTTACCTAAGTCCAGAACACTATATTTTCCACTTTCTTGGTCCCCTCATGTCCTGTTTTCCCTTCCCTTCCCTCCAAGCCTCCTACCCTCTTTCTCTTTGGAGGTATTGGAGGTGGCAGATAATGGCAGCCCCTAGTGCTTTTATTTTGAAAGAGAAATGCTGTCCAATCTCCCAAATTTCCCAGAAAAAGCCCCAGTGTTGTCTGAGGAATTATCACAATTAGTCACCATAGATGGCCAATGTCCAAGAAAAAATTATAAGCAGAACCTGGATGGTGCCTTGGTCTTCCTTGTCCCACCCCCACCCCCGAAAGGAGCTTGTCTCTTTCTGCTGGAAATTTCTCTAACGGATAATGAATTGATTAGTAATTCTCCCCTACTGATGTAGATGCATTCCTGAGAATAACAGGGTAAACAATGAAAAATTTGATTCTGTTGAACAAATATTCAATTAACTTCATTAAATGTTCAAAGGCATAGTTTTGAGGTGGTCCATCTGCCCTGCATGCGTAAGACCCCAGGTTAAATCCTTGACACATCTCAGGTGGCAGGGCTAGGGAGGTGGGGAATACCTTGCATTGGATCCTAAAGGATGTCATTCACTAGGCAGGCAGATAATCTGACTCAGTCGAAAGCAGCTTTATATGTTCAAGACAGTTCTGAATTTTTATCAAGATTCAACTTACATCACTGGCAATGTTTCGTGAAGCTTTTGCAGCAATGATAGGAATGGCATCAGGCTTCAGATCGTACCCTTTGGCAATTAACTTCTTATAGTCCGCTTTGTAAGAATGCTTAAAAAGAAGAATGAATATTCATAGTAAGAAGAATCCTAGCGGCACAATCAAAGGGCAATATTATTCTAGTATACGGAGCAAAAACATCCATGTGGGTTTCTGACATTATTAAGGATGATCCACAAGATATGTGTATACAGCAAACACAATGATATAATTTTTTTATATAAAATAAAAAAGGGTCGGCAGCTTCACTCCAAAGCAGAACCCCCAACCATTACTGCTACCAAGAGACACAAGTGTTCAACTAACATACGTAGAGAGAAAGAGAGGGGGAGGGAGAAATGTGTAAGGCTAATAAAACTAAGACACATAATTCACTTTCTGAAAGATCAGTTTGATTTCTGCTTATCGAATACTCACATCGCTTATATTGTAGGCATTGACTTTTGCTTGCATAAACTCAGGAACATATGGATCCAAGTGGTAGTTGTGCTTAACTTTCTCACCCTCCAGCTTGTACGTTATCTAAAAGGAAAACAGCATATGCATCATTTCATTTGCTTGGTGCAAGGCAAATTTGGGATGGATGGACCTGTCAGTTTCAGTTCTCTCAGCTTCTTATCCAGTTATCCACACTTCTGCAGCAATCTGCAAGAGAGAACCCAGCCCAAGGCTCTGCAGGCTGTGGTTAGCCAAATGGGAAATACGAGATAACCTTGGTAGGAATGCCTTGAAGTTAACGCACTGACTTGCAACCACGGTGAACATTTACTGTGAACGCTTTCTATCTCGGCAACACTACATTGGTACCTCGGTTCTCAAACTTAATCCGTTCCGGAAATCAGTTCCAAAACCAAAGCGTTCCAAAACCAAGGCATGCTTTCCCATAGAAAGTAATGCAAAACAAATTAATCCGTTCCAGACTTTTAAAAGCAACCTCTAAAACAGCAATCTAACATAAATTTTACTATCTAACGAGACCATTGATGCATAAAATGAAAGCAATAATCAATGTACTGTACTAGAAAATAAATAAGACAGTATTGTAGATGATAAAAATGAAAATTTAATCCCTCCCCCCTGCACTGATGATAGTCATTGTTTGGATGGGGAGCTTTTATCCATTTCTGCAGTCACACAATCAATCAATCAATCAATCAGTAGCTGAACTGGGTTCCACACAGTCACAAAAACAAATCAACCAAAAAAGCCTCAAAAACAAAAATGCAAAATAAATAGAAAAAACAAAAGCACCAAACTTAATCCGTTCCAGAAGTCCATTTGACTTCCAAAATGGTCGAAAACCAAGGCGCAGCTTCTGATTGGTGCAGGCGCCCCAGAAACAATAGCCGACAACCGCATCGGACGTTTGGCTTCCGAAAAACGTTCGAAAACCAGAACACTTACTTCTGGGTTTTCGGAGTTTGAGAACCAAGGCGTTTGAGAACCAAGGTACCGCTGTATTTCTTGATGGCTGCAATAGGGACTTAAAATATTGCAGTGGCACAAACTTACATCACTTAGCTGTTTGGTGTTGTGTTGCGCCAAAACCATCGGCATTGCATCCATTAAGCTTGTGAACTTGAATTTGTCTGGGGGCTGGCGGTACTTCCTTTCATTTAATGCGTCTCCAGCCTTTCTAACTTTTTCTACGTCCAGAGAACCTAGAGGACTCCACCCAATTCCTTTGAACCAGCTGTTGTAGTCTTGCTTGTAAATGTTCTGAGGGTAAAAACAAGGAGCAATTCAAAAGACAGACATTGAGGGGATAACATTTTAAAACAACCATAAATACACAGCAGTTTCATTTCTTTCTAGAATAAATACATTGCACCTGACTGGATACATCTGTATCTACCAGGACAAATAAAATGTTTCATATACAGACCAACTACATATATGCCACTCCTGAAGTGTCATCACATGTAGGCAACTTGTTATACATGCTGCAATATTTCAATGCCATTTCTCTAGAATTTTATTTGAAAACACCTCTCCCACCCAAATTCTACCCATTCACTAATCAAAAAGCATTCTTTTACTTGTTCTAAAGTGGGGGAAATGTCTCCAGGAAATTTAGTCTCCCCACCACCTTGCCGCCCAGTCAACTTGAAGCCCTTGCTTTAATTAGCTAATTCCGCATTCTATTTGTCCATGTGCTTGCATGCCAAGGCCCCATGACCCCCTCACCCCAATATAGTAAAAAAACTAGACAGGACAAGTGTAAGGTAAGAATTGGTCAAATAGGCCACAACTGTATTGATTACAGATGTGAAGGTTTTGGCTTAGGCATTGGGTATACCATTTTACTGCAGCCCATTTGCTGGGGGTGTATTCTAGGGTCAACCCAACCTTGGGGGCCCCTATGACCTACAGGGATCCCTTTTTGAGGAGTGCTATGGCCCTAGCCCAGGCATAGGCTAACTCGGCCCTCCAGATGTTTTGATACTACAATTCCCATCACCCCTTACCACTGGTCCTGTTAGCTAGGGATGATGGGAGTTGTAGTCCCAAAATATCTGGAAGGCCGAGTTTGCCTATGCCTGCCCTAGCCCCTGCCTGGGTGTCCGGACAGAAGCAGCTCCTCACGGAACCCTCTAACGGGATACCCTTTCCCATGGAGGGGCAGGCAGAGGCTACATCCTCCCCTCCATCCAAGATTAAGGCTTACCCAGTGCTTACCGCCACTCAAGCCAGTAGGCTCACCAACAAACCCTTCACACCTGCAAGCAGCCCTTTAATCCCTCCATCACATCATTCAACCAAGATGTCGAAATACTGCAATGAAATGTGACATTTTTTAAAAAAAGTAATACTTACATCACTCTGAATTTGCATCATGTTCCTTGTCAGTTCAACATTCATGGCATCTGGCAGGTAGGTATAACGATGGAGCAGGTGTTTGTAGTGAGTATTAGAGGCTACATCCTGAGCCTGCTTGGCGGCTTGGATGCTGACCATCTCCACAGGTGTGTGATAGCAAGTCTTGCTCTTCTCATAGTCTTTCTTATACTCCCGTTCAGACTGCATCTTTGCCACATGCATAGAATGGACAAGCTTAGGGTCATCTTGTAGGCTTCTGAATCCAACATGTTTTCCTCTTGCTTTTTCATAGGCTTCTTTGTATTTGTACTAGAGTCCCAGTGGGAGAGAGAGAGAGAGAAGTTGTGTGTGGATATCCAGACTGAAAGCACCCATTTTTATACAAGTAATAAAATAACTATCCCTTAGGTGAGACATCAAGTACTTCCCCAATAGGAACTCTTCTAAAATGGAGTCGCCTATGGGAAAGAGTTCCTACAAATGACTGAGGTCAGTGAGGAGATGAGTAATAAAATATTGTTGAGAGTTGGTGAGTGGGGACAGGGGGAGTAGGTTGTGTGCTGAGGACCTTTCAATTCCTGGGCTCCCTTTCTAATTCTTCCAGGTGAGCTTCCAGGGGGGGTGACAGAGGGCAAATGGGTGGGCCCCTTCCCTCAACTGGCTGGTAGTTAGAAAGACAAAGAGTTGAGAGTCGAGTGATGTGAGCTAGAAGAAAAAGCTGAAGACTGGGAAGCCAGAGAAACAGAAAAATGTTTCATTTCCGTTTGAATCCAAGGCTGTTGCACTGGGAGAAGCAAGGCTTTCTTGGGGTGTTAATGCTGTGAATCTCCCTGCTACACCTCATTCCGAAGGAAACATGAACCCTGGATTCTGGAACCCCTGGAATCTTGCACCACCCAAAGATATTTAGTAAAATTTTATCCATATTATCTCTAGGCTCACAGCCTACTCCAAAAAAATCTCTGAGCTGTGTTCAGCTCTTATACAATCACTCATTCAGTTTTACTGGTAAAAGCAATAGCTGGTATACTTGTGTATTCAGTGGGGAAGGGGAGTTAGGGTTCACAGCAGAAGGCAGCTGGTTCACAATAGAGCAAGGGGAGCAGATGATGCCCCATTGAAATACAGGGAGGTTGAGTGAGTAAGGAGCTGCTAAACCTGGTGATCCAATGTGGTGCGGGAAAGTGCTTGAGGGGATGTTGCACACAGGGAATATTCAGAGGATGGCAGCATCCCCAAGACTCACTTTGGTAACTTGCACAAGACTAAGCAGATGTGGGTACTTACATCACTAGCAATGTTTCTTGAAGCCTTGGCCAGAGTAATTGGAATAGCATCACCCGATACGCTGTGTCCTTTGGCTATCAGTTCATGATAGCCATGTTTATAATAGCTCTGGGAGGGAAAATAATGATATTCACATATTTAGCAAGTAGTTCAAGCAACTGCTGATCAATAACTCAGAATCCACCGTCACAGAAAGCAAGGAATATCAACTTTTAGGCTGCAACTCCTATGAAGAATGACTAGGGAATAAGTTATCTTATATATATCTTATATATCTTGTATATATCTTTATCTTTATTGTCATTGTACAAGTACAACGAAATTGGATTTAAAATAATAATAATAATAATAATAATAATAATAATTAAATAATTTTTTTTTAAAAGTTCATTTAACAGAAGTAAAAGCCATATGAAACAATTAAAAATAAGGGAGAGCACTGAGCAGCCGCTGCGTCTATGCGCGCCGCCATCTTAGAACTCTTATTAGAAATAACAGAAATTTAAACAAAAATCAAAAACAAAGCAAAACAGGCCCTTTAAGTTACATTAAAACCAGTGGACAGCGGTGGTGAGAGGGGCTGTACATTCTGGCCCTATCCTCAACACTGCTAAAACAACCCATTGGCCATGTCCCCTCCCAGGTAACATCTAAACATTCAACTGAACATGTGAAAGATGCAATCAAACGGCAGGAACCCAAAAGCCTATCAGGAAACCTGCCAAAGGCAGCTAGTTCAATCCCACTGACTGTAAGCTGTAGTCGTTCATCGTGATGGGTGCATATCCCATGCTGACATGACATTCGCTGTCTGACCCCTTCCCTTATTAAGCCATGCAGCTAGGAGTAGCTTTAATCAAAATGTTATTTTCACATTATGATAGCCACATGGTTTCTATTATATCAGAATGAATTTTTGAACATCTAAATCTGCATTTGCTTACCAAAAGCATGAATGAAATACACATCTTTTAAAAAGTGACTTACATCACTGATGTTGGCTGCATTGTATTTAGCTTGGATGAACTGAGGGGCATCTGAAGGCAAGTGGTATTTGTGCTTGACTTCTTCTCCGGAAGTTTTGTATAGTATCTGCAAACAAAAGGAACAGGATAATAATAAACTCTTCTGTTCCCAAGGAAAATGTCCCATAGAATACAATGAGCTGGCTAAATGTCTTAGGCTGCAAGCCCACACACACTCACTTAAAAGTGAGCTGCATTGAAAAAGCATAGGACTCAGCTTCCAAATAAACAGTCATAGGATCAGGCAGTAAGCTTTGTCCTTAACAGTGGCTGGAAACTAAAAGTGTCTATCTGCCTCAGAATGGACTTCTGCTCATGCAACAAGACACCCTTCAGCAGGGCCGGATTTAGGTTTGATGAAGCCCTAAGCTACTGAAGGTAATGGGGCCCTTTATATGTCCAGCTGCCCTTTATATGTCCAGCTGTCCTTTGTCAACAACAAATTGTCGCTGTTTTTTGTGTTGAATATATGCTATATGGTAATTTATGGACCTAATAGGTATGTAGGTTTTATTTTATTTGTTTTTTATCTTATATTTTGGAAATGTACATCCAGTTGTTGTTTTTCTTTAAATATTTTTGGGGGGCCCAAGAGAGTGGGGCCCTAAGCTATAGCTTGTTTAGCGTACTGTATACGTAAATCTGGCACTGCCCTTCATGGGAAACCTACCAGGGGCAGGAGATGCATGCCAGGAGTAGGCGGGGCCAGAGGCAAGAGTGGGTGGGGCACTAGGAGTGACTCTTACTTTTGTAAACAGTAGGCTACATCCCAGGCACACAGAAACCAGTTGTTCCTACATCCCCATCTCTGCATCCAGGCAAACAAGATACATCGCCACAGTTCAATGGCACATTCCAGTCAGGGCATTAAGCAGGGGCCAGTGAGGGGATGTGGCCTAGGTAATGGCTGTGATTTGAGAAGAGTCCTGGGGGCCAGACAGAATAGACCCCAGGCCTGGGTTTTCCCACCCCTGCGCTAAGGGTAGAAAGCACCTAAGAAGAGTTTGGATTTGATATCCCGCTTTATCACTACCTGAAGGAGTCTCAAAGTGGCTAACATTCTCCTTTCCCTTCCTCCCCCACAACAAACACTCTGTGAGGTGAGTGGGGCTGAGAGACTTCAAAGAAGTGTGACTAGCCCAAGGTCACCCAGCAGCTGCATGTGGAGGAGCGGGGAATCGAACCCAGTTCACCAGATTACGAGTCCACCGCTCTTAACCACTACACCACACTGGCTCTCTGCAGTGCAACAAATGACAAGCCTCCTGACTTTGCTGCCTTCTGTCATACGTCTGAGGGCGGGGCAGCTCCCTCATTAGAGTCTTTTCAGCATAGTGTTTTATGTGAATATCTATCTCCCTCCCCCCCAAAAAAGATGGATCAGATATCTCCCAAACAAATGCGGATTAGTTCTACAGAAAGTGTCTGTATGAGCACTTCACACAATGTCCCATTTCTTCATAGATATTGTTAATTGCTTTGTTCTGGCATCTTTCCGTTAGGGCTACTCACATCACTGAGCTGCAGTGCGTTCTGCTTAGCCTGGACCATGACAGGTGAGTCTACTATGCTGGTGAACTTTAGCGTGTCCGGGTGCTGGCGGTACTTCTTCTCATTCAAAGCATCTCCTGCTTTTCTAACTTTCTCTACATCCATTGAGCCAATTGGGATCCACCCAATGCCTTTCATCCAGCTGTTAAAGTCTGCCTTGTAAAGATTCTGGGTGGGAAAAAGAATGAAAAGGAAACAATAAAATCACATGAACAGGTAACACTTAGAAAAAAAAAAGAAACACCTCTTTGGACACACTTACATCACTCTGAATCTGCATCATGTTTTTGGACCGTTCCACGGTCATATCATCAGGCAACATTGTATAATGGTGCACCAAGTGTTTGTAATTTGTGTTGCTAGCAATGTCCTGGGCTTTCTTGGCAGCGACAACGTTGACCATATCCAGCGGAGTGTTGTATTTGGTTTTGCTCTGCTCGTAAGCTTTCCTGTACTCCCGGTCCGACTGCATCTTGGCAACGTTCACATAATGGACCAGCTTGGGGTCGTCTTGGAGACTCTGGAAGCCAACCAGTTTACCCTTGCCAAGTTCATAGTCCTTTTTGTACTGGTACTGTCAGGACACAACCACAAAAATATATATCAAAAGTGAGGTCGTTTTCCTGGTGAACAGCCCAACACACCCTTTTCTGCCCCTGCCCTTTCTCTTCTTCCTCCGAGTCTGCTCCTTTTATCTCCTCTCTGCCTCATCTTCCCTTTCCAGTGGGATGCTGAGGGAGGGACAGGTTTCTTTGATCTGTCAGGGCCTCCCCCTCATCGGTCGTTCAATAAGGAGGCCGAGTCATTTGTCTTTCAGTAGCTTTTATCAGTGCTCATTATCTTACAGTGAAGAGCTAAATCATATCATGTCTGCTCAGTCACTAGCAGAATCCGGAAGTGGCTCACGGCGATTCTGGCGCCAACACAACAATTTAGGGAAACGGAAACGCCTTTTCCTCCTACGTAATCTCTGCGCAGGACCTGCTTGCTGGGAGGTGCCAGGTCTCTCGCTATATCTCTCTAGCCCTGGCACTCCCTTCCTCCCAGCCCCCAACTGCTTTCCTTCCGAAGAGCTGCTGCTTTCAATTGCAGATAAGTCAGTAGTCAGAACAGGGGGTTGCTCTCTATAAACACTCAGGGCTGGACTGGCAGGGGGAGGCAGATCCCTGACAGATCTGTTCAGCTGCAAAGGGCTCCTCCCTCAAAACAGCCTCCTTCTGTTGTTCCATACATTTCATCTTTCCCACTGCTGTTTTCCCTGCAACTCACCTTTTTTTGCCCACCCTACACAGAGAGAAAGGCTGAGGCCCTCAGGCCACCCATCCCTGCACTTGAATCAAGTAATTGAACCAAGTTTTGCTATAAAATCATCATACCACCACCACCATTATTTTTATTATTATTATTATTATTATTACTACTACTACTACTACTACTACTACTATGATGTTTCCCCCTCATACTCAATGCCTCTTTGCAAAGAGAATACTTACATCACTGGCCGCGTGTCTAGCAGCCTTGGCAGCTCTAATGGGAATAGCATCAATTCTTAGGTCATATCCCTTAGATTTCAGATCTTCCAACCCCAGTTTGTAGCAGTTCTGGAGGAGAACAGAATGTTTCACTGAAACTACAGTTGGTTGCTATTCATCTATGCTTTAGAATTTAAGACGTGTGTGTTGCATAAAAATGTATTGAGAGGAAACTTACGTCGCTGAGATTGTAGGAATTAACCCTTGCCTGGAGAAACTGGGGAGCATCTGCCGGAAGGTGATATTTATGAATTACATCTTCATTTTTGGCTTTATAAATTACCTAGAACATAAATCAAGGAATATTATATTCAATATATTCGTAGTGTAGAATACTTTAAAGTTCACTATGTTTTATTGTACAGTTTTATGCTTAGAAAGTGCACTTTCTAGTTGAATAGCAACTAAGGGGTGATATCCAATGATGTCCATCCATCAGTGGAAGGGATTTGTGGGAATTCACCAAAGGATATACCACTATTCATAGAAAATATCAGAGAAGTTCACAATAGTTATACATGAAACCATACAATAAAAACCATCTATTTTTTTTAATCAGCTAACTATTATGGAAAGATGTATGAACGATAGTATATAACTTTTTAAAAACAACAACCCTAAAATAATGATTTATTGGGTTAATTGATCCCATGATGACTCCAGAATAAAGTTAGCCAACACAGACGCAGATAACATGTGCCAATACTTACATCACTCCTTTGAGCTTGGTTGATTTTAGCCTGTACTACAACAGGGTCATCTTCAATTTGTGTAAACTTAATAGTGTCTGGATGCTGACGATATTTTCTCTGTTCAAAAGATTAAAGAAAATAAAACTGCAATTCCTTCACAGGAAATTATATTTTGCTATTCCATTTCTTTCATTTTTTTGAATTATTGAAAGGATGCCTTCAGAAAGATTTAAAAATAATCCAGGTCTGAATTTGCTCACAAGAAAAGCTTTCCTGGCATTTTTTAAAAAACAACAATAACAACCACTTAACTATATTATAAACCAGCAAAATCGGTATCTCCATAACAACATCCAGGGAAGTCCTCATAACGGGATCTAGTCTTTGCAATGGACAGATTTTCAACCAATATACAGTGGTACCTCGAGTTATGAACTTAATTCATTCCGGAGGTCTGTTCTTAACCTGAGGCGCGCTTTCGCTAACGGGGCCTCCCGCTGCCGCCACCATACGATTTCTGTTCTCATCCTGGGGCAAAGTTCTCAACCCAAGGAACTACTTCCGGGTTAGCGGAGTTTGTAACCCGAAGTGTTTGTAACCTGAAGCGTTTGTAACCCGAGGTACCACTGTATTGTGTACATTCAGTTTCCATTCCAAAATACTCAGGCTGGCAAATGCCAGTGGATTTACCCATATGCTCTGAAACCTACATATTGATATTTCGTTATTACGTTCTTGATTGTGCATTTTAAACACGTAATGTAGCTAAACCAAATTTCTGAAATATGTAAAATGGCTTCAGGACAGAAAAAAAACTCTTCTGTGTCATTTTGACCTTTGTATGTAAGTACAGTATGGGTTGGAGCCAGACTAAGTTAGTTGAACTTAGTTCCCAGTTAAATCAATTAGACTCAAGTCTTGAATCAACTGTTTCATTGATTTCATTTGAAACTAAGTTCAACTAGCAGGGCAGTCCTAATCATGCCTACTCAGAAGTAAGTCTTAGTTAATTCAATGGGACTTACTCTGAGGTAAATAGGGTTAGGATTGTAGTCTTAATCTGTATCCAATACCAGTGGCCTGAAACGGGGTGTGGGCCATGTTGCTAATGGCTTGTATTAACTTGCATGTACTTCATCTACTTTAGTTGCCCGTGCATGGGTAGGCAAACTAAGGCCCAGGGGCCGGATCCGGCCCAATCGCCTTCTAAATCTGGCCCGCGGACGGTCCAGGAATCAGTGTGTTTTTACATGAGTAGAATGTGTGCTTTTATTTAAAATGCATCTCTGGGGTATTTGTGGGGCATAGGAATTCATTCATTTCCACCCAAAAAATATAGTCCGGCCCCCACAAGGTCTGAGGGACAGTGGACCGGCCCCCTGCTGAAAAAGTTTGCTGACCCCTGTGCCAGTGTGTCTTCAAAATGAGTGCATCCACTAAAAATGACACAAAGTTCTTCTTTAAAAACATAGAACCCCTGATCTGCTGTTTTGCTCAGAAACAAAGGACACAGTACAGTCGTACCTTGGAAGTCGAATGAAATCCATTCCGGAAGTCTGTTCAACTTCCAAAACATTCGAAAACCAAATCGCGGCTTCTGATGGGCTGCAGGAAGCTCCTGCAGCCAATCGGAAGCCCCGTCAGACGTTCGGGTTCCAAAAGAACGTTCACAAACCAGAACATTAACTCCGGGTTTGCGGCGTTCAGGAGCCAAAACATCTGAGTTCCAGGGCGTTCGGGATCCAAGGTATGACTGTAGTAGGAAGGATCATAGCATAGTAATAGAGATTGTGCTTTGCATACAAATGGTCCCTGACTCAATCCCTGGCATCTTCAGATACGGATGAGAATGTTCCCTGCCCCAAACCCTGGGGAACCTTGGCTAGCTCAGTCAGTGGTATGATTAGGCAAAGGGCATCTTCTTGTGTTCCAAGCGGGAACCAATCTAGCCTGCCCTTCCAAACAGCCAATTGGCATAATCCTAGCTTTCAAAATGGATTACACTTGTGCAGCCCGTTTTTGGATAGGGCTAGGGAACAGAGTACACAGCATCAGTCTGTACATGTGATTCCTTGGTCAGGTAGAAACATGTGTTAGGAAGCCTGTCTCCATGCAGCACAGTCCCTAAGCCTAGATCAAGGTCACTAAGGTTGATTCTACTTAGGGTCTACGTACCTCACTGATAATATCAGAAGCTCTCTTGGCTTTTTCAGCATCTAGGGACCCAAGTGGTATCCAGCCACAGCCTTTCATATCGCTGTTGTAGTCAGCTCTGTATTCATTCTGGAAAAAGACCATAAAAACGACAAAATGCAATTAACTAAATTTACACACAGAAAACCCTCTACAAATCCAGTGTATAGAATTTAAGAACGTACATCACCAGCCGGGAACACTCTATATTTTGGGGGGACTCCAACTCCCATCATCCCCAGCCAGCATGACTGTAAATGTTCTCAGAAGCTGATGCTTCAACTCCTGTATCACTAGACTATTCACCGCAATCAATTGACAATGAAGCACAGGAATGTCTTTCATAGTGAATCCACATATTCCTTTGCTTTTGCAGGTAAACCACAGAAAAAGCTATACTTCTAAGCATAAGAAAAATGTTTGCTTTTCAAATCCACAGAGGCTTTCCTCCTAAACGTCTCTTATTCTACTCAACCTTTCTCAGAAAGTTAGGTAATCAAAAAGGTAAGGAGCCATCAGGGTCTTTTCTAGGGCCTTTTCTAGGTCTTTCCTCAGGGTCTTTTCTAGGTCTTTCCTAGAAAAGACCCTGATGTTGGGAAGGATTGAGGGCACAAGGAGAAGGGGACGACAGAAGATGAAATGGTTGGACAGTGTTCTCGAAGCTACTAACATGAGTTTGGCCAAACTGCGAGAGGCAGTGAAGGATAGGCGTGCCTGGCGTGCTCTGGTCCATGGGGTCACGAAGAGTCGGACACGACTGAACGACTGAACAACAACAACAAGGTGCCATCTGCTATTCCCTACTGATTATTCTTCATTCAACCTTTGGGTCTGTTAAGCTGCCAGACCCTTTTCATTCTTGGCATCGTGGTGAACGTCTTAGAATTAGATTTTTAAGGTAATTAAATATAGGAACGTCTTAGAATTAGATTTTTTAGGTAATTAAATATGGGAAGTACGTAGGCCGCGTTAACATCTGATGTTTCCACTTTATCCCAGCCCCAGCATGGTTTCTGTGGCTTGCTGTTGTTGAGTCCAAGAAAAGCCTAGGGAAAACATCACATCTCTTTGGGTTTGTATGAAACCCTCCTTAGCTGAGCAATGCTAGACAAGCATAACTACTTACCTCACTCTGTATAGCATTAGCTTTCTTGGCAAGTTCCACAGGAATACTGTCAGGTGGATAGGAGTAATTATGGAGGAGATGCTTGTAGTCTGTGTTGCTGACAATTGCCTGTGCTTTCTTTGCTTGTACAACTGCGATCATGTCCAATGGCGCGGTGTACCTGGTCTTTGACTCTTCGTAACCTTTTCTGTATACACGCTATAAAAGAATTAACACATACCTTTAAGAGTTAGAACTCCCCCCCCAAAAAAAAAAAGAACCCTAAAACTTTGTAAAATGCAGGCTGCTTGCATGGCTATGGTGAGACATGCCTTAATTATATCAAGATTGGGTTGCTGCAATACAGTAAAAATACACTAAAAATTTACATCAATAGGATCTAGCCAGATCATATTATCATTAGCTAATAGGACCAGTATTAGCAGAACTTTAACCTCTAAAAAGCATCAAACCAGAACAATAGGCATTCTACACTGGATTATCCATCAGTCTCTTACAGTATGGCAGTTTTCACTACATGTCAGACATAATTGTTACAAAAGTTCAGAAGCAGAGCTGACAACACAGTATTCTGTTTTCACTGGTTAACGTCTTGCCTTAAGCCAGTGATGTTTTGGATGTTTTGGAACTACAACTCCCATCATCCCTAGCTAACAGGATCAGTGGTCAGGGATGATGGGAGTTGTAGTCCCAAAACATTTGGAGTGTCAAGGTTAGCCATCACTGCCTTAAGCATTAAGATGGATGATCTGAATAGCCCTCAAATAGGTACTAACATTCTCATCTCCGCTTAGTATCTCTAGGTATCTCTAAGTTATAATTGCCCAGCACAATCCTAAGCATGTTTATGTGAAAGTGAATCCCACTGTATTCAAAAAGGCTCCTTTTCTCAACTAAGTCCATAGCCTTTGTAATTATGGCTTCTGGTGACAGGAACTTTGTGGTATCAATGGCTCATCATGACGGGAAACATTTTCATGTTAATTTCACTTAAAGGTTGAACCCGAATATCTTTCAGAATTGTGCTTTCCTAGCGCTCATTAGCAAGACTAAGTCAGTATTGGATATAAATCACAGGTTATTATTTTTACACGTATTTAGGATTATTATTTTTTGCCATTTATCCTTGCTTCTTGTTTTGTAGAGTGGAAGGAGCTAAAAGTCTCTAAATAATTTGACGTTTGCAAATAATTTGGCACACGGCTGGCATCTTACCAGTGCTAACTACAATGTGTACAGAATGGGTACTTACATCGCTCTGCTGTTTGGCCACTTTCTGAGAATGTAGCATTTTAGGATCATCCTCGATGCTCAAAGCTCCAACTAGCTTCCCTCTGCTCTGTTCATAAGCTTTCTTATATTCCACCTACATGGGGACAAGACATTAATGGTCTTCTACAATCTGTAGCCACTGCATAGAAATACAAATAATTTTTATTTTATTTTTTTAAATCTTAATTTTATGCAACACTTACATCACTTGCAATTTTTCGATTGGCTTTGGCAGCAAGAATAGGAATGGAATCAAACTTGATCTCAAATTTCTTATCTTTCGACGTGTCCCAGTCATACTTATAGCAAGTCTGACACAGAAGAATAAACAAATAACATGAAGAAGGTGTGGCATTGTATCAGGACTATAATGACATAAAATCTATCCATTGACTGTAGAGAATACTGTACTGTATATACAGCCGTACCTCGGAAGTTGAACAGAATCTGTTCCAGAGGTCCATTCGACTTCCAAAACGTTCAAAAACCAAAGTGCGGCTTCTGATTGGCTGCAGGAAGCTTCTGCAGCCATTCAGAAGCCCTATCGGACATTCGGCTTCCAAAAGAACGTTTGAAAACCGGAACACTCACTTACGGTTTTCAATCATTCAGGAGCCAGAACGTTTGACTCCCAAGGAGTTTGGGAGCCGGGCTACGTCTGTAGTTATATGATCAAGATATCTTTGAATGACTAAAAAATTTGAAGATGGTTTTCAACTGATGAAAACCACTCTCTTAAACCCTCTTTCTTCCTGGGGTTTTATTAAGTTTCAGCTTAAGTCCAGCTGCAATCCAGGAAATATTTTTCTGCCATGTGCCCACGTTTTAATAGTGTTGCTGCATAATCAAGTCTCCACTATAGTCTGCAACACAAGTTATGCCTTTCCCAGCAGTGCAGATGTCACAAGTTGTTGTTTTTAAAGGAATTACATAGCTGTATTATATTTCCAGTTAATGGTTCACAATAATAATCTCTATTTGGAGAGATCATGTACATCAGCTGTTCTAATAAAATCTGATCTTTTCCAATCACATTCCTTGATGCTTTGTTTCTGTTGTAGAGAAGACATCTTGGAGCTGGTAGATAAAATCATTTGGCGTCCAGCAAACTGGTCAAAGCACGCTCGCAGATGCACAAACATGGTTAGTTGCTTTATTTACAAAAGATGATGAACCAAGACCTGGCTTTGAGGCAACTCTTTACTTAATGATGGCATTGTAAGCACTCTTCTCATCAAGCTTGCAGGCCTGAACTTTAAAAAAACCCCAAAGAAAGTGCTTTCCTGTTATACTGCTCTCCCCTGCTTTTTGGCCATTTCAGTACTATCCTATCAGGTCTACCAGAAGATCTGAATTAATCCTTTTGACTCCATTAAGTGGCTGCACCCACCTATTTAACAAGTGAAGGCTCATACTCACATCACTGATGTTATATGCGTTGACTCTGGACTGGAGGAACAAGGGGGCGTCCGGAGGCATGGAACATTTGAATTTCTCACTCTCGTGTTTGGCTTTGTAGTTCAGCTGAAATGTAGGGTGAACAAATAATATTCTGAGTCAGTGTTGTCACAAGATGAAGCTAGGCCCCATGAAACATTAAACGAGGCAGGAGTTTTATGTTTTGAGTTGTCAGGTAACTTACATCGCTCAGCTGCTTGGAATTAATCTGTGCTTGTACCATCACGAGTGAATCTGGCACTTGTGTGAATTTGAGCTTATCGGGATGTTTTTTGTAGGCATACTAGGAGGACACGAAAGCAAAAATAAAACAAAATGACAGTTGATTTCCAGTAGGCATTGGCATTATGGTGTTATATATCTATCTATCAGTAACATCATAAATAGAGTTTTATAAACCAATTCAGATATCACACTGCCATTCATTCATTCATTCATTCAGCAAAAGTATAACTGGGAGCAACACAAGAGGCAACACTGCCGTTCACAAATCTTAAAGTTCTCTGACTGTCAAAAATATGAAGCATCCAAGAGGTCTCGTATGTCCTCCAGCCAGGGAAGTGTGAAATATTCTGGTAGATTTTACTTGGGAATCACAAGCGTAATCTAACTCTGCCACAGTACACAGACAGTGATGGAGCTCATCACTTGCACAGCTATGGCGATAAAGGGTGAATAGCATTGGTATGTATGGTTTTCCTTGGGAAAACATGCATGCGGCAAAGCACATTTTGGCCACAAGATGTCACAAGAAACCTGTAAAATGGATAGGTTGAGGGGAAACAATACTTGACCCATATAAGAGTGAAAGAAGACCCAGCGGTTTTATTTTAATGAAAAGCAGCCCCAGGAAGCTACAGTTCTGAACAGAAAAGCAGTGGGGGGGGGGGAGAGAAGCAGATTATGTATCCCCCTGGCAGGCCTATTTCCCCCCAAAATTATTCTCTACTCACGCTACTTCTACCTCAAAGGCCCAGCCTCCTAGAAGGTTGCTTTTCATTAAACGAAAGGCATCAAGTCTCTAATTTGTGAGAACAACCTGAAAGCAAACACTGACATAATAGCTGATAAAATACATATGTCAGGAGAGGGGACTGAAAAGTTTTTATTGTTGGTTCATTTTTGTTAGTTAGCAGAACGCTGAGGTGCACAATTTGTCAAGTCTGTACCAACACTGGTGTGTATACACCTAATTTTTGTCTCTCTTTTTACTCATTGAGTCCTCATCTCTCACTTAAGTCAGCAATGGCAGGTACTTCTCTGCAGGCCACGATTGCTGCTTGGTGGGTGGAGAGCCAGATTTCCTTGTCTGGTGTGCGACTGCATGTTAGAGAGAGTGGAGTTGGGGGTCAAATGTGCCCCGTCGTGTGTATGCGTGTCCGTATGAGCTCCCACCCTCAAAACGTTAAGTAAATAGAATTCTAGTACGTAGTTCTTTTCTTGCGATGGTTTTTAAAAACTGTATCTCCTTCTTCAAATAGCCATAGGGAAACCAAGGCAGTTTGTATCCAAGTGTTGTAGCCGAGACTAGTCCTACTCAGAATAGACCCATTTAAATGAACGGGCCTGAGTTTGCCAACTCCATTGATTTCAGTGGGTCTACTTTGAGTGGGACTCCCCCCCCCCAACGTTTAAAAATCATTAACCTAAAATAGCAAATACAGTCCGTTCAACTTCCAAAATGTTCAGAAACCAAGGCGCGGCTTCTGATTTGTTTCTGATTGAGCAAGCACACCGGAAACAATAGCAGAAGCCGCGCCGGATGTTCGGCTTCCAAAAAAACATTCAAAAACCTCCCAGTTTTTGATTGTCTGGGAACCGGTACGTTCGACTCCCAAGGCATTCGGGAGCTGAGGTACGACTGTACAAGAAAACAAAAGAAGAGCAGCAGGTAAGATGACGACATTAAATGAGGCATCAGCCATGCCAAAAGGCTCTCAAAAAAGGGGGGGGGGTTCTTGGGTAGTAAAGAAAAGCTCTTCCAGGGTTGGGAATTCAGGAACTCAGGCAAAGCAAGAGAGAAGGTCCTCACTAAAGTTTCCACCAACCATCCTTCAGATGTTGGCAGGACCCACAAGAGGGCCTTTGCATCCGATGCATGCTGGGAAATACAGAACGAACTTTTAAAAAGGAAGCACTTCAGCTCCTTAATTCCGTGGAAATCTTGACTATATAATGTGAAGTAAGCCAGGATATAAGTAAGATCTTGCAGGATCCATGACTTACGTCTTTGCACTGGTCTAACTTCTTCATGGCTTCGTATTCTTGAGTTATGGTCTGAGGGAAGTAGCCCTTTCCCTTGTCCTCTTCATAGTCGGCTTTGTAGTTTTTCTAGGAAAAGCCACAAGGGGTCAATAACCACCATGAACTCTATCTGAACAGGTTAAGGAAGTGGAATCCATACTTACATCGCTCTTCATGGCTGCAACTTTCATGCAGTGTGATTGGTACGGGTCATCAAAGGTGCCTATGTACCGGCCCAAGATATTCTGCTGATATCCCTCTTTATATTTAACCTAGAGGAGAAGTGCCACATGTTACAATAGGCATAATTGTTACAATAGGCATAATGGGGTTTAGCAAAGTCTTCTTTAGGCCATAAATCTAAGAGCAATTGCAACCACACTTACATCGCTGAAGCCTTTCAGCACATTGTCAAGTTGATACTTCGGGGTATCGCAGTAGTTGATACTTGTTCCTTTAGCTTTTTCATATGCTTCCTTATATAGTCTCTGCCGGGAGTGAAATATAAAAGTCGTCATGTAGCAATAAAAGTTGACTGTGCAGGTCATTACACTTTGTTTTTGTTTTTTTTACACATCGACTGAACCTGAATGAAGAGCATTGTGAAAGGAGAGCAAAGGGGTGCAGAAAAGAGGGTGTAAGAAATCTGTGTTTTAGTGTGGCAGCAAGCTACACTTTGGAACTCCCTGCCGATTGACATCAGGCAAGACACCTTCGCTGTACTCTTTTCAGTGCCCGTCAAACACTTTTTTTTGTTTTGGCAAGTGCAGACAGACAGATAGACATGTTGACATGCTTTGATCTTTTCTCTTTAGCCACTGTTGATTTTAATCACCTTTTCAAAAATGTTAAAACCTGACCTTAACTTCTTTAATTAACAATTTTTTAACATTTTATTTTAGAGTCATAAACTGCTTTGAGAGTGTTGTTGTTGTTTAACAACAAAGCGGTGTATTAATTTTGTTAAATAAAAATACACAAATAAAAATAAACATACGTCGAGAGCTACCTTGGCATACTCTCTCTTTATATACAGTCGTACCTTGGTTCTGCAACACCTTGCAACTCGAACATTTTGGCTCCTGAAGTGAGTACTCTGGTTTGCAAACGTATTTGGAACCGTGCATCCGACACAGCTTTTGCGGCTTCTGGTTGAGTGCAGGAAGCTCCTGCAGCCAATCGGAAGCAGTGCCTTGGTTTTCGAACGTTTTCGGAAATCGAACAGACTTCCGGAACGGATTCCATTCGAGAACCAAGGTACGACTGTATATATACAGTGGTACCTCTACTTACGACGATAATGCGTTCCGACGCGATTTTCGTAAGTAGAAAAAAATCGTAAGTAGAATCCCCATAGGAATGCATTGAAAAAAATTTGTAAGTCGAAAAATCCGGGTCAAAAATTCGTAAGTCGAAAAAATCCTATTAAAAGCGGCCGCGACATCTTTTCGTAAGTAGAAAAAATTCGGATGCGGCGGCCATTTTGTTTTTCCGGAAGTCACTCGTAACTCGAAAAAAACGTAAGTAGAGTTACTCGTAAGTAGAGGTACCACTGTAAACGACAGTGTAACAGGCGGTGCACTACCTATTTGGTCCTAGGATGAAGTTGAGAAGATCCAGATAGCTATGAGGTGACCCTTTTGGCCATATACTGGAGCTTCTGCACATGTCCTAGCAAGGCTTTTCAGGGCTCCACCCTTCTGCTCCTCAAAAACCACAAAAAGTCACTCCGAGCTGAGGTAGCCTGACTAGGATCATGACTAGGATCTAGCCTAGAAAAGGGGGAATGGGGAAGCCCGTGAGGGGAGCATGCTTGGGCACATGTGCTTGGCTATTTGGATCCTGGGCAGACTTTCTTAACTTAATACTGGAGGCTACATTCCAGCCATGCAAAAGTCAGAGGTGGTTTCTATAAACATCCATTCCTCACCCCCACTTACCTCTCCATTATCCATCCAGACCATTATCACAAATCACAGGCACATAGCAGCTAGGCAAAAGCAATCAAGAAGCATGCAGAACAGGGCTGGAAAAGGGTGTGGCCTGGGGGAGTCCCACTAGATGGAATGTTCTATACTTGCTGATTCATAATTTTGACTACAGAATAATAATAATAATAATAATAATAATAATAATAATAATAATAATAATTTTTTATTTGTACCCCGCCCATCTGGCCGGGTCTCCCCAGCCACTCTGGGCGGCTTCCAACAAACATTAAAATACATCAAAATCACAAGTTAAAAACTTCCCTAAACAGGGCTGCCTTCAGGTATTTTCTGTATGTAGGATAGTTGTTTATCACTTTAACCTCTGCTGGGAGGGCGTTCCACAGGGTGGGCGCCACTACCGAGAAGGCCTTCTGCCTGGTTCCCTGTAGCTTTGCTTCTCGCAGTCAGGGAACCGCCAGAAGGCCCTCAGCGCTGGATCTCAGTGTCCGGGCTGAACGGTGGGGGTGGAGACGCTCCTTCAGGTATACAGGTCCGAGGCAGTTTAGGGCTTTAAAGGTCAGCACCAACACTTTGAATTGTGCTCGGAAACGTACTGGGAGCCAATGTAGTTCTCTCAGGACCGGTGTTATGTGGTCCCAGCGGCCACTCCCAGTCACCAGTCTAGCTGCAGCATTCTGGATTAATTGTAGTTTCCGGGTCACCTTCAAAGGTAGCCCCACGTAGAGCGCATTGCAGTAGTCCAGGCGGGAGATAACTAGAGCATGTACCACTCTGGCGAGACAGTCTGCGGGCAGGTAGGGTCTCAGCCTGCGTACCAGATGGAGCTGGTAGACAGCTGCCCTGGACACAGAATTAACCTGCTCCTCCATGGACAGCTGTGAGTCCAAAATGACTCCCAGGCTGCGCACCTGGTCCTTCAGGGGCACAGTTACCCCATTCAGGACCAGGGAGTCCCCCATACCCGCTCGCACCCTGTCCCCCAAAAACAGTACTTCTGTCTTGTCAGGATTCAACCTCAATCTGTTAGCCGCCATCCATCCTCCAACCGCCTCCAGGCACTCACACAGAACTGACGACGGTTCATCAATGCTTGACAGAAACAACTTTTGAAAGACCTGTAGGACTCTTCTAATATGCATTATTATTAATATTTTTTTTACATCAGTATTGGACGTGATTTACACATTATGATTTTTGCAAATATTTCAGAATAGTTTTATTGCAGTGAGTCAGAAGTACTTAAATAAATGGATGAAGAATTTGGTACCCTGCAGGTATCCTCCTATCAGTGCTAACCAGTGTAGCGTGTACGGAATGGGTACTTACATCACTTTGCAGTTTGCCTACTTTTTGAGAATGTAGCAACTTGGGATCGTCCTCGATGCTCAGAGCTCCAACTAGCTTCCCTCTGCTCTGTTCATAAGCTTTCTTATATTCCACCTACGTGGGGATAAGACATTGATGGTCTTCAACATTCTGCACTGCAAGCTGATCCAAATCAGCCTGAAAACTGCATTTCTCTGCAACACTTACATCGCTTGCAATTTTTCGATTGGCTTTGGCGGCAAGAATCGGAATGGCATCGAACTTGATCTCGAATTTCTTATCTTTCGATGTCTCCCAGTCGTACTTATAGCAAGTCTGACACAGAAGCAGAAGAAACAAATAACATGAGGAAGGTGGGGCATAATATTAGGATGATGTAACGCAAAAATCGATCCATTTATTATGGTGCTCTTGTCGTTGTTATTATTAATTAGATTTATATACAAGCTTTCATCATAAGATCTCAGGGCGGCTCACAGAGAAATAAAATAAAATAAAATAATGTAGTATAAACACCAACAACTGGGAATTGTTGGCCTGCGAGTGCTCCAATTAGAGAACAGCCTTCACCAAAGGCGTCATGGACTTTGAAGAAGCACAAACTCAAGACGAAAGGGAGAAAAGTGCTAAGAGGAAGGCACACTTGGCAAACCCTCACCATGATCAACTCCCACCCGGAAACATATGTCCCCACTGTGGAAGGATGTGAAGATCCAGAACTGGCCTCCACAGCCACTTATGGACACACTGTTAAGACCACATTCATGGAAGGCAATCTTACTCAACTACGAGCGATCGCCAAAGAAGAAGAAGAAAATATTGCAGAGAGTATATAACGCTCTAACTGTATAAGACTTTTTTAAAAAATAAAATAAAATCGCTAGAGAGTAATTTGCTTCATTATACAAGCCTTCCCCTACAAAAGCAGCTGATAACATTCATAAGCAACTAATGAACATAAAAGTCTGCTATTCCCAGGGCTCACAGATCACCAGCATTGAATAACAAAGCTCAGTCCTAGAAAGAACATGTCAAGTTCTAATGTACTTACATCACTGATGTTGTAGGCATTGACTCTGGACTGGAGGAACAAGGGGGCGTCCGGAGGGATGGAACATTTGAATTTCTCACTCTCGTGTTTGGCCTTGTAGTTCAGCTGAAATGCAGGTGAACAAATAATGACATTGAGGGCTTCAGCTGAAATGCTAGCGCAATGAAACTGAGTAAGAGGTAAGAACATTTACCCTCTAATACACACCATTTGTGTGACAATTGTTCAACCATTTCTATCATGCACCCAAGATAAGGGACACGGATTCAGGACAAGGGCATAAACCTTTCAAGGAATCCGGAATCTGCACATCTCTGTTAACAGAGTAGGCCAGTGCATATTCCTGCTTCTGCATAAATCTATCGAGTCATCTTACAGAACAAGTATTATGCCCATTTCTGAATTGTTGATCTGTTTGTTCTGGGTCACTTCCAGTGTTGTCACGAGGTGAAGCCACAACATCACCACCGGAAGCTTGTTTGCCAGACACGGTCTCGTGAAACCTAAGAGTTTGTTGTTTGAGTTGGAGTTTGTTTGAGTTGCCAGGTAACTTACATCACTCAGCTGCTTGGAATTGATCTGCGCTTGTGTCTGAACAGGAGAGTCTGTCACTTGTGTAAATTTGAGCTTATCAGGATGCTTTTTGTAGGCATACTAGAGGGAAGAAAAAGACATTTAATTTCCAACAGGTACCAGTAATAATAGAATTATACAGCAGTAAATCGCTTTGAGGTTGTTGTTGCTTTTACAAATCAAGCAGTATATAAATTTTATGAAATAAATAAAAAAAGTAAATAAATAAATAGCCTTCTAATTCAATTCAGATACAGCAGTATTCATTTATTCAGCAAAAATACTACTGGCCAATCAAGATTGCAAGACTGTCTTTTGCAGATCTGAAAGCACTCAAGACTACCAAAGTTACAAAGTTCCAATGGGCTTCAGATGTCTTGCTCATGAAATATGAAACAGATTTTCGTATATTTACTGTTCAACATCATCTTGGGGATTTCACAGACAACAGAATCACAGATGATGGTGCAACCCTGGCACAAAACCATATATACTTGCCAAGCACCATACATACATATCGCTGGGCTGGCTGTATATATAAATCAGAGGCATAGACCGTTATTTGCCCTGGTGTGGCTAAAGAGAGTGTGCAACGTTAAGTGTCCATAGTTTTAGTTGAGAAGTTATGTGTGAGAAAAGCTAAGCATATTCTGGCCAGTAGATGTCACAAGAAACCTGTAAAAAGCATATGAAGATGTCACCTTTCAAAATTAGGAGACCTGAGGGTTAGCTACAATTCACATGCAAATGACTGCAGAAAGCCACACCATTTCTATTTTAATGAAGTAAAGCCCCAAGAGGCTGAAATTCTCAGCAGAGAAGTAGCTGAAGCTTTTCTCCGTTGGACATTTTCCAGCTCAAAATCATTCTCTTCCTCATATTCTCCACCCACTAATAATAACCTGCCTTCTATGACTGCTTTTAGTCAAAGTATTACAGCTCCATTACATGCCTTCATGAGTAATGTACAATTTGCACCTGACTCAAAACAGACCTTTTATTAGCAGGATGAATATTTCAAAAGAGAGAAGAGCACTTATCTTCAGTTCTGTGAATTATTAAAGTCCATGATTGATGCAATTAATTAGTACTTAGCCTAAGCCTGATCTTTGGCTTGTGTATATATGTTAACATAGATGCATATTTGTTAATTCATCTGTGTTTTAAATTGTGATTTACACATTTTAAATGTTGCATGCTTCTGGAAAATCTGTAAGAAATTTAAAAAGGAAACACCAGCTCCTTCCATGAACTCCTTGAAATTCCTGATCATGTAGCGTAAGATAAGATAGGATGAAGGTAAGATCCCATAGGAAGCAAATACTCACATCTTTGCACTGGTCTAACTTCTTCATGGCTTCATATTCTTGAGTTATGGTCTGAGGGAAGTAGCCCTTTCCCTTGTCCTCTTCATAGTCGGCTTTGTAGTTTTTCTAGGAAAGGTCACAAGGGGTCAATAACCACCAGAAACTTCATCTGAACAGGGGAAGACACCATAAGGAAGTGGAATCCATACTTACATCGCTCTTCATGGCTGCAACTTTCATGCAGTGTGATTGGTACGGGTCATCAAAGGTGCCTATGTACCGGCCCAAGATATTCTGCTGATAACCCTCTTTATATTTAATCTAGAGGAGAAGTGCCGAAAGTTACAACAAACTTACCAGTTTATGGAAGTCTCATTGGGACCACTATTTAATTGTTGCCATACTTACATCGCTGAAGCTTTTCAGAACGTTGTCAATCTGATATTTGGGAGTGTCACAGTAATTAATGCTGCTTCCTTTCGCTTTTTCATATGCTTCCTTATATAACCTCTGCCAGGTGGAAGAAAAAGTCATATTGTAAAAGACCCCCCATCAAATAACATGATTCTCTCCACTCATCATGGTGCCATTAGATTAGCAAGCTTGGGCTGCCTTAAATGTGCTGAGAAGGGACATTTGGATTCAAAAATCTGGATTTTTTTTCTGATCCAGAATGATAAGAATTTAGGCAGAGCCTTGCTGGATCAGACCATAGAACCCTGTTTGCAACAGTGGTTAGCAGAGACGCCCTATAATTTGTTTATTTATTTATTTTAGTAGTAGTAGTATACCCCACCCATCTGGGTGGCTTCCAGCAAAATATTAAAAATACAATAGAACGTCAGACATTAAAAACTTCCCTAAACTTCCCATAAAACTTCCCTAAACAGGGCTGCCTTCAGATGTCTTCTAAAAATCAGGTAGTTGCTTATTTCCTTGACATCTGATGGGATGGTGTTCCACAGGAAGGAAGGGCACCATTACTGAGAAGGCCCTCCTCTGCCTGGTTCCCTGTAACTTGACTTCTCGCAGTGAGGGAACCACCAGAAGGCCGTTGGAGCTGGACCTCAGTGTCTGGGCTCAACAATCTCTCCCAGCAACTTCATGTAGATGTTAAAAAGGATGGAGGAGAGGACCGAGCCCTGAGGCACCCCATAAGTGAGAGCCCAGGGGTCTGAACACTCATCCCCCAACACCACTTTCTGAACACAGCCTAGGAGAAAGGAGCGGAACCACTGTATAATAGTGCCCCCAGCTCCCCTAGACGGTTCAGAAGGATGTCATGGTTGATGGTATCAAAGACCGCTGAGAGATCCAGCAGAACTAGGGAACAGCTTTGACCTCTGTTCCTATCTGTCCATGAAGGCAACTGATCTCTCTCCACTCCTTGTCCTCTAACTACTAGCATTCCAAAGTATCTGAATCTGGAGGGCCCATTCAGCTATTGTGGCTAACAATTTTTGATAAGTTTTTAATCAGAGGCACATTTTAATCAATAAAAGATTGTTAGTCAGTTGATCTAGCTAATTCGCAAAGCAAATCCATAGGCTTGCAAAGCAAATCCATAAAAAGAGTCCTAATTCTGAATAATAAATGGCTACAACAAACTATTGATTGGTCTTGGTCAAAACTATCCCTGGAGAAATGAACCACACTTACATCATTCACAAGATTTCCAGAAGCTTTCAGGTGTTTGAGCAGTGGGTTCTCTGTAGCTGGAAGCACATTATAATCTGCAGAAGCCTTGGATTTTTCGTAATCTTCTTTGTATTTTATCTAGCAAAATTAAGAAGAAAAATACTCACTTTCCCAAACTTGTGTACTTTCAGTCTCTTAAATTCCTGGTTGGCACTATTTATAGTGTTGCTTATCTTTCAATTCTTTTTATAAAATATGTTTGAGTAATTTACTTAGCTTCTTCAGCGAGGGAAAAGTGCAAAGCTAAGACTCTTAAGAAATTTAGTGCCATTTACAGCCAACAGTTGGCATTTCTTCTGTGATTCAAGCAGCTGTTTGTGCTCATCTCGTGTGATGTAAGTAAAATGTGTTATACCTGCAAGTGATGCTCTGTGTGTTTTTAAAAAAACTATTTTCAGGCTGTACAGTGGTACCTCGGGTTACAAACACCTTGCGTTACAAACACTTCAGGTTACAGACTCCGCTAACCTGGAAGTAGTACCTCAGGTTAAGAACTTTACCTCAGGATGAGAACAGAAAACGCATGCTGGTGGCACGGCGGCAGCAGGAGGCCCCATTAGCTAAAGTGGTACCTCAGGTTAAGAACGGTTTCAGGTTAAGAACGGACCTCCGGAACGAATTAAGTTCATAACCCAAGGTACCACTGTATTACGGTATCCGTTGTGCTGAAATTATGCTATGGAATCTGAGAAAGATAACAATGGGCAAAAAACTGTATTGTCAGTGCCCAGTGTCTTCAGTAATACTAAGAGCCAAGAGAATTGCCAACTACTCAATGTTGCGGAGCCCAGCAGCAAGGTGACTTTGACCACAGAGGCAGATTAAGCAGCTACTGTACCTGGGGCAGCACAATACAAGGGGAGCCCACAGAAGCTGACCTTTCTGCATGCAAACAGAGAGCCAATCAAGAATACTCCTTATGACATGCTCTCAATTCACATAGAAATGCTTTCATCCCAGGTTCAACCCATTCCACCTAGGGCAGCAAAAGGCCTTGAACATGTTGAAAATGGATGCAATATTCATTTCATTTGCGAAATGGGAATAACAATGGACGCCTATTCAAATATGGATTGGGAAATTGCTAAAGTATTTCAGAGAGGGCACAATCTAAATAGGTACTGAGAATATTAAGCATACCTTACTGGCAGCTACTCCAGCTTTCTTATTAACTGCATACTCTGGTGTTTCTGTCTGCATAAAGTAGATTTGGTCTTTCTGATTCTCCCAGCTTTCTTGGTATTTTCTCTGTAAGGAGCAGAAAATACAGTTATACTCAGTTCAGTAAAATACAGGTCTAAGTTGGAATTTAACTGGGAAAGGAAATGAGAATCTAGAAAGCAGCGCGGAAACGCAATGATCAAAGCACAAAATTCGTAATCATTTGCTGAATTGCAATACACTTTCTTTACCGGGCTCAAGTTATCAGCATTCATTCTGGCAACTGCAACATCATAGCATGGAGTTTGGCTCCATTTGCCCTTGATCTTCTTGTCATAGTCTTCATGATAGTTGCGCTGTAGAAAACAAAAACAAATATTAAACTGTGCACAGCCAACTAAAGTAAAGGAATCACATCAACTCCTATAACATGTTTGTTTCACCACAGCTGCTATGAAAACGCTATACTTTTCAACATCCCCTTAAATGTTTGACTTTTTTTGGTTTTTTTGTTTTTGTTTTTACTCCTGAGTGTTATTGGGAGGTAAGGGAACTGCAACTTAAATTTGTATAGAATTCTCTCTCTCCCTCCCCCCTCTATATATGGTTTATTGGTTTTAAAATCTGTGTAACATAAGTAATCCACAGAAAGGAAAAACAAAAACAAAAAGAAACAAACATTCATTCCATAGTTGTTGCTTGTTGCATGTAACAATTTGTAGTTGGATTCAAACATGACCTCCGGTCCCCGCATTGTGGTTCCCAGATTACATTCTTTATCTGCACACTAAATTTTGTCTCCTCTAGGTTGTTTCAATTACTGGTACATTAATTTTATAAGATTCTCCTATTACACGCAGAAAGTCAATCCAGGTCTGCCAACGGATTTATATTTTTGCAATGTCCTTTTAAATAAACTCTGTATACATCCCACTCCCTATTGAATTTTTCATCGGTAACATCTTGGAACCTTGCTGATAATCTGGCTAGTTCTGCATATTCTCGCAATTTGTTTTGCCGGTCTAATTTGGATGGGATAGCTTCTCCTTTCCAACCTTTTGCAATTAAAATTCTGGCTGCATTTCATGTATTTTATGTATGCTACAGTAGCAGCCAGAATTTGTATATAATTCAATCAAATGTTCACAGTAATGTAGAATCTACACACATGTTATTGACCCTAAGATAACGAATCACAATAAATATAAAATTTACCCCTTATGGAACAAAAGGCTACATAGACGTATGAAAGTTTCTCATTAATTGTATAAGTGGTGGTGCTGACAGACAGGAAAGAAAGGGGCTCACCAAAAAACCCCAGGATCTCATAGGAACATTGGAAGCTGGCTTATGTGGAGTCAGACCACTAGTCTAACTAGCTCAGTTTTGTCTACACTGGCTGGCAGTGGTTTCCCAGGTTTTCAGGCAGGGATCTCTCCCAGTCATACCTGGAGATGCTGGAGATGGAACTCTGCAGGCAAGGAAGATGTTCTACCACTGAGCTACAGCACTTTCCCACTAACTCAAGTATCTTATTTTCTCCCACCACCAAAAAGCCTTGGCTTCCAAACTACTCTTATTAATCTTCCTGCCCTAGACTTTTTGGTCTGTGCTCTGTTCCTGTAGTTGCCTATCCTATCTCTAAAAGGTAAGTTTGGGGGAAATTAGAGAGACCAGTAGTGAGATATATTAAAAGACATTCCATCAAAGGAACAGAGCAATGAAAAATGCAGCAATTCATGACTAACGTAAATGAGGGGGTCAAACACTATTTTTGTTATCACAATCTACTTTGGTTCTGAGTTTCATTTACTGGCTATTTACAACAAATTACACGACCACATTAATTTCATCCCTCTTCTTTCCATCGTGGTACTAGATTAATTATACCTAAATATCAACTTTATTAGTCATGCTTCATGGTTGTGGAATTCATCAGTTGTGCAATTAATTCAACGCATGAAATCAGATATGGGCATTCTGTTTGCCGTCACATTTCCTGAGTCTGTGAAGCATTATTTTGTATGGAAATGAAATGGAGAGGCACATTTATTTTTATTTTTTTAGCATTTTAGGTCTCTTCAGTGGAGGTTTCCATAACTGAATTACCTCACACGATAGATTGCCTAATTTGCCTTTGGTCTGATCCAGCAAGGCTCTTATAATGAAGTTGAATGGTAAAATATTCAAGAGGAAACGCTTCTTCACACAACATATAGTTAAACTATGGAATTCTCTGCCACCAGATGTACTGATGGCCACCAACTTAGAAAGATTCAAAATGGGATTAGACCAGGGTTTCCCAAACTTGGGTCTCCAGCTGTTTTTGGACTACAATTCCCATCATCCCTAGTTAGCAGGACCAGTGGTACTATCAAACATGAATCAGATGGGTAGTTATTTTTTAATGCTTAATGTAAATGAGAAAAACCCTGCTAGATCAGATCAAGTTCTCGCAGTAGTGAACCAAGGCTGGGCACACACCATTACTTCCTTCAAAGCATCCTGGGAACTGTTGTTTGTTTAGGGTGCTAGGAATTGTACCTCTGTGTGGGGTAAACTACAGTTCCCAAGATTCTTTGATGGAAGTCATGTACTTTAAATATATGGTGTATAGACAGTCTATGGGAATCTGGCAAGCAGGACTTGAGTACAATAGCAGTCTCCACTGACGGAAAAAGAGGGTGGAAGAGAGGGAGAGGTAAGATTCAACAGGAAATTGAGTTGCGGCCCGAATGACTGCAGAAGGCATGTGGTAAGCATAGCTTTGTCCTTTACAGCACTTGGTATTTTCCCTGCCCTCTATGCTAAGAATTAACCCTACAGTATACTCACATCACTGAGCTGCCGGGTCACTTTCCTGGCAAGCTCCACATCAGGTGGGTCTGGCAGAGAAGTGTATTTAGCTTTGCGTTCATTGTGCCCCTTTTTGTAGACAATCTGAAATAACAGGGACAGACAAGACCTGCTTGTTTCAACAAGGAAGACATTCACCCTTGCTTTCTCTTAACACGGCTATTCACAGAGGAGCTAGTTTGCACTCACTAGTAAAATAAAGGCAATCAAATTAGCACCATTGCTCTATAGCGTTTGGCGATCCTAAGCAGGTTTACTCTGAAGTAAGTCTCAGTGGTGTCAGGGAGCCTTACTCCCTAGCAAATGTGCTTAGGATTGCATTTATACTATCTTGTATACTTATTAAGTCTTGATTACCACTAATTTTAAATTCAATTGTGTGAGTGTAACTGCTGTTCTTGTGTTGTCTTCTGTGATGAGCTTAAAGCTAAAATAAAGTTGATTTGATTTGCTTAGGATTGCAGCTGCATGCTGCTTGAAGGACAAGTTGTCATCCTTACATTTCAGCTTAGGAAGAGAACACCCACCCACACCCTCATGCTGACTAAAATATCTTAACGATCCTATCAAGTGTTTGCCGCCTGAAGCGTGTTAAACACGGACTCCCTTATCCAATGACACAGCTCCACATCGCACTAGCAGGATCTGGGTACTTACGTCACTGAGAGACTTTTGCGCCTGTGCTACTCTCCTTAGTTCGGGGCTGTCGTCATAAGGGTAGAATAATGCTTTGTCCGCTTCCCAGTCTTCGGTGTATCGTTTCTTAAGAGAAAGGGAAACAACAACAACACGTTCCATTTGGGAAACGTAAGCTGAATGAAGGAGGCACCAAATGAATGGGGAAATAATACAAGGCCTTTCGGAGCCTGGCCTACCTTGCTGTACATTTCGGAAGCTTTTACAGCCTGCACAAACTCGGGAGCATCAGGGGGGAGCAGGTACTTTTCTTTATTCTCTTCCCAGTTCTGTTTGTATAACACCTAGATAGACAAACCGGCAACTGATTGCACAAGGTTAAGGGAAGCACCTCTGCTTGTTCACCTAAAACCTATGCTCTGGACATTTTACAGCCAAATATCCCATAAAGAGGAAGAATAAATTCAGTGGTAGCTTCACGAATGTGGAATTTACTCCCCAGAGAGATTCACTATATCTGCACCCTTCCTGTTTTTCGGTCTAACCTTGCTAACTTGCTGGGAGACCTTCTTTGCGTGTTCTATGTCTCTCGCTTGTCCATCCACATGACAGTTGGTCTTCGCCGCGTCACCAGCCATGCGATATTTAACCTACAGAAACCACATATACAGAATGGGGAACCCATAATTAACAGCATATACAACAGATACAGGGGGACCCAGGTGGCGCTGTGGGTTAAACCACAGATCCTAGGGCTTGCTGATCAGAAGGTCGGCGGTTCGAATCCCTGCGACGGGGTGAGCTCCCGTTGCTCGGTCCCAGCTCCTGCCAACCTAGCAGTTCGAAAGCACGTCAAAGTGCAAGTAGATAAATAGGAACTGCTCTGGCGGGAAGGTAAACGGCGTTTCCGTGCGCTGCTCTGGTTTGCCAGAAGCGGCTTTATCATGTTGGCCACATGACCCGGAAGCTGTACGCCGGCTCTCGGCCTATAGAGCGAGATGAGCGCCGCAACCCCAGAGTCGGACACGACTGGACCTAATGGTCAGGGGTCCCTTTACCTTTACCTTACAACAGATACATGCATCATGTTTTACGAGCGTGGAAATTTTAAGCATCTGGAAATGTCCACTTCCAACTATACCATTAAGTGAAAGTGGAGGCTTCATCAGAGATGCCCAGGTATGAATGTGCATCTCAAGGCAGGTGAGTTATCTGAGTGCACATCAGCACCCAGCCTGTGTTTGCCATTCTTGGCCCACAGTGCCTCAATGCCCACATTTCCTTTACTGAATAAGAACGTGTGTGTGTGTGTGTGTGTGTGTGTGTGTGTGTGTGTGTTTGTAGGTGGGTGGGTGGGTGGGTCTGTGGGTGTCGCTGGTCAAAAGCTATTATTCCTCCCTCCTTAACTCACAGGTATCTAGGCGTTTAATCTAAATCCTATAATTTCTAGCTTGATGCTGAGTCTGCAGTTTGCTATGCCAAGAATCCTAGCAACATTTCTTCTAAGGTTCCAGATTGGCTTACTGTAACTTTATCCGTGTGGCTCCTGCCTTCCTCACTAGAATTAAAATAGCTTCAGAGAGGCACGGCTCACTGCTTAAATGCTCTGACAGCCCTGGCGCTTACCTCACTGAGCTGGTCCTGGGCTTTCTTGATTCTTCGAAGTTCAGGGGTGTCACTTGTGCTTGCATATGGCTTCCCTCTCTCCTTCTCAAACTTCTCTTTGTACTTATTCTGGAAGGGAAAATAGAGCAAAATGAGGACAGATTCAACAAGCCATCAAGCTCTTATTGTGAATCCTCTGGAAACTGTGACGTGGAAATGCTTTCACCTGAAGTTTTAAAGTGGTATTTATAGAGACATTCTATGGAGAGAAATACAAGCCTAGTGTGAAAGATAGTTTAAAGCAGGAAGAGGCAACCTATGTCTTCTATTTCCCTAAGTAGTGCTCTGGGGGACAGAAATTAATTTTGTTCATCAAACTTTAGGCTTTATGGCAGGGATGGAAATGCTGTGCGGATGCCAATATAATTTTGAAATTAGCTCTGTGGAGGGGAAGCCAGGCCTCCTCCCTCCTTCCACACCCTTAGAGTGGATAAATCATTGTTACCAATATTTACTACACTGAACATAACAGGTAAGTGTCATTTGTAATGTTGCTAGCTATAATATTCATTTAAAAAAACAACAAGCAAAGATTTCTAAATTGAAAACAACTGAGATATTTTTTTAAAAAAACCAACCATGTACAATACAAATATAAAACCTCTGAAAGTTTGGACTTAGCCATATAGCTCACTCATTTGGGACTCAATTGCTTCAAATGGGAGAGGTTAGAAACAACTTTTGACTTACGTCACTGAAGAGCTTTTGCATTTTCGAACTGTGATCCAGGTAAGGTGTCATAAACTTTGACGTGTCCACTTTTTTCCGTACAACCTTTTTTCTGACAGGAGGAGAGGCCTTGTGAGCGGTGTCCATGGTTTCAGTAGTATGCTTTGTAGTGGTTACCGTGTGAGGAGCAGATCCAGTGGTGTATGTTGTCTCCGTGATCTCCGTAATTATCTAGGAATGTGGGGAAGTATTGTGGGTTTCAATTAGCACCTTGGAATAGCTGTAGAACCTTTTATTACTATCATCACTTTCTGGTTTATTATTAAATTTGTTAGTTGCTTTTTCTCGCCCAGGGCAACTCAAAGCAACTTGCAACCAACCAAACTTTTATCTCCTCTTCTTATTTTTTATTTTTTAAAAAGTTTCTATAATATACAGTGGCCTGGTTCTCATGTCACATTAAAATATAGTTAGAACAAACCATGGTTTAACGTGAACAGTGTGCTGGTGCATGCTGCTGAAATTAAAGGGGTTGCCCTCAGAGATGGAGCTAGCTGCTCTGGCCCCCGGAGTGGCACATATGCTGTGCACCCGAGGGCAGGGCCATGGGGGTGGGGCAAGCGTCCCAGGAGGCAAGACACCCAGGGGGGCGGAGCGAGCCACGCATGGCCGGCTGCTTCCTGGGCGGGAAGGAGGGAGCCACACCGCTTTGCCAGCAGCCTTCCTCCCTTCCCTCTTCCTTTTGACAGCTTGGGGGAGGCTCCCCCCGCCCAGGAAGCAGCCCGGGAGTGGGGGACAACAGCTCGCCGCCTGTCTGTGACTCCCAAGTCTCCTCCGAGCTGTATAAATGAAGGGGGAAGGTCGCTGGCAAGGTGGTGCAGCTCCGCCCCTTTCCCCAACGGCTTGGGGTAGGCTTAAGAGTCGCGGGTGGGTGGTGCGCCGAATGTCACCCCCTCAGTGATGGCACCCGGGGCAAACCGCCCCCACCACCCCCTTTCCTCCACCCTTGGTTGCACTCTGCCTTTACTTCTGCTTCTGTCATGCTGCTAGGGAACAAACCACGGTCTGGTGTTTGGTTTACCCCTAATGATTTGTCTGGGGGGAAAGAAACCACAAGTGCAGGTTTGGACTACACAACAAGCCCCACCGTGACTCGCTTCCCAGTAGTGCTGCAGGAGCGGAGCACCCATGGTTTCATATTTTAACTATGGTTAAAATAAGGTTAAAACGTTATTTTAACCATGGGTTAATGTGATATGTGAATCAGGTCACTGCATTTCAAGATTAGCGTAAGCCAGATACACATGGGCTTGTTCAGAAAGAGTCTCTAACAGTTTTCATGCATACTCCAAAACAAAACAAAAATATTAATCCTCACCCCAACAATAACCCTCACCCCAATAATGGATTGTATTGACTGTTGTTTGCACTCATAAAATATAAAATAACTTAATGTACCTGTGTGGTGGTTGAAAGCACTTATTGAATTGACACATTTGGGATAAGTCTTGTAAACAGCTTTCCTAGGGTTGCCATATTTCAAAAAGTGAAAATCTGGACACAAAAATTGTTTAGGTTTTTTGTTTGTTTGTTTGTTTTTTGCAAAATAAAATTAAAACAAAAATTAAACTATTGCCAAAAAATCGGCAAAAAAACCAATGTTTCCGATATGGGGTGCCATAGACCTGGGTTTCCATTTTCAATGGACAGCTCCCTAGCTTTCCTCTCCATATACAACATGGAGTAAAAATCCAAACATGCAATTGGACTAATTGGGGAGTGTTTTTTTTGGGGGGGGGAGATTGGAGGGGAGGAATCTGTGGCGACCATATGTTTGGGATAGTGTGTCCATGTGCCCTACAGAGGGCAGTCCTTTGTTTGAAGACCTGACAGAGGACATTTCTATCCATTCCACCTGTGGTTTAAATAAAGACCTGTGTGGAGGGGGAGTATTAAAGAAAACCATCACCAGTTAGCATAGGCTTCCTCAAACTCGGCCCTCCATATGTTTTTGGCCTACAACTCCCATGATCCCTAGCTAGCAGGACCAGTGATCAGGGATGATGGGAATTGCAGTCTCAAAACATCTGGAGGGCCGAGTTTGAGGAAGCCTGAGTTAGCATCTGCACAGGTCACCTGGTCACAATCTTCCCCACAGTGGTGAGATGTTATTCTTTTCTATTTAAATTGTGGTAATTATTTTTTGAATTTGCATCAAATTTACATATATAAATTAGCATATGCAAATGTGCAAATAGGTGCCCTTTTGCCCTCTTTTATGGTGATGCATTTGCTCTTTTGTAGGGAGATTTATAAGTGGCCACCCTATCCGGACAGTGTATTTGCAATAGCGTTTGTAGGGTCAATTCACTCAGAAGCTGCAGAATCTATCACCGTGACTGCAGAGATCACTGCTAGAATTTTCAGGGTATTCACAAATATTTTGGTTCACATTCTGTGTGTCAGTGTGTCAGAGAGGACTCCTGGGAAGCATCAGCCATGAGTTAGCAATGCTGCGGTGCAGGACACAATGAGGTATGACACTGCAGCCAGATGGGCTGGGTATAAATAATGAAATAATAATAATAATACATTGGCCCCCCAATATAAGTCCCCCTTCCATTTGAGGAATGCCTTAATGTGCTTATTATATTAACATGACACACATCACCCAAGCTGTTTCCATGAGAAACAGGTTGGCTGTTCAAAAGGTTGACTGTTTTCTAAATAAAGGTTTCTGGTTATTCACCACCGGGGTTGGATTTCACAAGAGTTTTTCGCACCAACATTGCACACAGAGAACTCCCACTGACGTCAAGAGGAATTTTGAATGTGGATCAGTGATGGGGTAGGCTCAGAGGGCAGAAACGCTCTTAAAACTGTTATACTTTGGAATAACCTTTAGTAGGATTAAAATGAGTGAGATTACACCAGAATACATGATCAGAGAATCGCTAAACAAGAATAATCAGTGTCTCTGCAAGATGTATATGAGGTCATTAAAAAAAAATTGTATAAGGCTAACTTTACTTCATAAAACTGAAGCAGCATATATATAATTTACCTGAAAGTGATAGATAGATATAGTACACAACATATTAGCTTTTTGTTGTTGTTGCTTACACTGATACTCATGTTTTAAACATGGTTAGATTCTGAATAAAAACAGCAATAAAATAAATTTCAGAAATGCAATGATTTTAAGTAACTATTGTTAAACTTTTTATTAAAAAAATTTTTTTTTAAGTGACAGCCCATCATAGGAAACAAAAATAACCTCAGTGCAGCTAGCAGTGGATTATAAAAACATGTCTGCTTTAGGATAACATCTCAGGCAGATTCAACTAGCCCGTAATGTCCGTGGAAGCCCTGTATAAGCTACAGAGCTTTCTGTAAGGGGAGAAATTTCCATGCATATTAGCTTATTTTGTGTTGTTCTTATTTTATAGATTCTGTTTTACTTGCAGAACTCCCCACCCTCTCCAGTCAGATAACATGTTACTGAAAGCCTGAAGAAATATTTCATCTTGTAAAGATTTGAAACAGAAACATTTGAAGAATCGATTAAATCAATTTTTTTATATAAATTCTGCAGTAATTTCATGAAGATGCGCCATCACATAAACAAGAAACAAAAGATAGGAATGCAAGATTGGGGCGTGCATGATGAAAATGGATGACACCACACAATGAATGGATACAGGACTGATGTGTACAGGTATAAAAGTATGCAGGAAGAAGACTTTTGTACATCTCTTATTTTGAATCTATTCCATTCCTCTTTTAAATGGCATTTTTCATTTTGTGGTTCTTAAGGAGTACTGTTCACTGTTTTCTGTAAACTGAAGCACCGCTATCATGATATCAACGAGAGGTATAGTCATAACCACTAAAGCCCATGAAATATTAGTTAATGATTTTTCTGGGATGCAGATTGTACTCTGAATCTGCATCTATCCAAAGGGAAGCAAACAGTTAAGGAAAAACCTAATCTAATAGCGTACAAAGCACTGAGCATAATAACAATTACAGGAGCAAAAGAATCCAATGCCATTAGAGCCCTTTGTAAACTAATGCCATCCACACAGCATCAGGGGAGAAAAGTACTTCTTTGAATATTGTGTTAATACTCTGCGTTAATAATCAAGCCATATTTCTTGATTAAGTCATTGGCCACACAGTTCTATGGGGTACTGGATGAATTTCACATGCTAGTGGATTATTATGTGGGAACACATAAAACCCTGAAAAAGCATTAAAAATAACGAAATAAGGGGTTTGCGCATAAAACAGAGGCTTTTACCTCTCCCGGTTCACCCTCAATGACCTCCTCTTCAATGTAGTACTATAAACAAAGGAGATACCTTGTTATTTTTCACAATATCATTCATAAAGAGACACATCTTTCCCTTTGACTCAAAGAATAAAAAGTAGGGCTGAAGAAATGTTTTGGTAGAAGAGGCAACGTCCTGCTGGAAAATTCTTGAAGATTCCCACCAGCAAGGAAACAGGTGAAGGTTTACAAACATTAGTTTCACTACAGCAAAGAGCAATTCATGAACATAAGTAGGTTTTCAAGGTCAGATCACCCTCAACAAATATGCAAAAGGCTGTAGCAACTGTGAAATACCTTGTCTCCCAACAGCTTAGGTTTTGGACACTGTACAGAGCCCCATCTAAGGACCCAAGACTGTATACCTCTAGCTACACTTGCAGAGTTTCCTATACACATACACTCAGCTGAAACCCCATTTTCCATGGGGTATTAGTTTTTTGGATGGGGAGGAAGATGTATTTCACGAAAGATTCAAATGTCAGCTCTTGGAAATAGTCAGGAAAACATACCAGCAGGTTGCACACTTAAAGTTGGCTTAGAGCTCTTGAGCCACAAACTCAATCCCTCCACCCCAATTGGCCTTTTTTGTAATAAAAAAAGTGACAGGAATATGCACTGGATAATGTGAGATAACCCTTGTTTGATGCAATGTCAAACAAACAAATCAGAATGAATGTTCAGTAAATAGCTGGTGTCATCTAATCTCCCTGCAAACAGTCAGGATGAATGATCAATGAGCCTAAAGGTAAAATCGTACCTTTGATTCATTTCTTCTACGTATGTCGTGAACTAATCTCATTAATACTCCATGAAGTATCCAGTATTGCAGCTAACTATGTCATGCCTGAACTGAGTTCCCATGGGGATGAGCGACTCATATTTCATATGGAACAAATCCAGTATCTGCAAACGTTCAGCCTCAACATCCATTTGCCAGCCCAGAAATAAAAAGGATGAGGTGGGACTAGTATTGGGGCTTGCCTACTCCACTTCCACCTTTTCCTTAAAATGACCCTCTGGCAAAACAGATTGCTGGCGAAGGTTTTAAATCTGGAAACTGCAATAACCTTTAAAAGGCCCAAATCAACATGTTGACTTCATGAAGAAAAAGTTGTATGGTTGATCTCCCCTAAGATTAATCATGAACTGGAAATGTATCTGGAATATTCTATTGTTCATATAGTGAAGAAAGAATCAGGCCCAACCATGTAAAATTTAAGCATTACATCCTTACTGCATGGACTTAATAAAATAGAAACGATGGCCTCCAGAATCTTGTTAACCTAATCAAATCTAATCACAACTTCTAGGCAATCCCCATGGAAATGATCCCAATAGTAACATGCCCAAATTCCTTCTGTAGTATCAGTATGTCATTCTTCCTGCTAAAGAGATACCCTAAAACTGTGAGAGAAATCAATTAGCCAACAACTACTGCTGCTCTGGTTCACCAGAAGCGGCTTAGTCATGCTGGCCACATGACCTGGAAGCTGTATGCTGGCTCCCTCGGCCAATAAAACGAGATGAGTGCTACAACCCCAGTCGTCCGCGACTGGACCTAATGGTCAGGGATCCCTTTACCTTTACTCAAAGCTTACCCAGTGCAGATTATCCAGGTACAAACTCCTATTCATGTGAATAGCTCTCTAGTCTGCATTTTCATTTGGATTCCATAGTACCAACATAGAATCTGAGAGTAGTTTGGAGTGTGGACTCTCACAAATGCAATCAATCAAATATGTTCAAAACTGAATAAAGATCTGAAAGAACCAAAAATGCTTAACTGGAACATGTTTTTGTCAGCAACCCTAGGGCTGGATTTGTTTTATTATCGCAAGTGTTGCGGATTTAGAACTTCTGTCTTGGTGTATAAAATCCAATTTGTATACATATTGCTGATGGGCCTGCTCTAACTCTTAAAGATCCTTCAAAATTATTTCCCAAAGCTGATTCACAACATTATCAAGATAAAACCTATTACTGATAGCAGCAACCAGCATTTTCTCAGACATTTGAGTGATTAATTGCATTAATCTGCATCTCAGTTTCAAACTACACTCAATATCACAAGAGTGAGTGTTCATCAAGAATTACCACACATCTTTCTTTAAAGTTATTTGTATCATTTCATGTATGGTATATTCTGGTGAAACTGAGGCATAGCTGATGATATACTATAGATGACGCAAGAGCCACTATGATCTATTTTCGTATCTCTCATCCACAGTATGACATGCTCACCCGCATTTAAATTGATATAGATATAAATAGATTATTAGACTTGTAGCTAAGTCCAGATGCCTCTCTACTGGGCTATACTTGCTCTCAGTATTATAAATTGCATTATATCAAACTGAACATTCATTATTCATTATTTGTGTCTTATGGATTGCCAATTTATGAGTGATTTTCTATTGTTGACTCATTGGGTTTGCGCGCTTGCTGCAACCAAATGTATAGGTTTATATGCTGTGAGTTTTTATAGTTTCTTTGTTTGTTCTTTGTTATGGAAAGCCTTAAAAAATGATCTTAAAAGCCCCCCCCCCATAATAGAATATACAACAGGGATGGAGAATCTCAGACTCATTTGTCCAATTATGACCCTTCAGATTTCCATGGACCACATTAGGCAAAGGTGAAGTCTGAAGATACTGGCCACCTCAAGGCAGAGTCTACCATTGCCAGCACCGGCAGCTGATGAATGTTTTTGCAAATAACTTTGTTCCAGAAGAAAAATGTGCTTGTTTCCCAAGCTGCAAATGCCATCGTGTGCCTGGGTGGGTTACAAGAACAGACGGAGAGAATTCTCCCCCTGGCTTTTTCTTCATAGCCTGCCAATGGTACTTGGCAGTAAAAGAGAATGTAGATGGAGAGAGGGAAGAGAGCTTCACTGTGCATGCATGTGCCTGTAGGAATGCTGTACTAATTCTATTTATAAATGAGAATATATGCACAGACATGTGCATTCATAAGCAGATGTGCATGTAGTTGTCCGAGAGCTTGTGAGAAGCTATATGTGTGCCATCATAGGAGCACAACCATACGTTTTTCCTTGTGGTCTACTGGCCAACTTCAGATTGGTAGCATAGGCCCTTTACTAAGAAGAAAGGTTTCCTATCTCTGACCTACAGGTTCTGCATAAACCAGTAGAGACAGATGTCCCAAACGAATTGTTCAAACAAAGAATCATCCATGATATGCCCTTGGATTTTGGCTCCTTAAGAGCAAATGCTTCATTGCTCAGCAATATGTTAAATTTGTTTCTGAACATGAATCTGTTTTGCCCTGAGTTAAAACATGAGAGTAATGTATAACTGGCAAGCAATGATGAAGACCAGAGCTATTTTTAATGTTTCTGGAAAGGGCTGCACAGCTTAAAACTAATACCAGATGCAATTGTTGCCATTTTATTTATAATGTTTCAGTTTAGCTATGAATATCTCAAGAAAGATGGGGGGAAAGATAGACAGACATCTGGACACAGACAGCCCACATAGGCACAATTCAAAGTCAATTAAAAATGACACTGTGAAATAGAGAACAATTATTAGTCTAATGAGAAACACACAGTGATGAGAGAACAGACATCAGTACCAGATATTATGACATGGTAGGTATGAATATGTGAAAAAATACGACAGCTTTTGCCACCGCAACCAAGGAAAATATTATGGGCAAAGATACCCTTGATTGTGACACTTGTCATCGATAACATACAATAGATAATACTATTACAGCAGAATTGACTGGCTTGTATCTAAGCCATATGCAGAGTAGACACATTGAAATAAATGAACTTAAGTTAGCCATGCCCATTGATTTTGATGGGTCTACTTTGAATATGACATAGTTGGACACAACTCTATAAAACCTTTATACAACATATCCAAACTTAGAGTCAATATGTACAGTGAGCTTCAACCCAATTGTTGGCACAGTGTGGGTAGTGGTCATGGCTCATATGTATTAGATGACATTGAGTCAAAACCACATAGGAAGCTGTCTTGGCCCATTGGCCCATTTAGCTCATTTATTGTCTACGCTAGCTAGCTGTGGTTTCTCTAGGGTTTAAGATAGGAGTATTACCTGGAGAGGCCTTGAACCTTGCACATGCAAAGCACATGCTCTACCTCTGAACTATGTTTCCTTTCCCAAACACACCCATAGAGAAAACCCAGTGATTACAAGGAGTTCGCATATGGGTGTTGTTTGCAACTCATGGCTGGGACTTGATTTTAAAAAGCTACATAAAGAGCCAGGAAGCCCTTGAAAGGCAGCCACAATCCTGCTGCCTATGAACAAATAGCCATGGCCAAACTGGATCACTGACCTTAATGTCCATGTTGTTCAATAATAGTATCATTAAATAATGGGAATACCATGATCAACTACATAGAACTTTTCCAAATATTTAACTCAGATTGAAGGCTAAGGGTTGCTGAGGGAATAAAGATGGGCATCACTGCCATCATTTTCTTCTCATGCTGCATTTTCTTCCCAGCTGCAAGAGGTCAGCCATATATATATTCAGATATATACTTCTAAAAATGGCCAGTTAGGATACTGAATCTGGAGACAGTCACATTTTAGAAGCAATAATCTCAGGTTCCTGACTTGCTATTAGTTGTTGGTGTTTCCTCTAATCAATAACTTAACCCACATTTCTCGAGACAAAAGAATTCAGGAAGTCAAAATGTTTGGGGTCTTACCTCCACAACCTCCTCATATTCTTCTTCTTCCATCTTTGCAGAGTGTTTTTCCCCCTACTCGCTGACCACAAAAGAGGTGGAAAAATGAACATCAGCGCAATGAACTCAATGCCACAGAGCATTAGCAATCAAAGGGAGGCATCCAAATAATGTACCCATCAGCGCAAGGATTTACCCTGTCCCCCTCTCCTCCTCTTGCACACCCTCTAAATCTCTTTGAGGGGTTTCCCTAACCACCCAGAACAGATTTACAGGGCACACACAGGATGAGGAGAGGGGAAAGCTCCATTGCACAAGTGTAAATCCTTGCCTGATGAGACTTGTTAGTTGGATACCATCCAACTAGGATATGCATGGATTTTGTTATGCTTTCAAAATATCATACTTATATAAATATACAGTATCTTATGAGAGAGAGAAAGAGGAAGAAGAAAATATGGTATCATTGCCAAAAAAAAGTTACTAGTTGGATCCCATGTTAGTTCTACTCGTAGCAGACCCATTAAAATGAATGGGCACGATCAATTTAGGTCCATTAATTTCAGTGGGTCTCCTTTGAGCAGAACTTGGTTGATTGCAACCCAATATTGCAAAGCATTGCAAAGCTTCTTTCTACTTAGTTTCCAAACCATACAATTACCAACTGTCTTTCCAAAACTATATAAAAGAACATAACTGTTTTTAAAATTAGACACCAGATTGCCTTAGTCCTTCCTTTTATATAATTTTCTCAATTATAGCTATATCTCATAGTCTATACCAGGACTGGGCAGAAAGCATATCAGGTAGATCTCTGGGTGATCGGCAATGGTTTTTATACACAATGGTTCAACAACAGCAATAACAAAGTGAGTTCTCCCCCCCCCCCCGAAAAATGAGGTGCCTGAAATGGAGAAAGCTCATCAGGAGAAGACTTTTGTGCGAAAGGACTGTGAGCTCAGTTTGGTTTTGGTACTGAAAGCAAATTCCTAGGCTTAGAATGTACGCTCTGTTCTTTCATTTGGACAACATGGGAGGAATTCAACACCGTGCTAAGGCGATTGTTCCATCAAGGCAAGCATTTTGGCTTGCCAGACAGAACAACCCCCCTTCTCTCCCCCCCTACACACTGTTCCAAGGGTTCTACCAATTTTGGGGGTGCAGGGGAGGGAAGCCCCACTGTGCAAGCAGAAGTCCTTGCACAGGGCTTCCACTGACACAACTCATTAGTTAATGAGTTTTCCATTAATGAGTTAATATCTTTTGCATATGGTTGGTAGATCTTGGGTTCTAGTAAAAAAACAACAACCCAACACACAGTGGACCTCATATGCCTGAAGTCTGCCCACCCCAACTCTAGGCAACCAATTTTTAATTGTTGAAACTCTGTCCTCTTTCCATACATCAGCATTGCATATTTCTGATGCTACTAAGTTGAATTGTGTAAGTTACCTTTCACTTTTTGGCCTGTTCAAGAGAACAAGCAACATGGGATGGAGAAGGGGTATGTAGGGGACATGCGCCCCAACCTGCATCCTGTGTGCTGCACCCCAACACTGGACAGAAAGATTCAAAGAGGAGTTCTAAGCGCATAGAGATAAGTGCACCTAGAAACCTCCAACACAGTAAGGAACCCTGATAATGCAGGATTCCCAATCACATCAAAGCTTTTAACTGCATTTCAGTTGAATATAACTAAAAGTTTACTTCAGATCTTCTCAGATCTGTGAGTGTGAAGACACCAGGATGGGACTTGTGGGTATGATGCCACTGCCCTCTTCACTCAAGAGGGCTGCTATATACCGTAAGTCAGCAACAGAATTTCACTGTTCTAGTTAGTTAGGCCCAAGGTCACCCAAAGAGTTTCATGGCCAAGAGGTACAAGTCCAACACTCTAACCACTGAATCTCACTGGCTTTTTTGGTGTCCAAACTGGAGGATTCTCCTAGTGCTTAGTTCTAATCTATTAGAATGTCAGTAAGCAAGTATGTGGAGCTAAGTGAATTCCAAATTGTGTCTATTTTCTTCTGTGACTAGGACATTTGTGACATGCAAAATAAGTTAGCTGCTGTTATGAAGTAAGTTTCTGGCCAAACAGAGCACCCCATATAATAAATGTGATTCTATTTTGAAGAACTGGTGGGAAACTTTCAGTCACACCCGTAGCAATCCCCAGGCATGCATCTGTTACCTTGTGCAAGAGCTTATAGGAGGAGAGAAACAATTGGCACCTCTCTGCTGGCAGCGGCTACCAGCACAAGACAAAACACCAGCAGTGGTTAATCCGCATTAATCTTTTCTGGGTGGAAATATCACATGCAGTTCTGATCCGTGGGATTACAGCCATAATGCTTTGAACTTTCTCTCCCGCAACCAGAAAATAAGTGTCACAGAACATGATGTTACCAGATGGGCGGGGTATAAATAATGAATTTATTATTATTATTATTATTACTGAAGTCAAATATGCTTGCTAAAGATTTGAGATGTAGGCCTTAAGAGTGGAGAATTATCCTATCCAGTAGTAACACAAGCTTAGAAAAAGCCTCCTGCCTAGTCACCAAGGGCGAATACGAGTCGCCTGCAGGTGACCAGTCAAGGCGGCTTTTCTAAACTAGAATAGTTAGTTCTCTCTTCGCAGCCTGCTTCCTTCTTTCAGACCATCAATGCCACATCATCATTTACATCAATATCAATGGCAGCCAGTTGTTTTTATGAACAAATAACTTTTTGGGTCTTACTTGCAAGGCTGTTTTAACAATAGTCTAATTTCAGCACATGTGCAAATTCAGCAATGTTATTTCAAATGACCTTAAGTTAATGAAGTTAACTTCTGTCTTCCCACCATTGGCCTTTAAGGATTGTTTGCTTCTGTGCCTCTTTTCTTTACGTATTTTTCCTCTCAGACCTGGGAAATATAAAATGAATGAATGAATTCATTAGAACTGTGAATTCAGCAGGCCCTGCGGTGCCCTGGGCTTGCAGCCCCTCTTTCTAACGCGGGCAAGGACATGAAGGTTTGCAACAGCTGCTTCCTAGTTCAAATATATTTGCCATGTAAGCTAATACCTCAGAGCGATTGGCTGGTTTTGTTTAGCTAGCTAAACAGCAATTCCTTCTGAGGCAAGTGGCAATCCAGTACTGTGGGTTAAATATAGGCTCTTTAGACACTGTCCCTTCCTAGTGCCAATTTTCTTCAGTAAAGGTAGAATAAAATAAGATTTATAAGTGGTGCCTCACCAACAAAACTGGCCAAAATTCTGAGGAAATAAAACACAAGAGCTACTTAAATAGGAGAACATTAATCTACCAAGTCCCTATGTTTTACCATCCCCAGATTACACAGCCAGGACCTCATTTCTCCTCAGTAAAACCTTATCCAATACTTGCTGACTTCCTAACTTGCCTCACTGAAAAGAATAAACAGATGCTCGAAAAATAGATGTTTATTAGCTCTTATTCTGATGGAAGTCCCAACAGGCCACAAAGTCTTTGAAGAGACAAATTGGCTAGTTGGCCAAGATAAATTCTATAGAAAACAAAACATTTTTTTTTAATGAACTTACCAGCAATATTTAAATAAATTTCCTTAGCAGCAAAGCCTCTCCAACTGTCCTCCCTCCTGAGAAACGCTGGGCAAAAGCAGCATTCATCTGATGCATCAGCTCCTAAATTATGATGTACTTGGGGCAGCCAATCAGATTCGGTCTCGATCAAGTTTCAGATACTAAATATACAAAGTGACCCTTTGGACGGCCACCTGTTCAGCAGCGCCACAAAGGAAAGCAGCACATACTTGCCATTAGTCTGATTTCTAACCAAAACATTGCAAGAGCATCAACTCAGCCAAAGTACGATTGCTGGCAAAATACGTAATATTACTGCAACAAGATATGTACAAAAAAATCGGGGGCGATATCAGGGGCGGGGAGCAATGCCCACCTAGAGAACGCTGTGACTTCTCTGCTCTGCATGGTTTGTGGCGGCATTCAGCCAAAGGCAGGGAGGACTCCTAGGATTAGTCCATGAGGAGTGGGGTGCTTGGTGCACCCTATTCACGGTGAAGGTGGTCTATTGAGGCAAAAGGGGTGGTGCTCTGTCAACCTCAGTCTACCCTCAGTCAGTCCCCACTTGCCTACCTTCTTGCTGCTTTCTCCATTCTTAGTCTCAGCATTGCCCTTTTGGGACTCAGCACAGAGGAGGATGGAGACAAAGCTTAGAACTAGTTCTCAGCCTGTCATTGGATCTGACCCCACCTACTTTCTGCCCAATGGGCACCAGTCACCATGGCCTATTCAGCCATTCAAATGAGTCCTGTGCTGAAACTTACTCTGCAATTTTTCAGCCACTCTCCATCACTTTGTAAGAAACATCATTTTCTTATGAAACAGGAGAGAAACGTTTGGTGACATTCTTGCGGTTGGGGTGCAGGGTTTTCCATGTGCTTACCTTATGTTCAAGGTGGCCAAGGATACTTTTGAATTTCCTTCCTTCCGCAGCCTTCCCAGATGCCTCCATTCTCTGAAAACCTCATGACATCTAGCTGTCAATTGTGCCCCAAATCTCAGACAACTGGGTGAGCCTCTGATCCTTTTCAAGAGTGCCTTCAGCAGACTGTCCACAGAAAAGGGACTCGGCTCTATACATAATTTCATGCAGTGTGGGAGAATGATATAGGTAAACCAATCAATACACCTAAACACATTTTCCACCAACTACCCTCTTCTGATCCTCCCCAACATTGGTGTGAAATAACTGCAGTAGAACCATTGTCGTCGTTTCAATATTTTATTGCTTGGTTGGTTTGGTTTTGAACATATTGTCATTGTAATGCTGAAAATCAGTAGCAGTTTAAGGTAAAGGAAAAGACTTCACTTAGAAAAACAAAACCAGTGACTGTTCCTATCTCAGGCACTGAATGGCCAATCACCCTGGCTTCACATACTTCCATCAAAGCTTGGGGATGATGTCATGAAATATCTCCTGCAATGTGGAGGCAGGGAGTTCAGATCAGGGAGATGGCACACATGTTTAATGGAAAGAAAAAGACACTCACTACCCAAGCCCACTGAGAATATGAAGAAATTCTAAAGTGTCTTGGATAAAGAGGCAGGGGGAAAAACCCAGAAGGCTTATTCACAGAGGTTGAAAACTTTGAGAAATCAGGGAGCTGGTTTTAGCACAGAGCTAATTCAAACTGGGCTGTATTCTGGATTCAATTGAAACACGGAGGCTGAGGGAAGTAGAATGATTGCTGTAGCCTATAACTTCGCAGAGGGGCTGCCGGATGCAGTTTTCCAAGCACGTGTAGAAATGGAGAAGCCACAGCTCATTTGACTTCTAGCTCCCTGTCAGCTAATCTGACTTTGTAATGTAATTCAGCAATAATTTATTTCTATATTCAGTGTCAAGATATGTTGACAGCACATCTGATTGGTCAGGCTTTTCAACCTATTCATAGCAATCCTCAATGTCAAGGATGGATAACCTGAGATCCTCTACATTTTGTTGGACCACTCCAAGTTCCACCATCCCTGACCACTGGCCATGCTGGCTGAGGCTAATAGGAGTCCGACAACATTTGGAGGACCATAGGTTCCCCATATGTGTTGTAGACCATTCCCATCTTGCATTTGTTCCAATATAAACACAACTTGCTCTTGCAACTGCCGCTTGGGAGCAGATAGGGATTTGGGCGCATATTGAAAAGGGGAGGAGCCTCTATAAAGAGGTGGTTCTATAGTATGGATCTCTGGGTAGTCTCATCATGAGAAGGGACAAGATACTCAGGGGTTGCAACTCATGGCCTGCTCATGTGTTATGACATTTTCCTTTTGGTTGCACCAATGGGGTTGTAGGTTTGTACTCAAACTCACTCCCGGAGTTTGTACCATGGACGGACAGGTCTGGTATCATTTATCCTGAGAGCTGGAAGAGTAAAGCAGAAACCACTAAGCTCCAAATTGAAATATTGTATGAGCCATGAATTCCAAAGTTGACTTTGAAGGAAGCCATTGTCTGTTTGCTTCACCCCGTCCATCAGCAAAGGATACTTCAGTGCTTATTCTTATTGCTTAGCATAAGGAATACAACCAATCAAGGATGATTATACTCATATGCATGACATATTCAAAATCAAGTGACCGACTTATAATGCCTGACTACTAATATCCTCTCCCACTCAACCACAATGTTAAAGCAAGGCTTTACTTACATCCCAGAAGCTTCCTGATTAGCAGGGTGAGACACACACTTGAGTGACACAGTACTTTAAGATGCTTCAAGACAGATGCAGAACGAGACACCCATAGTTTAAGACATCAATAAGCATGTGCACACAGTGACCTCATAAAAGTCTTTTGAGGGATGAATTCAGTTTCCAAATTTAAGACATGGATAGAAGCATTCTCAATTACTCTTAAGTTTTGTTCCAAATTTTTCTCCCCAGATCCACCAGGAAACCCATCAGCAAGGTGAGATTTGTTCAACTGCATTCAGTCCTTCTCTTGTTGACCTGTACTCCAAATAATACACTATCAGTGGTGGTCTTAATGTGAGTGGGTGGGTGCTCCTCTCCTCCACCATGACCTTCAAAGCATGTGCATCATAGTCTCCCAGCCAGTAGTATCCAATGTCTTAAAGTTCCCATTTGTATGATTTCTCGCTTCTCCCCACCAAGAGGACATATTTATAGGATCACTTTAGGATCAGGCCCCAGCATTAAGGTCATGTATGTGGATGAATACATGCATCCAGTCAAACAACAAAAATTATAGGAACCTAGGAAGCTGCCTTGTACTGCATCAGACTATTGGCTCCATATACTTCAGTAATGTTCACTCTGGCTCTCCGAGGTTTCAGTGCAAGGGCATTCCCAATCCTGTCTGGAGATGGCAAAGACTGAACCTGGAACCTACTGTATGCAAAGCAGATGCCCAACCACTAAGCTACAATCCTTCCCTTGTCAGATTTGGAAAGAATCAATCAGATCATCTAGTCCCAGGTTCAACATAGCAGCTTCGCTCTTCAAGCATCCGTACATTGCATTGGACAGGCAAGAGGAACCCTACTTGGGGGCCATTCATCCACAGAAGGGAAGTTTTCAGCAGGCTTGATGGAGTCCCAAGGTTTTCGGAACAAAAATCTTTTGGGGGGGGGTCAATGAGGACTGAGCACGTTCAGTGGTGACATGATGGTGAATGTCTCCTGGAAGGAAAAGTGGGAAGGGGGCTGAGGAAAAGGAATGGAATGTTCTGGGAAAGGGCATGACTTGCTGGCTAGCTGGAGCACATCACACAAAATTTTGTTGTGGAACCGATTGTATTGGAACCTATTGTATCCACCTAACCCCTCATCTAGGACCCAGGTGGCGCTGTGGGTTAAACCACTGAGCCTAGGGCTTGCTGATCAGAAGGTCGGTGGTTCGAATCCCTGCGACGGGGTGAGCTCCCGTTGCTCAGTCCCAGGTCCTGCCCACCTAGCAGTTCGAAAGCACATCAAAGTGCAAGTAGATAAATAGGAACCGCTCTGGCGGGAAGGTAAACGGCGTTTCCGTGTGCTGCTCTGGTTCACCAGAAGTTTTGTCATGCTGGCCACATGACCCGGAAGCTGTACGCCGGCTCTCGGCCTATAGAGCGAGATGAGCGCCGCAACCCCAGAGTCGGACACGACTAGACCTAATGGTCAGGGGTCCCTTTACCTTTACCTTTTAACCCCTCATCTAGGCTTGTGGCCACCACCATATATTGTATCTTGTAACAGTAAATTCTCTAAATTATATGCTATGTGAAATATTTTCCTGTCTTTCCCGGCAATCAAATTCATTGATTGTACACCATACATTTTCTCATCATCTTACATAATTTTACTTATCATCATACATAATCCCTTAGTCATCTTTTTTTCTAAAATCAAGATCCCCAAATGCTTTCGTCTAGGGATGGGGGACCCTTCAGAGTCTGCTGTAATACAACTCCCATCATCCCCGACAATTGGCACCAGTGGATATGGTTCTGCAGGGACACAGGTTCCACCCCCTCCTTTAGTCTATCCTCTCAGGAAATAGATCCCAACCCTCCTCTAAGTCTGATTTCTCCTTTCTGAAGCATTTTCAGCTTCATGATACCTATTTGAGGCGACATGACCAAATGATGCACCCAAACCTGAAACTTATGAACAACCCCTCTTTAATGCAAAACGCCCAAAAAAGCTAAGCACAAATGCTTTGTCTAATGTCATTTGATTAATCAATAACTTTAATAAAACACAGATACAGTGGTACCCCAGGTTAAGTATGCTTCAGGTTAAGAACTCTGCTAACCCAGAAATAATACTTCAGGTTAAGAACTTTGCTTCAGGATAAGAACAGAAATTGTGCTCTGGCGGTGCAGCGGCAGCGGGAGGCCCCATTAGCTAAAGTGGTGCTTCAGGTTAAGAACAGTTTCAGGTTAAGAACAGACCTCCGGAATGAATTAAGTACTTAACCCGAGGTACCACTGTATATTTAAATAATATCAAAAACAACAAGTAGTACTAATTGCTTACCAGTTTGGTGCAGACTTATTTTTCACCCAGTCCTTACATCAGCAATTGTGTCAAAATATCTCCAATACATTTTTCATCAAATCTTCACAAGGAAGAGACTATGGAACTTCTTGAAAAATAAATTCAGAAGTGAAGGCTGAAGATCCTTTCAGAAGCAAGATCCTGCAGGCTTCCCCCCCATGGCTTATTCCTAAGTAAATGTGCTTTAACATTGGGGCAGCAAAACAAATTTAATTTTATTGCTGAAGTAGTAGTAGTAGTAGTAATATTATAATAGGTAGTAGTAGTAGTAGTACCCCGCCCATCTGAATGGGTTACCTGCTGATAATGCTATGATTTCAGTGAGCTTAAAATGCAAAACTGCATTTGCTCATAATATTTGATTAGGATGTTTGACAAACCTCTCTCTCTCTCTCTTTAATGCATCAGGCATGCAGAAACAGTTTAAAGCATGGAAAGTCTGTGTGAGTAGAAGTAAATCTTTAATTGTGCGTTGCTGTCTGGTAGAAAACTATTTTCCTATGTAAGGAATACTGCTGTTGCTGAGACAATGCAATAACTTTGCAAGATTGAGGGGAAATGAGGACTGGAATCTGTAAATGAAAAACACATTGATTTCATAATTAACTCTGAATAATAATGAATAATCATCTGTAGAGAAGCTGTTCTCTAGGAGCCTCTACCAACAGGTTTGATGGGAAGCAACAGGGGAAAGACAGCCAGGTTGTGGAATATTATTTCCAGGAATAAATAATGGAATTGTTAGCATTGCCTTCTGTACAGGAGACCAGCAGTGCCTATGTCTATTCCAATATTCACTTAAATATCATTTTTAAAATATTTTCAAGTATGCTTGCATAGCTAATGTTGTCAAACAACAAAAAATCAAAGCTTTACAAAGTAATTACCCATTTGCTTCCATCACTATCAAGCTACAGCTGCTCCCCCAATAATGAAGCAGGACTTGATAGTAGCTTAATTCTACTCAAATAAATGTAGGCTCGTAATCAAAACAGTAAAGTTTTATTTTCAGTTTCCAGCAAAATACACTGCAAACTACTAGCAGCTCAAGTTCATGTACTTCTCTTCACAGTTAACTTTTCCAGCTGTATTCTTATTTTAAATCTTAAAAGAAATAAGCGTGGGATTTTTATTTTTATTTTCTAAGGCAAGGGGAAGGACTTTACTTAAAAAAATTAAACAAAAAATTAGCAAATGCACTGATATCAGGTGCTCGGTAGCAGCTTCTACCGTTTCCCGCACCTCAGTTAAAGCTCAGGGGGAAACTCCTGTGAAACGTCTTCAGATTAAGAAGTATGTATGGAAGAAATGTTTCAGCACAGCACTACATTTCTGAAGCCTTGTGCTCAGCCTGTGCTCAGAACAAGGTTTTCTTGTGTTTTCTACAGAGTTTACTCAAGCTTCATTAAACAACTCTGAAGTTTTACCATTGACTCCAACAGGAAGCAAATCACACTCATTGTCCGCTTGCTGATTTTGTGGGTAAATCTTGAAGGCTCATTTGGTTTCTGGCAGAAATGTTTGGCTCTCAAGTTAAATGTAAGCAGCCAAAGTGAGCAGCTTGGTGGCTTGAAAACTGGGCTGAGGCCAACTGGATTCTGAAGCTTGCTGTTGAGCCAAAGACTGCTGAAGGTAAGAAATCTTTGGCCTAACAAATTTGGAGGGGGGGGGTTGGATTCAGGTAGTCATGTTGATCCATGGAGAAAGGTAGGTGGGAATTTTAAAGCAACAATAAACACCTGGATTAGGATCAACTGAAACATTGCAGCAGCAACAACAACGTTAACCAGAAGATATCTGCCTGAATCTTCACGGTTCACTTTGTAGTGTCTCACTTAGGCTAAAATTCTATACTCTCTTCTGGGATTTATTTATGAGGAGACACATAGGATTGTAACAGATACAGGTAGGTGGCTGTGTTGGTCTGCCATAGTCGAAACTAAATAAAAAAATTCCTTCCAGTAGCACCTTAGAGACCAGCTAAGTTTGTTCTTGGTATGAGCTTTCGTGTGCATGCACCCTTCTTCAGATACACTGAAACAGAAGTCAACAGACCCTTATACAGTGGTACCTCGGGTTAAGAACTTAATTCGTTCTGGAGGTCCGTTCTTAACCTGAAACAGTTCTTGTAATATTAAAGATAACCAAGCAACCCTTGCATTTGACCTAACAAATAATATTTTCAGGATACCAACAAGAAAAACGCACAGAAGCTGGTGCAGATATTGCAATGCTAATCAGCACTGCATGTAGTGGATGAAACTATCATTTTATGCTGCATATTGCTTCTTATGACAAGACTTGGATTGGGGTCATTTATCCATATATCAACAACAAACATGTCTGACTGCCCCTGAAGCAGGAATTCCTTACATGAATTTTTACTTTATTACTTCCACATTCACTACAATGCAACAAGATTTAGATTGTAAAAATAAGTGAATGAACCATTCGTTGGCACGGTACAGCCATCCTGCCAAGGAAACAAAACAGAAAATTTATCCCTGCATAACATCATTTTATTCTCCCTCCCCCAAATATCAGCCCTCTGAATAATCAGCAATGTTAAATGCATTGATAAATTGCTAAGCACGTCAGAATACTGAGCACTTCAAAAGGTGCTTGTGATCAAAAAAGGCTCACCACAGATCTCCCAAGGTAATTCATGGGTTTCAAAGTAAGCTTGCTTTTTAATTAAATGCAAGTGCCTGCTGTGTGTTCACGGGGGTCACTTTCTGCATTCCACAGCACTAAGCAAGCATGAATTCTAGCACTGCTATGCGTAAGATGGCAGACAGCCTGACACAAGGCTGGCTTATTCGCCAGCATAGTGCTGATACTGTCTTTTCCGTAGACCAGGGAAATTCTACACCTGGTCTTGTCAATTCGTATTTTTTTTAAAGGCTAGGCAGTGATCAGTGGTCTACCCCATTGCCCGTGCAATAATTGCAAAGAAAATGAATGAAAACACTCCCTGGTGTGTATTAAGCAAAGCAGGATGCCTACAGGCCTGCCACCAAACCTTAAAATGCTACACCATAACAGTATCATGTTTTCTGAGTATGACAACTGGGAGGCATTTCTGACTGAGAAAAGGGAGATCAAAAGCTGTCATGACATGGGCTTGATATCACGCAAGGATTGTTAAAATTTCCAGAGTCATCTGGAAGGGGAGTCAAGGGAGTTGCTGAAGGACAACAAACTTTTGACTGGCACCAAGGCGAGTGGAAATGAAAAAGTATGTCTGGTCCCCCAACTATTTCCACTTAGAAGGAAACCCCCTCCCCCTCATCTGCCAGCAGTATTTACAGCCAAGATGCTCTGAGAAACATTGCTGGCAAACAGCAGTGCAACAATGAAAGTCGCGTCTTCATTTTGCAGGCTGAAAAGCTACAAAGCAAGCACATTATTTACAAGAGAGTGGATCAGAGTAAAACTTTGATCCATCATGTTACCCTGTTGGCTTCTTTAGCAATAAACCACACAGCCTTATTCAGCTGTTTACTCCTGGATGCATCAATATTAGATGAGGGACAGGAATTATGGCTGAGCAAGGGTTATAGAATATAGCCCATAGAGACCAGAGCTTCAGCTGATGCTCATATTATGCCTCACTTAATTCAATTGCTTAAGGAAAATGTGAGACATTTGGATTATGCAGCATTTTGGCTTACACTGAAAAAGAACTATACTGTGTACACAGAGAATATGGAGACCTGGACAAATATCTAATATTTAGATATTAAGTTGTTCTGTTGTGTTACGCTAGTTTTTTAAAGAACTTATTTTGCCTAGCTAACTATTCGGTTCTTACAGTTTTGTTCCCAGGATATTACAATTAGAATTGTAATTAATGGTAATTTACAATCAAGCAAAATGAGACATGATGACAAAAAAATATGCCCACTTTGGAAGGCCAAGAGCTGGGGTGGGTAGAGAGCCAGGCCATGGCATTTTACTACCCAAGGATTTGTAATACATGATCCAAGAGATGAATCATAATTTTGTGTACCATTCTTGTCATTTTTATTTACAGTGCTGAATTACCAAATAGGCAGAGTAGACACTGGCCTATGGGCCCCACAACAACAGATCAAAATAATATTGATTTGATCTTGAAAGAAAATTACAATCAAGCTAAGTAGAAGCTTTGAGATAATTTGGGGGGGGGGGGCAGATTCTGACTGCCTGGGGACCTCCACAGGGTTTGATCCTGCACTGTTTATTTATTATTGTAAAGGAAATTCATGAGTTAACAAAAACAAGTCAACTTCTCTGCATAACTCCAAGTTCTAGTATTGCAAAAGAATGAGGGAGTTCATCACCTCTTCTGCTAAAAACGAACTCATTTCCCAAGTGTAGTTCTTACACACCGTGGCACAGCTGGGTAATATTAGACCCTGGACTGCCAGTCTGGAGGGGTTCCCTCTTGAGACAGCCATGTGCCTTAACTGCAGCTGTGACTGCACATTCATTGCTTGTGCGATTGCTATGCACTGTGCAGTTGCAAAAGTGCCACAGGTCCCCAATGGATAGTGCGATGCATTGAGTGACAAGCAACACAACTTTACCTTACTGCACTTTGTGGTATTATTAGTATCCTCCCTTGATTCGCTGGAAATACGTAGTCTCCAATTAAGGTTTCTTTAAAGTGGCAAGCGACCAGCAAATCTATTTCTTTACCATACCACTCTGTTGCTTTATCAATCTTTTTTTTTTTTTTTTTTTTTTTTTTGCAGGGTTGTTTTTCTGTTTTATTTTTGGTAATTCCTTGAAGACTGTATGGGCATGCTTTCCTTCTCTTGCAGTGCAGGATGTGCACATCCGAAAATATTTTGTGTGTCCATCTCTTTGTAATAATTTCTTCTTACGTCAAGCACCAAGATTGAACAAAGGAGGCTGTACAGCAATTATATTCATTATATGGGAAGAAACAATCCAACCTAATAGGCCTCAAGCAGGGTGAGCCCCTTTCTTGCTTGCCGTCATATACCTTGAGCCTCTTTTTGGTGGAGGATCTCACAATTCGATAGAAGAATATGGAATAGCAGTTATAATGCAGCCTCATTAAGCTTTCCATAGCTATTTCCCTAATACTGGAAGGAAGCATTCAAAACGCAACAGTACCAATGTTGTACTAGACAGAGACCACCTCAGAAACCTCAGAACTAAGGCTGTTTTCATCCACTCCCAACTGTTGTCTGCCAATCTGAGGGGCTCTGCAACCCTCTCTAACTCTTATGCATTGGCTAAATTGAGTTGTCTCTGGGAGAAATATCACATAACAGCTAAAATGAGGTTCATCTAATTTTCTACATGAAGCATTGACTCCATATTTACCAATGAGCAAGCAATATCACATGTCCCCAGAGGTTAAAGAAGAAGCACCCAACTTGTAAAGCTGTCTGGTTCTCGTTTTGTTCTGTTTTTTTGCTTGTTTAGAGTAATCTTTGAATAATCTGAAGATTGTGAAACAATATACCCAATAAAATGTCACTTTAGCTCCGCTTTCCCTTTTGCTCTGCCTATTATACAATCAAATGATTCTTATTTATAGCAAAAGTGTCACTCACCGTGCGAGCCGAAACAGCTGCTGTAGTTGTCACAAAAGGTTTCCAATACTCAAAATTGTTTAGCAGCGTCAACAACAACAAGGCAGCTGCTACAGTCCCCATTACACAGCAGATTCGTTTTATCTCGTGAGCTCATCCCACATTTACTAGGGAGTTTCATTCTAATTGCCAGAAGAGTCCAAAGACTTAGTAGAGCTGGCTAGAATGCGCTGCCCCATAATGTGAACCAATTTCTCCCAACTGAGCTAAAACTGATAACTTGGAAACAGGCTAAATTGAGGCCACTATCATTTTAGACATCAACTTTTGGCTTCTCCTGCAAGCTCCTCTTCACCAGCTTTTGGTAGTATAAAAACTGAAAATTGACAAAGACTTTTTCTTTGGAAAGATCAGTTTAATAAAACTGTCAATGAAACACAAGTCTTGTTATACTTTGCAGACAGTGTTATATTCAGGGCATGAAGCCAGTTCAGAGTGGTTTTGGTGAACAAAGATATTGATCCAATATGGACAAATAAGAGGTTCAAGAGATAATGAGAACAAGCCAATTAGAGGGCAGAAATGCTGAGAACACGTGGGTTCTGAAAACAGACAACATATACATGAATAGGTGTGTGTCAATCAGAACTTTTCCTGTGATTTATTACTGTAGGCCATGGCATGAGTAAACCTTAACATGAAAAACTTAACATTATGAACTTTTCTTGACCCTGGTACCAGTCTTATCTCAAACATGCATCTTGAGCTCCTAATACTTTGTGTAAATATCAGCAGATGCAAATCTAATCCACACCTCCTATGAAAGAATGCTGCACAGACCAACGGTAAGATACTTTTAAGAAATGAAACACACAAGGATAACCAATTTAGTCATTGCTCGCTAGGATTATATTATTTGAACTTTCAACTAAGCAGAGTAAACAAAATATGAAATAAGCAGGAAACTCAGATTCAGATAATTTAGCTCGTCCATCTAGGCAAATGCTGGCCCATTCTGAACTGGATTTCAGAGGTCATCTAGTCCTACCAATTAAGATTGAGATGCTATGGAATAAATATAAAACCTTATACTTGCAAAGTATTTGCTTTACCACTGAGCTGTTTTTCCACTTTCAAAATTCAGTCCGATTAATGCAGCTTAATGTTATTGTTTTTAAAATCACCTATTTCAAGACAGGTGAAAATCCATTTGTTGAACTATGTTAGGGCACAAAATCATTTCCTCCCTATTACAAGCAGTGCAAACTACTTTTGAAGCAGCATTTAGTAATTTCAAGATTCATTGTCTAAAAATAGATTGAACCACAGGCAGAAAGGTGTTACACCCCCCAAAACATCTAACATTTTGTCTAAATATTCTTATGTATATTGCTTCATATTTCCTTCGCCCAAGGAAACTAACATAACCCACTAAGACAAACAAGCCACATATTACTGCCCCATGAGTGCTTGACGATTTTTTTGTAGTCGCCTGTGGGCAGCAATAAAAACAAACAAACAAACAATGCCTGAGTCCCCTGAAGGTCACAATATGGACTGGTGGGCTACATTTGATTAGTCACAAATTGTGCTGACTGGTTTTACAGGATAAGAGAGCAGCAGTCTTACAATGCCTTTGTAATAATCTGTTTATTTACAAATGTACACACTGAGTAGGCAATACATAGGCACAGAAGAAAGCATGCTGGCAGGGCTAGTAAAAAAGAAGTAGTATTAAACTAAATGCCAAAAACCAGTTCTACCACCAGCCAAAATCTAGAAACTGCTTTTTCCGCTTACCTTGGATATATTCTTCAATCCAGTTGTATGCCCCTACGATTCTACTGGTTGACATAAACCTGGGTACATTCCAAGGTAGCATCAGACAAAGAGTACTCAAGCTGTCCATTAAGGAAATACCTATGGTCCACCTCAATCACATGCTCTGCAAAAATCACAGAGCATGCTATCTTTTCACTCTGCAAAATAGAACAGCAGGTAGGACCATATAATTTTTACACTTGATCTTGGAAATCACAGACACACTCACAAAATGGTGTACACTTTTTCTTGCACACTAGCAGAAAATGTTTGTGTGCTAAGCAGCCCTTAATCCATTGGTGTTAGTGTTATGGATAACTTGACTTATAAAGACAGAATGCCATCCAGAGCTCTCCAGCTAAGTTCCCGAGCAATAGCAGTCATGTCAGTTTTAAATTCATGCACATACATAGGCGTTGTTGTTTTCCTATACAAAGCTTATTTTGGACAAAAAATATACACAAACATGAAAATGGGCATCTGCTTCACACATAACCACAAAGAATTGATGGGTACTGGGTAACTTCATAACCTTATCCCAAAATAAGAGTGACTAAGTGAGGGCTCTATGTTAAGCTCTTTCCTAAGCCTTCCCAGGGTGTCTGACTGGCAGGAGGCAAGGTATCTATCTACCCACTGCTGCCTCATGCCAATCCATGAAATACTTACAAGTTGTGCGAAAAGCTTTTCCTGTACGTTGTTAACGCTGAGGGTCAGCCAACCAATCTAAGATAGGCACTGCCAATGTGTTTCTAAGTGTTTTGCTTCCCTGGAGACTTTGGTACACACTTTCCTAAAAGTTTATATTGCCCTGCAACCTTCCTTTTCATTTAATGTGTTTGCTAGTAAAGGAATCAATTCTCAAACTTAAAAAAACACACACAACAGAAGCTGTATTAACAGGAGGGAAAGCTTATATTGTTCAGGAAACACATTACTCTCATACAGATATTGTGATCATAGAAGTATGGGGTACTTAATATGTAAATTTAATTTGGTAACATGGATATATTCCCAATGTTAATGCATTTTAGTTAAGTCTTGCAAAGGACAGTTTTGCTAAAACAAAGAATTTTAAATATGTTCCAATCATGCATTTGCAGATAAAATAAAATGTCTTGGCTAGGATTCTGAGAACCATGCAACGAGCCCCAAGGGGCTTCAGGCTTTTTTCCTTCAAGCAGCTGTGTCTTTCATCTCATTGTTAACTGCTTTTGACATGTGACAGGGCATTGGGGGTGGGGGTTAAAACTGTTCAAAGAAAAGTAGGTAAAACATTCCACTGGGCTAGTGCATGGTCCTTAATTCAACTAAGTAGCTTTTTGCATTAGAGTCTATAGAATGCAATTGCTCCTCTTGTCAAACACTGATGCACCACCCACTTAATGGCACTGATACTGCGTGTGTGTGTTTTGTAAGAATTTATTTGTAAAAAAGCATTTAGGGGATATAGTAGAAACCAGCCAACCCACAGCATACAAACCTAGTTTATTCATCCATCAGATTCCAAGAGCTAAGAGTAGTAATTCTGAGAAAATTTGACCCAATTTTGTCATTTAGGAGCAAATTGTACTTAATGGTGTGTGTGTGTGTGGTTTTCCAGTTTATCAGGTGATAGCTATATATTTGCTTCTAAATAACACAAAACCCTGATAAAAATAGTAGGCACAGTGTTCACAACACTGAAATCATACTTCAAATCTTTCAGAAGAATTACCATCCTTTTAAACAGAAGCATTATTATTTTTTCTACATTATATGGCACCTCTTCAAATTACTGTCCCCACCACCATCAACCTTTACAATGTTGACTGCACATGGATTAAGAAGGAAAATAACAATTTATTCACACTGCTCAATACCCTGGGAGTTTTGCAACAAAATCAGGTAAAGCTGTCAATTGTAGTTTGTATGGATTAAAGGATTCTTTCCGCAACCCAGAGAAGTGCTTCATAAGTACAATGCACTGTGTTTAGACTTCTGTTTCTTTATCTGTTCATCCCACTCCAATCAATATAGCAAAATACTTCAGATATTCCTAGAGAATTTCAAAAGCAGTCTGCTATACAGGATAGCGGTTTGCTACCAACATAGCTATCTGGATTATAACTGACTTGGCCCAGATGTAGTTTACTGAACCATTTATAGTCATGACTTTGCTCCCACTGAAATCAATGAGACTTAAATGCAACTCAGTCTGGATCAAACTCAATGTCCCACTATCAGTTATAACCTGAGAGGTGCTTCAAATGGGGGTGGCCCAATAAAAAACCCACAGGCATAAGTATGTTTTTAAACTATATTGCATATTCCAAGCTATTTTCTCAGCCAACTTCATAAAAATGTCAACTTTTAAACTTCCCTCAACCTTTTTCAATTTTATTTTATTGTTTAGTACAGCTAGATGCAAATATTAAGCCATATAAAACCTTATCAATAATAGACCACATCATGTTTCTTTTTATGGTTATTTGTAGGTGCAAAATGTAGATAAAACAATCTTAAAGAATTTTACCATCCCCAGTGGCGTGAGAATAGCATACAGAATATGACAAAATACAAATGATGTGTCAGCAGTAACCCTTTTAGTACTATTTTTCACAGTCCAATTAAAAAACAGATTAAAGTACTTTCAATTCCAAACAGCCTGCTCTTATGGAGTCCAACTGGACTAAAAAGCCCGATATCCACATACTGTTGTGGATCTCAGCATCAAGAATGCTGACAAGTCAGTGCTATTTGGTGTTTCTGTACCGATTTCAATCAACCTTAACATGAGGTATAAGTATACAAAGTGTACAGTACACATACAGGGGGGGAAATTGCACTTTCTGAAACACAGCTGAGTAAGTTCCAATACTGGAAGTCAATACCTGTGCCACTGATTTTCTTTTCTGATTTGCTGGAATAATAAAGTCAACATTTTCAACTGGATGAATTAGACTGGAATAATAAAATGTAAAAGTTAAAATCCCTCCTTTTCTTTCTCAATCCACACATTATTTATTAAACAGTTTCAAGTGATTTCACTTTAAAGTTAAGGTCAGCTGTAGTATTTGAACTCCACCCAGAGGAAGCATCTGGAAAGCCAAGTTTGAACTTCAAAATATTTTCTTTCCATCGGAGGTGGCTTTAGTGTGTTAAGTAGCAAATAAAGTAGCAAATGAAGTTTTGATTTTATAAATACACGTAAGCCATTAATTCACAGCTGTCAAGATGACCAAACGTCCAGCACTTTTTTTTGGTACAATGTCTGTGCAGAATAAAAATCATCTGATCTTAAGTCTTGACATCATCCATTCCAGTCCTTGGCACAATCTGCAAACGAAACATTAAAATTCAGAAATAAGCGGTTACTTCCTTGTTTATATATACATACATAATCTATGTATGAGAAACTTCAACCTCTGGCCATTCAAATATCCCTTTAATAGGTAGCTTCAGAAGCCATTGTCAGCCAGCACCAAAACATTAACTGCAATATGGGAATAATAATAAGCTTGTTGTACCATGAAACATTGTTGCAATGATTTATCAACTAGTAACTGGAGAAGACTTTTTTTAAAAACAGGAACTGTTTCTTAAATTTTGTCCATGGACATAAAAAGAATATCAATATAGGTGGTAACCATTTTGCCCCACCCCGCCCCCATTCTGTCCTCTTCTGGGTCCAAAAGATGCATAATTTGGACATGCACAAAATGGTTGCAACCTGTAAATGGGTTTGTGGACAATTGGGCTAGTGAAATGCTTCAAGGGCTAGAAACTTTTGCATTATCCTTTGGAAGGCTAAATTATTACTACAATTAAAATATATGGAGTGATTGTTAATTGATGCCAGTTCCATTTGTTTATCCATTGGTACACACAAGTGCAAATAAGAGATACTTCATCTAACTGAAACACCTGTTTTCCCTACTATTGTATGTGCCATTTCTGTGCTTTTAACGAATTACAAAAGCTCTTTTTTATATTCCACCAAAAGCTATCATTGATTTAATACAAATATTGCCTGTTTTCCACTGTATCCTTAACAGTTACCGGTACATAAAAGATGAAATTTTGGTGAGCCCATAATTCTTTCATCTACACAACTGCTAAAAACAAGGGTGCCATAAAGGCTAACTCCCCTTTGCTTCATATTTCCCATCATTTACCTCTCCCCTCAATAGCTCATTATGCTTTAAGGATGAATTCTTCAAGACTTTACTTCCTACCTATACAAATAGAAAAACCATGGAAAGGTGAATATATGATATATGATAATAATAATAATAATAATAATAATAATAATAATAATAATAATAATAAATGAATAAAATATATTTGGCCAGATTCCTTACTTTTTACTTCTGTAAAAGGAAAGTATTAACTGGTGAAATGTTATCAGAGCATAGGGAGTCAGTGGGAATAAATATGCCTGTTTACTAAGTATTGCCCTTGATTAGTTGCAAGTACCAGATCTGTTCAGAAAAGTATCGATGAACCAAAGACTTCTTACCCTTCGCCAGTAAGAGCACAGCATGCCTGGATGTGCCACTGGTGATCTTTAATTGAGGTTAGCTTCAGAAACTGAGAAATTTCAGCTACGGTCATGCAGTCTTTAACATCCTGTTTGTTAGCAAAGATGAGCAAACCTGCTTTTTTCAAGTCCTAGAGAGGGGAAAAAAAGAAAATGTCTCCAATTTGTTTCCCCATTATTCAACATGATAAACCAGCATGATAAAGTATTGAACACTTTTTTTAAAATGTAAAGCCACACTACGGTGGTCCCATGCAACCTAATGGTGTAGAGGCCAACCTAAATAAAGGTGACCTTCCAGCAATTCTAAGAAAGGGGGAACTGATAACTCTATCTTAGAAAAGAATAAGCTTCCATTGTGCCTAAAAGGAACTAGGTTCACTGTTTGGGGGAAAGCTTTGAGGTTTCCTGAAACTGCAGTACAATATTTGGCTGGGGTAGGGTAGATCCCAAACTGGTCTGTATAGTTTCAGGGCATACTTACCAGAACACTGGCTTATTTACCACCACCACACTACCCCAAATCCCACATTTTGATGACACCATCTGTGACAGGCTTTCTGTTCACCTCCAGTACATTAAAAACTAAAACCAAGGTCAACAGAGCAAGAGCTCTGACTGCCACTATGTTTCTCCACTCCCTGCCTATGTTCCCAGGGGGTGCTAGATGTGAAGAAACATGGCAGCAACCAGAGTTCTTGCTTGCAAGCACTATAGCTTTAAATGCTGGGGCAGGATTAGGAAGCTGGCCTATCATTGCCATCACAGGTACCAGGTTTTGAAGGTTTGAAAGAGAAACAATGAGGAAGCTGCTAGAATGAGCAAAAACAGATGTACAGTGGTACCTTGTTTTGAGTCCGGGATCCGTTCCAGAGCCCGGGACGCTCGACAAAGCGGCACTCTGCGCACAGAGCGGTTTGCGCTTCTGTGCATGCGCGAGCAGCAAACCCGGAAGTAACCTGTGTACTTCCGGGTTTGCCGCGGACGTCCACCGAAATGGACACTGGACGGGGCATACTTATACGGAGGTACCACTGTACTGATTTCCCCATAGCTCTCTGAAAGTTTGTTTTCTCAGTCCTATGAACCTACTTTATTTTTAGTAAATACACAGAAATTAAGTTAAAGTGGACATTTTTTATCACCAACAGTGTTCATTGATCCCTCTTTTTTAGTGTTGAAAGTCACAAGCGTAACTTTACAAAACATTTCTACCTTCCAACACAGAATGGAGTAAAAGCTGGAGTGAGGAAAACCTAAATACAGGTTTTATAGTAATATACTGTGCCACTTGTTTTATCATTCATGTCAATGCAATTAATATCCCATACACCTATTTCTGATGTTAGAGGGCTACATTCAGCCCCCAGGCCTGAGGTTCCCTACTCCAATTCTCAAATGTAAAAGATCTAAATAAATTTAAAAGTGTGCTGGAAACGCAGCCTTTCAGTATGTAAAGAGAGAATGCAGGCAGGCTATAGTGGTGCCATTCTGACTACTTGACAACTACTAAGGTTTTTGTTTTATTTTTTAAAGAGTTTTGAGGCGAATAGCAGCTGTTCTCAAACTACACAGGACTTTTAACAATGATGTCAGTTTCACACAAAAGGCAGTATGGCGACTATAAATAGTCTCATGTGAAAATCTTTTAGGGGCCTCTTAAAAGTCTGAAGAAGAGGTGACAGCCCCAGAGATTTGTATCAAATCTAAAAGCTCCTCAGCTATAAGAAAACGAACCCTCTTGAAATAATTACCTAAATGGAATTCAGAAACAGAACTTTAGCATTAAGGCAGGGACTTATTGCAGCATTTTTTTAAGCTAGATAAAAAATTCCCAGCACATACTCACCTCGTGTGCTAACATTTTATAGAGTTCTTCTTTAGTTACAGAAATTCTCTCTCTGTCTGTGCTATCCACAACAACTATCACAAACTAAAAGAAAAAGAAGAGTTATCATTATTTAATTTAGTAGTCATTTCACAAAAAAGTCTCAAAATGACTCGCGTCATATAAAAAAATTGATGTAATATAATTCAAACAAATGTAACATTAAAATCAGTAACTGCAAACTAAAAGTGATTACTAAATAAAGACTGTTCACAAACATCCTGAGCCCACCCCAAAGTACAGAAAGATTAAGGTCACCCCCGCCCCCGAAAAGCTTTGTTATAAAAATTGCTGAGGTATCCTCATTATGCACAGTTAAAGCTATTAATATTACTGCAAAATAGAGAAAATGCTTTCTCTTTTTGGTCTGAATAATCTCTACAGCCCCCAAAATATATATATTTAAGGGAAGCTTTTAATGTTTAACAGACTATTGTATTTTAATATTTTGTTGGAAGCCACTATTGTATTTTAATATTTTGTTGGAAGCCACCCAGAGTGGCTGGAAAACCCAGCCAGATGGGCGGGGTATAAATATTGTTGTTGTTGTTGTTAAATGATCCCGTAATAACTAAGGGCATGATACTGCCAATGCAAACCCTTTTCTCTCCTCATTGAACTCAAGAAGACAAAGCATTAAATTTTGGCTGAATTCTGCTTTAAAGGTCTTCATGAAATTATCCCCAGCTGCATTATATTATACAAATTCTTACTTCAGTGTTTGTATAGTATGTGTTCCATGAAGATCGAAGTGATTCTTGGCCTCCAATATCCCACATAAGAAAACGTGTATTATTAACAACAATCTCCTCTACATTGCTTCCAATGGTTGGGGAGGTATGCACTACTTCATTCATAGAACTGCAAAGGAAGGAGAAGAAAATGTAAGAATGATGTATGTTCTGCCTCAGTCTCCTTGGTCTAGATTTCTTTCTGTTCTGCAGTCTGAGCTGTATTCAGCTGCAGTTATGCTTGTAGTTGCTTTGAGATCAAAACGTGACATAGCATATCCTAGGTACAGACAACACAATACCCCCAAGCAACATTTTTATCAAACTGCCAGTGTAAACTGCAAACATAACTCTAGTATGTTGCAGCTATGTCCAGGGTGCACTGAGTCACATGTCAAACTGCTCATGTGGGTGCAGCTTCAAAAAAATGTGGACCATATTTGCATTAAGCGTATTTGGACTGTGTAAACTACAGACTCAGTGTATCAGTAAACAGTTACCACGTTACAAGGTCAGAAGAAGAAAATATGGCTATCACACTTAACTTGGCAGAAGACAACGCTGTTCACAATTCCAATCAAAACTGTTATTACTTTTAGGAGAAAACCTTTTAGGAATTTAATTTCAATAAGACAGTTAACTAATTTAAGAGTTTTCACTTGATTCAGCAACTAAACTTAAGAGGTTAGCATATCTCCAAAACCTCAGTATGGCTGCTTTTGGAGACATTCAAGGTAGCATGAAACACCATACAATTTAGAACTCCAAAATCCATAGTTTGTCAATATTTATATTGGAATCTACTAAATTTCACAAAATAATTAGCAAGCTTTCAAGTTCCCTAAAGTGCTTCATGGTGTGAGATGTTAGAACAAAAACAGGGTGTGGGCCAAGTGGGGGAGGATGTACAGAAGTACAAGAAGTAGGCTGGATGCTGTGGCATGGAAGCTGCATTTAGACTCAGTTACAAGATGGAAGTTGCAGACTGAATTAGTCTCTGCCAGGTGCTGAAGGTTATCAGTGTACAGCTAGGGCTCTGGCACAAAGCAGCAATAGCCGATACCCATTTTTTAAAAACAAAACCTGACTGTTGCCTAGACCTGTTTCATGATTCCTGGGTAGGCAGAAGAAAAGATTTACATCATTTAAAATATGCACTGTCTTTCTAACAATATTTTCTTTTGATTCCCTATTCCTGTAACCAGTGCCAGAACCAAAACAGCCTAATTGCATAGCTTGACTTTCAGAAAATGTGTTGGAGATAAATATTCTACCATTGCCTTCTTGACATGCCTTTGATGCAGGGCATGCAATTCTCTTCTAAATGTAGGAGCATTCAGGTATGCAATGCCACACCTATAAGCTGAAGTGATATGGGCCAGTGAGAGCTGAACCACACAGCATTCTCCAAATCATGAAATCTGGCTCTGAATGATGCCTACACAATACCATTATAATGGTAATCTCAAGTATCCCTCCTACCTCAATATTACATATGTGGTATTAAAGTTTCAAAGGTGTAGTTTTCTCAGGTTTTTTTGTCATTTGGGGTCAGGAAAGCATTAGAAATTTCCCCACAGGAATCAATGGAAATAACTGATTTGTTACACAAATGGCTGTCTAACAATTTCCCAAGAGTGCATTGCGTTTGGATTGCGAGTCCTGTGGAATCTGGCCGACTACTGGCAGGTAACAAACAAAGTTTGTCTAGTTCAGCATTCTGATCTGGAAAAGCAGTTTTAGTCACCTGTTCATATGACTTCATACTTACAACTGATAAAGAATGGTTGTTTTTCCTGCATTATCAAGGCCAACAATGATCACTTTGTGCTCTGGAGTGAGGGAAAAAAGAGAGCAAATGAGGAGCTAGTTATTTATTTAGATTATTTCTATATTGCATCACATTTCCAAAGAAAATCCAAGTTATTTACAGTGTAACTTTAAACATTATAAAAGATCAAAATAAAACATCGTGAATGAAATTCAAAAAACATCCTCATTTAAAGGCAGCATGCAAACAAGAAAGCAAAATATTGGGCGGAATTCAACATAGCGCTTAGCAGATCTCCCCCATTTGTGCAAGCATTTCCGCTCGCCTGGTGGAGTGATTTCCTCACTTCTCCCCCCCCCCCGAGTTCTGGGGGCTCTCCCACCTGTCCAGAACAAATTGGAGGGGGGGAGGAGATTGGGTTAAGCCCTGCTGCTCTAGCAGAAATCCTTGTACAAGCTTCCACTAGTGGGACCTGTTAGCTGACTCTGGTCCATTATCTTAAACATAAAAAACACAAGGACAAATACCAATACAAAAATGCAATACAATTCCACTTTAAAGCATCATTAGCAGCTAAACAAGGTGAGTTAGCCCCCCCCATCTCCCACAGTAACATCTCCCTGAGCACTCTCTCACATACTCCCAACCATACCCGTAACACAGCTAATCCCCAACCAACCACTTGTCATAAAGCATATATCTGGCATTAAAAAAAACACCCTGGCAACATTAAATGTAAATATACAACCAGCTCACTCACTCATCTCTACCTGGTAATACAGTGCCATACAAGCAATAACATGACTACTTTCTCCCCTTCTCCCTCCCAAGCAGGGCATTACTTACTGTATACTGGTATCAGTCTTTCATACTATATTAAGTCTCTCACATAGGAGCCACCTCCTAAGGGCTGTGGGGGCTTTGGCCCCCACAATATTTGAGGGGGCTGGGCCCCCACAAAGTTGACTGGCATTCCCATTCAAATGGTGTGCGTGCACTGCATCATAAGATTGATTATGCAGGGCGGGGCTTACCTGGGCCCCCACAATATTTTATTCGAGTTGGCACCCCTGGTCTCTCATGCAGTATTCAACAACCTATACAAGTTATGGGAATCTTCGTGCCACATATCTCTATGTATACCACCACAACGTTTGTAATTGTTTTGTTGTTCAGGCACCTTGTAGATCTTAAAGCTGGAAAGGCAGGGCTTCAGTAAGTAAATAATAAGATAATCATTGTGTGCCAACTTCCTTTTTAGAATGACTACTTTATTTATCATACAAAAACAAACAATAAGCTTCCCATACTTGCTAAAGGACTTGTTCTGCACCAGGCAGGTTTGCAAAGTTTCTTCTTCCTGCTTTCAAAAGGGTAATGCCAAGCATTTTTCTTTAACATGCAGTAGAGGCAAGCCACCAGATACGACATGAGGGCTTTAGTGGAAATTGGTGGAAATTTTATGGGATAGTGGTTTAAATACATGCAAACCAGGCCAGTGTTTACTTCAACATAAAATACACCACACTGATGCTCTTAAGGGAAGTAGGGAAAATGGGAGAAAACGTTATAGGACAAGCTAAGTATTTTTAAATCAATAGTGTGGGGTTTTGCAGGATGTTTCTAGCAATAGGGAACATTAAACTGTACTGCACAACAGCACCATATTGTTAAAAAATCAAAGGCAACTCTCCTGACTCCCACCAAAACATTAGTATCTATACTGAAGTTTGAGAATTATATTGCTGGCAGGATGAATGATGAAGAGGCACTTGGAACAAAAGATCTGCAGCATGACAAAGAAGGGGGGGTCCTAAGTGCCTACACTAATTGATTAGCAACTAGAGTGAGTTATTTATTTCTTTTAGCAATCTAAGGTTTCTAGTAAGGTTGCATGATTTAATCAGTAGCTAAATCAACGAAAGAATTAGAATAAAAATTTCTGCAATTGATTTAATTATGGATTGGGCTAAGCCTAAAGGAATGCTTGCTTACTTTTTATAGCTGTCTTGGTTTTTGAGATATTACTTTTCTCAGTTTTTACCTTCAGAAAGCCCTTTCCACATTAACATCTGCCAAGGAGGCTTGTGTATCTACCACAAAATACTTGGGCATCTGAAAAGATGTTTTGGGGCAGGCTTCCTCAACCTCGGCCCTCCAGATGTTTTTGGCCTACAACTCCCATGATCCCTAGCTAGCAGGACCAGTGGTCAGGGATGATGGGAATTGTAGTCTCAAAACATCTGGAGGGCCAAGGTTGAGGAAGCCTGTTTTAGGGCATATGCTCAATTCACATGATGAACTGGCCAAGCCTGTGGTATTTCAGCTTCATGCCACATGAACTGAGAGCACAGCCTAGAAAACACACAAACATCCCTACAAGCTGTGGGGGAAAATCGGTAGCAGGCATTCTGTCTTTTAGAGAATGTTCTCTGCCATGGAAGAGTCCACTATTTGAAAGTCAAAAAATTTACTATATTGGGAGGGAGAGAGAACAGATTCAATATTCCTTCCTTTGAAGCAGTGGTAACGGTGTCCTAAAAAAACTATATTTATTGGGGATTTGATAATGTGCAAATATATTCAAATTTAACTGAACTGTTTAAATGAAAGTATAAATAAAAGTCTTTGATGGTAAGCCCTAGTCCCCAGTTAATTTTAAAAGCTCTTTGAAAACAGCCAGAGGCCCTTGTATTTGAAGCAATACTGAATTTACATTAACTTTTTGTAAAGTAAGCAATTTTGGAGTTTTCCCATCAGGCCACAGTAAGTTCTTCTGCTTTCTGACAGATCAGTTAAGACTAGACAGAGCTATATAACATAGAAAGTTGTTTCAGCGAGTGCTCCACTTTATATACAATAACCCCAGTGCAGCATGGAACAATCCTCATGCATAGAAATTGATTTTCACACACCAAAAATCACCAATCTTGTGTATACTGTACAAAGTTACAACATTGGGTGGGGGTGGGGGACAGCTCCTTGAAGTTTCACAAACAGTACTTGTAAGAACTATGGAAATACACTGTACCTGAAAACATCAAATGGTTGTTTGCATTCTGTTGCACAAAGGGGCCCTCCACTCCCCACCCCTCCTCCTTTATTATTATTAAATTTTATTTCCTGACCTTCACCAGCAGATTCCGGGGCGGATTCAATCAAGAAACCTCCATCTCCCCAGCACACAAAGATAGTGAACTGATAAGGTCAGTGGGGCAAAGGTTTTGCAAGAATGTCCATTCATGCTTCAGTAGAGAAGTGCAAGCAAGCCTGGAAAAACCCCAGGTATCTTGACAATATTTTTACCATTTCTTTGTTACTTAAGGTTACATTGGCCTGGTTGGCATACTATGCTTAGGTTTTAGGGGCACACATGCTTCATGTTCACACTGTCAAAGCACTGCATACTTTACATCTAAGCTCAAGTGCACCTTTAATCTCCTCAGTTTGGGAAAAGAATCTTAAAAATGCAAAGCCCTACAAACAAAGTTGAATGGAAAATTACTTATACTGTATCTTAGCACTAATTTACCGAGTTCATAGTTGAATTCTGTCTATTTAATATTGCATTTTGTAAACAGAACAATAACTGTAGTTCAATTAGTACACACCAGCTAACTATTTTGTTACACTCAAAAGCAATCATACTAGTTACCGTACTGTATGACCTACAGGAAATGTGCTAACAGCCACAATGAACGGTAGCTACACTTGTCTCAAATGACCAGCTTTCTCCCAAGGCAAGGAAATAATGGCTCATATAGCGATACAGGAGTCTTTATTAATCATTCAGCTCTTTATCTGCAAATTCTAACTTTCCTTCCTAAATTTGAAAATATATATAGTCTGAACTTGTTTCAGACTTAGCAAGAAAATGTTCAGAGCTGAATGATTAATAAAGAATGCTGTGTCCAGGTTGGATTATAGTAATGTGATCAACACAGTGTTCAAAAATTCTATTGCTCTGGGTGCATTTTCCAACAGGAAATTTCATTAGTGCAAGCAGTTTCTGAGCTCTGGGTGCAGTACTGCACCTAAGATTTCAGATTAAAACTGCACAGTGGAAGAAAAGGAGGACCCTTTCCTGCCTCCCCACTTCCAGTCACTCTCTAATGACTGAAGAAGAGACCTTCTTAAGAATATTAGGGGGACGGGCAGGGGAAGCATGGCTTTGGGGTTTTTTTTGCAAACGAGGACTAAACCATGTGAAAAATGAACATAAGATTTTAGCTGCAGTTCATTTTCAGCTTTGTATTATTATTTAAAAAGCATGCCTAGACATTCCGTTGTTGCACCCATAACCTAGGTTTAAGGTGCCATTTAGCTCCTAGCTTTCATATCTCAGTTTCTAGCACAGGTTTAACAGTGTGTGTCTTTCCTATACAGTGCATTGATTGATTGATACCATCCTATTACAGCTGTAGTATTCAGTGGTCTGTCAAAGGAAGAATAACTGTTCTGAGAGTTATAACTCTCTCTCTTGAGAGAGAGAGACTCAAACCAGACATAACAGCAAAGAGCTTACCAACAAGTATAACCTTGTCCAGTGCAGGGTGGATTTGATTTAAATCAAATTGATTTAAATCATGATTTAAATCACGATTTAAATCACTAGTCAGTAAGGCTTGATTTAAATCACTAGTCAGTAAGGCTTGATTTAAATATTTTCTTTATAGAAAGACTCCTTCTTGCTGCTATAATCTTAATATTTACAACCATATGAAGGTTTCATTTTTGGAATAATAAATTTTCAGAGTAGTTTTTACAGTTATATCAAAAATTACTGATTTGGTTATACTACTAGAAATACATAGACAGATAATTATGAAATTAGGGTGAGGTTTAATAAGTTAACTGTTTATATTTGGACAACTTTTCTGCTGTACTTTATTGGAAGGAGAAAAATAATGATTTCCTTAATAACCATTTAAACAATTTATTTAACTAAAACAATAACATGATAGCATATGTATCCATGTTTGTTAACTGATGTGGTTAAACATTTTTTTAAAAAAACTTAGACTGAGTTTTAGCACACTTGATAAACTTAAAACAAATCCTTATTTCCTGATGAATAGCCTTTGGACTACAATGTAACTTAAAAAGAAGACTATATTTAGAAAGATTTTTCCTCCAAAAGCATTTTATTTTAAAAAAATCCAATTTAAATAAAAAAAATCGATTTAAATCAAAAAAATCTGATTTTTTTGATTTTTTTAAAAAAATCATTGATTTTTATCCACCCTGGTCCAGTGGTAAGAGACATAGTTAATTAGTACTTTAAAAGAGGTTTGTTGTCACCGTACACATATATAGTCCTTGCAGCTCAGGTATACCTACAGACAGGGAATTGCTCCATATCTGTCTAAGTCACAACAGCTTAAACAAAACCCCTACATTGTATGGCTTATAGCTTTGGTATAAGAGGTGGTGCTGTCCTTGCACTGGTATGCAGGTAAGATGGAACGCTTAGCTGCCTAACTCCTCTGCACAGCCTATTATCATCTCAGTTCCCTTACAGATTTTCCATTATTGATGAAGGGGAAACAAGACAACCAACTCTTCAGTTCTCAAAGATGGTTTCAGGTGGCACCTGCTCAGAAAGCAGAGCTCAAAGCCTATAAAGAGACAGTGTGACATACCCCTTTCTCAGAACACAAAGGATGAAAACATAAGCCTAAGGCTGCATCCACATCATATATTTAAAGCACATTTATCCCGAAGATTTATGAGAACTGTAACTTGTTGAAGGTGCTAGGAACTGTAGCTGTGTGAAAGGTAAACTACAGTGCCCATGATTTTTTGTGTGGAAATGTGTGTTACCGGTAAATGTACAGTGTGCATGCAGCCTACCTTCCATCACTCTTGCCACTGGAAAGTATTACCAGTACGGTACTTCTTGGGACCTCTCTTGCCCTGCAGGCTCTCCTTCCAGCCAGAGAATCTCCACAAGCTCATCAAGTATTTATCATTATTATGATTATTTATTGTATTTATATACCACCCTATACCCGGAGGTCTCAGGGCGGTTCACAGAATAAAATCAAAATATAAAATCACAAAATACATAACCAAAAATAAAAACAACAACCCAATAAAGAGGTTCTCAAAAGAGTTCTGCATTTGGCAAGCACTGAAAGATATACAGTGGTACCTCAGGTTACATACGCTTCAGGTTAAGAACTCTGCTAACCCAGAAATAATGCTTCAGGTTAAGAACGTTGCTTCAGGATAAGAACAGAAATTGTGCTCTGGCGGGGCAGCGGGAGGCCCCATTAGCTAAAGTGGTACTTCAGGTTAAAAACAGACCTCCGGAACAAATTAAGTACTTAACCAGAGGTACCACTGTAAGTTGGTACAACACTGCACAATCAATAACAGAAAATTAACTGCAGACTTCTCAGTTCTGAGCAATACTTAATTCTCCCTCAATCAAACATACCACAAGAACACACACATCAGCTGCAAGCCAGCTTCTCACTAGAAGCCCAATCTAATCTCCCCAATTTCCCACCATTAGGGTCAATGCCACCAGCTGTTTAAAAAGCAATCATTACCCTCCTACAACACATGCTGCTAAGTCGTTCTTCCCACCTTCCTTTCACCGCACATACCAATCAGACGCGCTCCCTTGCTGCAATTCTCTGAACCCATCGCTACTCAACGACTAATTCTAATATATTTTACAGCACGTTTCGACTGTTCAAAACACTTCACTTGCATTCTCAGTATTTTTTTCCCTTCTCTTTCACAGCTGCCCTTTGAGGCGAGACCCAGCATTGCCCTTTCCCCTACATTCACTTAAGCGAGAGCGGCTCCCATACACACAGGAAAATAGTTCTGCACGCTTCCTTCCCCCACCCGCTTTCCTTTTTACAACCCGAACCAGAAAGCAGAAGCGTTTGTCGCCTTGCCCCCCCCCCACACCCCGCACTAGTGAACGATTGTATTCAGCTGCTGGGTGAGTTGTGCCCGCACTTTGAGCCCACCTAGGGGAAGGTGACCATAACAGATGTTCATCCCTGGGGTGGGGGTGGCGCCTCGGAAGCTGCTGCCTCAGGTGCCTTCGGGGCTCCCCCCTTTGCCCTCCTGCCACCCCAACTCCTCGCTCTCTTGACCTCGGGCGCCACCAGGAAGGCAGAAGCGGCGCCTCACACCCCGAAGCCCGCCAGCCCGCCGTCGGCCTCCTTCGGCTACCCGACTCGGGAGAAGCAGAAGACCGTGCTTGCCTTTCCCTGGGCCCTCTCTCACACACACCTTGGTGGTTGAACAGCCTCCATATCCGAGCGAAGAGGATTCCCATGCTCAGGCGGCGGGAGCTTCGGCTGCCCCCCCGGAGCAGCTCCGCACCGGCTCACTTCTTCTTCACCGCCCGGCCTCGGCCTCCCCCCGCGCTCAGTCCTTGGCCACAGCCCAGCTGCGGGGAGTGAGGAGGAGCGGAGCGGCAGCAGGAGCAGGAAGGTGGTGGTGGTAGTAGTAGTGGCGGCGGTGGCGGTGCAGGCCCCGCGCCTCGGAGACGGTCGCCCGCAGCAACGCCGCCGCCGCCGCCGCGCGTCCCTCGCCGCTCCTCGCGGACATTGCCGCCGGCCTCGCCGCAACTACTTCTCTCCTTTCCGCCCCTCCTCGAGCTTCGCTTTTTTTTTCCCTAGGCCTCGCCGCTCTGAGGGGAACGGATGGTGTTTGGGCACCACCGGACACCGTCCGAGGGAAACTGAGACAGCGCCCTCGTCCGTCCGTCAGCCAGCCTGCGTGCGCGCGCCCGCTCCTACCGCAAAGCGCCGCTTTTCCAGCCGAGCGGCTTCGCCAGGGCAGGATGATGCGACAGCGCATAGAGTGGGCGGGGTTTGGAGAGTGAGGGCGGGGTCTGCCCAAGTGGGCGGGGAACGCTCGTCACCCTCCAAGGGCTCCGTCGAACTGTGGGAGTTCAAAGGCTGCCCGCCCCGCCCCGCTTTGTGATTGGCTGAGAAGGGGTTCCACTCGTGCGAGGCGCCGGGCTGCGTTGCTACTCTTTGGCTCGGAGGCAGTTGCGGACATGGCGGGCTTAGGCGGCAGAGCGATGCCTTCTTTCCGTCCTCTGGAAGGGAGGGGTGGCTCGCTGGCTCTTCGGCTCCTTTAATCTTTCGAAACCTCAGTAAAAATGGCTCGAATAAATAAATAATAGGAATAGGATGGTGTTTCCGGATCTTTTTCTTCCGTTACTTTAGGGTTTGGCAAATTGCCCTCCTTATAAAGGCACCTCGTGAGCTAAAAGAATCGGCAGAGCTCGAATGAGTTTGGGGTTGTTGTTTTTTGGAATATGGAGGCACAGCATGTCTCCAGTGTTCCTGCATAGATGCCTGGCTCGCTTAAGACACTGCACAGAGCCTCCATTCTTAACAACGGTGGCTCTCGCGGGTAGAGAATTGTTTTTGCATATTTGTAAATAGAATCTCTGCTATTCTGTTGTTCTGCTCCTTTGGGCCTTTTGTCCTTCCCTGCTGTGACGCTTTGTTGTTTATATTTCTTATGCGTCGTCGTTTTTCTTTTGGTTATGTCCGCACCTCTTACCAAAATCTAATCTGAAATGGTGGGAGTTGGAATCAATGGAACTTTCTCAGGGAATCAAGCCGGTAGCATCAAGTTTTGCTACTTTTCAAGACGGCAGCTCATCCAGGGGGTGGGCGACTTTGTGTGGGTTTTTTAATTTTGATTTTTAGTTGTTTCGTTTTTCATTCAGTGGTTTTATATATATATACTGTAAGCCACCCTGTGATCATCGGGTGAAGGGCGGCATGTAAATTTAATAGGAAAATAAAATAAATTCCATAGATTAATAATAAGTAATACTGGGACCCAGGTGACGCTGTGGGTTAAACCACAGAACCTAGGGCTTGCTGATCAGAAGTTCAGCGGTTCAAATCCCTGCGACGGGGTGAGTTCCCGTTGCTCGGTCCCAGCTCCTGCCAACCTAGCAGTTAAAAGTGCAAGTAGATAAATAGGTACCTCTCCAACGGGAAGGTAAACGGCATTTCTGTGCGCTGCTCTGGTTCGCCAGAAGCGGCTTTGTCATGCTGGTCACATGACCCGGAAGCTGTACGCCGGCTCCCTCGGCCAGTAACACGAGATGAGCGCCGCAACCCCAGAGTCGGTCACGACTGGACCTAATGGTCAGGGGTCCCTTTACCTTTAATACTGTACCAATGTGTGGAATGCACTTAGTTGTGTTAAAATGTTTTAAATACGTTTTTGTTTAAATTGCTTGTTTTACTACTTTGCTACTGTTCCCTCTGGGTTCCTCTGGGAAGAGGGAACAGAATAGATATGTAATAAATAAATAATAAGCAAACAAAAACCTCCAGCCTTTTCCCCACCCCTGTTTTGTATTAACATCTAGCCTGTTGAACAGTTCTGGCTACTTGAAAGCTTACTGACGAAAGTCAGTTGGTAGTAACAATGCTGCAGACCCTACTATGTGTGGCTTTTTTGTGGTTTTTCCTCTCTAATGGATCAACACAGCTATCTACAATTGTTGTTTCTCTGCAATGTTCACAATAGCTGGGTTAGCATCTTTCATACAGTATTTATTTATTACATTTATATCTCACCTTTCTTCCAGAGAGCTCAAGATGACATTCATGCTTCTCCCTTTTTCCAATTTTATCCTCGTAGCAAGACTGAGACTGAGAGACAGGGACCGACAAGGTCACACCCAGTGAGCTTTTTGACTGAGTGGGGATTTGAACCCTGGTCTTCCAAGTCCTCTTCCAGCACTACACCACACTGGTACCACCAGGCATACATAGCCTCTGGAGATATATTCCATGTTTCTTCCCTGACTGTTCCATTTTCTATCTTTTTTTCAGTAGCATACAAGTCAAAATGTACATATCTTAGTCTATATACTTGCTTGCTAAAATAAATGAATGAATGTGCTCCTGCTTTCCTGCATCCTGGCCCATGAGTACAAAAGCACTAGGATAATCTAAAAAATAATGTTAGTATTTACAATTAACCTGTATTATAACACGGGTAGTAAGCCTCTTAATGTATATTGTGATCCGTTATCCTTCCAGCTTAAATGTGATGTGGATGTGAAGTTCTGTAGCTCAACAGCAGAGCACATACTTTAAGAAGTTAAATAATTTCACATAGCTTACCCACAATTCAAAACAATTTTCCATTACAAAAATACACTAAAACAGCCATAAAAGCCAAAACAGCAGAAAGAGAGAGAGAGAGAAAGAAAGTACAAACAGCTATCAAGAACAATTTAATGGTAGCAATTAGAATCATGTCAAAAAGGAAGCAACCACTTAGGGATCAAAAGTGTTCCTAAAAACGGAAGGTTGTGACCATCCTACAGAAGGCCATTAGAAATTTTTTTTATTGCATTTTTATCCCACTCTTCATCCAAAAATAGGCTCCCAGAGCAATTTACAAGTGACAATGATAAGACAGCCCCTGCCCTTAGGCTTACAATCTAAAAGAAACAGAAAATGCATTTCAATTTTTGCAATGTAAAAGAAATAGACATAATGAAGGGGAGGATGAACCGCCTTTGGAAAGCAGTTCCAGGGCTCTTGTCCCAGCTAAGCATATTTGGGGGGAAGTTGGGCACACAGGAGCAGTCAGCAGGCAGTTTCCTAAAGGACTTTAAAGTTCAAACGTTGAGTTTGGCCTGGCACAAAATGGAAGCCAGCACAGTTGTTTCAGTAGAGTCATGTGCATCTTATATGCAGCCCCCATTAGCCTGGCTGTAGTATTCTGGGCCAGTTAAAGTACCCTTCAAAGGCAGCCCTATGTAGAGCACTCCACAGTGATCGAAAGCATCATGTCACCATAGTCAGATAATCTGCAAGATTGACAAAGAGCCCAACTATGCTGTCACCTGGGCTGCAGTCCTATACAAATGCACTTAGGCGTAAGTCCCACTGCATTTAATGGGACTTACTTTAACCTCAATAGGATTGGACTCTTAGTTTCATAAACAGTGGGGTAGAATTTTCAGGGATGTCACAAACCTGGAGTTAGGAGGGGAATCAGACATGCTGGTGCTCAAAATCCAATACAGTGGTACGTTGGTTGTCGAACAGCTTGGCTCCCGAACAAATCGGCTGCCGAACGCCGCAAACTTGGAAGTGTTCCGATTTGTGAACGTTTTTTTGGAAGCCGAACTACCGGCGTGGCTTCTGCGGCTTCTGATTGAGTGCAGGAAGCTCCTGCAGTCAATCGGAAGCCGCACCTTGGTTTTCGAACGGTTCCGGTAGTCGAACGGACTCCCAGAACGGATAAAGTTTGACAACCAAGGTACTGCTGTAGTGGCTACAGAACCACTGTCTGCATAGTGCTCATGCTCTTTTCTCCCAGGACCTTGAGCTGGAACTATGCAAGCAACAGGTGGACAATGGTGCAGCTTCCAGGCAGTCTCTAGGACAGTAGGCAGAAACAGCAAGAATCCATGCAGAGATTGTTCACGCAGGTGGCGCTGTGGATTAAACCACAGAGCCTAGGGCTTGCTGATCAGAAGGTCGGCGGTTCGAATCCCTGCGACGGGGTGAGCTCCCATTGCTCGGTCCCAGCTCCTGCCCACCTAGCAGGGGGTCCCTTTACCTTTACCTGCCTGGGCAGAGCAGCTATCTAGTATTGAGATTAATGAGAGGGAATGGTACTCACTTGTCAAACAAACAGGTACTTTCTAAAAAAAAACCAACAACCACCCACTGGCCTCCTCGAAAGTAATGTAAGTGCAACAAAGACCTGTAACACACCCAAGGCAAGTTATCTGACATCTCTCATTTGAATACTATTTTGAATACCATTTGTTTTCTTATTAAATTGCTGGAGAATGGTGGGATGGAATTCAGCATGGCACTAAAAGGGTGTTTTAAAAGATGTAGCACTGGTATGCTCACTCTGTGCAGTCAGTCAAGCTGGGCCCTGAAGCACAATGCACAGTGCTCCCCCAGATCAGAACCCTCCTTTTTCGAAATAAACTTTATTTTTGCATTTTCTATTTTACACAAACAAATTCATTTCCACAACCCTCCTCGACCACTTTTACCTGCTTGACATACGACTTTGAACTGTGATTATGGTTCTTGTTTGCCTGCATAGAGGATGATGGTATGCGTAGATCAGTAGCTTGATCAGTAGCTTTTGCATGCCTGGAATATAGCCTACTGTACAAAGGTCAGGGTCACACACATTGTTCCTCCCATTTTGCCTCTGGAATGTGTAAGGTTGTCTGCAAGGGAGTGCAACCCGCAACTTAAGAAAAGGTTCCCAGCTTTAGAGCAGCGTGTAATTATGTATGATGATAAAGGAAATGCTCAAGTCCCACCTTTTATAAATGTTTTCAGCTTGTTAGGTCTAACCACTCAGAGATAAGACATGTAGGCATAGAGTCTAGATGTTTTTGTTTGATTTATTGTAGAAAAAATGTTGTTAATGCAGTTTAATACATCTAAATTCCATAAAACAAATCCATAGAAATCAGGGTACTTGTAAGCATGCAGTCTGCATTTTCTTCTGTTAGATGTTTTGGGCTCACAAAAATAACAGCACTTTTGTTTTCCTTGAAAGCCACTAAAAGCAGAGAGATAGCAAAACATGCGACACTGTACACATTTGCATAGTATATTTTACCCAGCATGCCTGTAGAATGCTACACATACGGTATCTATAGAAGTAAAAAGAAGAAGGGGGAAATCTGCAAAAAGGAAAACAACTAAATAGAAAATGTCTGTTATTTTGGTTTTGCAAAGGCATTTAATTCCGATACCCACAATGCACCCACAATGTCTCCCACATGTGGGATAGCCATAATGTCCAGAGAACTCAATGGGAAACAAGTTTGGGTCAGTGCTGAGATATTTCGTACAGACAGATTAGTGGACTTTCCTCAAGGTCTCAGGCTGAGATACTAGATTATTCACATCACACTATTATGCAACAACAAATTCCCTTTCCGGATTCTTTGTGTACACGAGAAGGAGCTCAGGCACAATTTCTGAGGTCATACAAATTTTACTCTAGATGATACATTCCTTGCGGAGGCAGTTACAGCCTACCTTCCACTCCATCATGGACTCCCAAAAGGAGCATAATGAGTTCAATCCTTAGATGGTTTATGCTTGGGAGTTTGTTTGTGCAAGTTCGAGTCTTTAAGCAATTGTTACATTTCAAAGGCAAAACTGTTATTACAAGTTGTGTGATATTTCAATGGGATATTTTACTCAATAGGCCGGACCTGGGGATATAGATGTATTATGGGATATATTTTTCAGTCTTTCTTTGCAAAAGAAAAAGCATGAAATTCAAGTGAACACAAAATTAGAGCTCACTTATAAAATGAAATTCTAGAACATGGGGGAAAGAAGTAAGGTCAGAGAACGATATATTTAATAAAAACCCAGGCCTGTTGATTTTGAAAAGCTAATTCACACTGAGTTTATTGGATAAACTTTCACGGCAAATAAGGAAATTGCTTGGCTCTGAAATGAACTGGTGAAGAAGTCTAATGCAGTAAATCGAAGTGCTGGAAAATGCAGATCAATTTCTTAATCTGGAACCAATGATTTACCTAACTCCCCCCACACCAAAAACACACACACCAAAACCCCTACAATGGCAGATCCAGCAATGTACCGCTGTAGCCTGCCGCTCTTTCTCTTGCCGCCGCGGCGTAGCTCTCAGGCACTAGCTCTCAGAATAACTTCCCTTACACCGCAAATGTAAATTCTGAGAGCGGCGTAGCTCTCAGAATAACTTCCCTTACACCGCAAATGTAAATTTGTGCTATTTCAAATGTGCTTTTTTTCTAGCTCCTTCATATTTTTGGCAAAATATATTTTTCTGTAATTTTATAATGTACAATATACTGTAGTGTCTTGAGACTTCGTTTGATTTTTCTACTGCTAATACGAAATAAGTACAATAAATAATAGAGCTATTTTTAAAAAGAAAATGTTAATAAGACATCTGATGAATACTTGCGAGATCTCTGGGGACAGATCCTGAGATTACTTAGTACTGGGCATAATGTTTAGTCGTAGAACTAGTTACTAGATCATTTAAAGGGGCCATTTTCAGCAATTTTAGTAGGCAATAGTTCGAGGAGCCAGTCCCCCAAATTGCAATGCGCAGGCCATGGCTTGGAAATTCTAGTGATTCTTGTGCTCAAAAAGGCAAATCTATTCAGTAATACTAATTAGATGCAAATGTTTTCCACAGTAGCTTTCTTCTTTTCCACTACAGTTTAAAATACAATAGCTACTAAGTGCACCTAAAAAAGAATTATAAATTATGTTAAAAATTTGTTTCCCCCCGTCACCTTGAAAATACTTCCTTTGGAGCAAAGGAATTGATGTAAAGAGGAAGTTTTTCTATGCTAGTTATCTGAAAAAATATTCCACAAATTTCAGGGAAAAAATTGTGTCTTCATTATTTATAACTAAATAAATTTCATCCTAGTTTGATTCTAGAGCCCTTTGTCCAAATGCATTCATTTAGGTATTTTCTACTCTTTTTGGATCTGAAAGAATATGCAATACCAAGCCAGTTAGTTTGTTTAACTTGTCGCTCTCAAAATGTGGGCTTTCTTTGTGGTAACAAAAGGGAACAGTGTTGCTTTTGCCAAATTTGAAACTGGCTAGGCTAATATTGTTGCAATCCATCAAGCCACTAAAATCTGGAGTTGACCCTAGAATAAGTGTTTTGATGATTGTATGTCTATTGGTTTTTTTAAAATAAAAAATTAAGGTAATGATGAATCATGGGGGAGGGGGTGGGATCAATTATAGTAGCACTCCTTTTAACCAAGCTAATCATGCAAATTAAATTAAATACAAATCTGCATGAATTACATCATTTCCTTTTCAAATAAGTTTCCAACTTTCAATTCAGTGGTCAATGTATTGTGGATATAATTTAAGAAAAGGGGTTTTGCCTAATGTTTTATTAATTTTGGACTTCTAAAGAATTGTGAGCATCATGGAGTCCACATGGAAACCATTGCAATACTATAGCACAACAAAACAATGGAAACTTACGGGCCTTGAATACCCCAATCAAAAACAAACTTTTAAAGAAAGAGTACTTAGATTTAAACAAGCTTTGGAACTACACATCCTAATCCTAATTCAACGAGATTACAAGGATTCTAAAACAAGCAGAAGACTCCTGTTGGCAGCTCTAGAGATAGAAATCATGTACTCAACAGCAGGAAATCCCTGGTTTTGAGTACTGTACTCTGGCGTTAAATAATGTAAGATGAAGCAGCAAGATTGTTGCAGAGCGACTCACGGCTTTCATATTCATTTCCTATATGGAAGGTGCTTTCCATGCAGAAAAAGCATTCTGTTTAAAGTAGTATTTGTTCTCAAACCGAATTTGAAGTGCAGTTGTGGATCTGCGTAACTACCATATCTGACAATCTGTATTGTTCAAAATACAGCTACTAGGCTATTGACTAGGACTGGTGGCTGGAACAGTATCTCAGCAGTCATTAAAGTCCTTAACTGGCAACTGTTGTCAGGCACAATTCAAAGTGCTGGTGCTTAGCATTAAAGCCCCTACATGGTTTGGGACAAGGTACTGAAAGAACACCTGTTCCCTGATCAGCCTGTCTGAGCAGATATACTCTTTGGAGACTCTCCCACCCAGAAACAATAGCTCTCCTTTCCCAATGAGAGACAAGCTATCTGAGGTAAGGTGCAGTGGCCAGAGGAAAATCTTGGTACCTTTGTTAGTGAAATTTCCTACCCAGGGAGGTTCCCCTGACACCAACACACTTATCCTTATTTGGCACAAGGCATAAAAATAATAATTCTCCCAGCTTTTAATTTTTTTTAATTGAACTGTTTTTAGCTGTGGCTTTTATTGTACGTTTGGATTTTTTTACTTTTACTATGCATTTTTATTTTGGTGTAAACTGCCCAGGGACCATAGCTGAAGAGCACTGTACAGATTTATTTAAATTACAGTACATATTTCAAACCCTATGGAGGGAAAAGCTCTTGGCTCATGAGAGACCTGTCAAATCTAGGGCTGCAACCTTTAATTGTTTAGTTAAATAAACTGAACCACTTTTTAACAGAATAAAAAGGTACCTCCAACACCCAATTTTAGAAGAGTTTGGATTTTATATCCCAAAGGAGTCTCAAAGCGGCTAACATTCTCCTTTCCCTTCCTCCCCCACAACAAACACTCTGTGGGGTGAGTGGGGCTGAGAGACTTCAAAGAAGTGTGACTAGCCCAAGGTCACCCAGCAGCTGCATGTGGAGGAGCGGAGACGCGAACCCGGTTCAGATTACCAGTCTACCGCTCTTAACCACTACACCATACTGGCAACACTTAAAAAAAGAACTTATAAACATTGCAGATGGAAGAGACATTGCCTCTTCACTCTCACACAGGAACAGAATGCCTTTTCTAACATAGTAAAGGTAAAGGGACCCCTGACCATTAGGTCCAGTCACGGACGACTCTGGAGTTGCGGTGCTCATCTCACTTTACTGGCCGAGGGAGCTGGCGTACATGTGGTCATGTGGCCAGCATGACTAAGCAGCTTCTGGCGAACCAGAGCAGCGCATGGAAACGCCGTTTACCTTCCTGCCGGAGCGGTACCTATTTATCTACTTGCACTTTGACGTGTTTTCGAACTGCTAGGTGGGCAGGAGCTGGGACCGAGCAACAGGAGCTCACCCCGTCGCGGGGATTCGAACTGCTGACCTTCTGATCGGCAATCCCTAGGCTCTGTGGTTTAACCCACAGCACCACCGCTGCATGTGGAGGAGCGGGGATGCGAATCCGGTTCACCAGATTACGAGTCCACCGTTCTTAACTACACCACACTGGCTCTCTTTCTAACATGCTGCAGGCATATTTCACACCAGAAACCATTGAAAGCAATGCTGGGGGAACTTGTGGGCCTCCAACTCTCATTGGTCAGTCAGCATAGGCTATGACCAGGGATTATGGGAGTTGTAATCAAACATCATCTCAAATGCCACAGATTCCCCAACCCTGATCTAGAATAAGAAGTATTCTTTTCTTCTTCGTCTTCTTCAAAACTATTGTTTCATAGTCATTCACAAAATCATGCTGGTTTTATTAGCTTGATGGTGGAGATTTAAACTAATGTTGATGGCTAAAAATATTGTAATGATTACAAATATTTGTTTAACTGGATGACAGCAGCATACAAAATTTACTTAATATACTACTGCTATAAACACTTTCCTCTTACTCTTTTTTTTGGAGGGGAGAGGGTCCATTGCAATAGCCCTCCTTTTCCAAGTAAGGGGACACAAACAGAGGGAACATCCCATGGCCAGTTCTAAATGGTATTTTAAAAACAGGGAGGGGCGGGAAAATAAGGGCAAGATGACATGCAGCAAAGGTAACTCTGTAAATTCTTATAATGGTTTATTGGAAAATGCCCTGATTCAATACACTTCATGTTTGTACTTGCACAAAAACCTCTGATTTGAAGGAGTTCCGTTAGTGTAAATGTAGCTCCTTTAAATCAGAAATTGAGGGTGAGAAGCAGTCAAGAGGTAGGTCGCAGAAATAGCAAGAGACAATATTCTTGCTAGGGAACTTAAAGTGGGTGAACTGAGTGCAAGATGAAGCAATTCAAAGTGAAACTCCCTGACCTGGACATTTTTTTTAGACCCAAGTGTCGTATTTTATTTTGGATTTTAAAGCAGATACACTTTAAACTCAAAGTGGAGCTTTACTGAGATCCAGTTATTCTTATGAGGTTTTTGCTGCAGGGTTGACTTTAATAAACTGTATGGCTACAAAACATTATCCATTTTTGAATGTACATGCCATGAGAAAACTGTTTTAACTACACAAGTTGCAAAAGAACCCAACAATCAGATCTTTAAAATACAGTTTGGCAAAGCAATCAAGGCAGAGGGAAACAATCCATGTAACAAGGTAACTTTGATATACTCGATTCAATTGTTGGTGCAGCACCCCAATTGGCACAAATGCTCTGCCAGCATCAAGAGTGCAACCAATGCATTTGTCTGCTTTTAAAATCTGTATGCAGATGTATGCTAAGGTCATCATATCAAGACAGTCCCACCCCCGGAAAAATATAGCCAACCCTCAAATGCTTTAAAATGGAAACAAGGTGACACATTCTTAAAACACTCTGAAATACCTGTATATAGACCGATCGGTATAAGAAGCAGTGTAATAGGATCATAATAAGGTCTTATATTAAAAGCAGGAAATTATTCATGCAGCTCAATCCTTTGCATATTCCTATGGGCGTAATTCATACATTTCAGTGCAGCTTACTCCCAAAGTTAAATGTGCACAGAATTGTAGCCATAGCCTTATTTATTTGGGTCTCCATTAATTTTTTTACAGAAAACCAATGCAGGGTGGAGGACGAAATAAGGTAGGCTTTTAATGTTTACGTAGGCTGAATCTGTAATAACCAGGTTTTTTTCTTTTTTTCTTTTAAACAGTGCATTAAAGAAACACAATTTTAAAAAAGGCATTCACCCGAACTGAAATTGTGCTACTGTGACATAATATGGGCTCAATTCAGTCCACTATGGGAACAATGTTCGCATGCGGAGAGATCACCACCCCAGAACAGTGCTGTTCCCTCTGCACATGTGGAGGCAACACTTGGGGCCATTACAAGGGATGGACACCTCTGTGCTATACCTCTGGCCAGCCTTCCCACCTCTGCTTGCCCAAAGAATGCATTCTCAGATCTTGCATTGCTTGGCCAGGTGGGAGATGTGGGATCTGCACCCATAATAAACCAGGTGAAGCCCAATGTAAGCTGCTCCTTTTCGGTGCTTCTCTTTGCTATGAGTACGAATTAAGAAAACCACTGATAAAATCCACCATAGTTATTTCTTGTGTAGGCATTATCTGAGTGTGAACCAGTTGCAGGCACCAGCAAGTAAAACTTAAGGAAGCTGGCACCCTTCAGATAGCATTTTTACCAGACAGCATAACAAAAAAGACTATCAAATGGACTAGTAGGCAAAAGTAATGTTGCAGTCTGAGACGATAATGCAGCTTTAGGATTCTTTCCACTGTGTGGATCTTTCCTTTTTACTAGATTGTCAAAGAAGACTTAGGGGGAAGGGGTAGTTCCCAAAGGCTTTAAAACTAATTTATTTTATTTATGAAATGCTAAAAGCATAATCTCATTTACTAGGGAAAATACATTTGAGTGCCATTGCAGCGATCCACCATAAAATGCAAATATATTCAAGCAGTTAAATGGTCTGGTCAATAATGTTACTAGAGAATAAAGAGCATTCTAGTCTAGATCTACATATTTCAGTGCATTCATGGCAATTAATACTTTAGTGAGGACATAAAAGGAACTTGTAAAACTTTTAAGAAATGTTTTTTCCTAATGCCTTCTCTTTCATGCAGATGAATATGCAGTACATGTAATCAAGACATAAAAAGTATTGTAAAATGCTCCATTGGGCTATAGCAAAGAATATGGCAGATCATGCTGCCAGTTAGGTGCCCAGTACTGAAGCAGTCACTCAGGCCAAACTCAATGAAACTGTAATGATAGCCACACTTACTTGGTGTGTCCTGTTTACAACATGTAACTAGAGAAGAAATCACTACCAAAGGATTTGTGGGAGGCTGCCTCTAGGATAAATTTCAAAAAAGAGAGAACTAGGCGGCTTCATAGAGGAGAAGTCTATGAATGGCTTCCAACCAAGGTACCAGTAGCAAAGTGGAACGTTCATATTCAGAGGCAGTGTACCTCTGAAAATCACATGTTGTAGGGAAGCCCATCACCTTCATGTCCTATCTGGCTTGCAAGAACAACTAAACATTGTAGGAAACCGAACGCAGGACTCGACGCATTCAGCAAGGAAATTCTTACGTTCTTAATGCCCTTGGACTTAACTTCTGGGTTAATTGTACAGGGCTTCACTTAATGAGACTTGCACTCAGCATAATTCCCCTTGCAGGGAAGCAGTTTCTGCAGTTTCCTCCCTTCATGCTCCTTCAAAGTCCATTCTGGAAGGGCAGAGGACTCTCCAGAACAGAATGAGAAGACACATGGGAGGCTACAAGAGAAAGGGGCAATTGGCAAATTTGCCTTCTCCACCCCTTCCTCCAGGCAGAGAGCTTCTGATGGATCTGGGTGCCTTCCATGAATGGACTCTCTGGATTCACTCCATAGCACTGAGGGCTAAGGCTGAGTTGATCAAAGTCTACAGATATGTCCCTCACCTTATGTTCTCTTGCCCTGTTCCTTGCTTTAGCTATTCAGACATCTATTATTTGCCTGTTTCTGAAGGCTTGCAGCCTTAGAAGAATCTTCCCCAGCAACTCTACTTTGGGCTGTACATTATATTTTAAAATCATTCATATTATGAATATAGGATGAACTTGGTTTTCAGACCCTCACACCAAAGATTTACTCAAGGGGGATAAATAACAGAAGCATTTTAGTCAATTTGCCGCAAGCAGACGGCAAGCTAAACGTTTTGGGGGAAATTGCTTTTGAAACCTATTTTAACAGTGACTGATGTAAAGAAAATAGAAGGGGAAAAGGGAAAAACTAAGACTTACATTTTCAACAGTTAATTTTGACATTAAAAAGTAGGCATGCCATCTTCTAAAGAGTGATCCTGCTGTGTTTTTCTTTTAAAAAACATAACTTGTAAATCTTTGAGTTCCAATGAATATTTCTAAAAATATAATTAATCTCTGGTTGTAATACATAATCCACATAGACTTTCTCCCTCAAGTTTATCAGGTTGTTGCTTTCACTTGTGAGAAACAGAAACAATTTGTGGGAAATGTTTCCATGTTGCTTGGTGAAGTGTAGGTTTTTATAACACGGAAAGCACAGTTTATAGTATTTGTTATGTGGCTGGATACATCCCATGCAAGGGCGAAGGGACACAATGGAGTGGTAATTGGAGCATTTGTGTGCTTTTTGGCACAGCACCGAAGGGGAAAGCTCAGAGCCAAGAGGAACTGTAGAAGAAAGTGACGCTTTCAAATTGTCCTCCATACTTAAAATGTACAAATATTACACAATGCTACCATGCACTAGTTTCTATCCAAGTTGGTACTAATATAATTCAACTAATATTTTACTCTGGCTTGAGATTCTTCCAGTGGTTTAAAAGCTGATGAACATAGTTAAAATTTAGAAGTTGCAGTTTTACGGTTCTGATCAGCAGGATAATTGTGACCAGAAGGTGACAGAATGACAATACATTGGCGTGATTCAGGTTATTAGAGCTGAGATATGCCCTTTTCTCTGTCCTTTGCAGCAATTAAACATGGATGTGTCCAACTAATCACAGTTTCCTGTTTTGTCTGACCCAGGAAAACCTGGTTAGGAGGTTTGGAACAAGCCAGGAAACACAGGGTTTGGAAGTGTCTTAAGATCCTGGCTTGTTCATAACCTGGTAACCACAGTTTTTGCAGTTCAGGTGAAATGGGAAACTGCGATTAATTGGAGGGTTTCAGGTTTAAATTGCTATAAAGGGATGAGTGAAGGAGACATATGCACAGAAAATTATCATGCACATCTCAGCATTTTGGTATGTGGTCATTTTTAAGTGTTGTTTTTCTAGGTTTGAGAACACTGAAAGTACTAACGCAAGGAGTCCTCTTTTTAAGATCCCAGAATGTAAAATGATAAATCTTGATAACAAAGTTAATTTACTTATACTGGGTAAAAGGCATGCATGCCATTGTAAGACATAGGTCTGACAGCAAGAAAAGTGCCATTTTAAAAAGCAAATAAACCAGAAAATGAAAACAAGGCAGCAATGACACAAGGCAGCAAAATATCTGAAGTATTGAAATCACCAGTTATATAATTTTATAGTGAAAAGTATAGGCACAACTCCTAGGTTTGTAGCAAGACTGCTGAAAAAGGTCATTTTGATGAGGAAAACTTTCAAGTTTGCCTACAGTCCAGGCCCATAAAAATCCATGTTTCCCTCCAGCCAGTTAGAAATAATCACACTATCAATAAACACATATTTCCCAAAGGGCATTTCCAGACAATACTCTTTTGTGCAGCAACTGCACAGCTACTCATTTCCTTCAGGGTATCCTGATATTTTTTCTTAACAAAACCACTTCAGCTGTTGGCATATCTCATTTTCCCTGCACTCAAAGCACAGTGTTTTGTTGCAGGTGAAAACAAGATTCTTCCCCCAGCTAGCCCATCAATTACAATACCAGGTGCGGTATAGAATGTGGCAGAACAAGTTTCAGTGGCACAAACTGGACAGAGCCTTTAATAGGAGTAGTGATAAATAACAACTTCTTCATCTTCCAGATTTCGTGGATTTTTTAGAAAGTTTAAATTTTCTGTTACTGTCTTTTCAGGAGGCCCTGAGCTTCCTCTTTAACAGTTCAATCAAAACAACATGTATAGGGCTTTCGTCCTAGTGTGTTCAGGACTGCAGCCTAAAGTGCCCTTTAAAAAGTATGTTTGCGCAAAGCTTCCCTCAAGGAAGAGCAATGAGTTAAAACCAAGGGAGGTTCAACTTCAAGCTTCCAGGACTAAGCCAGAAAAATTCATGGTACATTCTAAGTCTAGGTGATTCCTTTCAGAACTAACGTTTCTTATACGTGCCTTATCTGTGTTAGGGATTATATAATATTGTAGTGAATTAAAGAGAATTGATCTAAATTCATATATATTCAATGGGGTATACTTTTAACAGTTTTCCTAACATAGTTTGGTGCTTTAAACTTTGGATTGAAAGGTTATTTGCACTAATCCATAGGTTCAGTTTATGTAGAGGAGTGCCACTATCATTATTATGGCATCTGAAGTCTCCACAGATGCACCACTCATGTAGAAGCTCCAGTTCATACAAATACAGACACATTTCAGCCAGAGAACAAGCTCACTTGTACTGGTAGCTTTGTGCAATATCAACAGTGAACTGTGTCACAGTAGCTAGTAGTTCCAATAATCATATGGCTCTTTGAGACTGATTTTATAAATTCTCTATATATAATTTAGTAAAACACACACACACACACTATTCACATTTCAGTCTAGGAATCAGGCATGTGCATTATTTTATATCCCTAGTGAGTAAGAAGCTCTTGGAAATTATTTCAGCTTAGTCCTAGAAACTCAACTTTGCACAGACACAGAATCCACCCGATTCTTCCCTAGAGCCTCTTGATATAGGTATTTTGTACCATTTCCACTACATCAGTGGTGGCTAACCAGGGCCGCTCCAGATGTTGCTGAACTGCAATGCAAATCCCATCAGCCCCAGCCAGCATGGTCAATGGCCAAGGATGATAGGAGTTGTAGTTCAACATCTGGAGGGCTAGGGTTAGCCACCCTATCCCACAGCAAAGTCTCACTACTTCTTGTACCTTTAGCACCCCTCTTTTCTTTTTGAGTTTGTGTGCGCTTCCTGTCTCTGGCACTGCAGCACACATCTCTCTTAAAAGGGGAGGTAAACAGCTACCCCTCAGCAGCTTTCCTTGTATGGAGCTGAGATTAGAAGAACCACAAATATTACACTCAGAATACCACCCCCCTTTTAAAACTGTCTGGAAAAGTACTAAAATTTTGGTTTTTAATGTATTCCATACTGCCGCATTCCAATGGTTACTTTTACATTGTTAAAAGATTTGGAGAAAATAAACATTTCCATTGCCCTATTATAAATATCCAAAATTGTAGAGCACATGCTATTGTTAGGCAGAGTGAGGCAGCTGCATCAGGCATCAGATACCGTGGGATGGAGGTGCCCTTGAACATTCTTCCTCAGCTCCCTGGGGATCAGAATTATGTGTGCCAAATTACCAGTCATACACCCCCTAAACTAGCAGTAGAGGATACTGTCACATTGCCAGTGCCCAGTCAGCTAGGAGGAAGCATCTTGTTCTTTGCCTCAGCAAAATGTCTTTGGCCAACCTTCTGTGTGGATGCTATGATTTTCGGTCATTCATAGAGTGATTCATCTATAGACCTTCTACATGTATGGGTGTCCCCCCTCATTTCAATGAAGAACCAGCCCTGTACACACAAAGGATATGTGTGTGTGTGTGTGTGTGTGTGTGTGCAGAGCTTCCTTTTACACTTAAATGCATGAGAAGAACCATACATATATGGTTTTCGATGAAGTATTTTTTGCTGTGTGTGAGAGGTGATGCATTCAGACCAGGAAAAAATAGCTTCAAACGTCATAATTTATAACACAATATAGAAAATGGTTTGTCATTCTCCATAAAGCACCCGAGAACAAGTCCTCAAATTTTAGGGGCGTCCTCACTAAAGCACTGCTCCTGAAGTGCTTCAGTTGGAATTATCTTCGTTCATTTTTTGTGCAAAACCGTCATGCTACTATGGTCTGTTGACAAATCACTGAGCAATATGCTCTTAAATCTTTGGTAGGAAAAATGATGATACCATAGTTCTTCTGGATATAGTAATACACACGGTTAAGCCCTAGTATGAATGCATCTTCTTTTTCCTCCCTGTGAGTGCAAGGCCAATTTGTTGTTGACCCAAGTAGAACATTAAGATGGGTATGAGCTTTGTGCCTGATACAGATTATTAGTAGTGCTTAAGCATTGTTAGCCAATGAAATAAACAATAACCAAATTCTCAAAAGTGTTCACATCTTCCAACGAGTGAACAAGCCCTGTTCACACGTTCACAAGACCTGGGTGCATGGAGAGGGTATCAGGGCTCTACACATGTAGAACTGTACATGCAATTAGGGACTTGGATCGCGCCAGAAGAGCCTTCAGCAAAACAGCCACACCTTATGCTGATAAGCCGAGGCACCTTATGTGATAGCAGAGGCAGGGCCAGCTAGCAAAATCCCACGCATCTACTTCACACACTTTGAAGGTGTGAATGGGATTAAAGGAGCACGTTTTCAGGACAGTGAATGTGTGCCCATGTCCTCCACCACAACCACATTAAAAATGGTTATGCTTCTTCACTCCTAGTTTATTTAAAGTTCCTGAAATAGTTTTATATTGTCATTAGCAAAATGCAAAAAAACTATCGACATCATACAGTTTGCTGCAATGCATATGCTGGGAGGAGAGAGGGAAAAAACTCATCCCATACAGATCACTTTAAACTGGAAAGTAGTCTAACTGTTGCATTCGCTCATTGTTTTTGGCACTATTGACTGCTTACATTTGGTTAATCTGAAATAAATACATTAAAATTGTTTTATTTTTATCCGTATTTATCTATCTATATAAATTCACCTTCCGATAAACAAGTTCTATAGCTTTTATTTATATTTATTTATTTATTTTGCTTATAATGGTTTCATTATTCTTCATTATTTTTATTTTATTTTTAAACTGACCGCAACATGCTCAGGTTGACTTTCCAGTCAATTTCGCCCAAATTCCAACAGGAATTGGTTTATAAATTGGTTCCAACTGGAACTGGTCATTTGGAATTTCCAGTGCAGGAAATCATTTTATATGCGCTTCAACAGGTAATCCTAAATTACAAATTGATGTGTCTAATAGTGTCTAATGAAGAGAAAAGGTAGTACTGATTCGAAAATTAAATCTCTACACTGGAAATAAAACACATCTAAAGTGACTGGGCAAACTAACTTCTTCCTAAACATATGAAGGGGATGACCTGTATGTTTCACCCCTTTTTATATAGCATTAAACGGCGGCAGCCTGTAAGCATAGTAAAAACCATGCCGCAACTGCCGAATCAAGTTGATTCGTTTGGCCTAGCTATGTTATGGCAAGTTGGCAACGGACGAGTACCATTTCCCCCCAGGTTCTTGTATTCAAAGCCTATGTCGGGAATCATGGCTGTATCCTCCAGGAGACCCTCTGTTTCTGTGAGGTTTGTAGGAGTCCTGGTATGAGTCGGAGTACTCTTCTTCCACAAGCGGGTAATGATCTCGGCTGTGTTGGGAACTGGAAGACAAGCGGTTCCTGCTCTTCCGAGCTCTTTCGTTGTGGTAGTTTTCATCAGAGGTCATTAGGCTCCGTCGTTCAATTGGAGAGTTCTCGGTAGAATGATTGCTATGCCTCATTCGTTGGCTCTATAAATAGCAAAGAATTCAAGGTTTTTTTTTAAAAAACAACAACAACAAAGGGGTGTGGGGGGAGTAGGGAGAAACAATTTCATTTCACTCCTTTTGAATTAGTTGCGTTCTTGTTCTGAGAAGGCCTTCAGAATCCATATGCTCCCATCATTCATTTAAGAGACATTTGGCTGCTATTTTGTATACTTGGGAATACAGTCTGGTTTCAAAGCTGATGTGAGAAAACAGTGGAGCGTGATGTGTTCTATACGACATTATTTTAAAACATTTGGCAGGGAGAAGGGATTCTCAACAGGAGGTTCAGGATTCAGGTTCAGGATACATTGCCCGATGAAGAATTTTAAGACTTGTATTTTTAGTCTGTGATCTTTTGGAAATTCAAAATAAGACCTCCTCCAAAATGCAGCTCTTAAAAAGCATATTGAGATATCCTTCCATTGCGGGCAATTCTAAAGTCGCCTACTTTTCTCCCATTGATTTTCTCCCATTTACAATGTTTTTAATCGGCTAGGCACAGGAACAGTTTTTCCCCTTGTGCCATTAAATTGTTAAATTCATAGTTGTGCAGCAGAAGGGGAGGTCAGTTATGGGTGGGGTTTCTTTGCTGTGTCATTGTATTGTTAGTGGAACAGTGTTTGTATAAGGTATGTTTACATTGCAATGTAGCCGAAGCAAAATTCCAAGTATGTTGGAAAATGTACTTGGCCAATAAATTATTCCTTATTCCTTCCTTATTTGTAACCCTTTCTTGTTCAGCATATACTAAATAGAGCTTACCCTTCCTTCAATTGCAATTCTCGTCCTATTCTTCATAGGCTTTATCAATTTTTTAAAATTATTATTTCTGAACTACTTTACCCAAATGAAATTTAAGACCATCAGATATATGGAAAGTTTCACTGGTGCTGTTTTCCCTCTGTTTAACTCTCCACACTGGATTGAAGTGGGTAAAATAGCTAAACTGTTATTTTTGTAGTCAATTCAATGGTCAGTAGCAGCTTGTAGGCATACTGCAGGCATCCCCCCCCCCCAAGGTAGTCAGAGTACTTTCTTTGCAGAGATCATTAGCTTCCTTGGAAAACTATAATGAGTTCCCAATGTCCTATGACAGGAAGCCACACTAGTCATACTGGCTTGAAACTTGTTTAAATACGTAGAACACCCACACTCTGCCTTGTGGTCTGCCTTGAACCTCAGCCTCATGCAATCATACCCACTGTAGCAACTTCCTCTGTTAATTACTCAGAAGACCTTGAAATGCGGCTCCTGAAGTGTCCCAGCCCATTGTTCATTGTTAGCATGGATGAAGTTGACTCAACATTTAAACAAAGTGGGCCCTTATCTAGACTCCCTTACACCTAGCAGAATCCTATTTAGACTGCGTCACCAGTCACTGCAACATATCTCAGATCGAGACATACTAGCTTAAGTGTGTGTATACACATACACACACCGTATTTTTCGCTCCATAAGACGTACCTGCACATAAGACGCACCTAATTTTTAGAGGAAAGGGGGAAAGTCCTGTTTTTTTGAGGATCAGCTCAAAGTGGTGCAGCTTTTTTTGCAAAGGGAAAAACCCTATTTTTTGAGGATCAGCTCAGAGTGGTGCAGCTTCTTTTTCAAAGAGGAAAAGCCCCGTTTTTATGGGGTTCAACTCACAGTTTGCAGCTTCTAATCCTACAGGAAAGGGAGCCATTTCTAAGTTTCCAGACAGATAATCTAATCAGCCAGTCACATGTCGCTGGGGAAACAAACAGCCTCCCTCTGCATTCAACAACGGAGGCCTGGGCAAGTGGGCGGGGCTGGAAAGGGAGCCTTATCTCTCTCCCCGATCGCTTGCTAAACAGCTGTTCAGTGGCTTCCTTTCAACACCCTCTTCTCTCTTTGTAAAAAAAAAAGAGCACAATCTGCTTTTGGCCCCTAGGCAATTTGGCTCCAGGGACCATGCATTCGCTCCATAAGATGCACAGACATTTCCTCTTACTTTTTAGGAGGAAAAAAGTGTGTCTTATGGAGCGAAAAATACGGTGTATATATATATAATGCTGTATCAAAAGCTCTCCAGAAGTTGACGACTGTCACTTATGACAACCAACTAGCAATGCATGGAAACACGGGGTGTTGAGTATATATATATATATGGTATGTGCCTAAATGATTTGCTTCGTCCACATCCTTTTGGATTTGCATAGCGTCAAAGTTCAAGAGAAGAGGCTTACCAACACAAAGACACTGGAAAATGAAACATTTTCACATAAAAAAACAAGCATGTGTGCACGAAACTCAAACTGTTGCTTACACAGTCAACCAGTCACTAAGCAGAAACAACACCATGTGACAAAGCTGGCCTTACAAAATCAAACATAAATTTGAAATTTAGATACTCACTTCGGCATACATGCATGGGGGGGGGGCAGCACTTCAATAGTGTATTTTATGTTGTGAACCGCCCTGTGATCTTCAGATGAAGGGCGACATACAAATTTAATTAATAATCATAATAATAATAATATTAAGGGGAAAAGTGATTGCTGATCTAGTTTTCAGGAATATTGCTAACTTGCTAAGCTCTTCAGCTGACATACAGTGGAAAGTGTACACATATCAAAAGCCACACAAATGTGCCAAGCTCTTTAGTGAAATTGATCTCTGTGCACATCTTGGTCTTGCATTTACAAACATACAGAACTCGTACTGAAAAGACATATTTTTCTCCAAATTTAGTAAAGCACGTACTTCTCATTAAGGACTATTTACATGCCACGTTTGAAGTTTCAAAGGCCAGCCGTTTTTGAGCTATCCCTGTGGAAAAAAATGGTCAGAATCTTTTTATAATGGGAATAATATTTTATCCATCATTTAAAAAAAAATCAAACAGATGAATGAATTTTGCTAAGGTGTTGCTTCTGGGGAGAAACGGGGCAAATGGGAGAGAATTTCCGTCTTATAACTTTTGTGAACTGGTCAACATATGAAAAATAAATGAAAACTATTCAGCAAGCTTAACTATAGCAGCAGTTAGTGGCATATTTTTATATAACTCACTTATCTTCTAAGAACGTTCTGTGCAGCTTTTTCATGCTAAAAATGCAAAGGTAATTATGTTCATTGCTCTTGATGTCTGCACAGTAGCATTAGCATCATAGATATTCTGTTGCATTCAAACAAAACTACCCAATGTGATGTCTACTTAATTAACTGGATTTTCTTCTTATTCTCTTGACTAAGGCCAAATACATTACTCATGGTGATGACTTGTCTTTGGGAATGAGCCATCTCAGAATGATCAGCTAGCTAAACAGAACTTCCGTATCACTTGAACACACACTACCAGGACTGAACTGCAAGGAATGCATTTATGGATCAGCCCCAACTGGTTCTGTTTTGCTAATGTTTGCCAGTGAAGCGTTTGCCACTGAAAACACACAATGAGAACACCCCTAAGCCCTGGGTGAAGGACTCGAATTTGAATGTGGAGAGGTGTGCACACATTCGAGTCCCCACCCTTTCCAATATGAGATGATACTGTGCACAAAGTAATGGAAATACCCTCATTTGTAAGTGTGGGGCAGCTGTGGGGCAGCTGTTGTGCATACATTTTTTTAATTTGCATTTACACAGGGTCCAATGTGTATGTGTGTGATAGATAGATAGATAGATAGATAGATATGAACAAACCACTTTATACATCATCATGAAGCTGATCTGCACTGCTGGCAAAAGCATGGATTCATACCTGTAATCCAGAGATTGCAGTAGGGTAAGGGGATAGTGCAGTGGAGCCTAGGTTTCTTCCAAGCAAAGGTGTCATGGGTGTGCTACTCGTGGTGTGTGTGGCACGCCAGTAGGCCTCAAGATATTCTGCCAAGTGTTCACAAGCATCTTCAAGCTGATTTTCATCCAGAATGACATCAAACATTTCCTGTTCAGAAGAAAGCATGGCATCAAACTTTTCAGCTCTGAACAGCTAGACAGTGGAGGGTGAAGGCCAACATAGTGGGCCCATTGATTTCAACAGGTCCAACTCTAGAGTATAAGACTTAGTTGAATATCACTCAGAAGTCTTTGCAACACTGTCAACTTTGACAGTTTTCACTTGTTCCTCTCGTCTGTTTTGGTCTCCACCACTAAAAAGCACCTCCCACCTTTTCATAGCCTCAGAGTCCATCACAAACCAGAGTGGGAAAAGACTGTCTGGGCACAAGTTTGCAAGTGAAAATTATTCATTTATAGGAAAACTGGGTTGGGGGAGATTCCATTATTCAATTCAAATGTTTTGATTGCATATGGATTGTTGCTAAACTGCACAACATAATGTGCAAGTACCGGTATATGGCACACAATTAATGCTTGCTTTTGACCTTAATTTATTTCAGCAGCAGGCATGTCCCTTCAGCTCAACAAGCACAAATCACTGGAAAATGATTTGGTGACAGAAATGCAATACACCGGACCTCGTAACGTAAACCTGAGAGGGCTTTTATTCTAGTGGTGCCAATTTCTCCAGTACTGGCTGGAAAAGGAGTGGGTTGTTACTGTTGCTACTGTAACCATAGATGCCTTAGCACATCACTAAGCATGATGAACAATGGGAGGAGGTGAAAAGATGAGTGCTTCTCTTCGTGAGACTTGTGACCTCTCTTCTAACACATTCAGGATCTGATCACCTGCTATTTATAGCCCGTTCAGTAAGGACGGGTACAGTCGTTAAAACAATGTTACATCAATACAACAGCTTTTGCTAATGTGTGAATTGATGTGTCATGAAAAATGTGCACCAAGTGAAAATCTTTCCCGGTCCTTTACTTACGGGAGGACATTGTGCAAGTTTATCTGCTGCAACCAACTGGACGTTCAGGTGTTTGCTTTGTGACTTTCCTCTTGATTTGATCAGTCGCTGCAGGACCTGAAAGAAGAGAAAACAAAGCATCAGACTACTTTCAGACTGCATAGCAAGGAGGTATATTTTGGAGGCATATCAGCTTCCACATATTAAACTATGGGTTTGTGATGTCACTGTGTGAGTGGCTATTGTATATATCGTGGTATGGACAGCTGAGGTTGTGTACCTGTCAGCCATTATCTATAGGGAATCTGTGGTCCTCCAGGTGCTGCTGTTCGACTCCAGTTCCCATCAGTCCCAGCCCGCATGGCTATTGGTCAGGGATGATGGGAGTTGCAGTCCAACAACACCTGGAGGGTGCTTTTGCTAGCAAACGAAAAGATACATTCAAATGTTAGTGGGGAACATGTCAAGTACGTAGGGATAAAGTAATGCTTCCTCATGGCAACAATTCCTTATAGGTTTAAAATGATTGTAAGTTACTTAACTATTTTGGATCAGCCCAATTGCATGGATACCCACCATGCTAGCAACCCCTAAGGATGGGCTACATTGGTAAGCAGCTTACAAACATAATTCCAGTGTAGAGTCAGAAGTATTTTTCATTAGCCTCCTGGTTAGGTACTATAATGTTTGAATGGGCCACAGCTCTTGTCCTAGAAAAGGCAAAATTAAGAAAGAAAAAAAAGTGGGATAAAGACATATGGACCTGAAAAAAGGAACCGAAATGGCTGTCCCAACCATCATTAGCAGCAAAAATTCTGTTTCTCTGGCCTGATTAGGAGCTCATGTCTCCACAGTTATCTGGGAAGCCCACTTCACATAGTGACCATCAAGGCTCTGCCAAGCACAAGCAGAATGCAAGGTCAACAGAGGTGTTTTTGTGGGACCTGAAGGGAGGTGAACATCCTATGACACTCAGTTGCTGCACACGATCAGCAAGATTCTGGCGACACACAAAAGTTTAGGTCAAGATTCAACGAAGTTGTTTCATGTGCAGAAACACAGAAATGGGACTTCACTCCCTCCCCCTAACCGCTGAAACACCCTAAATCCACTTTGGAGAGGTGGGGGAACCCCCTGAATATGTTTATAGTGTGTGCAAGAGGCATGCAGGGAGAAAGGTGTGCAAACATCCTGTTGTGCAAGTGGACTTCATTCCCTGAACGCACATCCTACTTAGTGCTACATTAACTTCCTCAATGTATGTTTTAAAGGAAAGTAGCATACAAAGGAGGAGCGTTCTTTCAGGAAGAATATGAAGTGTATTCAAGATGAAATATTTTAAAGACAAAGCTATAAATTTGTACACACACACACACATTGTATGTTACCTTTGGAGATGACACTTTAACATGGACAATAATCGGCGCTAAGGACGTTTTAATAAGTTGTGCTGGGTGGTTGATTGTATCTGCATCTAGAACAACCAGCTGTAAGGATCGTGCCAATTCGAAAATACGCTCAATCTCACTCTGCACTTCCGCTGCAAAATGAAAAATGAAAATACCATAATCGACGCTTTCCAGAAACAGGTTGAAATAACTGAATTTGCCATTTCAAAACCTGAGGTCCCTTGTCATTTTTATTTATTTATTTTAAATTGGTTTTTACTGAATATTTTATTGTGTTACAAAACAAACAAACAAACAAGGAAAAGCAGCTAGAAATATAACTAGACCCTGGAAAGGCCCATCAGGAGCAAACATAGACCACTGGTACCAAAATATATGGGAAACCGCCCTTCTAGAAAAGTTAACCAACTAACTTAAACTGGCATGGGGCCAAGCAAAGGAGGACGCCTTTACCCCTGTGTGGCTCCCCTTTATCATACACCCAGCCCAACAAGACAATGATCTATCCCCCACAGCAGCTGTGGCAATCACACAGGGCCCCTGGTCGTTCCACGGACTATTGACCCTGTGCCACCACTATACCGCTGTCACCACAACCAGGTTCTCCCTGGTAAACACTGAGTCTCAGTCAGGATTTAAGTTGAACAAAGAATATCAAGAGTTTATTCTCACACACCAACAAGCTTTCGATATTAAATACACAGTTACACTTTATCCTCTCAGTCTCATTCCTGTCTATAGCTCACTCTAACTGCTCTACATTCCCACCACAAAGTTCCACACACCACCCTCACAACCACCAACCACCAACTGCCCACACCAACCGAACTCTCCAACTTAACTCTCTCTCTATTCCCAACTGAACTAACTGCCCAAACCCCTGTGCTGAGCCTTAAACACAGTTAGGCTCCGCCCCTGGGCTTCCTATTGGTCAGCATTTTAACCCTTTTATTTCCATATGTACAAACATGTTCCCAAATAGTGGGCAAATGCCATAGCAGCATACAAATCAATAGGGCTAATCTGACCCAACACATACAATCAAACCACACTGCAACCAACCAAGCTCTGGACCCTCCAATCTCTCGCAATGCCATTTTTATTTATCAGTTCTAGTGCCGGTGTGGAATACCTTTGACACGTTCTTCATAAAATTGCCATATATTTTATTATTATTTATTTTATTCATTAAGTTTCTATACCACCCTTCATCCAAAGATCACAAGGCGGTTTACAATACCGTATAAAGGTTCATAAATTTTACACAGTTGTGAACAAACACACCATAACATTTCACCTTTCTTGCAACTTCTCAAGCTGATGCTAAGCATACACTTACATAGTAAACACGAAGCTTTGCTCGCTAGTACATGATAGGTGACAATATGGTCTTAATCCCCTATACAGAGCTTTAGAAAACCTTTTTTTAAAAACAGTAGCCAGCCTGTGGCAGAGGCAAGTAAGATTTGTGCATTCTCCCTCCGAAGGGCAAGAAAGTAAGTAGGACAACAACTGGACACCTATAAAAACAAACAAACAAAAACCTCCATACACAAGTGTCACTATGTACTTCTACTAAGGTCTTACCTAAACTGGACCTGGTGTTTGACCGCTCAATTATTGCCCTCTTGCTTGGATTATTTAGAACAGACCTCTTAGCAAGAGAAATGTCAGCTGTCACTCTAGTTATTGATATCCTACAAAGAAAAACAGAGGAGAGTATAAAATAACTTCGGTCAAGGTTTCAGAATAAAAATTGTGGTGCATTGCCATTTACATTGTAAACTTTACGTTATGTACTAGAAAAACCAGCCATGCCAGCTGCTGCTTATCCACAAATTAAAGTTTTGGTGAGGCAGACAAGTCAAAATTCTAAGATGACTTCTGTTACAGTAGATCTTTATGTACGGAAGACCATGCAAAACAACAACAACAGCAGCAACAAATTATTTATATCCCGCCCACAAAAACAAAACAAACAAACAAACCCCAAGACTTAACAACAACAACAACAACCTGGGACACAGACAAACAAGATTTACAAAACACCAAAAAACATGGTTGTTCACTCGTTTCTATTCCACAATGCTTCTATTTTACCCTAAATATGTCACTTGGATGCATATTCTGTTAAAATAGTTGGGATTAAGCTACATCTTGAGTGTCTAGACTTGGAGATGCCAGTCTGTAAATATCTCCGTTCCATCAGTTTAAACTGTGAGGATGCAATCAGATCAGCAGTTTTGAGTGTGATGTGTTATGGCTGTTCAGTCAAAGGCTTGTGATGCGGCCTCTGACCTGGCATTGTTGAACAATTCTTGGTGCCTCCTCCCCATCATGCAAAAGCATGTACCTCACTAAGGAACTACAAGCCTTCCCTATGATTGGTATGGACAGTAACTGCATCTAGTATCTTCTGATCATTTTCCTCCCTCGTCCCTTTCCTCCTTTAAAAAATCCCATTTGCCATTGTCACTGTGTGTCAGATTAAACCTTTTTCATAAAAAAAGAAAAGAAAAATGTATCACAGTAGCAGATCTCTGCTGCATCCCTACCTTTTTCTGACAAATCAAGTTTATGCTTCTTGTGTTGACGGAGCCACTAAATTTGTATTGACTGAGCCACTAAATTTTTATTTTCTCCCCTACAGATGGGAACACGTGATAAGGGAATTGTCGCCATGTTCCAAGATGCAGATATTATTATTATTATTATTATTAACCTTCACCATTCTTCAAACAAATGAATATTCAGATAAAGATATGAGGTGGTATTCAACTATGTTTTACTCAAAGAAGACCCACTGAAATTAATTTGAATGACTATGTTAGATCCATTAATTTAAATGGGCGAAACTAAAGTTGAATCCCACCCACACAGCTTGAGGGCCCTCAGTATGAAAGAAGTGCTACTCTGTAGAGTAGAAAGGAGAAATCAGACCCTCTTAGGATGATCTTTCATTTCTTCTTTTGTGCCAAACAGATATAGCTGATACTTGTTGGTAATGATGCTCCTCAGTATCTTCCGCGTATGATACAAAAATATGCTCCACAAAGGGTTTATTCATAGCAACCCTTGACTTGCCATTGACAGTTGCCATGGTTTCCTATAGGAAAACAATGACGTCCAGTTACCATAGTCATATGCTGTACTGAAAGACATCTGACAGCAGCAGTGACAGAACACCTGCTCTGTGTTCCACACTTAATATAAATGCCTGTTTCCAAAGCCATGCAACAAGCTGCAGAGATATAAGATTATTTCAGAACTTCGGGAGAGGGGAGTGCGAGGGTGCCAACGAGAGCCAACACCTCAACCGTGAGAGAATTCAAAGAGATGACGCATTTAGCTGCAGAAATGTTTCATCTGACAAGTGCCTACATAACAATGATCACCTCTGAAGGGAGGGCTCATGTCACCTTAGCTGTGCAAAGAGAAAAACTGGAAAATTTGTATGCAAGAGTATTCAATATTTGTGTGTGTATGCATGTGTGCAAGAATATTCTGCTATACAGTGGAACCTTGGTTCTCGAACTTAATCTGTTATGGAAGTCCATTCGACTCCTGAAACTGTTCAAAAACCAAGGCGAGACTTCCGATGAGTGAATGACGAGGAAGTGCTGTGTAACATAAGGTTACCAGGCGTCCCCGTTTTCCAGGAACAGTCCCCAGATTTACAATTCAGTCCCCTGACAAAATCCTATCATTCCGACTGAAGTTGAAAAGTGTCCCCAGACTCATTGAAAAAAATCTGATAACCTTAGTGTAACAGTTCATGCACTGGTTCTGGAAGTGCATATTTGGCAGGTTTGGTAAATGAACTGAATGAATTTCTCCCCCATACCTACTTTAAAGACCAGTTAAGATTCTGACTCCCATGTTTTGAACCAGCTGACGTTTCCAGGCACCTTTTCTCAGAGCAGCCCCACGTATAATGCATGACATTTATCAAGTCTGCCTAGATGCCACCAAGGCGTGTGACAACTGTGACCAGATCACCTCGTCTCTGTAAGAGGACAAAGCTGGTGTGTCAACCAAAGTTGGTAAAAGCCAGTCTGGATTCAGCTTTGCCCAGACTTTAAACCTGAGTGGGGTCTCCTCATAGGAGGATCAGAGCAATTTTGCCAACTCTGGTTGCAACATCAGGGCACAACCCTCCAGTAGTCACACACTACCAGAGCTAATGGATTCAGAACTACCCCAGGATATCGCTGCCCACAATATCTGACTTGAGTTTCTGGCAGGTTTTCATATTCCCTCCTCCCCTAATATCCCCCAGAAACAGAGGAGACAGCAAGCCAGACAGAAGCTTCAGACCTGTTGCCAAAGTGCCCAAACAACTGCATGTGAGGCTACTTGAAAGAGAGGGAAAAGTCTGAAAACACCTGCTCATATCAGGATGGGAACCTGGAAGAGGTGGAGGGCAAGGCAAACCCCTGGGAAGTGTGTGGGCTCCCCATAATGCCTCTACTGGGATTAAAGGTGTGGCAAACATCACGTTGTACAACTCATAATGATTCTGACCATCAAGTTAAATGCCCCTTATGGAACAACAATTAAAAAAACCATGGATTCTCCACCTACAGCCAAAGCCAGTGTCCTTCAGCTACACAAGAGATTTGTGTTCCAAAAAGTGAGAAGTGGCAGGGTTCCAAAATTGTGCCAGGCTCAGCAAAAGGTTGGCAGGATCTCCATTTCATGAAGATAACCAGCACATCTTGTTTACATTTCTAGTCCAGCTTTCCTGTTCAAGCTGTTTTGTGAAGCCACAGACCACATCAACATTCCAGTTGTGTGTGTATACTTTCCCATACACACACAAAGGACACAGCATGGCCCTCACCAGTACCAATATTTGACCCAAAGGCTTGGAAATACCCCAAGGCCTAATGCTCTGTTATTGAAATAAATGATTTGCAATGATAATCCAGAAACAGCAGCACTGTTTTTCAAAGGTAAAAAAAAAGAAAAAAGTCTGAGCTTCCTGAAATGCAAGAATTCACAGTATGAAGCTACTACTGATGGTTATGAAGGGCTTTGATACTCGCACAGCTGGGCGCATGTGCTGCGTGTGGTGTTAACATTTTGCATTAGGAAACATATTCAGAGTAAGAACTGTTGGTCTTGGGTATTCCCTCAGGAACTCAGTTCAAAAACTTTCCAGCTTGTCATGGAATATATCATTCCTTCTTCATATGTTTGGAGACAGAATGGCATGGTAAAAATATGTGGATAAATTCTGTTTTGAAAAAAGTGTTTCATAAGGCCCTGTCAGATCTTGGCATAGTTTTAAGACCTAGTGGGTTGGGTAGCTGGCTGCTGGTCTAAGAGCATCAGAAGAAGGCGTACAAACAAAACTAGCCTGACATACATGAGAGCGGATTGTGGAACCACTGACGTTACTTTTTAGGGGTTTTCAGAACTTCATTCAAAGATAGGGAGCACAAGTTTAGCTAATGTCCTCCTCACACACAATATATTAATTACCTCAGCTGGGAAGATGAGAAGAAAGATGAAAGGGGAAAGATGAAATCCCAAGGGTGGGAAAAAAAATTAATCATCAGCCCAGTGCATTTCAAATTTGGGCCATAAAACACACTACAGAACATAGTGTTGTGCTTCTTAACTGGAAGAGTCCCACAAACATCCCAAAATGGTTCAGTGAAATTTGAAAATCTTCCACCTTAGGCACTTCATTTCCCCCCTCTTGTCTTGGCCAATAACCCATCCCTCCAACAATGGGAGCGTCTATGAGTAACAACATAGTGTGATCTAGTCTCCTGCCACATCTCGTAGCCTTCAGTGCTGAATAGTCAAAAAATTGTGTTGTGTGACAAAGCAGGCAGGGTATATGTCACAACTGATTTAGATGACTTATTGTGTGTGAGGGAGGGAGACAGCCTTGGAGGTCTGACAGGACATCATGACATGTTGCAGGGGGTTCCTCAACCAAAAGAGGGTTGAAAACCACTGGTGCGGGGTCATTTCTAGTTCTGCCTGGAGATGCCAGGGACTGAACCTGGGGCCTTCTGCCAACAAAGCTGATGCTCCACAACAGCACTATTCTGATTGGCTTATCCAATGCTATTTTCTAGAAAATGAGGTGCCAATTCTCACCATGAACGCCTCCCTTGTTCTCTTATAATGGGAATGGCACCCACCTGAGAGTTCCGGTGAGTTTCAACTTTTAAAAAAAGCCCTGGTTATCACTGGGAATGCTGTGCAAACCAAGTATTTTATTGACAGAAGACAGGTAAGGTTTTACTTTATTGAACAACAAAGTCTATGCTGGGATGGGAGGAGACAACATTGAACACAAATCCCACAATCCTCATTTCCCTCATATTACTGCTATTACACACTAGCGCTTATAGGCCTTCATATACATTCTCTCATGGCGAACCTGTGGCCCTCCAGATGTTGCTGGACTGCAAGTCCCATCATTCCTCACCATTGGCAAAGATGACTGGGGCTGATGGGAGTTACAGTGCAGCAACAACTGCACTGTTACACCGTGGAGTGGTCGTGTCTGGGGTTCTAGCTGCTTCTCCATTTTATTCCTTCTTCCTGCCTCCAGTCTTCCATTTTTCTTTCTCTCAGCAATCAGTCAGAATTCAAGGACCCCTAAGCTGTTCTTGTGTTTACAACCCCCTCCTTTAATTGCTTTCTCTCCCCCCCCCCACACTTATGCAAACCTTGGGCATTTTCTGAGTCTGCTGGTATTTCCTCCTCATGCATTGGTGGTACGTTTTTTGACTACATAAGGCTACATTCAGATAATCTTCACTGTTAGTATATAGACTAAGATGTACCATTCTAAAATTGTTTCAAACCAAGCACGTATCAATTAAAATGCATCTCAGCTTCAGTGGAAAATGACTGTTTTCTGTTTGCTTGGATGGTTTTCTGTTCGGTGCTTTTGAAGCAAACAGAGGACACTCTCTTTTTCTGGGCACTGTCATCTCCAAGCAGCAGTTTTATTTCTCACTACTGAGCAAATATTGGCTGCCCTCAGCACTTTATTCTGTACACTGTTTAAATTTTCTCTACTTCTGATAGTTAGTCATGTGCCAGGTTGCAATTAGAGTTATTTTGAGTTTCACAATCAGTTTTTTAAGTGTGTTAAACATATAACAGGAAAGCTTCGGCTGAAATAAATCCAACAAAATGGCAGCTTAGAAGTTACTTTACGAATGCTTTAAATAGGTTGTTATTGTTTTTGCTGATAATGTTGTTCAATTCTTTTTGTAAACCACTTTGGGGCTTTATTACAATCAAGCAGGATATAAGCCTTGTGAAACAAACAAAAAAGATGGTATTACCATTTGAAGGCCTCTAGTTTCCAAAGTCTGGGTTTTTTTTTAAAATAGCTGACACAATAATTAATATCGCTAGCTCTTGTATTATATATAACAAAACAAATGAACACTGTTGCATCTATAGCTGTTGCCCCCAGTTTTGAATGCATTCAGGAACTTACACCAACAATGCTCTCCAATTTCCACTGGAATCACTGTACATGTGATATACGATCAGCTGATCTTGGCTGCATCCTGATTCAGAAAATATTGAATGCTGAGGGACAATGGCATACATCTATGTTTACCAGAAAATCACCCATGAGTACTGCTGCCGCCAGAATTTCTAACTAGAGGGTTCTGTATGGTGAACTCATGGATTAACAGGGCATCACAGACATTTGAGACCCCAAATTCTGCCATCACTTAGGCTTTCCCACAGGCTTTCCCTGCCCTACATTATGCTCAGCACTAACCACACGGCTCTCCCTTGTTTGGTGGTAGCAGTAGCAACAAGAGCCCTACGTCTGTTAGGCCCCAGGTGTAGACCTTCAACACTGGTGCACATATGCAGCAGCATCTAGGACCACCAGAAAGCACAGGGAATGCATTTCAAACCGTGGTTACTGATGCCTTTATATAGTTCCTATGTTTCCTGCCACCTCCAGATGCTGGTCAGCAGTAACCATGTCAACCAGGAACCTTGACGCTGGCCTGGAAGCTGCTGTTATTTGCTGCCCACCACAGTTACCATCCAAGCATGTGTCTAGGGGTTAACAGGACCCCCCACTTTGAGCCCCAGCTCCCATTGCTACTCCCAGGTAACTGTAAAGGAAAGAGGAGACCAAGAAGCAGTAGAGGGGCTCCGAGATGAGATACTGAGACTGGATTACCACTGAATGCCATTGAATCCTGATAAGGTCATGGGGAATTACAATGGGCCCAAACTTTAGAATGGCTGCATCTTCCAAAATGATTTATTTTAATGTGTGTGCACCCGCATTGCTCAAGTTGAAACCATTCAGAACTGCTCACCCATCATTACCTTGGGGATTAATAAGGCCTTGCCGAATATGTTTTTACCACCATTATGTCACTTTGATGAGAAGAAAGTTGTAAAGTAAAATAAAATCCACATCTATGATTGTGACTATTCCCTGCACATCTTTCCTCCAGAAGGCAATACTTTCCTGCTGTTTGCCAAGAAGTGTGATTGTGAAATTACTATGAAGTCGACCAAGAATCATTCAGATAGCAAAAGCAGTGAGCAAATGAATCTTTTGGAGAAAGTAAAAGCTTGACCGAAGCAGCGAAAAGCAGGAAATGTGGCTAAGAGTGCACATTTTGTAGAGCAGCCATTTGAGTGATAGGCTAAAGTCCAGCCTAGCCATTAAGCATGTAGCAATTAGGCATGAAAACAACCTCCCGTTACAAAAATAGCGACATCTGGAACCAGACACCCAGTTCCACTCATCTACATCATTGTATTGTAAATTTTGTGCAAGAATCACACCACTGATAGGTAAGCATAACAAGCTGTAAAGGAGCCCACTTTTCTGTCAAAAAGTAGTTGATGTTCACCCATTTGGACCTTAAGTTTGAAGGGTATAAGGCAGGCATAGGCAAACTCGGCCCTCCAGATGTTTTGGGACTACAATTCCCATCAGCCCTGACAACTGGTCCTGTTAGCTAGGGATGATGGGAGTTGTAGTCCCAAAACATCTGGAGAGCCTAGTTTGCCTATGCCTGGTAAAAGGTATATATTTGTGGCCTCTTTCTTGCTCACTTTTTAGTGGAGTAGGTTGTGTGCCTATATACAGGATGTGTTTTCCTTGTTTTGGGTTTTTTATATTTCATTTTTTAATGTATGCATTACCTTACAAGTTGCTTTGGGTCATTCTTCATGCAAAAGGCAACCAAAAATGAAATTAAAAAAAAAATCTGGTTGGCTGCTGTGAAAACAGGAGGTTGGACTTGGTGGTCCTGTGGCTTGATCCAGCATGGCTCTTATGTTCTTACTCATCCCTTATTGCTGTACGAGGGGGCAAAAGTCTCCCTGTTACCCTCATCTGCCTACAAATAAGAAATCTTAGTAATGTAATCTCTGTTTTGAACCCTTACCCTGGACAATTTGAAATGCCATGAAGGAATAGCAGAGAGCAGCTGGCAGCTCCAAATTAGCAGCTCTTTGGAACATGCCAGCTATTCTGGGGTCAACCATTATTCTCAGCAAGTATAATACTGTTTTACTGGATTTTATGTTGCACCTTGTTTTTAATGATTCTCCTTTTAATGTTGCACTTTTGTATATTGATTTTTAAATATTAAAAATCTTTTAAACAAATAAATCAGATTGAATTTTTTACACCACCTTTTAAAAAATATTGTGGTTCTGCAGAGGTTTGGTCAACTCGGGTCGTTAACATGCACAGAAAATTAATGTGCTGTAGAAAAAGTCACTTTTTAGATTCTTGATTATGCATTGCACAGCAACAATGATTTCTTTAAGTCGGACACTGCATTTTTCTTGAGAAGAAAGAGAACTACATTCCATCTATTTCAACTTTTAGCATTAATTCATCCAGGTTCAAGATTTGATTCTGTTGTTAGATCTATGCAGTCGAACACAGTAATGCAACATAATTAATGCAAATAATTAAGAAGGCTGCGTTCCAAGGTTAAGTGAAAGAATATAAGCAAGAGCTAGGGGACTATGTTGACACATACAATGGAAGCAATCAAGATGGAAGTTCCAGATGGAATCATTCATACAGGGCAGGAAACATGAAAGAGAACTTTATTCCTCACCTCCCATCAAACCTGTGCTTCAGGAAGTCAAACAGGGCTTTCTGCATCATGTCTGTCACCTTTCAGGGATGAGGAATATTGAGGAAGGGTTGAGAACAGAGATAAAGAAGCCCGAGGTAAGAAAAGAGTTGGAAAGTAAAGACATTTGTGAACAGCCAATGCCCATTACATTGGCGTGAACATTTCAACTGTGGGATACCCTCATTGGTTAGATCTCCTTCGACTGACAAATCCACTTTCTAACTATACAGAAGGAATTAAATACATTGACTCTTCCCAACATTTGCAAATGAGATACCGCAAAGCGAGAGCTCTGCTTCCCTCATAAATAAAAAGAATATTCACAACACTCCCCAAACTATGTTGGCAATATGCAGAAATGAGAGGGTTTCTACCCTTTAACCCCACAGTGCAAGATTCAAACTGAACAGGTTTTTAACTGCCCTGGGAGGGAGATCAAGATAAGAGCATTAATTTTATTATGTTAATCTTTAAAAACCATGTTCTCTAAGTTGTACTACTCATCAGCTTAAACCAAGTGTTTCACTTTGCATATATTATTCTGTCCAAAGTAAAAGGCGGCATTTCTCCCCAAAAAAGCAGGCAAAGTGATCAGATCAGGGAATAAAGTTGTGGGAACTGGTGGTCCACTTCTGGCAATCCAGATGTGAGCAGTCGCCCCACTTTAGATTTTATAGATCTATGGTCCTACCAGGAATGTAGATGGAAATCCATAGGCCAGAGCAGTGCATTTTGGGTAATTAACCATGTGCAGGTGGTTAATTGCTTATAGGGAACTGAGCCTGGTTCTCATTCAAAATCAGCAGCAGCAGCAGCCACCCAGTACTTGAATGGTTGCCGGGGGGGGGGGGCGAGCAGCAAAGAGGGTTGTGAAGGGCGGACCAAGCAAAGAGTTTAATAGTAACTAACAGGAATGCTTACCTCATAGCCTTTTAGCGAGGGGCCAACTAGCACAACAGGCCTCATGGATGGTACTACATCGTAGGGTGGGATGTGTTCCGTCTAAAACAAGAATGGCATGTCCAATAAATGTATTGTCTTGAATGGATATTGTACGCTATTTCGACAGGGTACAAGGTGGGAGTTTGTATACTTACCACTTTCTGTTTCTGTTTTGCTGAAAGATCAATAAATAAATAAATATTACTTCGCTTAACCATGTAAAAAGTCAAGCAGCATGCAAACTATGCGTTGCACAGCAATTCCATCTGATGGTAGCCGAAACAATTAGAAAAGCTAATAGTAATGAATCTGCACATCTCTTGACTTCCTTCTGAAGGAGCAGTATTGTTTAGTTTGGTGAGTGCATTTCAGTTGCTCGTTCCATTCATGTTCACCGCAGGATCCCCAGTTCAGGATCCAACCCTCCACCACAATAATCTAGAACCAAAGGGTTTTCTTCGCCTTAGGTAGTAATACTCTTTAAACCTCCTCTTAGTCACATGCAGTGACTTCCAGTGAGGTGGGCATCTAAATGACCCAAGCCTGGGCTGTGGGGTGTGTGTGTGTGTGCGCGTGCGCGCGCTCAATCACATGGGCCTCTCCACACACACACCCACAGCATGTCAGTAGCAAAGACTCATGCAGTTGGCTGAACCCACAAAGCAGAGCCTGCTTAGCGGCAGGGGGTTGGACTGGATGGCCCTTGTGGTCTCTTCCAACTCTATGATTCTATGATTTAGATGCAGCCCCCAGCCTTGTGAGGATCTACTCAGATACAAGCAGCCCCCACATTGCAGTTGGGAGGTCTCAAGGGTACCAGCACATTCCATATAGTATAAAGCGAAATTCAGCTGCAAACCTACTTATCTAGGGCATGCTTACAAGTCAGTAAAAACATTTTCATTGGTCACAAACCAGCAAGGACCATTTTTACAACCAAAGTTTATTTTCACAGGCGTTATTCAAAACCAGCAACAGATCAAAAACAGCTATAAGATGTATCCTATGAAGAAAGCAAAACAGCTGCAGTAACTGGGTTTTTTTCTTTACATATCCATTTTGATATACATATTTCTCAAGTTAAAATTTATTATATTTACTCCTTATAAACCGTAAGCTCGGCTCAAAAATCTTTCAAAGCTGCAATTAATTCAATATATGCAGCTGCTTTCTTCCATCACCCACAGTAACCCTATTAGCATGAATGCAGGTTTGAACCAGGATTGCACAATGGTGTCCTGTCTCCACAATCAAAGTTACCTTTAAAATATAAGTGACTTCCTTTTAACAGATATTAACACTCACCAGTGGAAGTGGGTGTAGCTCGAAAAGTACCAGACACCATTTCTCCAAGGCTTGAAGAAGAATTCCCACTTGATTTCCTACATTGTGAAGAATCTCCATTTAATACTTTGAGCAATCAGAGGATTATATTCAACAGGGTTTAGATTTTATTAAAAAACACACAGACTTATCTGTCCATTTTTTCTCCCATAAGGGAAAAAGAGACACTGAATAAATACACATAAGGATAGGTGAAGAAGTTGATAAAATGAAGATTCCACATACAAACTATAGTAAAATAACTACAAGGCAGAGAAATGCAATTATGCCCCCTTTAATCTCATCTTTTCTATACTCTCTGGTCAGTAAGTTACATTTGTGGACAGATCATCTTTCGATATTCTTCTGATTATTCAGTCGCACAGAATTCTCTACAAAGACTACCAAATGAGCCAATTTACTTAGGCCCCAATTGCGTGGCAAAAGTATTGCACTGACTTTGAGAATTTTCCCCACTGCTCTGAAATTCTCTTTATGAATTCATCATGATTTGCCTACACATTGGTTATGCAGAGGTTAGGCTACATCAGGCCTTTCATGAGCATTCCTTCTGATTTGTTTGTGGGGTGATTATATGATAAGAAGAAGAGAAGAAGAGTTTGGATTTGATATCTCGCTTTATCACTACCCTAAGGAGTCTCAAAGTGGCTAACATTCTCCTTTCCTTTCCTCCCCCACAACAAACACTCTGTGAGGTGAGTGAGGCTGAGAGACTTCAAAGAGGTGTGACTAGCCCAAGGTCACCCAGCAGCTGGATGTGGAGGAGCAGAGACGCGAACTCGGTTCACCAGATTACGAGTCTACCGCTCTTAACCACTACACCACGCTGGCTTCCTCATGATAAGCCCTCATGATGATTTGTTTGAACTGTGTTTATACATCTTGCCTGGCATTTAAACTCTCGTTCACCCTCACATTTTCAGTGAATTTTCCTGCCACTTTCCAAACCGCAAAATGTCCATTCCTCACCTCCATGTGTGAGTAAACAAAGGCCACCCTGAGTAACATACTGAAAAGGCGAAACCAGCTAATAACGCAAATGCTGCACTCAGATTTGTCTATGAGTAAAAGAAGTGTTTTTATCTTACCCTCCATGAAAACGCCCTCTCTTCTGCTCCTGCTGAATCCTGATGTTTTCCAGCCTAAGTGGGCTTGGAATGAAGCCAATCTCGCAGCCTTCTTTAACTAATCTTCCTATCCACCAGTCATTGTTATATTTCTGTAACAAACGAGAACTTGATTTGAATCTTCCCATTTAATTGTGAGCACAGCTTATTTTGCGAGCTTCTTCCACTACAAGCATCCACTCACCATTCCGCAAAAGCACAATGTGTACTCCTTACAGTAGCTACTATAGTCAGGAATGGGGAATCTGTGGCTGTCCAGATGCCCCACCATCCCTGCTGACCACTGCCCATGCTGACTGGGACTGATGAGAGGTAGAGTCCAATGGAGGCCACAGATTCCCTGTCTCTGTTCTAAATGGACTACCCAACAAGCATGATACGTATTAAGAAAAGAACAGGTAGCAAAATGTGGACACTTTCTAAAAAGACAGATAGGGAGAACTGCTTGAAATGTGACAGGGTGCCTCTATTTTTGCTCTTCTTCACTGCCAGTCCTACAACCCTAATCCAAAGATTCATGGACACGTTAGCTTTCCCTATGCAGTGAGATTTTGACATGCGGAAGACAGACAGAAATTATTCACATCCATCTGGAGGCGGTACCATCCTATTATGACAGTAGCTCCATCAGGATGGTACTATTCACTCTTCCTGATACCTTGAATAAACTCTTAGGAACGTAAGAAGAGCCCTGCTGGACCAGCATCCTGGTCTCACAATGGCCAACCACAGACAAGGGAGACCCAGCACCCTGGTATTCAGAAACATACTGCCTCCGACAGTGGAGACAGAACATAGCCATCATGACCAGTTAACATTGATAGTCTTATCCTCCATGAATTTTAATACAGGTTGACCAAGTGTAAATAAGGAAGTATACACATATCTGTTAAATTTAGCAGTGAATCTGTTGTGGAATCAAACTTTTTGGTAAGTGGGTCATCTTTCCCCCAAGATTAAACTTAGGTGAAACCTTCTGATTTTCACAAGAGATTAAACCTCGCCCTTGTATAAATAATAAAGCCACCTGCTTTTAAAGAACAGTTTTTTAAAGTACAGTAAATAGCACCCAACAGGCATTTGAACAAACGCACAAACTCCTTGAAAACCAAAGTGGGCAGCTCACCTGAAGCATTAATGGGGAGGCTGTTGGATCCAGATATGTGTGTATTGTTTGGGGCAGGGACAGAAGAGCAGAGCTCATCCTGCCATGGCGGGTGGGGGAATCACTTGCTGTGTGAAGGCACTCCTGTACGAAGCATAAGCATACACCTGCTTTTCTTTGTTACCCATTTTCCATGCATAACTTCCAGCTTGCAGTCCAAGGCAAAGGGCAAGATGGCACCTCTTCCTGATCCACGTGCAAAAGCCAACCGGACTGGAAGCTGAATCTTACTTCAACGTTACTATAAGCAGCTTCTGTTACACCTCAGGGCAGGAAGCTGCCTTAGGGCAAGCTGCATGGCACATACAGCTCTGTCTGCCAACCCTTCCCTGCTACTCTCCACCCCTCAGCACCGGCGACCTGAGGAGGCTGCCTCACTCTGCCTAATGGTAGGACTGGCCCTGACACTTTGCCTCCACATTCATCCCTTTAACTGTGCTGCATGCAGATGTCAAGATATGCATCTGAGCTATGTTTCAAGGGCGCACAATGTGCATGCTCAAAATACGTAAGCTTATAAACCCAAGAGGGATCAAATTATGTGTCTGCCCTAGCATTTTGATTCCTGATCCAGGCCTGGCCACCTCTATCCCTGCAACCTGCCCACGTGTCCACCTGACACTATTATTCTCTCTTTCCCTCCACTTTCTTGCAACAGGGGGAAAAATGAATTCACGATGAGCAATGCAGAATGCAAATAATAAAACTGCAGTGGGACAGGTTTGGAAAGCATATGTTGCTTGCTACTTATACTCACACAATGAAAGTATGTGTGTGGGGGGGGAATATTGGAAAAGATAGTGCAAATTAAAGCAGTGATACAGGTAGCAAAGGAAGGGTGAAAGCAAATGTCAGCAAGGAGGAAGGGCAGCGACCTAAGAGACATTTGCAAGGCTCAGTACATAGGCAAGTCCAGGGATTGGATCGGAGCTGCAGTTAGCAGTACAATACATACATTCATCAGTTGATAGGGTGGGTGTTTATGAGGGTGTTTCATGACATCTGGGAAGTGGGCTACTAGATTACTAGTAAGCCTGTAAAAATGCTTATCCCGTGCCCAAAGTTGAGCTACAAAAATGCTTCGTGCTTAGCAAGGTTACTCCCATTACGAAGCACCTTCCATATGTTCTTCAAGGCATATCTGAATCTTCAGCGTAGGGGTAAGAAGTACATTTCCCTCCTGTTGGTTGCTGAGCCTGGAATGTTTATGCATTGCTAATAATTGTTGTCACTTAATCTGTTTTGAAAGTGCATAATGTATGGTCCAATGGGTGACAGATGAGACATCTTGAATACAGAGAGCCATCCATTCTTGCTGACATTTCAAGCTTGTTGCCAAAGTGACCTTGCCAGAGGCCGAAGCTAGACATGAAACACAGTTGAGTGCATATTTTCCCCACAGACTTTCTTTTTTAAAAACAAAGAAACAAAAAACCAGAAGTAGCCACAGGATGCTGTGAGTTTAATCAATGGAAAAGGTGGGAAGGGGTTGTTCACTCAACCATTTTTCCATCTCCCCAATTCTGTCTCTGGTTTCTTTTCCACCTTGAGGGAGATATATGGGTGAATATTGCTCGAACGCATAAAATAATTTCCAGCTCAATGTCATGTCCAGCTCTAACAGAACTTATATCCTATTAAAAACAATCATGCAGATAAAGTCTCTACTGTAGGGCACTGAGCTGAACACCTTTAAGATGAGACTAGTCATTTAATGAAGAGTTACAGCTGTCCTTAATGGTGTCATAGGCAGCATGGGGATGGGTGCATAATTGTGCAGGAAAGTTCTCCCAGACAGGTAACTTCTCCCCTACTCACATCCCATTCCCAATAAGAAAAGGCACTTTCCCCATATAATTATAGCGGACTCGTAAACTGAAAATTCACACAAGGTTGAAATCCTAAGATAAGAAGAGCATTGCTGAATCAGACCAAAGGCCTATCTAATCCAGTCTTTGATTCTCACAGGGGCCAACATGTGCCCACTGGAAGTTCGCAAGCACGATGGGAGCACAATGGCACTCTCCCTACTCATGTCCTTCAGCAAGTGATATTCAGAAGCATACCACATTTCATACGGAGAATTGGACACAACCATTACAACTACTAGCCACTGATAAGCCTTATCATCCATAAATAACACTAAGCATGTTAACGTGAAAGTTAACTCCATCAAAACAAGACACATTTCAAAGAGGACATAAGATGGGTATGTTGATGTGAAACATACCATTATCTGTCTTTCAGAAATCTAACTTGTGGAACAAAGTAGACTTTACCATCTCTATGCTCCCACCAAGTATTTCGCCCTCCCTGGTGCCTTCATTGGATGATGCATGCATCGCACACGACCGCCTTCATTCCAAGAGTGGGGAGTTGAAAATAGGTAGTTAAGGCAGAGATTTGCTGTAGGAAATTCCACATAAACACACATAGGATCATGTTTTAAGTCTAGGAATGGGGAACTTATGCCCCTCCATACATTGTTGGACTACGACTCTCATCCTCTCTTCCCACTGCCAATGTTGGTTGAGGCTGATGGGAGTTGTTGGTGTCAAACAACTGGAGTGGCACAGGTTCGCTGCCCCAAATATAAGTGATATAAATTTGTACCTCGGAAAACAAGTATATATAAAAGTTGGGAAATCACTGGGAAGCTGTAGGAAGAGATGGAGTCAGAATTCCTATTAAAGAAAGTCTTGGGCTGTCCCCCAGTTACAGGAGAGATGGGTCTTCTATGACACAAATATTCTAGCACTGTTATAGCAAATGCTACACTATATGAGTGATAATTAAAATGGAAGCATATATATACGCATGTCTCTGTGTGTATGTTTGTGTGTTCGTGAAATACATTGGCTGAGCAGTATTGTGTATGGGGCATAGCGCAGCTGAGATTCAGCTTGCGGTTTGATAACTCACTAGCATGCAGATCGCAAGAAGCAGACAACCCACCACTTCAGAAGGAAATTCTCTGGTATCACTTAGACACCCAGAAGGACATGACACCAAAGCCCAATTCATTCATTAACCTTTGTGGCCCGATAGCTGCCAAAAAGTGAAAAGGGCCCACAGTACATTCCTTTAACTCATATTTAAGGTTTGCTAACACACACCTTTGCTTTTAAAGAAGCATGAATGAACATAAGCCTCCCTGGGTCTCGGTGTTGGTTCACTGGTCTAGAATTCAAGTTGTCCCAACAGGCACCCTTGGTGCAGTTTAAATTTTTGATCAGGGTGAATTATCCTGGGTGTCACTCTCTCTAATCAACCATATGCTCTGTGCGATGCTGGCTGCTTTTCAGCATCAGTTTTGTATCTTGCATGGCTCAAAGCTAACTGTTCAGGCTCAAGCTATTGGCAGATAAGAAGAGTAATTACATTGTGTAGTTACCTCTTTAATGTGTAGAAAATCCTTAGCATCAAAAGAGATGGCAGTGCTTGGTACAGGAACATCTTCATCCAGTGCTCCACAGTAGCTCACATTCGTCTTAACGGCAAATGCTACAGGCTTTGACTAGGAAGAGAAACACAATTCTGTAAAACAGGGGCAGGAATGAGAAAGTGACCAGTCATGCAAAGCGGATGGAACAAGGGAAAGGGGACTCCCTGAGTACCAGGAGACTCGTGTTCTGTAAAGCAGAGGCAACAGCTCAGATAACAAAGTTCCAAAGTGTTCTCCAACTAATGCTGGTTCGAGACATATGCAGACGACCAAAAATCCTCACACTGATTCTGAATTTGTAGTGTGAGTATTGTACCAAATGAGACCATGTTTTACCCAAACAACAAAAAACTGAGCTTGCTTTCTGTTGCACAAGATTACTTGCATTTCAACAAGAAACTGGCAATCTAGCACATGGCTAGTTTAGTAGCTATTAGATAGTTTTGAAGGCTCCTGCTCCTTCCCTACTTTCAACTCTTCTTCTAGGTAATCCAAAAATATCTGGCACCTGAATGGCCATATATTTTTCTTGGTCCAGAATTCAGTTGCTTTAATTGCATGGCATCGCAGCCTGACAGACCAAGGAACAGGAAACTGTCTGGAATGTACAATGAGTTAATTTGCCCCCACATAAACTGAAACTATTTTAGAATCTGGTGATTCCCCTCCTAGGTTTGCTGTATTTGCTTTCATCCCTAAACAAACTAGCTTTTAACTAGCTATTAAATCACTCATAAATTACCGGTAAGTTTTCCGTCTCTAGGGCTGCCAAGGCAACAGCGTACTGGATCAGAATGATGCTCTTTTTTAGTTTAATTTCAAATACATAAAGGGGGAGAGGCAAAGCCTATAGGTTCAAGAAGTATCTTTTGACAAACTGGTTTTCACGTGCCTTAACATATTTTGGCATCTGTGATCCTCCTCAGGGGAAGAGCACAGATGTTTGAAATTTGAATTAGAAAAACAGCTTGTCAAAAACAAAACCCTCTTCTTGTCTCCTTGCCTATTCTTCATTTTTATGCTATGCAGTGTAGCCCTCCGTCTGGTTGCACTTAATTTAAAATAGACAGACCCTATAGCTGCAAAACTGCAAGAAAACTGCAAAAATATATTTCAGTAATGTGCACATTAATGTAGTTCCCCCTATATTTCCAAAGGGGGTAAATACTAGGAATAGGGGGCTATTACCAGTTACATGTTCACAGTGGGCTGGTTCAAAAATAGCTATTGTGACAATGATCCTAAGCAAGCTTTGGGTTTGTGCATTTCCCACCCTGCATCACTGCGAAGAGAAGTTTGGAATCTTCCATGGCTGCTTTAAAGCCCCTCCAGAAGACCTGCTAATTGAGCATTCATCCTGATCTGCATGCACAAAGCTGAAGTGGAAGTTGAATTATATCCTGTCTTTATTCAGCATTCGTCCTAATTTGGTTGCAGCAAGGTTATACTACAATAAACATTCTACCTGCATTCACCCTGATTTGCTTGCAGGGGTGTTTACTCATCTTTCCATTAAGTCATTCATTCACCCCATACTTCTCACTGCATCCCCCCACCACTTTCCAAACCACAGCAAGTCAGCTTCTTCTTTTAAGCGAATTTGTTGTGCTATGGAGAAAGAGTCCTTTAATCCACTGCACAAACCAGGACCAACTGCAATTACTTTTAACTATGGTTTGTTGAATCATAGTTAAAATCAACTATAGTTTAGGATTGGGATGTAATGCTAAACTATGGTCAATGTAAAACGGACATGGGAATTTCTGATCTCGTCACGGTTGTGTCAAATAAGGGGTGAAGGAGCAAATGAGTCAGAGGCTCACTGTGGCTTGCCCTTATAACATTAAACAATTTGCATTATGTGTCCACCCTGCTGTTGGCTCCTCCACCCAGCTGGCATCCGGCAGCGGAGGAAGCCGCTTGGGCGCCTGGGGCAGCGCGCCCAGGGGCAGGGCGAGCCTCCCATAGGGGCGGGGCGCACCGCAGGGCCTCCGGAGTCTGCCTGCCTCCTCCCACTCAGCCGCCCTACAGCGGGGGGGGGGGGAGGTAGCGGGCGGACCGTTTGGGCAGCACGGAGCCTGCGCACGCCCAAGCCACAGCATCTCTCCCAGGAGAGACGCATGGCTCGGGCGCACTTGCAGGCCCTGCAGTGAGTGCCGCCCGGCATTTTGTCACTCCCCTCAGTGGTGACACCCGGGGCAGCCTGCCCCCACCGCACCTCCCTTCCTCCTCCCCTGCTGGCATATTCTTTTTATGAGAGGGGTTGGGAAAGGGGGAAAAGAAGTTAAGGAAAGAAAGAGAAACACCTTTGCTCTTTCAAGCTGAATAGCCGCCTGCTGTTCTCTTTCCTGACGGATTGCTTCCCTGTCCTCTTCGAGAGATACATCAGAATCTGATGGTCTGCTTGTGTAAGAATCAGCTGATCCCTAAAAAGAAAAGGACACTATTAACAAAAATGATGGATGGAGTTCCAAAAGATGCCAAATATGCAGGGGGGGGGGATCACCCAAGGTCATAGATTTATTTTTAAACACATTTGAGCTTTATGTTTTATTTACTATTTTGACCAAAAAACAAAAACCAAAAAAACTTTGCAGATTTTTATTGCAACAGAGTCTCTTTTTTACTGTTGTTTTCTTTCTCTTTTCAGGCAACAAATTCAAACACAGAAAATATATGTTTAAGAAATGGTGGGTCTTTGTTTTTGTTTTTTTGTGATTTTCATATAAGCATCATAAAGCAGGTAGCACTGCACACATCACAGCAACTTATTACAAGAGTGTTAGGTAGTTTAGAATGGAAATCACCCTTCTCTTGAAAATGTAGTGTCAAATTTAATCAGAGCATAGCAGGGACCAATAAAATTCACTTCTCTGAGTAAATTGTATTACTTGTGTATTGGAATTTCACATGCAGTGTAATCCAGTGCATGTTAGCTCAGTGAGGCTTATATCCTGTGAAGTGTGTTTAAGCACTGCAGTCAAGCAGTAAGGGGACTCAGAAATTTCCCTTTCTTCACTTGTGGCACCAAAATGTTTAGTCAAGTTGCAAACAATTTCACAACCCACACTAACCAAAAACAACAACAAAAACCCTCCACAATTTGTAACAGCAGGTCACACTAAACCAGGCTTCCTCAAACTCGGCCCTCCAGATGTCTTTGGCTCACAACTCCCATGATCCCTAGCTAGCAGGATCAGTGGTCAGGGATGATGTGAATTGTAGTCTCAAAACATCTGGAGGGCCGAGTTTGAGGAAGCCTGCACTAAACCATGGTTTACCCCAACAGGAAAGAACCTAGGCGACACCTTCAGCTTGCATGATCCTCCTTCCTCCTCTAACATAGCCACAAGGAGTTTGGAAGTTTTCACTTTTGGTTCAGACGTGAAAACCATCTACCAGAATTAGTGCATTTTAAGTGTGATGCAAATAGCATCACTAGAATCCTCACAACATTGCTTCTCATCACTTCTTTAAAATGTAATGAAGCCCTAAAATATGGTGCTTCTTGAGCTTACGGGTAGAATGTATTACATTTTTATGATGTTGCTAATGCTTTATTGAAAGTTTTTAAAAAAATATTTATTGTATTTGAAGGGTGAGGTATAAATATTCATAATATTTGGATCCATAGCCACAATGACTTCCTTTCACCTTGCTTAGTTTTTTTACTTGCAATGTATACAGCAAATTCCTTACACGTCTAGAATGGCAGCATTATTTCTACCTACCCATTTATAATTATATTATATTATTATTATTATTATTATTATTATTATTATTGCAGGTGCTGCTGTATATCAAGAGTTACAATCCTGTTACCCAGAAACCGCCAATTCCAAAGAGGCATTGCATTTTTACAGCAAATTTCAAATCGAACTTGACAGAAAAGAACGAAGTGGAAAATACACATGCTAAAAAAAGAAGATAATGACTCAACAGAGTTCATTTTAAAGAAGTCCATTTAAAACCACTCTTCTCACTGCTGTGATAAGCAGTGTTATATGTTTATTCCACAGCGAAGTAATCAAAATCCTTTTTTAAAGCATGAAGCTGACTAACTGGCATCCCTGAAGCTGTTCAAAAGGAGAATATGTTTTTTTAAAAAATAATGATGATGATGAGTCAGCAGCAGCAAACAGAAATTCCCGCAGCCAAATCACCCTTCGAAGCCTATTCAAGCAGGGGGTGCAAAAAGAACCTCCAAGTAACTTTATGGGCCCCTCTAAGTAGGAATGCAGAAATCATGGTTTCTTATTTGCTTGTCCCTTGCACTGGGAGCCAGGATGGCATATGGCAGCAAGTCCAGCGCATGGCCTGGCCAACACTACATCACCCCACATTTTAGTTCATCTTTTCTTAACTGCCTTGTTACACTGAACTGATTATTGTGATTGGTTAAGAATGGAACACGTCAATGCCAGTTTCCAAAGCAAAAAGTTTTTAGCGGGGAGCGTGGAATAGCTGGCATTGAGTTCAGTATCTTATGCAGTCCCATGGACTCAGGACTGTTGGTTGCAGAAAGTCCTCTGCTAAGGATGATCCTTTTTTAAAATAAATAAATAAATTATTAAATCTCCATAGCGCCCTTCATCCTAGGATCACAGGGCCGTTCACAATAAATGATGCAAGTTATTGAATCAGTCAGATTTAAAAGGTACATTAGGAGGTTGTAGCACAAACAGATTTAAATAATTACTCAGATCAGATCAACATTGGTTGGATGGCAAAACAACTTCAAAGAATCCATCATAAAACCACACATAAAATAAGTTTAGATCTGTCACCTTTGCATAAGCTGGGATTGCAGCACCGATGACTACAAATGCTAGTGTGGATACTCTTTGGGCCTATCCAGGCATCCTTTTTTTAAAATTATTGCACATCCATGATAGTTTGTGATCTTAATCGTATTGGCATGCTCACATGTACTCCCACTTTGAACGTTGTTTGTGCTGTAAAAGGTTTTAGGGTGGTCACACTGCTTAACTTTCTATCAGTGCATATCAAATCCAGTAACTTTTTACATTACTGAACATATTTTCTGGTTTATTTTTGTGCCACTTTTGCTGCACTATAGCCCATCTGGACAGCAATAATGTGGACAGCATTGGGGAAGCATCGCAGAACAAACTGCAGCAGAATAAATCCACCACTAATGCTCTATTGTTGCAGAATACACCCACAATGAAACACTGGTCTGGAGGAGCATCCATCCATATAGTGAGCCATCTTCAAGCCTTGTGGTTCCCCTATGCCAGTGATGGCTAACCTTGACACTCCAGATGTTTTGGAACTACAACTCCCATCATCCCTAGCTAACAGGACCAGTGGTCAGGGATGATGGAAGTTGTAGTCCCAAAACATCTGGAGTGTCAAGGTTAGCCATCACTGCCCTATGCAATGTAGCCACACGAAAGCAGCTTTCAGCAAGTGGAGCTGTAAGGTTTGAACTGGGCCTCAGACACAGGAGGAGCACGTAACACAATACACATCTAGTGATTATACACTGCATGTTGTCGTAAGGTAATATTTGATTGAACAAGATGTCACTGTGCATACCCTCAAAAGAAGCACATGGTTTTTTAAAAGCAGATTCCTTCTCTCTCTCTCTCTTTATTAAGTGTAGCATACTCACTGTCTGAAGAAGTAAGAATAATAAAAAAGCATCATGCTGTAAAATAATTAGGCTTCCAAATACAGAATAGACGTTTATGTATACGTAGCAGAGCTCTGGAACTGTGAATATAGGGGCCAAATGAGTTCCAAAGATAACAGCTGATTAATTAATGTCCATAAAGCACTTTGAAGATGTAGAGGCCTATAAAAATGCCAGAGATTACTGCTACTATTTTACAGGCTACCTACACTCAACAGCAGCCAAAAGAAAAATTATGGCCTGCGGACAATAAATCAAAGGGCATAATAAACACATACTATATATATATTGTGCAGGAACAGTGGCTTTCTTCCTGGCTACTGCTACACTATTTATACAATACTGCATTAGGAGCATATTGGAAGATTTCCCAAGTCAACCGTGGGCTCTGGATTCTACCCCCACCCTCCGCCCCATTCCTAATGCCTAATGCCTAATGCCTAATGCAGAGATTCTAAGTCATCAGAGAAAGGAACAGAGCTGTGTGCCTAGTTATAGGTCAAGTAATTGTGTCTCTCCGGTTCATCCTTTTACTTGGAGCAAGAGAACTTACTAGACAACAGAACAGCATTATCTTGTTCTGTGTCCTTATTCTCGCAAAATTGCTAAAGGCACTTGGAATATTTCTTCTCTTTCCAGGAACAGGCAGCCTCCCCAATCACAGTGTGTAATAAAGTCTGCAAGCTGCTGAAAGGTAAATCCGAGGCTTTAAAAATAATAATCAGTCCAAGTAGTGAAAGCAACTGCTTTCTGGGATAACTTGCCAGTATGAGGCTTGGAATAATAATAATAATAATAATAATAATAATAATAATAGAGTTCCACCTTTGAAAAGCCACAATATTCTGCCATGCCAACATTAACTCAAAGGTAGGATTTATACATTAAGGTCCAGCAGCTTCCTTTGTGACACTTACTGCACAACATACTCTGCTTTTCTAAAGCTTTGCCACCTGGCTCTCAGTAGCAAATTAATGCATATAATTATTGGGAGTCTTAAGCCTGATCAGATTCAAGATGCAAAAGAATAAAAATAAAAATCTGGGACCCTTCTGGAGGCGCCCATTTCTCCCAGTCCGTTGCCACTGCGAGTGTTCATTTTGTCAAGCAGACATTTCACACCTCTTCCCATAATATCGCCAACTCTCCAAACAGACAATCTGGCTTTCTCTTGCTGTGTTTAATCTCACCATCTGCGGAGAACACGTTTGAAAGAGTGGCAACTTCTTCAACAAAACGTGCAGAAGAACACTGCGTCAACGACATGTAAGGACAAGGAAGTACCTCCATAAACTGGAGAAAAGAAAGATGTTTTTCTTACATTCCCGATGGACTAAGAGTGGAATTCAACATTGTGCTGTAACACACATTTCATCTGTTCAAGCATTTCTGCTTGCCCAGTGGAACCACCTCCCCTTTCCTCCCCCTGCATACTGTTCTGGGGGTTCATCCACTCCACTCCACAAAGAGCCAAGTTTCAGGGGGGCACGGGGGAAGGATGGGGAAGCCCCATTACACTTGTGGAAGTCCTTGCACAGGTTTCTATTAATTAGACCAGCTAGTTGAATCTGGCTCATAGTTATATTTGTATACTTGAGACAGTATAGCAGCTCCATCCTTAATACCAGCTATATCCTGTGCTAATAATGCACTTGTTTTAATTTGTTTGTTCGTTGGTTTTTCTCAGAATTTCTGCTTTTGGATTTCTTACCTCCTCTCCCCCCCAAAAGGAAACTTCGAAAAGTTTGAACGCTTCACATCCCTTCCTAATAAGTTAACTAGACAAAATCACACAACAAAATGTTTCACATTGCTGTGAAAAGGCAACGTCTTCTTTTTGCAAAAATCAGCTACTTGGTATAGTCTCAAGAAGCACAGCATTTCTGAGATGCTGTGTCAGATACTAATCAAGAATACTGTGTCAGCTACATTACAGACCCCTGGGATGGGTGGAAATCAAAGACTTCTACCTCAATCAACCTGAAATGCAGTAGTTTTGATTTCCACATTTTTGTGCAATCTTGCTTATTCTTCCAAATTTAACTGGTTGGAACTCCATGAAGTATGCATTTTAGGAAAACTCAAACTTGAGGCATCAAACTAAGCAACTCCCCCTCCCCCTATATATTTGCAACTTGGCCTTCCCTTTTTTCAGAAATGTTAATCACGAATGACCACCTAAGTGGAATGACTTGCTGCCATCATTATGAATTTGCAAACAGTGTTAGTGACAGCCAAACAGCATCCCTTCCTCTCTTGCAATCTGGCTCAAAGGGCAAACACAAGAACAATCAACTTATTCCAAATGCTTTCTGTGACGACAATTTAATTCCAAACTTGTTGCAACTGCTGTCTCATTTACAAAATCTACCAAACAGTTTTTTGTCCAAATCCAGTTATTAGGTAGATACAGAAAATTCTGATGCAAACCAAGATGGGGGGTATGGAGTAGAGGTAGGAAGGAAGGGACGAAAGAAGGAAGGTTGGTTGGTTCAGTGCAAAAAAGAAAGCAAATATAGAAATGGTTGTTGTCATCTTCACCTATAAATTCAAAACCATTTTGGGTGGACTGCTGCAGAGTAATAATCAGATATTAGAGTGGGCAAGCCTATTTCTGTGAACATAAAATTGTGCAACCTTTTGCAGAATCTCCTGTGGATTAAAATGCTTTCCATTGGGAGGGAAGCAACACTGTGGCAGCAAACTCCACTCCTAGCTTATACACATTAATTAAACCATCAGAACAGAGCCTTTTCATGCATACAGCTATACACAATGGAGAGCCCTCTCCATGCAGTTGAGAACACTGTGATGAAGGCTCTCTTCAGGGGCGCCAGCTCCTGGGGGCAGAGGCACTTCCCCTCCCCAGAAGTTTTTAAGGAGGGGGCTGAGTCCCCTCGATATCCACCGGTAATGTCGGGCCCCTGAATGTGTGTAGATTAGAGGATTGGCACCAAGGTGTTACCTGCTACCTTGTCCCTCAGCTGCAAGCTTTCCTTCTTCCCCAACTTTCAATGTCCAAAAAGGGTTTGTTAGCATTTGAACCCTGATAAGTCTGCTTTCTTGTAGGAGAGATGCTACAGATCCAAAAGTGGAGCCTTGTTGGCATCCGTCTGTCTCAAGAGACAGTCGAGTGTGCCTCCGGGGATGAAGTCAAACTACTGTATTTTGTTAGCAGCACCAAAGTGACCTCCCCAGGGCACAAGCCTGGGCAGTGTATACTGAGGTTCTGGGTTGCCCAAACAAGGCCCAACTCTCGACCTTGCTGATGTGGTCCAAAGGAAAGTAGAGAAATATATCTGGCATCAGCTTGGCTGCAGGAGTTGCTGGAAGGAGACCTCTATGATTCAGTTGTGGAACAAAAACAAACTTCAATGGAGTTTGAGGCAGAGCTGGATGCTATTATGAAGATTAACATTTCTATATGGACAACTAAAATGTTAGTTGAGCCTGCACTGGGCTGGCTGAATAGCACTGCAATATCTGAAGGGGCAAGCGTACCTTACAACTACCTCTGCTGGAGAGTCTGAAGCCACCTGAGTTGACTTTGGGGCATCAAGACTGCAATAAAAAAGCAAGATAGGGGAATTGTGTCCCAATAGCAATTCCATTGGTACAATACTGGGAATGTTTTCTTAAGTGTTTTCTTTCTCTGTTGACTTGCACCATGTTTTCAAATAATTTCTATGACCTATCCTAACTTTGGTCTTTCCTTCCCATCAGAATTTCATATGGAAACTTTATCTGGTGAGTTCAGCCTTACTGAGTTATTACCTGAATGAAGGTACATTGGGTTCCTGAAGTACGCCTCAAACAAAGAGTCCTCTCAGTGCACCAAGCCCTTGTTTATCTTAGTCCTTATATGTATTTCTCTTCTGAAACCAAAGTTTTCTTAGTGGATTTCCTATATGATCGCCCACCTCTTACATTAGAGATCTGCTTAGTGCTCATTGGCCGACCACTGGTTCTAGCCCCAGCAACAACAGGCCCAGTGCCAGCACAGATGTTTCAGTGGTTACTAGTCATAAAAGACACCAAAGAGTATCCAAAATCACTTTTCTTTGGTGAGTCTAAAAGTGGTTTCATAGACATTTCTAGACAAATCATGAAAAGAGCTGATGAGCCTACTAAAACAGCCAACAGCCAACATTCACATTAACACAAGAGTTTAAAAAGCTGATTTTTAGAATAGTACACAACTATAGAAAGAAATGTGTCTATTATTAGCATTCAGTGTCAACTACCCAAGTGGATTTATTCCACAGGAACTTCTGATGGGTGGAAAATCATTGCTGAAGTGGGGGTGGGGTGGAATCTTCCTATTGAAATGTGTTCATTCGTGATTAAAATCGGGCACTTAAATGCATTCATTTCATGTACATCTGGATAATTCCTCCAGCTGTCAGCAGACAAGATGAGAATGTTAAATTGCTATCAAGGAAAGGGGCTGAGGAAGGAAAGACTGTCTTTTAGGAATCCATGGGGACTCCATTATCATGGCAGGCCCTGCCCTCTTGTCACCTCTGAGTGCCTGCCAGTCTAAGGGGAACAACCAGGCCTTCCATGGGACTCAGAGAGGAAAGATCCATTCTCTAGCCCCATGGCTTGGATGCATTCAGCATCTCTCTTGGTACTTTCCGGTCCACAGTTTTTACATCACTGTTAAGAGGCCACCGAAAAACATGAAGGTAATATTCAGCATTACCTTTTTATTCCAGTTATAGCCGTTTCTGCAGTTCCTTTGCTTCACGCTGGAAAATATCACCAAACACAGTCAAGCTGTGCTGTTCAAGTACATGCACACACTGCCATCCTTTTTATCTCTCAGTCTTTTCACCGTCACATGGTTACAATGACACAGACCATGTTACAGCCGTTTCAGATAATGGCATTCTCTTCTGGGCCAGCACTGCTTCAAAGTACTTATTCTTTCACCTTTGCTGTTTCAGCCATCTGAACATTATTTCTATGAGCAACATGAAAGAACTTCAAAAATAGCAACTTCGATAAGGCAGTACCTAAGATGACCTGTGCTAAATGTGCTGGAAAATTTCCCCTCTCCATCCTGTCTCCTATAGGTACCAATGCAAGCTTTTATCAGAAATGGTGCCTTCTATAATGCTACAATATCACTAAATAGTAAATACTCTTGACACTGGCGACGTCGCAACAGAGACGTGGAGCACAAATGGTAAGGTTTTATTTCATAGAGCAGTGGTGCCCCAAAAGGTCATTGAGATTCCTATCAATCAAACAGCACCCTTGCTCAGCCAAAAATGCTGACCAAACTGCTAGGATTCCTGTAACTTTCAGGAAATAGACTGTTCCACAAAGCTGCCTATTGCTCAGTCCCACTTCTTATCTACAAGTGGGGTAATATCCTTTCCTTATCTTTCACAGGTGCCCTAACGGTGGCAAATCAAGGTACCAGTATATAATATGTTTAATGTTCATAAAGTAGCTTTCAGTCTGTGAAATGTATTTTTTAAAATTGCATATCCTCACCACCACCCCACAAAAAAACCCCTTCAACTTCTTTCTCGAAAATCCATACAGGGCATAAAATTTTTCCAGAAATTTTACATCCCTAGTGTCTTCAGAACATTAAAAAAAACATTGCAACAAGGACAACCCTTTGACCCTTCCAGGTAAGTGTGTGCATAGAACAGAAGTCTCTGGCTACAAACCTATGTACACTTACCTGGAAGGAAGTCTCACAGAGCACAAAATAACTTACTTGCTTTTAAAAAAATTAAATCTCAGCCTTTGGACTATTGCCTGACTATATGCATTTGATTTTGAGACTAAATTATTTTTGTTCAGTGACGCCTGTAATTCAAAGTTCAGGGCTGCTGTTTTGCAACAAGAGACTATATACGGGTTTTTGCTCTGGCTCAGATACAGTAAGCAGTTTGTTCAGTTCCAGTGTCCATTACTGTGGAATGCACAAATAGCGGGGAACATAATGTTGACTTCTGGATTTCAGGTTGAGTTTCTCTGCTACAAGAAATGTCTTTAAAATTGACTGCATTTAATAGGGAAATCGCGGAGAAACAATAAACATGGGGCCGCATGATGCCATCTTTATAGAGCCACTCTTCAGACAGAATGGCACTTTAACGAGTCGCTAAATTTCTGGAAAAAGATATATACACAATTAAACAGATATATTTAGAAAGAACTTTGCATTTTCCCCATTAAAAGAAACTACTTTCCAGACCATTTTCTGTCAAAATTAAAACAGACGGAGCACTAACAATTTGGAGCCAAATGCTGCGAAAAGCTAAAAGCCATTTCTTATTGCCTTTCAGTCAAAGTCAAAGGCCTTTTGCATTTATTATGGGATCAGTCTCTTGTCAGCCACAGCCTCTTTGCAGGTATGCTTAGCCTCCAAGGCGCCAAGTATAAAGTGATTTGTGCCTGTTATGCTAATTGCCTACAATTGACCAATGAATGGGTTTGATTCTTGCCAGTAGGCAGCTAAAGGAAAGCAAGCACAGAGCGGCTTAGGGGGGAACAGCCAGCTGTCTCGCCTCTTGCTTTGGCAGGCAATGGGATCCTCTGATATGGCTGGTTGTATGCACCAGACTTGCCAACCTTTATTCGTCTATGGCCACATTTGCAAACCAGAGAAAGTGTTGTGGGCAACCAGGCACGCATCACAAACATGCATACATGCATGCGGGGAACTCACAGCTGGGGATGGAATAGTCAACTCTTACCTCCCCAGTGGGACCCCCAAAATCACTTCTCCCCTGTTGCGACAAGACATCACATTCCCTATTGGCTACACTAGATGGCACCTGGCATCTTCTAAACCTTATTTTTTGGGTGAGGGGAGGGGCATGCAAGCACCAGGGAAGTGGACACATATCTGCCCACAAGTGCCATGTGGTGACCTATGGTGTGAACAAACTCTGCTGGGAAAATTATTCTACTTATTTATTTCATATAGCACCATAGGAGCCAACTCCTAGGGGCTGAGGTCCCTTCAGTCCCCACCCCCCATTAAAATATTTGGCTGCCACTGCTGGCTGTCCTGCTGATGGCGGCTGAATGCACCCTCCATCCCCATCCCATCCCACTCAAACCAAGCGGTGGAGGTGACTCCGCTTTCTAACCTCCCCTTCCCACATCCCCACGCCTGATCTGCACCCACCCCACCCACCAGATCTACGTGACTGCTCCTTCCCTCATCCCAACGCCTGATCTCAAATTTCAGACATCGTGATATGTCAGAATATCATGATGTCTAGCTGCTGATATATCACAATGTTGAAAACTAGATATCACTCAGCCTTAGTCTGGTTTTTTTTAGTATACCTAAAATCCTTTGCTTATTAGGGCTAACCCCACATTTTGTTCAAAAAATTGTTTGAAGGTAACTACCATAGAGTTATCAAAATTTTCAAAATTAGAGGGTCCATGGCTTGGCTTTTGAAAAATAGGGGGTCCTCAGTAATTAGCTAATTGGGAACCACTGGTCTAGATCATCCGTGTCATCCAAGAATGCCTACAGATGCCCGGCCAAATTTAGGACAGAAGTGATGTTACTGGGAAGAGGTGAGGAGTCCAGCTACCACGAGTCTGAAGTTGTCTACAAATTACTTTCAGGAGCAACAACAGCCACTTCTGTCTTAGTTCTAAGACAGCACAATTCTGCAGGCATTGCATTCAGATAAATGGAAAGACTTACTGAAGCTGGGGCGGGAGGGGATGGGGGCAAATACAGTGGTACCTCGGTTTACGAACTTAATCCGTTACGGAAGTCCGTTCTTAAACCAAAACCATTCTTAAACTGAGGCACACTTTCCCTAATGAGGTCTCCCGCCGCCGGTGCCCTTCCATCGTTCGGATTCCGTTCTTAGACCGAGGTAAAGTTCTCAAACTGGGACACTATTTCCGGTTTTGCGGAGTTTGTAAACCGAAATGTTCTTAAACCGGACTGTTCTTAAACGGAGGTACCACTGTACACTCCAAATGCCAGGAGCTAGTCTTTTCAGTTACCGATACACACAATGCTTTAGAGACATAAAAAATCATTGCAGCCAGTTAAAGAAAGAATAGGGCAAAGCAAAGCTGCTTCGGAATGCAACAACCCGGCACGATTCACATGCGCGCACACTAATCATTTTAATACTTACAATTAGTGTGTGCGCATGTGAATGTTTTCTCCCTTCCAGAAATGTCACAGCAGAGCAGACCCCTCAAAGCCAGACTGGCTTCTCTACCAAGTTTGGTTTTCTAACTGAACAACCTGAATATTCTACCACACACGGACATGTCTTGTGCACAAAGCCAGCTGCATAACCGTTTTGCATTGCACTGCGATTTCAAAAGTAAATGCTTGCTAATTAGTTCCTTTCTATACGTTTGGTAATCTTATTAAGGCAGTTCATTAGGTGTCTCAGGAATTTGAAAATTACTAGGTGACAGAGCATGTTTTCCTTTTGTGAATACTAATTATTAGAAAATAGGGCAGTTATTCAAGGATTTCTTTTCATCGTCCCATCCCATCCCCCCTGGCTTTAGTTGTAGCTGCATCTTCTTGTTTGAAGAGCTGTTCATTTAGACACGCTTTCTTAACATCTTCGAAAATAAATTGCTAAAAATATCATGAAAAAAATCACAACTGCTACCTGTTATAATACTGGCTTTAATTATTACACTATCCTTTCAGGTGGGTTTTATTAGGCAGGTGATGGAATATAATTAACTATATTTTATCCCCCTACAGACCCACGTGTGTGGGTTAACAGGCAAAAGGATCAGCTTACCGCATGTGTTTAAAAGTGTGGGGCTCAGCAGAGTTCAAATCCCATCTTATGCAGTATAATTGAAAACATAGGAATTAGCCGTTAGGCTGATCTCGCCTTTTGTTATTCCATTTTAAAAAAACAACAACAACCCACCCAAGCTACAAACTGAAAAGTAAACCTCAGGCCCAGGGGCCTAATCCAGTCCTCCTGGGCTCTTCCTCCATCCCTCAGGACTTTGCACAGACCATATCCTCCTAGGCCACACCCCTCACTGGTCTTGCCTGCCTGGTTGGGGAGTGGCATGTGTTTGGCCAAGCCCACTTATGCACCACTGGAATATGCCCCCCCCCGGAAAGTTGCCCAATATGAAATATGACCCTCAGTCTAGAAAGTTCCCGCACTCCGATTTATGTGGAAATACCAGGATCATGGAACCTTATGCATGCACACCTGAGCTATGCCCCTCTTCGATATAAAGGCACATTTGTCATCTCTCTTTAAAAGAAAAAGAAAAGAAAAAATAGGTGTGACACAAAACTATTGTGTTCAGTCCCAGCCAAAATGCTAGGAAGAAAGGCATGGTCCTCATATAATGCAAGATTCCTGGAAGAGCTCAGGCAGCAAAGCAAGACCATCGTTTAGGTTAACAGGTGTTGTTTTTATTAGCTAATGAATTACGATCTAACATCATGAAAATCTGATGCAAGCAGTATCCCAGGGGAGTTGGAAAAGAAAGTTAACACCACGTTTTAAAGAAGCAAAGCAACTTAAAAGTATCAGGCAGTTCTTTGGTGTTCACGGGTTGGCACTGGAATCCCCAATCGCATTGCTTAGAAGTGGATTCCAACAGATTTCAAATGAAATTTACTTACAAGTAAATTCCAACCTGCCTTGGCTCTCCGTATTTGCACAATACTGTATAGATTATTAAGCCAGATGTACTTTCTATAGACATCTACAAGGCTGTTGTGATACTGGGCATCTGAGGGCTGTCTATAGCCTTCAGCTCAAAAACTGATTGAAAGCTAGGACCTATAGCAACCCTGACTTTTAATGGAAGCTTAGGGATTTTCCAGAACTTGCAAGATTCTCAGAATAATCTAACCTCTTCCATAATATTTTTTTTAAAGTTTATTTTTGTGGTATCTGTAAACAAGACGCCTGTTTCTTAAGTTTCCATATGAAGTTGCCTCCTGTGAGTATTCAGACAATATAAAACCGGTGTCATTCACATACTTTCACAGTCAATGCCAGTGTGATGTCTTGGGTGTGGGTGTGTACAGAGCATGCAAATTTTGGGAGTGTTATTGCACATTTATTACAACCTGAAGTAGACATCCTATGGGCCTATGGGGTTTTTTCAACGCCAGGATTTATTTTGAGTTTAGACGCTCCATGAATAAGCCCCACCACCCAATACACCTGGGATCTATTTACAGTGCAAGGACCCAAGCTTCTACCTCATGGTCTCATGATAGAGAATTTTAAAGCTTCCAGGCAACTTAGTGGGATTTCCAGACAGACCAGAGTCCTGGTAAGTAGCCCTTGAATGTGATGCTGAAGCACAGCAAACACTGTTATGTACAAGTACTTTTTTCCACTACAGCTGCATCCCATTGGCTGTTCTAGAATAATCAATAGATACACACAGAGAGAGAGGGAAGCTAATTGATCTAAACCTTAATTGAAAAGCTAAACTAAATTAACAGCCAAGTAAGTTTGCTACAGAAGACACCACTCAGATCCAAAGACTTCTGAGTTCCCTGGCAAAGTACAGCCCCTACATTAGGTTTTAACATTTATATCCTGCCTGTTTTATTCTGGGAGTACACAGGAAGCCCATGCAAGGAATCAAGTAGGATCGTCATTTGATCAAAGTAGTGAGAGAGGTGAATAAGTTTGGCAGCAGAATACTGCATAGGCATATGGAGACCAAGAGGCCAGATATCAATTGTAGCAGACTACAGCTGCATTCACGTGGCAGTTTACTCCATCTTCCTAATGTTTCCTTACCTGTTAATTTCTTCATTTTATCTGATCTTTCACATGTCATGAAAGCATACTGCAGCTGTAAGTTGTATGCATATGAGAGTATGCTAATCACTCAGGAGATGATTTCTTTCACAGACTTAATGGAGATTCTAAGACTTATATTCTGGAAGTCTAGCAGAATATAGAAGTTTAGTGCTCATTTCCATGGTATTTGCTTCCGGAAAACATCTGTTTTCAGGCCCCCTAACCTGGAAAAATCACATGAGTTTTGTGCTGTAATTTCCCGCCACCTTCATGGCTCACATGATGCGATGAAATTGGGGGACTGCTCCAGCATATAGTCCTTTCCTGACGTTTTCATGGGTAAATTATGGGGGAATGGAAGAATGAAGGTGTATAAAGGGTGCCCACAACATGTCTGTGGGCATCTGCTGTTATGTCACACACAATGTGAATGAAATTTAGCAGGGCATGGCGGTATATTGGTTTTTTTTTTTAAAAAAGTTTCATGACGCAACAGGTACTGCAGTGTGAAAAGAATGTTAGGAAATGGGCAGGAACGCTAGAATGATAATCAAGAAAACTAACCTATGAGGACAGAAAACCCCAGAAAACAGAAGCAGAGAAGCAGCTCTAAACAATGGTTTGCCATTGTAAATAGGAGGTCAAAACCATAGCTTGGGTTCTAAACTACAGCTAGCTCAAATCGCGGTTTAGTGTGTTGCCTGAAGTGAGCCTTCCTAATGTTCACCTGCCCCAACAGATTTTAAGGAACATGCTAATGCTTTGTTGAAGCTTTGAAATGAACTCTGAACACTGCTTGGCGCCTGCTTCTTCCTCTTAACCCCCACCCCACCCCGCCCTGCCCTAAACTAGTTTAGAACATGATGAGAGCTTCTTAACAGCTTGGCATACCTCTAATTTAACAACAGTCTCCAAATGTGTTCAAATAAACTGAGTGGCTCGAAGAACTATCCAATCATTAGCAAAATATTATCCTAGTCTTCCCCGTGCCATTTTGAAGCAGGAATACAAACAGTACCTAGAATCTTGGAACATGAATAGATATTGCAGCTCTGAAGCAGCCCGCCCACTTTCGCAGTAGGAATGGTTTGAATAGCACACACTTTGTAATCCTTTACTAAAGGAACCTGGTGGGCAGCCAAGTCCTGTTTGTTACACAGAGGACTGTTGCTTTCAGCAGTGAAGGGTTATATTTAGGCAGGAATGACTTGAGAGTGATTTTTTATTTTGGCCTGTATTGCTGTTGCCCATATATCACAGGGTCTTGCTGAAGTCCTCACCAAAGTGCAGTAGCCAAAAAAGCAGCTACAGACGTATTCCTTCACTCAGGTTATATCTTCACTGTAACTTTAGGAAAATAGGGCTCAGTTACAGCTTATGATGCTCTGACGCCGTGGCCGCAGTGGACAGGATCAAGTCAAATGTTGTCTACTTATGCTTTTGGAATGTCTAAATGTCTTGTATATCTTACACGGCGCCAGGCGAAAACATTCCTCTTTAACCAGGCCTTTGGCTGATTGACATCTAATGCCCTTTAAAAATGTGTTGTGAAATGGAGGCATTACTGGGTTGTCTTTGTTTTTATTTTATTTTTTAATGGTAATTTTATGTTGTAAACCACCCTGAGATCTACAGGTATAGGACAGTATACAAATTAACTAAAATAAAATAATAAAATAAAATATTGTTGTTATTGTTATTACAGGAAGAGTGTTCCACGTATATTGGCACCTTCTGCTTGTCCTCACCACCCTTCACCAAAAGTCGTCTGGTGTGTAGAGAAAAACTGGGGGGGGGGGGGGTAGCAGGCAAATATTTCATTCACTTGTACAGAACAACAGCAGGCAGTAGGCAAGGACCTCAGCACAAGTGAGGGAAAACACAACCTCTCTACAAAGTCCTCTGTATTTTCCCGGGAGGTCACAGGAGAGGCAGAGTCACTTGTGTCTCCATTTGGAGAATAGAAGAAACAGCAGGAGTCTCTCCCACTCGTTTGTTCTGCATTTTTTTGAGGGGGGGGGGATAAAACTCTTGCAACATCTCCTTCTAGCCATTTGAATGCGTCAGAAGGCTCAAGAGAGAAAGTGGGGTGGAGGGGGGGAGATCTAATTTTTGCTGAGGTTTGGAGAATGTTAGAAAACAGCAAGAAAGACTTGGGGGTAGCCTGCCAATTTTGGACAGCGTGTGTTTTTGCCTCAGTGGTTCAGCCAAAACGCCTGCATGTGCTTTTATCACATGCTTAGTGCTACTGCCTGGGCCCTAGGATATATAAATGTTAGGACCGCAGTGTAAAACATGCTCAGCAACTTGGGGAGAGCAAGCTGAGTGTGATGCATAACCCCAGGGGGGGGAAGCACTGGGTGTGATAGAAAAAAGTACTTCAGTTAGCTTGAAAAGCACGATGCTGATCTTGCCTTTAGGGATCTGAATTCCCGAGCCCTGACATATACAGACACCCCAACTTGGGACCTGGTTACCTGAAGAAACACCTGCACTCATAATAGACCAGACCAGCTACTGAGATCACAGCAGTAGGCCCTCTTGGTTGTGCCTCAGCATTCAGAAATGCATCTAGTGGCAACTAGGAGAAGGACCTTCTCAGTCTTGGCACCTGGTTTATGGGATCCTCTGCCCTTGGAAATGAGATGTGCACTAAGCTGGTTGGGTTTTCAGTGTCTCCTGAAAACACAATTGTACACCCAGGACTCTGGGTATTACAGTATTGATATGTGGGCTTGAAAACTGTCCTGGTTACTGAATAAGCTGCATTGTAATGCGTTTTTATTGGTTTTAAATGTTCACGATCAGGTTGTGTCCTAAGGTTGTATGGAAGGCAGTATATATAATCATAGAAACCTAGAATTGTAGGGTTAGAAGATAAATATTAAAAACTAAGTGAATACACAAAAATGGGTACAAGTCCAAAAAAGTAACATCCATGTTTCCCAGTCATTTACTCTCAGAAGCTCCTGACCATGTTGACACATTAGGGACTTCAGGATAATAGGTACTAGATCACTATGCATTTGAAATGTTTGGAGTGGGCTTATGCTAGCCATCAACTTTAAAACAAAAGTGATTTCCCCCTTGTGGAGCCACAGTTTGCAAGAGAGAGTTTACAGAGAGAGGGCGGTGCATATTTGATGGAAAAAGAAATGGCAAAGAGATAAAAGATGGAACACAGATGCTTGTTCAATAGTGCCAGTCATGCAGAAATGAGGAGCTTGTTTTTTTTAGATCTGGGAGGACTTGATAACTGTGGAAGGGGAAATGTAACCAATTAAAACCAGTAAGAAGCAAACACACAATAGCTCTGATACATACTGTACTGAAGCTTCACTCAAGCCCTGTCAGTTGAAAATAAATAGCAAGAACTACCCTGAGAATGTAACTGTAAGGACAAAGAGCCTAAAAAAATTCAACAGAGGAAAAGAAGTATTTTCAAAAGATTGTTTCAGAATGATTGAGCTTTATTAATGAGCTATAATCTACCTTCTTTCAAAAAGAGCACTTTTGTCCCTAGGAATTAGGATGGTGGGTGGGTTTGAATGTCTGTGTGCGAGAGAGAATCAGTAACTAGTTGTGGAATTTTATGAATATGCTGGATTCAATTTTCACTCAAAATTCAACCAATTTAAAAATTATGTTTACAAGGCAACTGTAACACAACCATTGGAATATTTGAACATATCATAATTTGCTCCCCTTTTGCTACACAAAAATGTATGTAATTAAACCAAAACCAAACCCTGCTTCATTCATAATGAGACATCATTAGATGAAATGAATTAATTGAAAAGGAACCAAAATTTAAGTAGGGTGATTATTTTTCAAGCAGCTCAATATAGGGTTGCTAACCCCCCCCCCAGGTATAATAGTTTGATTTGCACAAAAGACTAACCATGGTTTGTTTAGCAGAAGTGTGGTTTGCCTGAAGATCGAAACCCAACTTGGCTGACTAACCATGGCTTGCTTTCTGGCAACAAATCACAATGGCCTGGTTCACTTATCACATTAAACCACAGTTAAAATAAGTTTGTATTTAATGTGAATGAGCAGTATGAAATTGTGGGTGCTCCACTTCTCTGCTGCACTGGGGAGAAAACAACCCACAGTCCGGATTGCTATTATATCTGAACCGAGGCTTGTGGTTTGTTTTCCTCAAAACCTACCCTGAGCGGTAAGCCAAGAACCAGGCCAGCACACCCATGAGGCAGGCTGAAGCAGTTGCCCAAACTGCCACTGGATAAGTGATGCCTGCGTTGGTGCTGAATTCCAGAAAGATTTCACTGAAATCTCGCGAGAGCTTGCCAGAAGTTGGCAGCATTGCCGCTGCTTCGCGCCACCGCCGTGGAACCTAAGCAAGGGCTGCTTCAGCGGGGGTGGCATGGCACTTCTCACTTTGCCTCAAGCGGTGAAACGGGACACGCTGCCCCTGCCAAGAACAAACCTTGGCTTCCAATCATGATTTTTCTTTTTGAAGAGAAACAAGCCACAAAGTTCAGAAGCAAAGAACAAGCCACATCATGGTGTTTTCTCTCTCTTTTCTTTCTGGAGTGGCAGCAGGAGTTGGAGAAGAGTGAAGTTCACCCTATTTCAGTAGCATGATGCACCAGCATCTGTTGGAGTATTAGGCTCTAGCTTATGCCGCAACAAACCAGTTAAGTCTGGAAGTTGCCACAAAACTCTGTTGTTTCTAATCCACGTGCTTTTGGACTATGTTCTTAGAGTGGAGGTGTGAGGGAGTCATGCATAATTTCTACAATAAGGCACTTGAGGTGGAGCTCAAGCCAGTATGGGAGGCCTTAAATCAAAGTTTAAATCAGCTCCTTAAATCAAAGTTTGCCAGGGCAGGTTGAAGTCTCTCAGTGGTGACAAATGAAACTCTGTACATAGTCATATAGCTACATATTTTTAAAGAGGAGGTGGGAAGTGGAGGCATAAAATGAACATGGTTAAAAGGAAAAATGGCAGATCTACAAGTTCAAGACCAACCACACCTGCAAATACAGGTTGCTGTTTTTCTACTTTCATCACTCATTCACCCAAAAGTTCACGGATATGTGCAGCAAATTCAAACTGCCTCTAGAAACATCACCTCGATTCCAGTTCTCAATTAACTGGGTATCTTTCTTCAAATGTACACCTTAACTGTAAATCATTTGAAGCTATATGAATTTATTCCAGAACTGTTGAGGAATAAAAATAAAGCCTCTCTCCAATAGGTTTCAATTAAAAGTGTAATCAAACATCCTAACTTCCACGATAATTATAATGATAATGATAATTAACTTAAATTAATATATATCACTAAGTGGTAACAGATAAATTGGCAGCCTAGGGATTTCAATGCAAACAATTATCTCTTGCATGGGGAATGGAGAGGTTACTGCAATTTTAACAAATAAAATCAGAGAGGCAAATCATTTAATGAAGACTTCATGAAGACGAGAGCTGTAATATTTGCATCCGAACAATTGTGAGTGTTGAAAACCAAGTTTAGAATGCAGTGAAGCAAAGTGATAAGGACATTTTGTAATGAGGACCTGAGTGCCTTACATAGGTTGCTAAGCACATGTATCACTGCTGGCTTCCATGAATGCGCATATATGGGATTCTGCACAAACAGTGCCAACACTGAGAGCACTTGCAGCACAGTTCCTGCTGCACAAAACCATTTTATTTTGTAATGTGTCATTTGTGAATATCAACTGAAGATAGACTAGGGATGCTCGAGGAATTTGTTCTTCCCTAATTTCGACACTAACCTAATCTGCACCATTTAGAATCCTTTGGATTTTGCACTTCTTCGAATTTTGTGCTCAAAAATGATTGTGGTAAAACTATGTACTTTATTTTATATACTATGTACTATGTATTTTATCCTAAAGTACATGCGAAACTATGTACTTTAGGATAAAATACATTTGGAAATGCGAACTGAGATAATATTTTTAAAATGCGTATTTTGTGAGAAATACTATTTTTGTATGATTAAAAGGAGAAAAAGAACCAGCTCAATGAAAAAACAGGTTGGTATAAGAAAGCATGTGACACTGACACACACCAAGAACCATTTCTGCAAATCAAATGTACCAGTTAATGCCATTTTTAAATTCAGCACTACAGATACCGGAAATGCCAAAACCAATTTAAAACATTGCTTGTTAAAATAGCTTGAGGCAGTCAGCTTCACAGAAATAATTATTTTGGGTGTTTTTGAAAGCCGTTTCTAAGGAGAGGTTGAAAGGTGCAATTTAAGGACACTCGAACTCTTATTTGATGGATTAAAACAACGGCAAAATATATTGATGTGACACAGGAAACACTGTAAAAGTTAATAAACCATCAACTACAATGATTAAGTATATGGAGAAGCAATTCCATATGTTATGTGAGAAGCTGCAAGAGTTTAGTGACCTTGCATCATTTATTCAGCTAAGTGATTTCAAAATTCAAGGAATGATTTTCCTCACATGTCCAGTTCCTCTAAAAGGAGCAGAGTCTGCTGCCTCGCCAAAGACGGTGCATGCACTGTGCCAAAAAGTGCTTTCACACACACTGAAAAACAATGGATTGACCTAAAGCAAGAAGGGCTCTTGGGGTGGTTTCACTATAGATAAAACCTGTAAACCAAAATCCAATTATTCATCAAGCGCTGGGTGGATGCTAGGAATCCCTGGCTAGGGACCTATTCATACTGCATGGATTTCCATTATGAGGTTCTTGTATAGTTATACTGTAAGACTGACGGGTGATGTGGGAACCACACATCAGCTATAAAGGGAAACACAAACATCCATAACTTTAGGGACCACTGCAGTGTGATTGACAGCACCATTTCTAAAATGCACATTCTCATCAGGATGGTGGTGCCACTGGTGCCCAGTTGGCACTGACCTGTGAAAGCACCTTCTTAGTAGGCGTTCCCTGTTTACAGAATGCTCTCCCTAGTGAGGTGTACCTGGAACACTTCCTCTTCACCCAGGAATTTCAAAGCTGAAATACACTGTTACTGGCAACCTAGAAAACAATAGCTGTGAGGGTATGTACCGGTAACTGTTTTTAAACATTCATATGCTTTTTAAATGTTTTTATTAATTTACTTTTAAAGATTGTATTGTTGTTGCTGTTTTATTGCCCTGGGCATCTTTGGCAGGATCAAAACTTAATAAATAAACCAGGAATGTTTGCAAGAATTAGAACTGTCAAATCCAAATAAAATAAAATAAAGCAAATTACTGTACATTCCACTCAATCAGTGACTTGTTCCACTGTATCCTGATTTTACAAGTAATTCAAGTCAGCCCTGGGAACTATTTTTGCTTGGCTAATCAAGATGGGACCGAGGGACAAGTCAAAGAACAGCCTCCACGCAGCTGCATGCCCATGTGAAGCCATTACTACAAATTCAATATAATGAACTGCTTATTCCTTGCAAATCAACACATCACTTAAGGAGGATGGTGCAGGCCAAACTGAAAGCAGATCGGGGATAGCAGTTTCATATAAACAAAACATGACTATAAATATCACATAATTACATGATTATGCAATATGGACACCACCAGTTGAATCACTCATTAAGTGCACTCATAATAAGGCATGATCGGTCACAGTAGCCCATCATGCGACTAGACCATAAGTGGTGCATGAAAGTTTAGTAAGAAATTCGTCAGATATGGAGTGATATTCAAGGAACTACCACAGAGAAGCAACACTTATCTGGAACAAGCTCAGTTATATACAAAGTCCATTTGTTAAAATGGGTTTTCACAACACGACCCCAGTGGGCTTTTCCTCCTTTACACAGGAGTTAAGTCTGGGCTTCTAGCAGCCAGTCTGGGCTTTCATTAATACCCCATAACTACCATGTTGTTGTTGTTGTTCAGTCGTTCAGTCGTGTCCGACTCTTCGTGACCCCATGGACCAGAGCACGCCAGGCACGCCTATCCTTCACTGCCTCTCGCAGTTTGGCCAAACTCATGTTAGTAGCTTCGAGAACACTGTCCAACCATCTCATCCTCTGTCGTCCCCTTCTCCTTGTGCCCTCCATCTTTCCCAACATCAGGGTCTTTTCTAGGGAGTCTTCTCTTCTCATGAGGTGGCCAAAGTACTGGAGCCTCAACTTCAGGATCTGTCCTTCTAGTGAGCATTCAGGGCTGATTTCTTTAAGAATGGATAGGTTTGATCTTCTTGCAGTCCATGGGACTCTCAAGAGTCTCCTCCAGCACCATAATTCAAAAGCATCAATTCTTCGGCGATCAGCCTTCTTTATGGTCCAGCTCTCACTTCCGTACATTACTACTGGGAAAACCATAGCTTTAACTATACGGACCTTTGTTGGCAAGGTGATGTCTTTGCTTTTTAAGATGCTGTCTAGACTTGTCATTGCTTTTCTCCCAAGAAGCAGGCGTCTTCTAATTTAGTGACTGCTGTCACCATCTGAAGTGATCATGGAACCCAAGAAAGTGAAATCTCTCACTGCCTCACTGCCACGAAGGCTACCATGAAGAACTACTACTATACCATGCCAAGAACTACTACTATACCATGCCAAGAACTACCATGAAGGCACTTCGATACCTTAAGCCTTTTATGTGGTGATGAAATGTGAATGCAGTCTTACTGGAAGTGATGTTTCATGAAAAATCACAAGGCAATAGCCAATTCACTCATAAGAGAATATAACTTTCTGCTTAATGGGAATGTATGGGTTACAATGCAGTCCAAGCTGATAGCCCCAAAAAGATGACGTCACACAGTGAAGCCAATTAAGGAATGGACTGGGGACTAAAAAGAAAGCACACCCCAAAGCAGTTTCTGTATGGGGTGGGGGGAAGCACCCCTTGGAAGCCAGGAGAGGCGTTTGATATAGAATTAGAATATATCACTCCCTTTAATGGAAAACTCAGGCTGGCCATGCCCAGGGCCTTTTTTTCAGCCGGAACTCAGTTCTGGTTCCTCTCAGGTGGGTGCCATTGCCAATCTAAGAGAATGAGGGAGGTGTTCATGGTGAGTGAACTAGAAAAGTAGCACTGGCCATGTCTATGGTTTTGTCAGAAAAATGGCCCCAACAAGAAGCACCAGAGGGGGTGTCTCTGAATGCTCGGTGAGTCCTGAGGGTTGCAGAAATTAAAATTATAAAATGAAAACAAGAAAGGGCCAACCACCATCAATGCAAAAAGCAAGAGCTGTGCATACAGGCACTCACAGGAAGGAGGAATTGGGAAAGGATGTGGCCCTGCATTTCTGCATATATATTTTTTAAAGAAGTGCAACTATTGCTATTTGTAAAGTGAACTACCATTAAACCAACTGATTTATTTACACAAAATCTTTTCCTTCCTTCTGTGCCTCCTCCCTCAGAGGTCCAGAGGACAGCAACACAAGAACAGGCATTTTCTGTGGTGTTTCCTCACTTGCACCAGGCAAAAACATTCCTCTTCTCCCAGGCCTTTGGCTAATTATCCAATCTATGGCCTTTTAAGCTGTGTTGGGGGCTTATCGTTTTCATTTGTTACTATAGTATATATGTTTGTGTTTTTATATTGTAAACCGCCCTGTGATCCTTGGACAAAAGGTGGTGTAGAAATTTAATAAATATACATAAAAATGCTAAGGCATTTTGCAGAGGGAGGGAGCATGTGTATCTAACTACGGTATTAGCAATTAGCATTGGCTTGTTTTGTTTGTAGCTAAATGCACTATAATCTGAAATAATTGGTTATGGCTATCATTGGTGACTCTGCTGCTTTTAATTAAATTACACCAGAAAAAAAAATCTGAATTAGTCCATGCATTAAGAAGGAACACCTAACAAGTGATACATGCAACAAAAACAACAACAACCAGGGAGCAGGGGCTATATAATTTCTACACTTAAATTATGGGAACACTTAACTTCTAACAGGGCAATCATGCATGAATCAACTCAGAATAAAATTCTACTGAGTTCAGGGGAACATACTCTCCAAAAAGTGGGTATAGGGTCACAGTCAAAGGCTTGCATTTTAAAATGGTCTTTAAATCTTTTTAGAATGGTTCAGTGGAGGAGTTGAAAAGTTTGCTCATAGGAACAGTTTCATAGGTTATTCTGAACCACAAATCTCTGGAGTAGAACCAGAAAGGTGAGACAAAAAAAATCGCAATGTTTGCCAAAACATAGGACAGTCCTCTGTTTCAAAGGTGTCATCTATTTGAGGGCTGTCTGGTCCAAGTCTGGTTTAAACCATAAAAAAGCCGAAATAGAGAAGGGGAGAAGTCAATGCTGCCCCTCACTTGCAATAATAAGTCACCTAAATCAATAAACACATTTTAAGAGATAGTTATGTGTGTTTGTTAGAAATGTTTGAAAATGACCCTCAGATGTAAATATGCATGCATATCTGAAACTAAAGCTGAACTAAGAGGGGAATTATATTTCTTTCAGAAGTATCTACTTCTAAAACTTCTAAAACTTTCAGCTCCTCAGTGAGTCACTGAGGAAGCTGTAACCAGAAATTACAGGATTTCTATTTGGCAATGAATGGTAAGAGGAAGACGTGAAATCATGAAGCTGTGTTCTACAGATCCAAGGCTGACCTTGATTTCCAAATTATGACTGACATTCAAGAGACCATTGTCTGTTTCATGTTCCCACTTTTCCACATGAACTCTGCAAATCCTGTAGATCCTGTTGCACTTGCAACACCAGTAGTAATTTTTCTTTTTTTAAATTCTGTGGTGCAATCAGCTTGTGCGGATGGGAAGAAAGGAGAATAAGGTAGGTGCAGGGATTGCACCAACCAGAACTATTAAGCTGTGTACAGACAGTGGGGAAGATACAAGCATCATTCTGTAATCCAAACGTATGTTTACCACTTCTAGAAGATCACATACTTTTCACTGTAGTACTGAAAGTTAGGGGGAGATAGACAGCACAGAAGTTCGGGATTCAGATCCACCCCCCTCCAAATACCAGTTATCTGTTCCCATTTATAACTGCTGCAGTGTTTTAACTCCTCAATTTATCTTTAAGGTGGTTTATTTAGCTTTTAGAGGTGTCTTATTTGCTGCTGCTTAATTATTATTTTCTAACTGTGGCTTTGCATTTGTTTTACTTTGTATGTTGCCTAGATAACTTTCATAACAAGGCAACTGGCAAAGCTGAAGAAATGAATAGTCAAAAGCAAACGTTACACAACACCCAGGAAGTCATTTTGGCTAAACGAAGCAGACTGGAAAGCCAATGGACCCCAATAAAATGCTTCAAAGTTTTTACTAGTTCTGATAAATGAGTTTACATCTGAAGTCATCTTCAGAAATAGCTGAATTCATTCCCTGTGTACAAAATCCATACTTATTAGCGGCAAAGGTACAAAACGGATGCGGTTGCTACTGATTTATGACAACCCACTGCCACAGAAACATTTCATCACAGCACGGCAGAGTCAGTGATTTGTAGTCAGGAAATCAAAACTCCAATCCATGCAAGAATGAACAAGCCAGTGAGGATTATTGCAGCAAAGAAAACAAAATCCACTTGGTGTGTGTGTGTGAACCAGGGTTACATTTGGGGGCAGTCACCCCCTGAAAACACTTGCTTGGAACCCAAATTCCACTCTATTATATATTCACAACTCAAACTTCCACTTAAATAGCAGCCTCTGTTTTGAAAACTTAATGTTGATGGAGTGGCCGTGAACTCTGCATCCCTAAGTGCAAAACGCCTGCATCCATACAGGCCAGCTTAAATCAACACTCAGCCTTCTCTGTAAATGCATTATCAATGGGGAGACATCTAGCAGCTTAATATCTTACAACCAAAATGTGTTTTGTGGAGATAGTGCAGGGAGTGAAAACATCAACGGAATCTTAGATTACTTTACTCCTTTTGTATTGCTTTTATCATTACATGGCTTCTTATGAAGTCACATTCCTCCCCTAAGTGCCCTTGCTTTTAGCAAGAGCTGTTTCTTTGTCCACATGTTTTTCCTGGAGTATCTTTATATATGGATTATGGCACTGTGATAGTTTTTACAGAACTAAAAAAAAAAGATATTGGTATGCATGCACCAAGAACCAAATGAAGATTCATGGGATTCACGTCAGCAAAAGACAGGCAACTTGGGCTTTTGCCCCCATAGCAGGGTCTTCCAAAATGCAACTCTTTGGTTTTCCCAACAGAATTAATGAGGTCCATTAACTTACACCACTAAGGTAGAGGATAAACCTTCATCCTGCCCCTTGTGATCTCATTCACTGAGAATCAAGCCCACTCCTATCAACATAGCTTTGCCCTGTAGTTTAGGTCATGCTAAGTCCTACTTGCGTATTCCCTCCATACAACAGTAAACACTGAGAGAGGGAAAGTGGGGCATGCCTGGTAATCCCATAGCCTCACCTCCTGGCATCCACACACTGGGGGAGGGAAGGTCTACAAAGAAGAGTTGCTTATACACACATAGCACCCCCATTATAAAAAGGGGAGAACGCCTGGCCAATACTAGATTTGGCATTTGGAACTGAACCAAGTTCTCCCTGGATTCACAAGTCCAGCGCTGGACTTGTGACGCTTACAAGCACTGAAAACTCAGTTACAAGACCAAATAAAGGCACTCAGAATATCCAGAGCCCTTAACAAATGCTGCATCCAATCAATCTTGATTAAATCAAACATCAGCACTTCTTCATTGACAAAGCAAAGCTACGTTTAAGAAAACTAATGTATGCTCATAAAACGGGGCATAAAAAACCCAAAACATTTCAGCCTTCCTAGATATTCTGTAAAGAAACTTCAGACGATTCAGTCCGTTTCTTGAGAGCTAACGTGGTAGAGATAGCTGAAAGGGCTGAATCTGGGAGATCAGGGTTCAAATCCCCACTCAACTATCAAGCTCACTTGGTGACCTAGGGCCAGTTATTGTCTCTCAGCCTAACCTACTTCATAGGGTTTTGATGAGGATAAAATTAGGATGGAAGAGCTATATATGCCACCATCAGCTCCTTAGAGGAATGGTGGGTTGTAAATGTAATAAATAGGTAAATAAACATAGAGACGTACAACAATAGTTCAGAAGGAATTCATTGTATAAACCAGCAATTGCAGATCCCATGCCCTTATAAAGACTGGATTGATTATTTATCATTATATATTCCTAATTTTTCCAAGTAATTCCAAAATTCAGGTTACTATTCCTTGGGGGGAAAGGAGGCGTAGTTAAGAGTAAACATTGAGCCAGTTCACATGTGCCAACAAAGATTGGTTTGGAACTGTGTGAGTGAGCACTCCCTCCTAACATCCCATGATAAGTCACTTTGCAGGGTTGGATGTAACCGCAGGGTATAGTTTGTGCTAAGCAGGGAATATGACTCTGAGCATACAAGTGAAGGAGGGAGCAAACAAGCTTTTTAGCATGGGTTGGAGGACTAGGAACGCTATGCCCTGAACCTGTTGCACTAACTGCTTAGCCTTGCTTATTGCCAGCAGTTTAACCTCTGACACATGAAGAAATGTGGTAAGAAGGATTATGCTACTGCAACCCAGTGCATATTTACTGAAAAATATGTGCCACTGAATTCAGTGGGGATTACTCTCAAGTATATGTGCACAGGATCACAGCCTCAAACCTGCAATGTGGTCCAAATCTTGTTGAATCAGAAGTGCTACTGAATGCAATGCAATGCAATGCAATGCAATGCAATGCACTCCCTAGTTATGTGTGCTTAGTAATTTTTCATTAGGTTTCCTAAGAAATCCCAGAATCAAGGATGTAAATTGCATGAGTTTATTTCACTTTTTTACAACTGTGCTTCCTAGTGCACAGCTTTGATCTCTCTCCATAGGTATATCAAGCACCAACTACCACATCACAATCACAAGGCAGGTCTTGGTGCATCCAGCACTGATCTAACTCACCTCTTTTATATAGGTCACAAATTTTAAAAAGGTTTCAAAAGATTAGTTTTGTCAACTCTACCGACAGTGGTCAAATTCAAGCGTTCATAGCTGAAAAAGACTTTAACAGATGCATCTCTGCCACACTTGATGTGGCACGTGTACGGGAAAATCCCACTACCAGTTTGCTACAATCTGGTTCACACATACTGTGGAAAAATGGAGAGCCTGAATTTCTAGGACCTTCGGCCTGGTATCATGTGCTTAACCTATTATGTTTTTTTAAGAGAAAAACTGTTGCCAGCCTGAATACATTTGCCTAATTTTTTTACTCCAAGTTGCTGCCGACTGCATAGATCCTAATTTACTAACAGCAGTAGCATGGGCCAGTTTATAACAGTGAATGCAAAACATCAATCTTTAGAAATACAAGTAACTAAATTAGTTTTATGGCACTTGCCATAAAGACAGAATGAAGAACATTCCTATTTCAGCTGGACATAGCCTGGTCCAAAGCTTTAGGGCTCATCCACACTTCCTTTTGCACCATGTTTCTAGGCATCAATCCATGTCCAAGTGGTTTGTTTGGGTTTTTTTGTCCCGGTGGTTTCTCCCAGGTTTTACCACTGCATCGCATTTTCCACAGTTTGCCATTTGCTCCAATTCAGCAGTGAAATGTGGGTTTTCACAGGGAAAGCACCAGGACACAAAAAAGCAACTACTCAAACACGAACCTAGAAACTCCAGACCTGCACCTAGAAAGGTAAGTGTAGAGGTGAGCACTTATAACCTCATTTCCGAAAAGCTGAGACACTGGGAATTAATGACAAGACACACTGCGATATAGGAAGCTGCCTTATACCAAATCAGGCCATTGGTCTGTTTAGTTCAGTATCGTCTACTCTACGCTGACTGGCAGCAGCTCTCCACACCATCCTGAACCCCTAAGATGGTCTGAAAGTAAAGGATCCAAACAATGGACCAGCTTAATGACAGGATTGTGAGGCTTGCAAAGAGATAGGCTCATGCAATCTCGTTTCACTTCCAGACCTGCTGCAGTGACAGGCAAGAGCTCTCGATTAAGTCAGGAAGAATGTATTGGGAGAGCCACAAACCCTTCCATGTACACTGTGGTCTTGTTGTCTTCCTAGCCAGTTACCAGCTGGGCCCACGTTATGTGCATCTTCAACTCCCTCTTAGGTGTTCAGACCATCCCAAAATCCTTGTATGTCAAGATACACATTTTGATATCAGCAGCACACCAGTGTTTGTGTACCATAAAAGCAAACAGTGCTGTTCTCAAAAAAGCAGCATCTTCCTATCAATTCAGAAGACTGGCTTAAGAGCACAAGATAAAACACTTGTATGAGTTGACAAGAATCAACATTGCACCTTGTGGGGAGAAGTGAGGAAAGTCATTTCACAAACACAGGTGCCATTTTAAAATGAGTGCTTCTGAAACGGGGGGGGGGGGGAATAATTTGTGTGATAGTCTGATGCACAAAAAAAAAAACCAGTAGGTAATCTGTGTGCTATTCTCTTGTACATGAGTACCTGCGCTCTAAAAAACACATTACCTTGAAATACAGATATTTTACCTTGGATGACTGTGAGAATGCTGGTGCATGTATATGTACACTGAATATGAATATAAACGCTACTTTTTTAAAAGGTGTGTTCCTCCTCGTAAAAGTAAGATTTGGAAATATCCACATTAATGGAACCAGCCTGAAAGAATGGCATGTTACATATATCCTAGGTCTTCATGAGGATGAAGTGAACTGAAAGGTTCTGCATCCACTGAAGGCAACATCCACAACATCTGTGAAAATAATGCCTGTGAAAATAAGCGAGGGGGAACCTGTGGCCCTCCAGATGATGTTGGACTACAACTTCCATCATCCCTGACAATTAGTCATGCTGGCAGAGGCTCATGGGAGTTGGAGTCCAGCAACATCTGGAAGGTCCCTATGCAGCAAAGTTTTTATTTTGAAAGCTGTATTTGATTAGTATCTCATTTGGTGGTATTCTACCATAAGATACAACTATGCAGATTTACTCCCAACTAGTTATTTTAATCTCTGTGAGTCTTAGAATCTCCATTAAGTGTGTGAGACAACTCATCTCTCATATGCATACAATTTTGAGCTGCAGTATGCAACTGGTAGTCAGACATGCACAATTTCCACAGTCACACACTACATATCTGCTCTCATGAGTTTCTAAATACATGAATAATGAGGGTTCAGAAATGGTCAAAACTGGAAGCTGCCTCCTTGAGGTTTTGTAAGGGCAAAACTCTTTAGAAAGAAAGGTCTGATCTCCAATATTCTCAGTTTCCACTTTTTATTTTATTTTATTGTCACTATAGAAAGAGCTTGGCCACTAGTGGCTCCTCTTCCTGAAGAATGCATGTCAGGAGCAAGGATGAGAAGATGACAGGATATGTCCCCTCTGCATCCTAATCAGAAAAGCTGGACAATAGCCCTGTCACCTGAAAGTTGTTTTGTCTAAGAGAGAAGGGCTAAGCGCAAGACAGCATTTGCATGTAGTGGAACATCAATATGTTTAGACTCATGGGGGAGGGAAAAGATGAAACCAAGTTTGGAGGGAATCTGAAATACAGAAGTGGTGGACATGGAAACACAATCATCACCCCTACTTTGTAAATCCTCTCCTCCTAAAGCAGCTTTTCTTTACTGGGGTTTTATTACGTGCAGAGATAGTTACCGGTAGGCCTTAGTCTATGAATGGAGTCCCTAAATGCATGAGTGATAGCTGGAAAGAGCTCTCTCTGCAAAGAGCGTTGGCTGAGATTTAACTAGCCCACTTGGCATTCTGTTTGTTTGTAACAGGTTAACTTTTGACATATCAGAATGAAATTCATTCACACACTTAGGGCAAATCTACAATTTACATTGGAATATCAGCTCAACGCTCAACAGCTGTTTCCAAAGGGAAAGGTGGGAAGGAAACACAAAATATATTTGCAATGGCACATCTGCTCTGGAGACTGGGATATTGGAACTAAAGCTGATGTGCACTTTTAGGACAGCATTCCACTTTGCAAGTTTGAACCCTAGCTTAACACCCACACCTGTTTTCTTATTTTTTTCCTTTTTTTAAAATAAAATTTTATTAGCTCCAAAACCATTTTCAAGGCAGCCAGGAAATATGAGAGTTAAGTCGTAACACTGAACTATGGCTTGCACCCCTCTGTTGCAGTCAAGAGAAGCAGATTGGTGTAAACATGGAAGTGAAGGTTTCCAGCCAGAGTTTCCCAGAGTTTGTGCTAACGGTGGTTTGCTGTTACTGTATGTCTGAATTCACAGACCACTGACAAGCCACAAGTACAGCCACTGCTCAGTCTCTCAAGAGGCTGCAGCACCACAGGGACAACAGCAAACCTATGAAGCTGAGTCCTAAGCAGCAAGGAAACAAAAGGAGGGAACCACCAGCTAAAAAAATATGGTTTCCCTGTTGTACAGTCAGAAGCTCAAATTATAGTGTGGATTCTTAACTATGACGAGCACAAACCATGGGTGGTTTTGCAACCATGCCTGAACCCAACCACTGTAGTACAGTATCTCTCTTGAAGAAAAGAAAGCAGATTTGGATAAAATGAGGAGGGACAGAACCATGTGTGCCACCTTGAACTCCCTGGAGGAAAGATATAAATGCAATAATAAATAAAAGCTTTGCATTTGAAATTCAAACTCCTGCTCAAGCCCTACATCTGGGTTGCAGTTTTTTTTTAAAAAAAAGGATGGAGTAGGAGAAGAGATCTATAATAGGCAAATGTGATAGTCTCTCAAACACAAATAGAAGTGTGAAGGATTTAGGCAAGAGACTGAAATGTGCTCCCACCTCACCTCATTCTTGTTGAAGCCAAGCCAGGTTCATGGGTGGCCATACCAGAATCAGAGCAGGCTCTGACCAGCAGGCAGAGTAAGGTGGTTCCATCAGACAACAGGTGCCAAGGGATAAGGGAGGTATCTTAGAGCAGTGTTTCCCAACCTTGGGTCTCCAGCTGTTTTTGGACTACAACTCCCATCATCCCTAGCTAGCAAGACCAGTGGTCAGGGATGATGGGAATTGTAGTCCAAAAATGGCTGGAGACCCAAGGTTGGGAAACACTGTCTTAGAGGATGTGGCTTGCTTTGTGTAGCCTAAGTTAGCCTGATGCCCTCATGTGTTTTAGTTCTTCTGGACAAACCGCAAGCTGCAAACCATAGGACAGACCTTGGTTACAGCTTGTGCTTAGGCTGGGAAGTGCTAAACCATGAGCCCAGGTTTGGACAAAATGCTAAGCCAAGACAGCATGGTGCAGCCGCAGAACTGGGGAGGAGCAAAATGGTCCTGATCTCCTCTCCCACTTGTATGTTTGTGTTGAGCCATGTGTGACATGGCTTACTGTAGTGTGACATGCAAACTGGGACACTGTCTTGCTCCTTCAATTTTTATTGTTTAAATCACTGATACCTTGAAAATGTTCCCAAGTCTCAATTATGTCCACACAAGACCTCTATGGAATTAGGAAGATATGACCAAGTTCTACTAGATTACTAAGCAAATGCTGCACCACTGAGGGACTTTAAAGTGAAAATTTTACAAATGTATACGGATCATTCAATAGTTGCCATATCAGGCACTAGTCTGCAGCTGTGAAATTGCCTTTAACAATCACTACACAGCTTTCGTATCACCTGGCATCACCTTATTAATCCTATTTCTCAATGGGGGCTGCTCATACATACAGCTGCAGGTCACCAAGTACTGTAACAAACCTGTGTGAATCAACCCTAAGTTACATTTGAATCAAGGTGGGCTTTACAGGAAGATTCCTCCTTTAGGAACAAATACTATCCTGGCCAGGGCAATCACAAGAAATTGTAAACAGGAATCATCATCTCAGAAATAGAAGCAATCAGGTGGTAGCTACCCTAATGCAAGAACATTATACAGCACCGTGGATCACCACGACCACCATGTTTTAAATCAAGAGTTTCCTAATGGCATGTGAAATATACTCGGAGTCGAGTGTGGATTTCATGCTCTTTATTCAGCTCATAGTAGCGAGGAATGAGAGTTCCCCCAGAACGTCTGCTTTATATACATTATTTACACAATGGGCCCCACGTGATTGGCTAATTCCAGGATACTTCTGTAAGCCAATCAGGTTGCGGATTCACTTCCACCTGGAGCTGGATTGGGTGGCTCCTGCAGACCAATCAAACTGCTGCATTCTGGATCCTATTGTTCTAGGACCAATCAGACTGCTGCATTCTGAATCCTATTGTTCTAGGGCCAATCAGACTGCTGCATTCTGAATCCTATTGTTCTAGGACCAATCAGACTGCTGCATTTTGGATCCTATTCAACTCAGTACATAACAGCATGCATGCCAAGATCATCCACACTGAATGTACACCTGTACAAACATTATACAGGTCAACAAGGTCAACAACAGGCATAGGCAAACTTGGCCCTCCAGATGTTTTAGGACTACAACTCCCATCATCCCTAGCTAACAGGGCCAGTGGTCAGGGATGATGGGGATTGTAGTCTCAAAACATCTGGAGGGCCGAGTTTGCCTATGCCTGGTCAACAAGTTGTAAAAAGTATGAGGGATCTGTCTTGTCATCCATTATGGAAAGTATAACGGTAGAATATCTAGGTATGCTCAGCACGTTCAGGCCTTTTCCTGAATATATGAGCATTCAAATGGTGGACAATGATAGGGACATTGATGCAGACCCCAGCCTCATGCACTTTGCACCTACCCACCTTTCAGTCCCCAAGCATCTCCATGTTGAGTGAAGAAGTTCTGCAGACATCCTTCTACTAGCATTTGCTTCAATGCAATTGGGATCCTGCTTTATCAGGCTCCCAGCTGTGAGGAGTAAATGAGAGTGGAAGCCCCCCTGAAGACCTTCTCTGCTTAACAAGGGGATAGTCGGGGAATGGAGCACACAGAAGACACTGAGGGCATGGCTTGCATATGCATCCCTGCCTCCCATCTACAGATACAGATTTCACAGACAAATGCCCTGAACATACCTGTAGTTTTGCCCAGAGCAGGTATTCCAGCATGGTCTATGTAACAGCTCAGGTTTTGCATGAGGTTTTGCTACCTGTAAAGAACTGTTTGAGTGACCAGTGGGAACTTGGGGACCCAGGGAATGGCTTGGAAACACCAGGCACTGTAGCTGTTGTCAAGCTTCTAAACAATCTAGATGGCAACCGCCTGGGATGCCATGAAAGATTAGGATACACATAAAATAAATAATTTTCAGAAAACAAACATAAGCACTAGTCAGAGTGACCAATTCCATTTTGGAAATTAGCATCTCTCTTTCTTGTACAAGTTACTAAGAATTCCCCATACCAAATACTATCATGCCCCCACCACAGGAGCTCACCTTCCCCTAAATGTCAACCACCAAACTGAAGTCTGCATGGAAAACTGTTCATTAAAAATACATTTAAAAAAAAACAAAACACCACACCTTCTGAACATTTCTGACAGCTGCTAAGTGCTAGGAACAAAAGGCAAAGACATAGGTACCCCAAATAACAATGAAATGTTCTCAAAAGTAGTTATTACTTAAACATGGACACATATAAGCATACATGAGCATTGTGTGTGTATAATATTCACACATATCTTTCATTACTTGTATCTGGGGACTCCCCACCCCCTTTGCTGTTTTAAATACCCAGTCCAGGCTTCCTTCTAATCAAGCATAACATTGGGATGAATTTGGAAATAATGGGCAAAACAAATTTAGGGGGGAAGCCACCATGCCACCTTCTTCATATATCTTCATTCTACACATGAATGAGGTAGCGCAACACAGGCCTGGTACTGAACTTGACAGGCCTGGTTTTTATAAGGCCTGCTGCAGTAAAGCATAACTGTACTAGTCCTGATTCATTCTGATACACTCATTTTACAATGTACTAGTCACATCAGCAGCACAGGGTCTTTAGCTACAGATCTGCCTGCTACAACCCAGAAAGCAAGTACAGTACGCCTCCTTACGCTTTTCATATGCTCATCGCCAGCTGAGCGTTTGGGTTGAGCTGCTTGGCTTCCCATCAACCAGAACAGCTCAGAATCTCTTTCTTAACTTCAAGTGTATTCTGTGCAAGACATATGCACATATTAATACTGAACTTTGCTTTAAAAATGCCTCATTCCCCACAATTGCTCTCTTCCCTGAGTTCCTTCCAACTCACCCCTGCAGATCACCACCTCTGAGCGAGACAGCTCAACTTTTACTGAACTGAAAGCTGTATGTTCTGCTTCAGCATAGCTGCAAACACACTTTTCCTCTGGCATTATAACTGATCGTTTTCATCGTGTTTCCCTACCCCTGCCTTGAAGTGAACAGTAATGCTTAATTTCCAACGTATACCCTCCTACTAAAGAGAGAGAGAGATGTAGTACCAACCACATTATTCCAACTAACAATCCAAGGAGCTGGTCCCCTGTGATTGTGTTTGGTCCTTTTTGAGAGGCAATAGCCTTTTTGAGAGGCAATAGCCGATCCCCATGACCACCAGCATGCTAGGGAAACGCAGGAGCACAGGGCATACAGCCTGGCCATTGGTCCATCGAGCTCACTGTTTACAATCACTGGCAGCAGTTTTCCAGGATTTCAGATGGGATCATTTCCAGCCTACCTGGAGATGCCAGAAATTGGAGCTGGGATGATCTGCATGTGAAGTAGATTCTCAACCACTGAGCTACTGTAGGGCGGGGGGTGTAGAATGAGAGAGATATACCTGTTGAGTGTGGGAAGAGATCTGAGAATGTGTAACATTTCTAAGTATTGCAATACTTATCCATTTCAAGCATCTTACTTGGAACCCTTGCCTTTTCTCCTCTTTTCCTTTTGACAAGCAAACCACGTCTTGAGAATGTTTGCATTGTTACTATTATTATTTGGATATGCCCCCTAGGGAAGGAGAGGGCACAGATTTCCCCCCCCCCTCCCACATTGCTACTGGCGGTGAGGAGAAAAAGTACTCATTCCCAGCACACCATCATCCAATATAAGCAAGTCTGGCAGTGGCCGGGCAAAGAGAGAGAGAATGCACAGGCTGCACAGAAATATAATAGAAATCCCCGTCATACATCTGAAACATTAATAGAACATGCCACTCAGTGGTTTGGGCCTTAAGGGAGGGGGACTGTGTCATACCATCACTCACTTTGCAGGCAATCTCAAGTAGGTTGCGCACTGACACTTGTACAGTCACACTTTGCATGGCAGCTACAACAGCCAAGAAAGTGCTATCTGGAGGAATAATACCCTTCAAGCTATAAAAATGTGGCATATATGTGGTATATACTGTGTGTGTGTGTGTGTGTGTGTGTGTGTGTGCGTGCAATCATGAGGGAATATGTTTTGTTTGTGTATAAGCAGCTGGCAGACCCATTATACAGATCTTTTGTCCCACAGTAAGACCAAATTATAAACAATTGTCTTTGTTTTGCATGTTTTGTGTTCCTTCTCTCATTCATCCTCACAGCAATCTGGAACGATGGCCCATTATTCCCTCTGTATTTCAAGCGGGGCAATTGAGTCTGAAAGAGGAAGATAAGTCTTAGGCCATCCAACAAACTAGCGTTGGACAGTAAGTGGATCCCCAGTGTACTCAACTCAAGCCAAGGTACTTTCCCCCACTGAACTGCACCAGCAAGCACCTTGTCTATCCCCACTTATAAGTGGTTGTATATTTCTGACATATTTCAGGCGTTGTAGCCGCCTGCCCAGGTAATGTAATGCTACCCTTCCAAATCAATGCTGAACTAAAAAAGCATTTCTTATGGTTTCTAAAGAAAGTTTAACTCTATTTATAAAATGTAGCTTGTATGAAAAAGGTTCCTTCCAAAGTGACCTGGCAGGTCAAGAAAATACTCAGCGTAAGGAAATAACCTGCCGTAGGAAGAAATAACGGTTTAAAAAAACACAAAAACAGCACCACGAGTTTCTAAAACTGAATTGAAAGGGCATTAACAGGAAATCCCCCCCTCCATCAGAAGAACAGTGGAGTATTTCATTTTAGACATTTCAGAGTCTCCCCCCTCTCCAAACTATCCTAACCATAAAAATAAATTATGAGCATTTGAGTCAACATGTAGACATGACAGAGTTATCAGCAAGAGCCTGTGGAGAATCACACTGACAGAGAGGAGCAAAGACTAATCTGAAGAGAGATACAGGATCTTATCCATTCTCATGTGGATATCGCATCACTGGCCATATACGTCTGCATTGACGCATACACTGTTTTATGTTATAATCTGTGTATTTTATGCTTTGGCTATAAAACCTTATGTAACACATTCCTGATTAATATGGAACAGTGTGTACATTGTTGTGGCAATCTCAGCAGATTTCTCTCCGTCTTGGGGAAATGTGGCCCCTCGAGGACTCTTTTAAATCATGGAGGGGTGGTGGGGAGGGGGGAAAAACATGCCCATCATAGCAAGGACCATAGGTTTCTAATCTCTGCTGTCAACTTTTTGCAGTCCATATTTAATTGGTCTCAGGCTGGTACAGGCTTTAGGATTCCCAGTGCTCAATTCTGGCAAAATACAAATGGCTTCTGCTAGCAGGAAAGCTATCCTGACTTGGGGGAGTACCATCTATTAAGGAGTAGCATATCCTAAATAATAATGAGATGGCAAGATTGGCAATCATGACACCTCAGCCTCCGTTCACAGCATGCTGAAAGCTCGCATACTGCCATTGTGAAGCTACAGGATTGTGTTACAGCAACCACTTGTACAGCTTCTTTGTTCAAGAAAATAAAATGCATCTGCACTGATCATTTGCCCCGGCAGCATCCCCCCCCCACCCTCTCTCTCTCTCTCTCTCTCTCTCTCTCTCTCTCTCTCTCTCTCTCTCTCACACACACACACACACACACACACACACACACACACACACACATCTTGGAGAACTTCCACTGCTCCCAATTTAAGCAAAACACAAAGTCCTGTGTTATTAGTATTCTCTTTTCTCCCCTCCTGTGGCACTTTCCCCAGCAGATGAACATATTATACAGGATAGCTACAACACCTCTCCCTATTTCGGAGCCACGAAGCATTCATGCACCCTGCCATGAGGACAGAAGTGTAGCATGTAATCAGCAAAACGACAGCACACACACACACACACACACACACACACACACACACACACAAAATGCTTCTCAGCTTTCGTCGGAAACACCTATATCTTCCCCTTCTCCTTTTTCTAAAGCTGCAGGACAAGGAATTATATAACCGAGATTAGTTCAGGTGGCTCCAGACTATATCCATCACATTGCCAAGCAGCCCACAAAACAATGCCTGTTCCTTTGGCGTCCCTGTCCTCCGCATACCTTGCTGTTGTGAGGAGAAGGAGGGGGGGGGGAAAGAGACCAGCAAAAGGGTGGGCTTTTAGAAAAAAAATAAAAAATGAAAACCCCACTTACCGCCTCAGAGTCTTCAAATCCATGCAGGTACAAATTGTCATACATGGAGGTCTGATAATCCAAAGCACCCCTTTCTCAGTGCAAAAGTGAATTCCCTACAGAAGCCACAGCTGGGATTTAAAACGCAGGGAAAGGCCTAGACAGTAGACAGAGCAGCTCCAGCCTGCCTTGTCAATTCCTCCTCTGGATTTCCCCCCAGCCAAGATGCTATTCATTCACATCATAGAAAGGAAGGTTATCCCTAGAGGCAACCCAGACCTGGCATTTTATCTGCCTTCCAAACACAGAGCATGAAAGCAAAACCGTTTTTCCCTCAACCAAGGGCTGATGACAGAGTCAGGAAAGAGAGCGGCGATTGGCTGGGCTGCTGTGCCTCAGTCAACTCACAGAGAATTCTCTTTGATAGTGGATGACGAACAGGAGGGCTTGTGCGTTTGTAACAAGCATGTCCCCGATGATTTCTTCTCTTCAGCCTGCAATAATAATAAAAGCTCGCCTGCATTTTTGAAAAGAAAAGAAAGAGCTGAGGTGGGGGTGGATAGCTGGACAGATTTAACTACCAAATACACCCTGTGGAATAGAGAAAATAAGGGGTTCCCCCCCTCAAGTCCAGTCATCAAAAAAAGGAAGCCACAGTAAACAGCTTCACCTTAAAAGTAAATTGCAATTTGGCAATAAATTGTTTGTTTGTTTTTTATGCAGGAGAACAGGAGCGAGAGCACACGATGGAAACAGAGGAAGAGCTCTGCTAATTTATGCTGTTTCTATTTAGCCATCCCTCCCCTCAGAATTATGTTGCTTAAGGAAGGACTGCAAAGATTTAACCATCACTACCACGGGCTTAAAGATAAAATAATCCACTTCTCTGTCTACTTCCTGGGCTTAGTTTGAATTGCCTGAGCAATATTCTTATTTGAGAGGCTCTTCCTCAGGATGCAAGTTGCATTTTAAAATAGCCTGCTGCAGACGAAACAGTTGAAAAACATTTTATCCCTTAAGAGAGTTATGCACTCATTTTCCAAAGAAGCATAAATTTTCTAATATTTTAGGGGAGGGGAAAATACTAGATGCACCCAGCCAAATTTGAAACCTCTGTCCTCTCTCACTCATTGGAATAAGCATAGTTTGCAAGGTGCATGCTACAATTCCCCTCAGAACCACAAGCAAGTGGCCAGAGAAGGATGTGCATTTTGTCAAAAGGCAGGAGCAATAAGTTTGCACATGTTTACTCAGAACAAAATTCCAATGAGCGGAATAAGAGATAATCCCCAGTAAGTATGTTCCAGCTTGTAGACTCTGGCTTCTGAAGACCTGGAGTTCAAAAGCAATGCTTTCAAAAAAAATAAGTTGAGGCATACAGACTACCAGTGGTTATTACAGAACAGAAAATTGTATGGCAGCGGTGAGGAATCTGTGGTCCTACAGATGTTGCTGGACTCTGACTCCCATCAGCCCTAGCCACCATAGCCAATGGTCATGGATAATGGGAGATGGAGCCCAGCAAAACATGGGAGTCCACAGACTTCCCATTCCTGGAATACAGTAGAAGATTCGGAGCATTGTATTGTAAATAGGAGTCAAAATTAGAATCATAGAATCATAGAGTTGGAAGAGACCACAAGGGCCATCCAGTCCAACCCCCTGCCAAGCAGGAAACACCATCAGAGCATTCCTGACAGGTGACTGTCAAGCCTCTGCTTAAAGACCTCCAAAGAAGGAGACTCCACCACACTCCTTGGCAGCAAATTCCACTGCCTAACAGCTCTTACTGTCAGGAAGTTCTTCCTAATGTTTAGGTGGAATCTTCTTTCTTGTAGTTTGAATCCATTGCTCCGTGTCCTCTTCTCAGGAGCAGCAGAAAACAACTTTTCTCCCTCCTCTATATGACATCCTTTTATATATTTGAACATGGCTATCATATCACCCCTTAACCTTCTCTTCTCCAGGCTAATTGAGATAGTTCTGTGAGACATGTGCCTTGCTACCAATTTTATAAGAGTTATAAGCAAAAGAACATTCTTTACATGTTCAGCTGTGAACATGTACTAATCAGCTGTGCAAAAGTTGGTCCATGGAATACAGCTTCTACACCTTAAAGTGTTCACATACCACTGGTGCTAAGGAACAAATTTTAGATGGAAGGTCTCACCAGTAGACCTCTCACTTTGATATTCAAGATCTCTGGTTTAATCCCTGGCCTCTTCTAGTAGGGTAGGGGAAAGTTCCTGCCTAAAACCATTAAGAAGTGTTCCCAGGCAACGAAAGTGCTAACCTAGATGGAATAATGGTCTGGCTTAGCGTAAGACAGCTTCCTGTGTTTCTAAAGAGGGCCACATACACAACTTGTTGTCGCTGTTTTCATGTGTCCTACTTAATAGAGAACACTCACCTATTTGAAAGAGTTCCCTAGTTGAAAAGCTGTCCGGTGCAATTTCAGTTTAAAAAGAGAGATAAAAGAAGAGAGATCAGGGGCCTTGAAGCTTCTCATCGATATTTAGCACATGGACAGCAGATCTTAAATTATAGTAATAGTTTCTAAATTAGCATCTATACATATGAATTAGCAGAGAACAGATAAAATAGGAACAGATAAAGAACAGGAAAAACCCAAACATTAAAAAACAAACATTTGCAAAATTAAAACTATTTATAAATATCATACCCTTCACAAGGGCTGTCCCTAACCAATGCCTGTTATTATCTCTAGGGTTGGTAACCATACACCTTTAAGTCAGGTAGAGCTACCATCAGCCCCAGATATTCTACTGGAAGTGTAAAGTGTGAATGGAGAAGGGAAACTAATGTCAGTCTCCTCAGAATGAAAATAGTTGGTTATCCACCCTACTTAACTCTGTTGTCGGTAATACCAAAGGAAGGAAAATGTTTTGGTAACCATGGCATCCACGAGCGTAAAAACACAAAAAACCTGCTGGATCAAGCCATGTGCCCATCTAGTCCAGCATCCTGTTCTCAGTGACCAACCAGGTGTCCATGGGAAGTCCACAAGCAGAACCTGAGCACAGTTGTGTGCATTATTCCCACCTGCAGTTCCCAGCAACTGATGTTTAAAGGCATATTGGCTCTGACAGTGGAGATGCAATGTAGTCAACATGGCTAGTAGCCATTGATACCCCTTATCCTCCATGAATTCATCTAACCCTCTTTTGAAGCAACCCAAATTAATGGCTATCACTGCCTCTTGTGGAAGCAAATTATATAGCTTAACTATGTGATGTGTGGAGAAGTGCTTTCTTTTGTCTGCCCTGAATCTTCCAACATTCAGTTTCATTTAATGTTCGCAGGTACTAGCATTATGAGAGGGGGGGGGGGAGAGAGAGAGAGAGAGAGAGAGAGAGAGAGAGAGAGAGAGAGAGATGCCTCTTCTAAAAAGCCCCAAATATTAGGAACTTGCTCCATCCTTTTGATCACCTTTTTCTGAACCTCTTCCAGCAATTTGTTGTTGGTTAGTCGTTTAGTCATGTCCGACACTTCGTGACCCCATGGACCAGAGCATGCCAGGCACTCCTGTCTTCCACTGCCTCCCGCAGTTTGGTCAAACTCATGTTGGTAGCTTCGAGAACACTGTCCAACCATCTCGCCCTCTGTCATCCCCTTCTCCTTGTGCCCGCCATCATTCCCAACATCAGGGTCTTTTCCAGGGAGTCTTCTCTTCTCATGAGGTGGCCCAAAGTATTGGAGCCTCAGCTTCAGGATCTGTCCTTCCAGTGAGCACTCTGGGCTGATTTCCTTAAGAATGGATAAGTTTGATCTTCTTGCAGTCCGTGGGATACAATATCCAGCAATACAATATCCTTTTTGAGATGAGGTGATTAGAACTGGACACAGTATTCCAAGTGCATCATCGATTTAAAAAATGGCATTATCATATTGGTAGTGTTATTTTCAATTCCTTTCCTAATGATCCCTGGCATGGAATTTGACTTTTTCACAGCTGACACACATTGTGTTGACACCTTTTTTGAGCTACATACGAAGACCTGAAGGTCTCAATCCTGGTCAGTCACCACCAGCTCAGACCCCATGAGCATATAGGTAAAATTAAGATTCCCGCGCCCCCCCCCATAAGCATCACTTTATACTTGCTTACACTGAATTGCACTTGCCATTTTGCTACCCATTTACCCAGTTTATTGCATTAACTAAAGCATCTTTAGTTAATGCAATAAAAAATTCCTCGGTGATGACATTCAGCATTAGGAATTAAAAATGGATCTCAGGATCTCTCCACAAAAGAAGGATTAACTTGAGCTGGAATACATAGACTTGTCAACTCTAACACTTAAAAGACACATTAAAGCACTCCACTGAAGAAAAAAAGAGAAAGATGTAAATGTACAATACTTGGACAAAATTATTTCCTCTACTCCCAAGCTAATAAAGCTTCAATGGCACTTTGAAAATAAAGTTATTAAAATAATCATAATTGATTCACACAGGAATTCAGACTACAACAACACACAAACAAAAATAAATAAGATAAAATATCATTTTTCTCTTGGATGTACACAGATGCAAGTCTCTTAGAGAAATACATAATATAGTGGCTGAAAGAGAACTTTCCTTGTGAAAGGGACACTTCACAAGCAGGAAAAATTATCTAGGGATCCCAAGGAGCAGATAGAACTACTCCCTGGTCCCTACCATGTGCTGCCACTGGAACCTGTGCCTGCTCCCCTGATTTACAAAGAGAGTCCCTGCACTACCAGACTGATTGGTCGACATTCGTTTCGGTGAATCAGAAGAACCCTGAGAAGATATCCCCACAGTGTAAAAGCCCAGGGCCAGACACTGGCCCTTTAACTGGTCATGTACCAGTATTCAGGGGGCTGGGACCTCTAGCACAAGAGAGAAAGATCTGCCAGTCGCTCCAGGCCACTGCTGAGACAACTTGTATGTTCTGCCTCAGCTGCAGGCTTATTAACCATGCTCCTAAAACCTACACCCAGATCCCTCTCCAAGGTGCTGATCCTGCCTTACCTCACTTTCCTGTCTGTCTGGAACTCCAGGATTACTGACCCGCCCTCTTGCTTGGCCCATGGCCTATCTGCAGCGATGGGCAACCCCAAATATGAGGATAATGTAGCCTAGCATAGTTCTGTTTCTGCTAGAAACATCTGTGTTTGATAACTATGTTGACATGTAATATACTTCTCCTGAAGCTACAATATACTTTTAAGTTAGATTTTTTTTTATGCATTTGAGAGAGGTAGATAAGTTTTAACATACCATCTGCATGATGAAACTGATGGCGGACACACAATGGGCTTTATGAGATGTTCTTGAAAATAGTAACTTAGTTATCCTGAATTAAAATCCAGCTTCCAAGTCCTCATGGTTTTGGACATCCACGAAATGTAATTCTGGCAGGATAACTACTTACTGCACAGCTGTGAATATGCTGCAGATCATGCAGTTAGAGGTCCACTGCATTTCCTTCAAACAATTGTGTGTGTGTTGGGACACACAAATTTATCTTCATAAAAATAAATTGTCTCAAGTAGATGAGAATGCATCCTGTAGCCATGCAGTAATCACTGACTTGCAAATATGGATGTGTTAAATATGAACTCTAGTCATGCTTATCCTGCCAATAGCCCAATAAACCAATAAACAAATAGCCCTAGAATTCAATGATTATGTGATCACAACAAGGCCAAGGCCATATTAAGATGATTTACTGATTCTTGATTAATAATCCTGCATTTTTGCTGCTAAACTTTGTCCCAGGGTTATTTTTTAATGAAATAAATCAAAATTAATGATCATTTAATTAAGAGATAAATTTTATCTCGGCCTCTAATGTCTTCACAATTTGCCTCAGTTTTGAGCAATTACAACCTAATGTATTTTAATATATATATTGTTTTAAAGAAGTTTGTGAAACTATAAGCTATAGCATAACTACAATATTCAGGGTATATTTAGGTCAACTATACCAGAGGGAACTCAATGAATCCCACCAGAAGTTAAAAACAATTGTGACTTCTTTTACTACATATTAATCTCACTGGAAATAGTATTATGTCTTTACTGGAGCCCAACAGAATCATCATTTTCCAGTGGACATGCAACAACTGGGTGCTTAATCCACAGAAGGAGGAGGCATGGAAATAAAGGGAAAGGAAGAAAATATGAGCAAATAAACACTATGGTTATGCACATGTTAAACAGAGGCATTTTCTTCATAAAGAGTATCAACAAAATATGGCAAGCACAACTTGCGTATTAGGAATACTGTCTTATAATTAATTTCAGGATGCTTTTCTGTGGCCTGTGAGTTGCAAGTTAGCAGTGGACTCCAGCCATTTCCCAGCAAATGTGACAGAAGCCACCATCCTAACTGACACTAATTGGCATTCTGATGGCACTTCCAATAAAAAGGTCAAATATCGAGTGGCCCTGAAGAATGAACCGTCCAGTTATAGTCCCTAAAACTGATCCCTCCATCTAGGTCAGACTGAAAGCATTCTAGAAGCATGATTGAGGTAGGCTTGCTGAGCCGCTGGGAATCCTCTGCATATATCATTAGTGTAAGAAACACTTCTGTTTGTTCACAAACCCTGGCACTTCTTAAGCAAGCAGTTAGCATGTTAGCCTCCTCAACAAGACTCAGAGCTAGCCCTACCATTAGGCAGAGGGAGTTAGCTGCCTCAGGCAGCAGGTGTTAAGTGTTGGGGAGTGTTGGGGAGCTGAAGGAGAACAAGGCTTATGTGCCTGCCTTGCAGTCCCTAAACTATCTTACTGCCATCAGATTTGGTGAGCAACGCTGTCCTGTTGCCAGTTCTGAAGTAAGATTCAGTTGCTAGTCCAGCCAACTCCTGTAACTGGAACTAGGAAGGCAGCAATCTTGTCCTTCGCCACAAGTAGCAAAAAAATAATTTTTAAAAATGGCCTAGTCCTGACAAGAGTTTAAGAGGCAGTAATTAACACCCACCATGCACACACCCGCAAAAGACCAGGTTACTCTAGGAACTTTCTGGTTGAAGAATGAGATACAAACTTCTTCTTCTTCTTCTTCTTCTTCTTCTTCTTCTTCTTCTTCTTCTTCTTCTTCTTCCCATCATTTACTACCGTGTTTCCCCTATGTTAAGACGCCGTCATATATATATGGCTTATTTTGAGGGGCTGTCTTATTTTTATTACATAAGCACGCACAGAACAACAACGCTGGAAAGTTACCAAGCGACGGCGCTGCTGCGAGGCTCCTGGGGTGCCGGTTAGTCCGCCTTGTCCCTGAAGGCTGGAGGGATTTTATTCGTCCCCGCCCCTTGGGTGGAGCAACAACCAACAGAGAGTTGTGGCTTTCCCCCCTCCGGCTCATTGCCGCCGCGCTGTGCGCTTTGGCTGCGCCTCCTCCGTCGGCCTCCTTCCCCTCGGGCCGAGATCCATTTGGAGTGCACTCCGGCCTCCTGGCAAGGCCACGCTCGAGTTCTGGGGCTGCGAAGGACGGGACGGGTGCGGAGCTCTTTGTTTGCTTGCTGGCAGCGGGGGGAGAATCCAAGCTGAGCTTTGAGAAAACGGGCACCAGAGAGACCCACTTTCACTAGGTGCTCTCTCCTGCTCCTCCTCCACCGCCTTCCCTCCTCGAAACTCGACAGAAGCCTTGTTTTCCAAGGGGCCTCTTGGGCGATGCACAGGGCGGCTCGGGGGATTTCGTTGTGGCGGCGAGCAGGGAAAGCCCGTGCCGCCTTCCCTCTCCACCACGGCGGCCGCCCCGTGCACTCTGCGCTGAGCAGAGTTGGGCGAGCGCGCGGACTAAGAGACCTTCAGAGTGCCTTTGTCTCGCCCGCTGCCCCTTCCTGTGCGCTCTGCTCTGCAGAGTTCCTGAGCGCTGCTTCTGGGGCTGACTGGTTTTGGTGGCGGGAATGGACGCCCAGCCCCGCCTTTTCCTTGGCGCCCTCCAGAACTGCACCTATCACTATGGCTTATTTTCGGGGTACGGCTTATATTTCGCAAATGCAAAAAAATCCTGCTATGGTTTATTTTATGACTACGTCTTAAAATAGAGGAAACAGGGTATGATATAGCCATGCTCTGTTTACTTACTATTTTACGAGACATCTGCATGAAGCCTTTGCTGAGAAGAATGTTTTTGGGCCATGCAGAACCCAGAGGCATGCTAGAGAAAGCACACGAGAGTTGCAGAAAAACTGCATGTGCTAATGCTAAGTCTAGATGGACATTTAGAAATAATTACTATCAGTGTTCGAAATTAACCAGGCGCCAGGCATGTTTTGTGAGTGGCGCAGATCCAACTGTGACCACGTGGAGATCTCTGGAAGCCAAGGTTGGTGACTGGGGAAAGCAAAATATCACTTAGAGAAGGATCTGAAATATTTTCCTTGAAGCTTTAATTTGTTTTATTCAGGATTATTTTATTTGATGTTTTAAGGTGTTGCACACTGCTTTGAGATTTGAGATTTGTTCTTTAAAATATAAAGCAGTACAGAAATGGAATGAATGAATAAATATCAAATCAGGTGGAGGGAACAGCACCTAGACATTCCATTGTGATGACTGCAGCCCAGCTTTAAGGTGCCATTTGGCAATTAAATTAGATATCTGAGTTTCTAACAGTGATTACTATGATTAAAACAGGGGAGACCCGGCCAGATGAGCGGGGTATAAATAATAATAATAATAATAATAATAATAATTATTATTATTATTATTATTATTATCATCATCATCATCATTATCATCGTGGGAAGTCCACTGCCTAGCTGCTGTTGATAGGAAACTTCAAGACCCCTGTTCTCCCTGTTCACAGTTCTTTATCTTTAAAGTGGATGCCTTCAAACACAGGACTTTCCTTTGTGAAGTAGGACATGGGCGCACACTACTTCTTTGAAAGCATCAACAAATATGTTGACGGGGTGATCCAGCATACATTTTACACTTGGACTTCCCAAAAGTTTTGGGCAAAATTCCACACCAAAACCTGTTGAGTAAACTTAACCATAACTGTAAACTAAGAAGATGAGTCTCCTATTAACTAAGTTAGAAACAACAAAGAGAACTCGGGGGTTAACATACAGTGCTGACTCACAATTAAGGAAAGCAAGCAATCTATATAGGGGTCAGTGCTATTTAATTTATACCTAAATGATCTGCAGTCACTGGTGAGGAGTGAAGTGACAAGTTTGCAGATGACGAAGTATTATTCAGGATGGTGAAATGTCAAGTAGATTGTGATGGACCTTGCCAAACTGGGTGAACGGGCAACAAAGGAGCAAACGAAGTTTAAAATTAGCTTTGCTTTTAATTGCTGGAATAGAAGGGTGAGCAAATTCACAATCTCATTCCTTAAAACAATATATATTTTGAATGTGTGAACATCACCTGGGTGGAAGAGTTCAGGCTAATCATGGGTGGAAAGACCTTATATTTTGGGCATACCTTTCTGAAGGTGCAATAAAGGTAGCCAGGTGTGATGCATGCCCATAACACATGAAATAAATCTAGATCATGTTCCCTTTGTCCCTGACACCCCAGAGAAATGTTCCAGCTTCCAACAACAGCGCTGTTCCCACATGTTAGCCTCTGAAAGACAAACTAACTTTAAGGGTAAGTATGATTTTAATAATAATAATCTGCAGCTCCTCCTATGCCTAGATGCAAAACTCCATGCTTGTAGTGACAAATATAATTCTTTAGATGAGCAAATTCATAATGATCTAATTTTAATTAAGTTGCAGCAACTAATTCCACAATGTGAAAATCATCACCGTGAATTTAGTCACGGAAAAGAAGTTGGAACGTACAGTTGATGCTGTTGATGCCAAATAATGCCATTTTCTGTAATGCAAAATAGCAACATCTCTAATCTATGTTTGGTAGCACTATAACACACTTGCATCATGAGGACAAACGCTGGCAACTATTCTGTCAGCTCAGGAAAGCGACTTGAGAAATGATGAATGACAAACTGGGGTAACCAACAGTTACCCATAATTTTCTGGATAAAAGACTTTCAGGTGGCACAAACAGTAATTAACCTGGAATATCTTCATATCATCAAATAATCATAGCACCCAAGGACTATTGCCACCACCACCCCAAAAGCATGCATACACGTGCAAGAGGAATATTAAAACCTCTGATTACTATTTTATGAGGTTTGGATTGTTTCTCTTTTGGATTCTGGCAGTAAAAGTTTTCCTAGTATTATTTAGGGTTTTTTTGCCGGGGGGTGAGAGTTGCCTTTTAGTCCAAGTCTGCTTGGCCTACCTCTTATATTATGTTCTGTTACAATCCCTGCAGGAGCTGATTGCAGCTGTTCTTTGTTCCCCCGGTAAAGTTTTGGGTACAGTATCAGACAGAGCTTGCTGTCTCTCTGTGAGCAGTGCCTTTAATGGATTTGCCGTGGCAAAGCAGCAGGGGGAGATCACACCCTAATGATTAAGGCAATCTGGTTAGGCAGGCCTGGGAAGGAGGATTCCGGATAAAAGTCAAAAAGGACATTAAGATGGGATATTTGCACCTAAATATTACAACTCCAAGGTTCCTCCCCAGGGACCTATCATTTATCTTTGAATTACTATCACTGAAGGCAGGGAACTTTGTGTTCCTGCCGCTTGCTGCTTACATTATAACCTCCTCGGCCTTTGTCACCTATTACTGAAGTTAACTTGCATTTGGAGTCACTTTCCGGATATACAATCTGTCAGCTGTTTAGAATGCAGCCTTAAGCAATCTCTTCCTCCCCACTCCCCTCAGTCTGCTCCTCAAAAAGTTTCACAGAAGTACTGTAAATAATAAGGCGATAAAATATAAATTTCACCCACAGACAGAAGAAACAGGGAGGAACATCTGGGAGATGGGCTAGGCCAATGAAATGTGATTAAACTCAGAAGTGTAAAATCATTTCCATTATAGAAAAGCAATATATCTCCCACAGCAGCTTTGGCATCTGTCAGATTTAATGAAAATGATGATGTGGCTGACGTACACATATATTTGCCTTTTGGCCCCTGGCTCATATGATGTGCTCTGTCAAAGGCTACAACAGCAGCCAGGGCTTTCCAAGAACCTCAGATTTTCAATATCTAAAACACAGTGCAAATGTGTTCAGTACTGAGCAGATCTGCTCCCCGGGGAGCCTAGAGGCAGGATCACATGACACTTCAAACATGGCCGCTTCCTGCATCAAAGAAGGCATTTTTATTTTTTTTTATTTTTTTGCACCATGTAATGTTTCAGGCCACATTCACGCCATACATTTAAAGCACTATGGTTCCCACCCCCAAGAATTATGGGAGGTAGAGTTTGTTAAAGGTGCAGAGAGTTGTAGGGATGTCTCTATTCCCACCACAGAGCTACAATACCCAGAATTCACTGGAAAAAGTGATTGATTGTTAAATCACTCTGGGGGAAACGTGTTGGCGGGCTGTAATTCATTCTCCAAAAAGTCAGTGTCACCCGAAGTAAAATAATGGGTTTTTTAAAAAAAAATGTTTAAGACGTTACAGGTGTCAACTGTTGCACTAGCTCATTGAGCTACTAAAGGATCCATATTTGCGAGAATTCCTCATGCATGTAGTCCGCTCACAAGAGAAACACAAAGCCAAAACAAAGTATTCCCAGAAGCCACAGGAACAGTTTCCTGTGAAGAACGTTTCCTATGCTCTCAGCATGGAAACGTTCCTGGATTTTTATTTATTTATTCAGTCAAACATTTGTACTACAGCTTTCTACAATAAAGATCACACCCAAGGGAGCTTACAAATAAACATATAAATCACAACATTTTTTTAAAAAAAGAAATCTAAGTACAAAACAAATTAAATAATAGCACCCCAAAAAAATCATCAAAACCATATTTCCAACAGCAGACGAATCTATCAGAACAGACTTTGATTTTTTTATTATTAAAAAGCTCATCAGAATAATAATTAAAAAGTCTTAAAGAGTTTGTTTAAAGGGGGGTCAAAGAGGTGGTGCTATTCAACAGGTTAGATTCCACAACTGAAAATGTTTCCTGTTGTGTCCTACATAACCACAAGGGTCCATCAATGCGTGGAGAGACCCTTGGTCCCCTGTCCCAGCGCAAACAGTCTCTGAATTAATTTGTTCTAGGTAGAAGAAGAAGAAGAGGAGGAGGAGTTTGGATTTGATATCCCGCTTTATCACTACCCGAAGGAGTCTCAAAGCGGCTAACATTCTCCTTTCCCTTCCTCCCCCACAACAAACACTCTGTGAGGTGAGTGGGGCTGAGAGACTTCAAAGAAGTGTGACTAGCCCAAGGTCACCCAGCAGCTGCATGTGGAGGAGCAGAGACACAAACCCGGTTCACTAGATTACGAGACTACCGCTCTTAACCACTACACCACACTGGCTCTTTATCCTATCTAGTCTTAGCTCTGGTTTTCCTATTGTTTTGTTGTATGTTAGTAAAATGATTGTTAGTTGCTTGGAGGGCCTAAAGAAAGAGTCAAAATATTTTAAACAAACACACACACACCAGAGAAGCTAAAATGGCATTGACCTGGTCAGTGCCCTGGATTGAAAACCGCCGCAAGTCCTGCTTTAGCTGCTCTGAGCTTTTTCGGTGAAAAGCAGGGTATTAAGAGCGGCATTCGACATTAGTCCTTCTCAGAGTAGAACCACTGAAATTAATGAACCTAAGGTAGTCATGTCAGTTAACATCAGTGGGTTTACTCCAAGTAGGGGCAATTGATATGAATTAAAAAGCCTTGTTAAATACCTGAAGAGCACTAATTCCCAAAAGACATGCATGATTTTAAAAAAAAAAAAAGATGCAATGAAATATTCAACAAAGCACAGTTGCAGGATTCAGTAGATCAACCTCACACAGCCCTATACTTATAGTTTTAAAAAAAGACATTAAAAAAATACGTCTATTATGTTTTACAGAAGCAGGAAAGGCATACTCAGAAGATTTAATGCCTTTTATTGTTATTACAGGAGCTTTTCCGCCCCCTCTCTCAACACACACAAGCCTCTCCTGCTGCAGTCTGTGTCTTCCATGGATGATTCAGATTTCTTCAGCCTTTTGAGAGTTTACCTGAAAATTCCGGTGGGCTGTGGGTGGCAAGTGTAGAGGCAGCAAACGAGTGGGAGAAGGTTGGAGACAAGGTTCGGAATATGTGAATATCAGCATCAACAGCAAACCCAATTGAACTACTTCCCATTCTTATTCTAAACAACCCCATCTCAATCAGCCACAACCTCACAACAGAATTATGGCTCATTTTACAACGATCAGGAAGAGCTGGGGCTGTTTTCAGAGATTCTCCATTCATAGTTTCCTTGAATCAATCACTCTTCTCTGGGTAATCAGGAGAGCCAGAGGTTTGGTTTGGTTTCAAAGTCAGTTTGAAACTCCCATTATTCTAGGTGCATTTTGTGATGGGGAATTTCATTAGCGTAAGCAGTTTCTGAGCTCTGGGTGCAGTAATGTGCCTAAGATTTCAGATTAAAACCACAGAGTGGAAAGAAAGGAGGACCTTTTTCTGCCTCCCCACTTCCAGCTCCTCTCTGGAGACTGGAGAAGAGACCCTTCTTAAGAATATTAGGGGGGTGGGCAAGGGAAGGACTAGACCATGTGAAAAATGAACATAATATTTTAGCTGCAGTTCATTCATTTTCAGCTTTGTATTCTTGTTATAAAAAAGTGTGCCTAGACATTCAGCTGCTGTGCCCATAACCTGGGCTGAAGGTGCCATTTAGCTCCTAGCTTTCATATCTCAGTTTCTAACACTGTTCAAAGTCATACCTCCTAGCTCACATCTGGCATAACACTTAAGTCAATGTACACTGCCAGGGGATGCTAAACCTTTGCACTGCCCTGACTGCAAACCGATTTACATACTCCTGTATCCCCAAAAAGACAAGAGCACCTCAAAGGTACTTTGTGCGGGTTTCAAGATTCATGAAAAGCATATGAGTCCATTCCTACATTTGCGTATCCTCCAACATTTCTCCAATGAAAATAGGGGTGTCCTATTCCACAATAATAATTTTATTATTTATATGCCATCCATCTGACTGGGTTTCCTCAGCCACTCTAGGTGGCTTCTAACATATATAAAAACATAATAAAACATTAAACAACTTAGAAGGCTGCCTTCAGATGTCTTCTAAAGGTTGTATAGCTACTTATTTTCTTGGCTCAGGGGGTTGCATAACTCCATACCCTCCAACATTTCTCTGATGAAAATAGGGATGTCCTATGGAAAAGCATGACATTCCAGGATCAAATCAGAAACTGGGCCGGCTTCTGTAAATCCGGGACTGTCCCTGGAAAACAGGGACACTTTGAGGGTCTGCATTTGCACCTATGTGTACAAAGGTCTGATGGGGCTAGCAAGAAAAGCTGAGCTAGTTCTGCCCCTTGGGTGACAATGCATATACCACTGACACACTGCTGATGCTGAATGTTCAGTGGTGGCTTGAAGAGGACCTACACAAACACAGATGTATGTGAGTTCAGACTGCTGGACATGCTGCAGGAATGGAACAAGTTTGCCATATGCATCAGCACAAAGGAGGCAGAGCTAGCCTGCACATTCTCATGGCCCCTTTCATGGGTTCAGTACCCACAAGTAGAAAAAGCCCGAATAGGGGTTATGTTGTCCATAATCTGTGTGTTTGTCTGCATAGCAAGTGTGCTGCTGTCCTGTGAAGAACCTCAGAACTAAAGCAGGACAAGCAGATTTAAAAGACACCAAGGGGGCAGGGGGAATCCAAATCAAGTTTCTCATTTTTTAAAAAAAAATATAAATCCTGTTTTCTGAATAAGTGTGCCTGCTAATTAGTTGCTATAGCAACAGTTTGCAGCTAAGCAGCATCTGGAAATGTAGCCCCAAACTTTTCACCATGCCGTCTCTTGCCCTGCTGCATTACAAAGGTACATCCAAATACACTCCAGCAAGCATTTAACACAGGAACGAAATATATAGATGTGTCGTCAAATGGCTTGGAATCCTGGCTCAATGGGATGAGCAGACATGAGATTTAAATCTGCTAGCGTGCCCACACTTTGTGCGATTCCTGCCGGAAATGCCAGTGTGCATGGAACAATCCAACACAGAGTTACCCATGCTTTTAAAAAAACAACAACACAACCCCAATGATTCAAGTGACCTTAAACACTCTTCATTTTGTCTTGGGTTGTGGCAACTATGAAATCAATGGACTCTTGTTTAGCACTCTGTGCACATCCATGGATATTAAGAAAGATCACTTACTTGGAACACCCTCCTGCCTTCCTCTCAACACATTTGCTGCACTGCTCATGCTAATATCTGGCTTCCCTTGAAGGGTTTTTTAATTCTGAGAGGGGTCATGGGCAGTGAACATGCCAGGGCTGTGCACCAGCCTTGCCCCTATTCAGGGGCTGTTGGAAGGGACCCAATGTGCATATCAGCATGGGGATGTATAGTAACCTCCACATAAAGGAGGGATCATAGGTGAATCAGCATCCTTCCTCATGAGGAGGAGCACTAGGCACTTATGTTGCTATGCACACAAAACTCCTCTTGTGCTTGCTAAACATTTGGTAACATGGCGCTAGGGGCATGGCTGCCTCAGGTGCAGGGCTAGGATGTCTAACGTGGCTTGTCTGAATCCCCTTCTACTAAGGCCTTATTTGAGACCAAAGCCCTTTACAGACGACACCTGAAAGGGCTAAAACCAATGAGCTGGGGGAGGCACCTTCCAGATAGGGGTGCTCCAACCCTAGCTACCATGCATTCCTTAGAACAGGGGTCAGCAACCTTTTCCAGCCATGGGCCGGTCCACCGTCCCTGGTGGGCCGGACTATATTTTGGAATATTCCCACAAATAACTCAGATGCATTTTAAAGAAAAGGACACATTATACTCATGTAAAAACACGCCGATTCCCGGACCATCCGTGGGCCGGATTGAGAAGGTGATTGGGCCGCATCCGGCCCACGGGCCTTAGGTTGCCTTCCCCTGTCTTAGAACATCTATAGAAAGCTCCCATGCACATAGAGCTAGCTAAGGATACATTTCCCCCACCCCAAGTGCCCCAGAATGAAGCTATGGGGAGAGGGGTTGTAGCAACGTTAAAATGGCAGCTCACTGCCACCTGTAATGGCTGCTAAGTAATACCACAGATGGGGGCCCATTTAAAGTAAGAGGAAGCTCACTGCTGTGTTCTCTCTGCTCCGAAACAGTCATAAGGAAGAAATTGGAAGCTTCCACTTCCATTTTAAATTAGCCACAAATTTAGTGTGTTGTCCAAACTGTCAGCTGTGGCTCATCTTGATTAGGATGGTTTGTAGAAACAAGCCAGCGTGATACATTAAGGCTTGATGTTGGCTTCTTTCGACAAATCATAGTGAGGATGAACCTCAGAAGTAGCAGCACGCTATGTTTGATCTAAAACAGAAGTGAAAGCTTTCAAACTCTTCCTTGTGCAGCCACACCAAAGGAGGAGAGGGATGAGACGGAATGGGTAAGCACATTATTGTAATGCTAAACCACGATCTAGCTTTATAGCTAAACAGGGCCAATGTTTTGGTGGAGGGAGGAAATAGGCAAGGCTCAAATAATTAGACATACAGTGGTACCTCGGGTTAAGTACGCTTCAGGTTAAGAACTCCACTAAGAACAGGAAATTGTGCTGTGGCGGCGCAGCGGCAGCAGGAGGTCCCATTAGCTAAAGTGGTGCTTCAGGTTACGTACGCTTCAGGTTAAGAACGGACCTCTGGAACGAATTAAGTACTTAACCCGAGGTACTACTGTATTTGCATTTTCTTTGCTTTTGTATAGATTTTAGTGTTGTATTGATATTATCCTTTGTTTATTATCCTTCTTATAGAAAGGAAAGATTTCCCAAAGAGCTGCTAGGCTGCATCACTGGTCATTTTTCACAGTTGATTGGATCACTCCCACAATGTCTTGTCTTCTTTCCACTGTATCACATTTATGCTCCCCACCAACACTTTAAAAACCTTATGTAATTCTGCAGCATCCTCTTCAACTCTAGTCATTCTTTACTACCGGTAATTTGTCTTGCTCGTCTTCATATCAGTTCCTCTAAAAAAAACACAAGTACCTCCAGCCACTGTCGTCTAACACATCTGGGAGTGGCCGCACAGGAACTTATTTTGCCCCTGGTTAGCATTAAACCCCAAGGCAGAGTGGTTTGCACGTAAAGTGGCCTCTGTAGACCTTCTGATCATATTCACATAAACTTCAGGCAGCTCAGAAGGGGGAAACCTCTGCATGAAGAAGTCAAATAAGTAATGATTAAATGGGCACAGGATTTAGGTCATAATATACAATTTGAGGATTGGATAAGACTTTGGAAAGTGAATTTGAAATTTACGGATTGTATATTGTTGAAAGAGAATTACATGAAAATGATGTATAGGTGGTACATTACACCTGTAAAACTGGCAAAAATGTATAAAACAGAACAAAAGAACTGTTGGAGGTGCAAAGAAGGGAAAGGTACATTTTATCACATGTGGTGGGATTGTAATATTATTTTAAAAAACTGGGAAATGATATACAATGAACTTGAAAAAAATGTTTAAAATAACATTTGTCAAAAAACCAGAAGCTTCTTCGTTAGGTATTTTAGGACAAGAGTTGCCGAAAGAAAAATGGACACTATTAATGTATGCTACAACAGTGGCAAGAATTTTAATAGCCCAAAATTGGAGACCGGATAAGTACCATCAAAAGAACAATGGCAAGAAAAGTTGATAAACTATGCAGAGTTAGCAAAGTTAAAAGACAAACTGCGTGAAAAGGACAATAGTGATTTTGAAAAAGAATGGGAACCCTTTACAATATATTTGCAGAAACAACAACAAAATATGGACTCGTTGGCAGGATTTAAATAAACATCTACAACTTTATTTACAGAGAACAAGAAGTATAACAATGTGATAAGATAGTATTATATACAAACAGCAGAATGTATTATTTGATGTAACAAACCAGAAATGGAAGCTGAGGGAAGTCAATAGGGAGGGTGGAAATTGGAAAATGAAGGATTAGTAATGATACTGGATATTTGTCATGAGAAAAGAAAATCAATAAAAATTTATTTTTTAAAAAGAAGAAGAAGGGGGAAACCTCTGGACCAGTCTCTGAAGCATTACAGAAAATTCTGGATTTATTTATTTTTTAAAGAAATGGAAAAAGACCTAGAGTTGCTTCAACAAAACTAACTGAATGTTATAATCTGAATTTAGTGTAAGGACTAGAGCTACACATTACCTGGAACACATGACTGCCACTGCTAACAGCAAAAAGGTTTCAAATTCCACCCTCCTCCCCAATAACGTCTAGAACAACTTACTCCCATTTCTTAACATCATCAAAATCATTCAATCTTAACGGTAATATGTATTTTTAGGTAATATGTATTTTTTAGGGACCTCAAAACATTAGAGTTGTGCAAATATCCCACCTCCACCCCAACTGGACTTTTCTCCAACACAGGTGAGGTTGGGGAAATTTGGCTGTTTCAGGTTGGGGTGGCAGTCAATAGCACGACCAGGCTGTCCAAGCTTGTTAAGGGCTTTGGTGAGGCAACCGTTCCACCTGCTATCAGTGAGGTTTCAGCCAGGTACTACCCATGGACCTGATCAGCTCACTCGAGTTCTGGCCCATGGGTGACCAACAAAGTACCCAAGGGCAGACATGTGCTCTCAATAGCCTTCACCGATGCCCACTGGATCTCATCCCCTTTGCCCCATCTGATTTTGGAATTAGGCTTGAAACATGCTTTGCATCGCAACCAATAGAAGGTCCCGCCCCCGCCAAGTCTGATTGAAGTAGCAGAGTTTTATCAGGGGGATCACAGCTGTGGTGAGAAGTATTACCCACTTTCCTTCCCAGCTGTGACTACCCTCCAATGCCCCCCATCACCACAATTAGGCTTCAGAGGAACCTTCTACTACGGTCAATGGAAGGGTGGAATTCCAATTCCCATCAGTCCAGACCACTGAATATGCTAGGAGGGGCTGGTGGGATTGGCAGTCCAATGTCATCCAAAAGGACACAAATTATCCACCCTTGCCGTAGAAAATAAGGAATTGCAGGCAGGTAAGTGCTTGGAATACCATACAGGTGAGGGAGCAAGCTGGCGGAAGAAGGATGGAACGCTCTGTTCCTCTTCTTGGCCAGCACAGTAGCAAATAGGCAGAAAGAGAAGAGAAACATCTTCCCCCACATCCAGCATACAAATACGGCAGGCTGCTGCAAGAGGATCAGAGTTCCCCACCCCTCCTCTTCCAGCTCCCAGCAGGCTAACAAATGTTTTTGCACTCTAGTTACTTCTGTGGGTTTTATTTACTGTGCAAGGATGAGAGAAGGATAACACACAACTGGATTGATTCAACATTGGATGAAACAAGAAAAGAACTCTGTTTGCCTTTAGTTGGCCCTTCATGCTTTGATGAAAAATCACCACAGAATAAACAGGATACCTTGAAACATTAAAAACAAAAGAACTGTGGACCATGCACCTTGGAAGATATCTGAATTGTGTGGTGGGCACTGGTAGCCTGAGTTATTAGCAGGAGTGCAATCTGCAATGCAAGTCCTTTGGGCAAAAACCATACCTTTATCATTAATAGTACTAGAAAGTCTGACTACACTCCCATGCTCTATCTCAGTTATGGGAAAGCCATGGCCTTCTTAATGCTGCAGGACTCATCAGCCCACGTCACCATGGTCATTGGATCAGGGATGATGGGAGTAGTTTTCCTCTCCCCTTCAGTGAGCTTTTCTGCTTCTGCCTCATTTTCTAATCCTTGGGATCTCCAAAGTTTGCTCTTCATTTTTTCCCAGAGCAACTAGGATGCATCCTTCCTGTGGTGGGTTCATCTGAGATCAGGTACCTCTGACAAGTTGTTTTCTGCAAATACATAAGTCTGGGAGGATACGAAAGAATCCCCACTTCTAATGGCAAATGCAAAATGTGAAAGCTTAGCAAATATTTTTAGGCATGTCTCCTGCTGTGTAGGAGTTGAAGTCCAGGCACTCAGTAGGAATTCACTGTCATAAAATATATGCAAATCTGTGTGTATTTTGCACATGCAGTGCAGGACCCAATCTACACGCAGAATACTGGGCTCAGAAAATCCTGCTGGCACTCTTGAACACGCTCTAGCCACGGGTTAAACTAAACTGTCCACCTGCATTCCAAAGAAGATACCCATCAAGATATGTCGTAATATACCGGTAGCTATTAAGGAAAACGGCTTTTAGGGGCAATCTTATTTTACTCTGATCCATAAATCACTGAGGTCATACACAAGCAAGCAGCTCTCTTAGCTCTGTCACCCTGTTCATGTTGCAACCATTCCAGACAAATCAGTGAAGATGCAGTAAGCAGGGTTAGGACTTAATAACTTTGCCTTCAAGCGGCACCTAAAAATAGGATGGCTTGCTAGTTGTAACCTGGGGCTTCTGCTCCTAGCAGCCGCTGTTCCTCCCTAACTAATTATTGCTCTTAGACAGAAAATTGGGGGCAGGGGGAAGAGAAGCATGCAGCACACATCTGTTTTGTGCAGCAAGGTTAGCTCTTTTTGTGGCAAAACAACACTTCACAAAGGCAGGTTGCCGTTCCAGAAACTCAAAAAGGCTAATTCTGTATGGAAAAAGTTGCATGTTATAAAACAAATTCATTTTCTCTGGAATGCGGAATAACAATATTCTTTAAAAGCTAGGTTTCACATAGTGCACATCCAGGCTTCACCTTCCAAGACTTTTGATCCATCAGTGGGGCCCCAATTTTGGAAGCAGGACAACATTGTCAAGTTCACCTGTCCCACTGCAGCTTCCCCACACGTTTCAGAGGGTCGTCCAACCCAGAGAAGATTTTTTGAGGGTGGAAGCGGCTGAAGGATGAAAGGAAGATGCCATAAGCTCTCTCTCTCTCTCTCTCTCTCTCTCTCTCTCTCTCACACACACACACACACACACACACACAGAGAGAGAGAGAGAGAGAGAGAGAGAGAGAGAGAGAGAGAGAGAGAGAGGCCTGAACCTTCTGCTGGTGGAAACATCCTATAAGCAGAACTAATAAAATGTGTGTGTGGTCTTTATCATAAATGGAAGGGGGCTGGAACTTTCCAAACTTAGTAATGACATTTTCACAACATTCACACCTCTCTCCTTGCCCTGTATTAATGCTTTCTCCTTTCATCATTTAGCATGCCTCTACCACTGACAGAATTTTGAAAGGAAATTCAGAGATATGGTGTATGAACTGCCTTAGAATCCTAAAATAATATTGTTCAGTTAGCCAAAAGGTTTAACCCTCCATGACAAAATATGACATCATGATGAACAGCAACAAGAATTTGTATGATGCCCAGACAACTTGTTAAGTATCTGTTAAGTATGTATAAATGTATGTATAAATAAATAAATAAATAAATAAATAAATAAATAAATAAATAAATAAATACATACATACATACATACATACATACAACAATAAAGAATTTGTGTTGCAGTTAAGTGGAAAAGTCCAAGTTCCCTCTCTTGGCTCTGTTGATTTAGCAAAATGCAGATAATAGCTTGCATGTGTATATATAAGTGGAAATTAAAGAAGGGACATTGACAGATAAATCAGTAGATAAGTTGGTTTTATTTATTAATCATTGGAATAACAGCTGCCATGGTAATGGACATGAATTCTTTCTGTTTTTAGTCCTTGAAACGTTTTAATAATATTTTATTTGATTATCACAACATCCACACTGGATCTCCTCCAACAGAGTTGGTGAAGAAGCCAGGGCTACACATGGTGCTCTAGTAAAGGCTAGTCTTCCTTCAGCCATAAATAAGGAATTAACTGGACGACTTGAGAAGATGGATCCCCCTTGAGGAATGACAGTAGAAAGCTGGGTATAGCCAAGCTACCTACCCAGACAACTTGTTAGAACCAGGGCATAAATTCAACATACTACAGAATTTGTCTGTCTTCTACAAAGAACAGCTTTCCTCAAGGCCTGGTAGCCTTCAGATATTCTTCAACTAGAACTCCCATCATCTCTGACCATTGACCATGCTGGCAGGGAATGATGGGAACTGGAGTCCAACAACATCTCAAGGGCACTAGATTGGGGAAGGCTGGCCTAAAAGAGAGGGGCTTTAGAATGTAGGGGTGACCGCAAAATTCCCAGGCTATTATGCTGAAGCCATCTGTCCATTGTATTTGGGGGCTACAGGAACCCTTGAGTCAAGAACACGTTGTTTTCCATTTGAGAAGCAGTTCATCAGATCTCTATCCAGTACAAGTTTCAATGGATAAAAAACTTCCATTTCTTACATTAAGAGTCACTTTCCACATTTCTATTTTGAATGTGGGTTACCATGGCGATCAGCAGAATCCTGCAACGATTTTTTTTTGTTTAGTTATAATTACTGCATAATTTGGGCTACCAGCTGAAGGCATATTATTTCTATCAGAAACACTCAGGAGCCAACATTATGGACCAGAGGCCATAATTGCAAAGCATACAATTTCTTGGGCAAAACAAAAGGACGACAGCACAGCACACTTTGAAGTATGGTAATTTTGCTCTTTTATACTCTTTGCTTGCCTCGAAGCAGTTTAAGCAATGATATGTTTATGATACAAAAATGGGGACAGAAGGTGAGGACTGGGTGGAGAGGGTGAGTGAGAGAAAAGTCAGATTAGTTTCACCAGAAAATGCCTTATTATTTTCAGCATCCCATACAAGGCCGGAGATCTTCCAGAAGAGCAATTTGAGCCCTATACATGTCCACACAGGGGCAAATCCCACTGAGTTCAGTGGTGCTGAGTCCTAAGTAAGTGGGTTATAAGACTGCAACCTTTGCTAGCTATGCGGTAGAGGAAATAAAGCGAAATGGCTGGCCTGTTGGCTGGCCCTAAGGCTGGCCTGTTGCTTGGGGAAATGGATGAGAGGAGATGTAGGGCCTGGACTGGGAAACAGATTTGAGAGTCAGTGTGGTGTAATATTAGTGATGGGCTAGGACTTGGGAAACTAGGGTTCAAATCTCCACTTCGCCATGAAGCTCACTGGGTGACTTTGGGCCAGATACTGCCACTCAGAGTAACCTACCTCATAGGGATGTTGTGAGGAGAAAAGATGGGAAATAAATGTAATAATATTATAATAAACAAAATAAATAAAACCTTTGGATGTAGTAAGGTAAAGGTACCCCTGACCATTAGGTCCAGTTGCGGACAACTCTGGGGTTGCGCGCTCATCTCACTCTATAGGCCAAGGGAGCCGGCGTTTGTCTGCAGACAGCTTCCGGGTCATGTGGCCAGCATGACTAAGCCACTTTTGGCAAACCAGAGCAGTGCACGGAAATGCCGTTTACCTTCCCACCGGAGCGGTACCTATTTATCTACTTGCACTTTGACGTGCTTTCGAACTGCTAAGTGGGCAAGAGCTGGGACTGAACAACGGGAGCTCACCCCGTTGCGGGGATTTGAACCGCTGACCTTCTGATCGGCAAGCCCTAGGCTCTGTGGTTTAGACCACAGCACCACCCGCGTCCCTGCTTGGATGTAGTAGGCCATTGCTATTTATATCTTAGACATTGAACTTTTCACGTATGTGTTTGGGGAAAGGGAGGTGGAGAGTATGACTCCCTTAACAATAAATTACGTTTACGGTATGTTTGCGGTCTTGACAGTGTATTATTTCCTCTGCTAAAGAGTACCGTTATGTACTTCCCAATATGTTATTCTCAAGACAAATATCATTACACAGCTGACACTTGTTGGCACATCACGGGCCTGTATTCTGGACAACATTTCTAACTAAAGGTTTTTTGTTTAAAAAATAAACTAAGACAGGTATAAATACACTGAATCCAAAAAATGAGACCAACTAATCAGAATTTCCAACTAAAACCTTGGCTGAGGTAAGTCTTTCCCTTAGCACACAACAACAACAACAACAACAACAACAACAACAACAACAACAACAACAACAACAGGGATTTTCCTGCAGCAGTTTACATACAGCCAGTATTCAACAGAAGTCCTAGCACTAGCATGGCAGAAGCTGTTAACTTTGTCCTATCTGTTTTACTCAAAGCTGAGTGCTGCAACTAGGTCAGATAAGGAATGATCTCCTCTCTAAACATCCACAATACAAGGGCTCATTTATACGGCAGACATCTTGGGTTGTGTCCAGCTTGGGCTGCATTCAGACGTGGGGTTTATTACTTTAGTTTTCCTGGTTATAATACTAGCACTTCTGTCCCAATTCCCAACATTCCTTTTACACTGCAGTACCTCCTGTGTTATGGAACTGCAGCTTTTTGATCAATATCAACGTACTAAAATTTAAAGGGTAGGAAAGAATGGTAGGCCAGGATACCAACCCAAATTTTGCCGTGTCAAGTTACAATGCAAAACCCCCAGGATTTTCTGAGTCAATGGTACTGCAAACAGATTTCCTCCCAGAAACAATTAACAATTAACTAACCTTCCGCTGGTTTCTGCTAGATTTCCCAAAGTGGTTTTTTATGTTGCAGGAAATTACTGGGAAAGGAAACTTCAGGAAAATGAAATAAAGTGCTATCTGAATGCAGCCTATCAATGAATTTAAGTTAGTTGAGCCCATTGATTTCTGTGGGTCTAACTCTGAGTATGACTTAGTTCAGTGGTTCTCAAACTTTTTTCACTTGGGCACACTCTTAGAATAAAAATTTGCTCATTCCACACTGATTTTTTGTTGTTGTTGTTGATAAGAATTACATTGGAGAACAAAAAGAAACAACTTCTAGAAGTACTTGATTTTGAAAAGATATCTATCCATATTCTGTAAATAAATAAAATATTTTGATAATATTTGTACTATACTATACTACACTGAAATGTTCAAATGTTTCTTTGTCCTTAAATCTTCCCGTTACACCCTTTGAGAACCACTGACTTAGTTGGATTCACCCCATTCATTTTATACCACTTTGCCATAGCTCTGCAACCCCCAAGGAATTCTGGGAATAATCCTCTGGAAAAACAGAGAATTCTGTTTTTAAAAATACTCTAGCTCCAACCAAGACTGCCATGAGGAAGTTAATGGGGACTGCCTTGGTTTCTGTCTTGCATGAGTAGCAGCCACATTGCTTGATCATCCATGCTGCTTCCCAACTACAGGGTAAGGCTTTCCACTTCACTCCTATAGTACGGCAGGTGAGGAGGAGGTGAGGGGTTGATAAGTGGAGGCAAACAGAGCGATGCTGGTGACCATGGCACTCCCATCTTCCATTCCCATAACTGCAGTGCATACAGACTGTGGAGCCAGTTTGTCTGATCGAAGGTCTGATCGAAATGGCAAAGGAAGGTTCTCATTCATAACATTATCTTTCATTAAAACCCCAATTAAAATATTTACATGCACAAGTGAATAGCCAGGCTATGAACTTAAGAAAAAGAAAAAGATGGGAGAAAGGGATAGACAGCTGAGTAATCAGTAACGATGCCTTGCGGGAAGCACAATGATCAGAGGTGGGGATGGGGGGGAGAAAGGGTTATGCAAAGTGGAGAGATATTTCACAATTAGTCCCGGCGCAGGCATTGTCCGAGGCAGGCAAAGACCAAGATTTATGACCTTGCCTTGTTTCAGCAACTGCGCTTTGCATGTGAAATATTGAGAGACTTAACTCCCTTCCCAGAGGCAGCTCTGACCATATAAGTTGACTTTAGCTAAAAAATAAAACAGCGACTTTGGGAGAAGATTGAAAAGTGTAGCAAACAACCACCAGGATGATGTTTTGAGCTCCAAATCCACGTTGCAGATCACTGATGTTCTACACTAAATGAACCGAAAAGAAACCTTCCAAGCCGAGCCAAAGCCACAGAACTTCATCTGATCATCTTGGCTGAGTATTGGGGTGAGGTGGATTTAAGCCAGAAATACAAGGAAAGTTTGCCACAGCTTTGGAAGTTGGTGCTGAAGTCTAATCATCTTAGCAAGGGAAAACATTTGAAAGCAAAGCCAAATGTCGTAAGAGGGACTGCGTTCATGGATAACAGATGGCTAGAAATTTATATAGCTATATCACATGCAGAGGTTGTGCTACAAAAGCTGGATGCTTTCGTGACTTGAAAGGGTGCAGAGTTTCCCATATGGACTGGAAAAGATACCACATGGGTTAAGCATCCCTGTGCCAAATACACCACTTTTTTTGGGGGGGGGGGAATTCCACATATTTGCTGTGCTGCTGCCTGCTCTCTGGTAAGCATGACAAGCCTTCTTCTCAACTTTATAGTTGATGTGGATTATTTCCAGAGTTGCGTGGCCTTCTCATCCTGCTTTCCAGGTGGTGGTCACTCGCCTACTATGCTGCTGAGGTGCTTGGATCAGCTGCCCCTCACACCAACCTTTGCAGCTCCAAACCAGGGAAGGGAGCAAGAGGACAGTACTTGATCTCACAAAGAGATGCAGCGACAGGTCAGTGGCCAGGGAGGGAAAGGGTTCTGGTGACCTGCTCTGGTGACCACAGGATGCCTTCAGGCCTAAATCCTCTGTACCAGACCCTTCTTCTTTTCTACCTCATCTATTCAAATTACTCGGCATTATTGGGTTGTGTGATGCCTTTGGAGCTTGGGTTAACTGTTCGTGTCAAGCTTTGAATCGTGGTCAGATTTGTTCTAGTTGAATGGAGTTTTCCTCACTTCGTATCTTACAACCCCAAAGAATCCTGGGAACTGTAGTTGGTTATGGGTGCTAAAAGTTGTTAGTAGACCCCTCACAGAAATACAATTCCCAGAGTCACCTGCAGAAAGGAATTGACTGGTAAACCACTCTTTGAATTGTATAGTGCAGATCTGGCCTTTTATAAGCCTGACATACAACATCCTTAGAAGATCCTGGGTTCTCATGAAAAATAAGGCATGATAGGGCTGCCATACATGTTTCCACGTCACTGGTGTGTTAAAATGGAATGGAAATACCATTTTTAACAATAGAAGGAATAGGCGGGAAAGCTGTTTGGAGTCTTACCCCTTCCCACTCCTTCCAGTCCATTGCTCTAAGCACTTTTTCTCCCTTTTAGGCTCCAATATGAATTGAATGGACAGGGGGAAAAGGAACACTGTCATGTTTACTTTGGCCCTCAGCTGCCAGTAGCTCATCCTTCCTCATTGCCAATATTTCAAGTTTCCGGTAAATCTTTTGGTTCGATGCCTACTGTTTATTGAGGTTATTCTCCTTTCACACCAAAATATCCTCAATGCAGCTAACAATAAAAACAACCCCATCACAGATCATAAAAACACAAAATACAAAAAAGACAGCAGTTAAAACATTAGAAATCAAATTAAGCGAACACTTTGCCTTGAGAGGGCCAAGCCAAACACAAATACTGTTGCCAACTGCAAAACCCTTTTCTTCTTACTTCACAAGATCCCTGAAATTCACTAAAATCAGAGTTTCAGGAAGAACGGCAAACGGACTCTCGCTGGCAAGGAAAACGTCTTTCCTACTCCTGTCCTTTCAGTTTTTAGAAACCCAATTTTGCTACTGGACTTTGTCTTCAACTGGATAATTTAACAGACAAAGTCACAAGAACTTCAGTACTAACAAACAGAAAGGCAAAACTATTTCTAGGAGAGGGAAGACAAATCATATATTCACTAATTAAATGGTTGCACGCTGCTTCAAAGTAACAACTCCACCAAGTGGCTTTAAAACAGAACTGCAATATTTTCCCAGAACAAACTCAGTTTGCCGTATTTTCCTCAGTATGAATGAACATAAAATAGCCTAGTTTCCCAAATGTGCTGTTGAATGGTGCAGTCTGAATCCTGCTGGCTGCAAAATCTCTCTTTTTAAACAGCATTTTAGAAAACCATTGTTTCAGGGAGGATCCTCTTGCAAAAACCGCCAATTTTAAAATGATGTGGCATACAGGATAACTTAAGGGTTCATTTACTTAAACAAATAACTTATTTGTTAATCTCCTCCTTATGAAACTATTGCAATTCATCAACTTCCCCTGGAACAATTAACTGGAAGAAGAAGAAAACGGTGAAATTAACTTTCTCAAAAAATATACCGGTACTTGCCATATTACAGTAATAAAGCACTTTTAGTGTGCCGTTATCTGCATTATTTACTTGCTGTGTCTGTGCAATCACACTTGAAGTGTTGGGGAAAGTTCCATTTTACAGATGGGAGAACAGAGGCAGAAAAAGTTTAATTTGCCCAAAGAGTCAATATCAGATGTGGAACTCTGAAGCAGTGGGTACAATTTATTCCCTGGATCAGAATGACTCTCAGCCTTGAAGAGAGAGAGAAAAGTATTAATAAATAGCTAACACTCTTCTTAGAATGACTTTCTACAATTGCCAGCTGCACAGTTAGCAAAACTCGGAAAAAAATGGTAAAAGTATTAGGCACACTGATCTTCACTTCTGAAGCTACAGATCTCATTCATTTCCAGAAAGATCAATCTAGCCCTTCAACTTTCCCCAGCAGCCGAACTATGCCGTTCCGAGGCTATTAAAAAGAAAAGAAACCAAAGCTTTGTGTTGACATCAAACCATTTCCAAATCATTGCTATAAAAGCAAAAATAAGTTTCCCTCCTACTCAGATGCAGTATGAGGAACATTATATGAAAGGTTATAGTATAAATAGTACCCTCTCTTGTCAATCACAATTTTATGTGTCTTCCAGAGTGCAGCCACACATCAGAGGCTGCTCCCATGTCTCCATGTATTCAGCACATTGACTCCTGATCCAAAACACCTTCTCATGCTGCTATATGCCAGGAGGTGTCTGTTTACCTGCCCAATAGCAGTGGTGGAACTTGGGGGGGGGCTCAAGTTTGTGGCACCCTATGCGACGCCAAAATTCTGTGTCCCCCATGCCTCCCACCTTCCATTCTACATCATAGTTGTGGCTTCCCCTGTGGCACCGCACCCCATACGACCAAAACAGTTGCACTCCCCTAAATCCACCTCTGCCCATAGATAACTGACCACCAATCACCTTTTGTAGGGCAGGAGATGAGGGTCTGGATCCAGTCTCCCCAGCTTCTCAAACAAGTTATCAGCTTTGCTGAGCTTGACAGAGCTAGCCATAAGTTCAGGTTTGCTTATTCCAATGCAATCACAGCCATCGGAACCCATGCATGTAGCCTTGATGTAGGGATTCTGGTGCAAAAGCCTTGCGCATGACATCTTTCTGTATGTGTGCCTTCACCATTACATTCATTGAATTGGCCAATTATGGGGAACCTGTGGCTCCACAGATGCTGCTGCACTACAACTCCCATTGTCCCTGATCATGGGCCATGCTGGCTGGGATTGTTGAGAACAGGAGTCCAATGAGTTCTGGAGGACCACAGAACATTCCCGGATAGGCAAACACAAAATACAAAATCTTGTGTGCTTGCAGAAAGTTTCCCACAGAGACATGCTAATGTGCTTGCGAGGCTCTCCAGTGCCCAGCTCTCTCTGTCTGTTATTTCACTACTATTCCCACACTGCCCTTCCACCTCTGCCACCAGTCACCCTCAACTCAGTTGTTCTCATCCAAGCGGCAGCACTTTTGATATGAGAGCTGCTTGGCTCCCACCTGCAGAAGTCAGCAGCCATCTTGGAGTCCCTCAAAAGGAACTGCCCAACGTTGACATTTTTGGGATGATAGATGCCACACCACCTGTGGACAGAAAGTACGCAACTTCCACACAAAAAGTGCCACCACGCCTAGCCCAAGGAGGTGGAGGTAAAGGTAAAGGTAAAGGTAAAGGACCCCTGACAATTAAGCCCAGTTGCAAACGACTCTGGGGTTGCGGTGCTCATCTCGCTTTACTGGCCGAGGGAGCCGGCGTTTGTCCACAGACAATTTTTCTGGGTCATGTGGCCAGCATGACTAAGCCGCTTCTGGCGAAACCAGAGCAGCGCATGGAAACGCCGTTTACCTTCCTGCCAGAGCGTTATCTATTTATCTACTTTCACTTTGACGTGCTTTCGAACTGCTTGGTTGGCAGGAGCAGGGACCAAGCAACGGGAGCTCACCCCGTCGTGGGGATTCGAACCGCCGACCTTCTGATCGGCCACAGCCCAAGGAAAGGGGGGAATAAAAGGACCACTGCTTGGTAAGGTTATGGCTTGGGGTTGTGGGGAGAGAACACATGGTAGCTTCTAACATTTGCTGACTGCCACACACAGAGCAGATACTCTGTGGTCAGCCCTGTGAGGAGGCAACACTTATTTCTACTTCTCCTTTCCACGCCCAAGCAACCCACTGTGTACCTGTTACTACAACTGACAGATTATGGTCTCAAGGTACATGAGGCTGCCCACCACCTTGCTGAAGCTAATCAGTGCCTGGATGGCATACACAACTCAAATCCACCTGAGGGTGACCACCTGAGACTACTTGGGTTCTAGGATGGAAGTAAAGCAGGATATACGGTAAATGTAGGAAAACAAATGTGTTACCAAAATTTGTGGGTCATTGGCTAGGATGGGCCACATAGAATTCCTCATCTGTGGTCTCTGCTGAACTGTCAAGCTGAGATCATTCCCTCAGCTGTCCAGTGCTCAGGTAGCACACAAGGGCTGGTTTCTATCATGAACAACTGGAGACCAATGATACATAGGCACACTTGGCACTCCATAAGTGCACCATTTTTATTTATTTATTTTGCAGATGAGGCAGCAGGACAAAGCATTCCCCTTCCCTCCCACCACTGAGCATCACAGCCTCCCTAGGCTGCTCATCATTAGAAGGTCAAGGCATCACTGCATGTTCCCCCCCCCCGCCACCTCCTATTACTTCTCAAGGGAACCAGTGACTGTCTGTGTCTCTTCTCAGATCCGCCTGAAGAGCAACATTTTCTAGGTGTTGAAACTGCGGAACAGAACATTCAGAGTGCATTGACCGAGCAGCATATGGAAGAACTAAAAATACAGGTGGAGAGGGTTGGGAAAGGAAGGGGGGAAAGTGCCATTTGAACGAATGTGTGTGCCACTGAAATCTAGGGCATGATTCATTAACCGAAAGAGAGAAGAGGGGGGAGGTTCATTAGCATTTTCCCGGAGAGTCATGCATAATTTATGTAGAACAAATTTCTCCACACTGGTTTCTGCATAAATTACTGTGGTTTGCAATTCATCACACTCCTGTTTCACCTGCATGTAAGTGGTACCCCCTCATTTTACGAGCAGGCAACATCAGACAAGAATGGAATCAGATCAAGAGACACAGCAGGTGCATTTATGTGAATCACTGCATTTGTTCCAGGGGCTCTGTGCTGCACTGCAGCCCCCACAGCGGGAGTGGGGGGGGGAGTTTTGTGTTTGCGGCTGGACAACATTTCACTGCAATTATTTTAAACCACATGGATATGTGAGACTGCAATGGATGGAGGGAGAGACATTCAATTTTATATCCTCAGCTTGACTCTCAAGCAGGGAAGCTGATTCTATGGAACTAACACAGCTACATGGGGATTTGGCAAAGTTCAGGAGTTTAGCAAAAGTATTGCAAAGGAAACATAAAACATTTGCTCTACAGCCTGCTTAGGAAATCAGACACACTGCAGTTTCCAATAAGGGAGCCTTCATGTGGCCATCACACTGAACTTCTGACACGGCTAACAGAAGGAGATTGATAGGGCTGGATTCAGGAAGGCAAAGACTCTTTTCCCAACACATAATCCAAAGCTAGACCTACCTAATGGCCTGCTATAGCTTACTCCCTCCTATGCTATGGCCCTGATGTGGTTATCCAAGATGCAAGCAAGGAGAGGCACCTCAGGAGGCTTGCAACGTGGTATATCAGAAACACCTTGGGTTCAGAGGCGCAAGTGAAGATTTGCCTTCCCTGGAATTGTATGGCAACCCCTTATATTTTTATGTAGACTGTCAGCAACTCCGAGAGCAGTGCTACCCAAGGTGATGGTCTGCGGATCTCACGCCCAGGTTGGGTGGGATGCTTCAGAGATCAGATTATGGTACCAGTCCCAGGCACAATGAGTTGGGGGAATGCTTGCCCGCCACATTAGATATTTTGAGAAGCAATGTCTTACAGCATTTAGGATTCATTACACCATGGAACTTCCCAAATAGGCAAATATATTGGGTTTTATTTCCAAACACATATCCTTGCGTCAATCTCCCTCCCTCCAATAACCCCACTAACAGCCTGAACAGTTGAGTTCTTATGAAGTGTTAAGTTCAGAATCATTAAAGGAGGTGGAAGCAGCCTCTAGATGTATAATTTGTGTATTTAACTAATTTGCAGATCATCTTTCATATAAATCTCAAGGAGACTGACAGCCATCCAATAAAAACAACTACAATGAGCAGGTCATCATGTCATTGACCCCCAACTATATTCACCCATTGTTACGATCACAGAAGGGGAGGCCATCCCTAGCAAAGACTTGTTTTTTTGCTGTAGAGAAGTTTGTATCCTTCAGAATATCTAAATTGTTTGCTAAGGCTCTACAAATCTGTGCTATTAAATTTAAAGGGGGTATGGGAAATGGTTTATCCTTTAAAGGTTAAGGAGCAGAAACGCAAATCTCTATTATTATTATTATTATCATCATCATCATCATCATCATCATCATCATGTGTATAATAAAGGTAAAGGGACCCCGGACCATTAGGTCCAGTCGTGGACGACTCTGGGGTTGCAGCGCTCATCTCGCTTTATTGGCTGAGGGAGCCGGCGTACAGCTTCCGGGTCATGTGGCCAGCATGACTAAGCAGCTTCTGGCAAACCAGAGCAGCGCACGGAAATGCTGTTTACCTTCCTGCCGGAGTGGTACCTATTTATCTACTTGCACTTTGACGTGCTTTCGAACAGCTAGGTTGGCAGAAGTGCTAGGTTGGCAGGAGTATACCGTAATAGCTGTCTGGTAAAACACAATAAACTGACTTGTCATCGACCTCCCGCCCAACATGAATCCAGCTATTCCTGTTTTAGACATAATAAGGAACTCTGATTTAAATATACCAGGATCATGGCACTGAAGCCCAGGTGGAAAGCAGTAAGAGGAATGATGTAATGGCTACTAGCCATGATGGCTATATTCTACCTCCACTGTTAAGAGGCACCATACAGTGGTACCTCGGTTTATGAACTTAATTCGTTCTGGAAGTCCGTTCTTAAACCAAGGTGTTCTTAAACTGAGGCGCGCTTTCCCTACTGAGGCCTCCCGCCGCCGGTGCCCTTCCAACATTCAGCTTCCGTTAGTCTTCCGAGGTAAAGTTCGCTAACCGGAATACCTACTTCCGGTTTTGCAGAGTTTGTACACCGAATAGTTCATGAACAGGGCTGTTCGTAGACCGAGGTACCAATGTACTTCTGAATAGCAGCTGCTGAGACTTGTAGACGGGCAGAGTGCCCAGCTTGCAGACTTCCCATAGGCATTCGGTCAATCACTGTGAGAACAGGACTCAGGATTAGATGGGCCACTGGCCTGATCCAACAGGCTCATCTCATGGGGAGAACAAAGAAGTCTAACCATTGTTCCCAGGTCTCTCAACTGTGGTTTAGGAAGCCAGGATAATTATATCTAGAGGTACGCCAAGCTAAAGGCCTTGTTGCCCATATTGCTTCAGGACAGCGTCCTCCATGGGTCCTAAAAGATGGCTTGATGATGCTCCCCTTCATCCACTCCATCCTTAAACCATAGTAGGATTTTAATGGGTCTCTCACTTTTCAAAGCCTAGAAGAGGTGGAATCAGAACTGGATCTCCCGTCGGCAGCAAAGATGAAACGAGAAATAAAGCTTGGAACATATAAGCAGGGCATTATGCATTTCAAAGAATTAATGATCGGATGGAAGGTTAATGCCCCTCAGACCATTAACCACAGCAAGTGATAAATCTCTAGGAAATGCCCCATGCCAAGGTTGTTCTCATCATTCTGAGATGAAACGGGGAAATTATATATACATTTATCATGGGCGATCTGTTCCAATTGGTATGTAACATGCCATTTGCGAAGAATTAATGCCCTATGCATTAGCCAGTCAGATTGCTTGAATAATTCCTTAACAGTCCATTTGACCTATGATAAGAAAAGAATAAGAAAAATAAGCAATTTGTGAATCTAGCTTAGTATACTCCTTCTTCAGCTTCTATTCCTCCTAAGGAATCATTATATATGATTAAATTCCTGTGGCACTTGCCATAAGACTCAAACACCCTAGGTGTCTTTTGAGAGAGAGAGAGAGAGAGAGAGAGAGAGAGAGAGAGAGAATATTCCACTTCATTTGGCACCCAGCCTGTATTCTTTAATTTCTAGAGCAGGTCCTTCTTATTCTAGGACATTGTTTCAGGGCATTGTTTCATTGTTTAACAATGCAGTACTATTTGTATGTACTCAGAAGCATGTTCCATTGAGTTCATTGGGGATTGCTTTCACTTAAATGTGTACAGGATTGCAGCAGCATAATAAATCTTTCGTGTATATATAAAAAATTTAACTGGTAGGTCCTCTGGCCGATAGAAACAAAACTAAGCTGAGTAACACTTGGGCCACTGCCACCTTCACAGTTACTCTTTTTTAGGAATGCAGAAGAAGGAGCAGTAGGAAGAAGGAGGAGAAACAGATAATAAATTATTATTTGTCAGTACAATGTTGGGAGTGCTTTATTGGAGAGAGTTGAGTTGATGGGGTTATGTGGTTGGTGAAAAGAGATTGTGGGTGTTATACGTTTAGTTTTGTGTCATGTGGATGTTTCAGTGAATGCAAACCAGCAAATGCAAATTCAGCTAACCATAAGATTAAAACTGCTAATGACAAAATCTGAAGGCATAATTTATGCAGAGTTAAACATTTAAGACTCGTGTATTAATAGGGGAAATTCAAGGGCATGTTTATTTCTCTCCCATTGACAAAAACTGCTTAACTGTGGCTGAGTTTTCTCCCTTTATTTATATAGAATTAACTGTTGCTGCACATAGATCAGTCCTCTCCACTGATGTAAGTGGGATAGCAGCTCACATAAGGAATCAACATGCACTTACTGGTAGATCTACATGAGCATCTCTGTAATTCTTTTTCTTATCCAGGCACACGGCCTGAAAAAACTGGGAATATTTGCTACAGACCAAACGTTTACCATGCAGTAACATACCGTTCAATTACTTACCAAAGAACTCCATCAAAATAAGTGATTTCTAAATTTAATTCAGAGTTGGGTCTTTCATTTATAAGCGCAACCACGTAATTGGCAAGTGCATGCAAAACATATTAGCAGAACGTGAAGCCATCCAGAACCACATTAAGAAAATACTTTAATGAATCCCTGCTGGAAGAAAATGTTTTCTATAAACATCATTGCCTTTTGCCCTCCCAAACCCTTTGGAAAGTTTATATGCAACACAATGTAAAACGCTTCAGAAACTGAACAGGCTACCTAATATTTAAAGGAAAGGTAAAACATAGCCATCTTGAGTATGACCTATGCTTAAAAAGTGGGACAGGAATGCCAAAATAAATAAATATGGCAGATTCACTCCCCACCTCAAAGAATCTCTGACTCCCCCCAACAAAACAAAATAAACTAGAAGTTATATGATTGTACACACACTATATATTCAAGGGCCCAACCAGCACCAACAAGCCATGATCAGTGGTTCACTTGAGTAAAAGCCAGAAGAGAAGCTCAACCCCAAGTCATGGTAGACAACCAAAGTGTTCAATGTGGAACCATCACCCTTTCAGCTAGTAGACTCATTTTGATGATACTGCTACTAGAGGCCGACGGGCTCCAGAAGTCTTCCATACAAATTCCACTTCATGCAAATCCATTTTAGAATTAAGGAAATGAGATTTCATATTTTTCAAGAGTATGTCCTACACTTGTTAATTCAGAGAATGTGGAAAGAAGCCACAAATAGGAAAATTAAGGAAGAGAAAGAAAAATGCACCTCAGATAGTCATCCAGAGCTCCTTTATCATGCCTTCTGGGAGAAAGCATGGGCTGCAGTATCGCTCTAAATACCACTGATTTCAGTGGGATTTAGCTAGGAATAAATGGAAAGCTGTCTGTGGACAAACACCGGCTCCCTCGGCCTGAAAGCGAGATGAGTGCCGCAACCCCATAATCGCCTTTGACTGGACTTAACCGTCCAGGGCTCCTTTACCTTTACCTTTTTTAAACGGGTATTAGGACTTGAGCTATGATTTCCCAAGAAAGGAATTAATCAAAGACCCATTTAAAAATCCGTAGAAAGAGCAATCTGTGTCAGCTTCTTCTCACATCCTAGTATGCCGAGTTGCTTATTATAATCTGTGTCGCCTGATGATTACGAAGTGCAAATCATTTAATAGGTACCTCGGGTTAAGAACTTAATTTGTTCCGGAGGTCTGTTTTTAACCTGAAACTGTTCTTAACCTGAAGCACCACTTTAGCTAATGGGGCCTCCCGCTGCCGCTGCGCCGCCAGAGCACAATTTCTGTTCTTATCCGGAGGCAAAGTTCTTAACCTGAAGCATTATTTCTGGGTTAGCGGAGTTCTTAACCTGAAGCGTATGTAACCTGAGGTACCACTGCACATGTAATTGTTTCAATATTGAGATATTGAATTTATAAAGCTGCCTTAGGCAGCTTAGTTCTGCAACTGAACCTGGGACATAGAGTATGTCAGGGGTCAGCAACCTTTTTCAGCCCTGGGCTGGTCCACCATCCCTCAGACCATGTGGTGGGCTGGACTATGTTTTTTTTTGGGGGGGGGGATATGAACGAATTCCTATGCCCCACAAATAACCCAGGGATGCATTTTAAATAAAAACACACATTCTACTCATGTAAAAACACCAGGCAGGCCCCCACAAATAACCCAGAGATGCATTTTAAACAAAAGGACACATTCTACTCATGTAAAAACATGCTGATTCCCAGACCGTCCACGGGCCGGATTGAGAAGGTGATTGGGCCGCATCTGGCCCACGGGCCTTAGGTTGCCTACCCCTGCTCTATGTAAAGCACATGATCTACCACTGAGCGAAGCCCCAATGCCCATCTGTATTTTCTGGCGAGGGAGGCTAGAACACAGCCACCTTTCATTATTGAAAAGAAGAGTCAAGATTCTTGTTCTCATGATGATGAAGGCGGGAAATATTCTAAGTGTGAGCTCCCTCCTCCTCTCTAACTTGTCAATGGGAGGGGAGGCATGGAAAATGGTGTGCATCCCTTCATGCTCATGAAAAAGCTGGAACTCAGCCAAGCAAATCCTTTTTCAAAGTTCTCAGTATTTCTCGCTGTTTCACTGTCTCTGAACTTGGGGGGGGGCTGGGGGGGGTCCTGCTTTATAGCTTCTTTCTACAGTGTGTATCCATTCATACTCATGGAAAAAGCTACACCCAGATCATCCATATTTTGAAAAAAGCTTTGTTGTTTTTTATCCAAGAACCTAGAAATACATCTCTATAATAAAAACCTATGTGACTAAAAAGAATTAAGTTTATTAGAGTGGGCAGAAAAAGAAAATGCATTATGTCTTTGTTTAACGGAGGCAAAAAAAAATGTTGAATCATGGAAATCAAAATAACTAAATCCTACCCATTGGTGTTCATACATACGTTTGCTTATGCTATTAATATCTGAACTTCCCCCCTTGCGATTTAGGCTATTTAAAAAATGGAACCTTGTTTCCATGGAGACAGTAAGCCCGGCAGCACATCTGCTAGGGAAATATATATTTTGTGTGAATTGCCGACTCCTGCGGATCTTCAAAAGATTCCTTCCTCAGAGGTGCCTATTTAAAGCCTCCTGGCAAAAGCTTTCAGACTACACTGAGCAAAAGTCAACTAGGGCTTCTACGCACTCCCAGTAATAATGTCCCAGTGCTGGTAAGGGCAAGCGGATGAAATGGATTGTGGGCAATATCTAAAACATTAATTTTAGGAATATCTAAAAAGAACATTGCAATGGGTACTTAACACATGGTTTAAAGTCTGTCGTTACTATTTAGAATCATAGAATCATAGAATCATAGAGTTGGAAGAGACCACAAGGGCCATCCAGTCCAACCCCCTGCCAAGCAGGAAACACCATCAAAGCATTCCTGACAGGTGGCTGTCAAGCCTCTGCTTAAAGACCTCCAAAGAAGGAGACTCCACCACACTCCTTGGCAGCAAATTCCACTGTCGAACAGCTCTTACTGTCAAGAAATTCTTCCTAATGTTTAGGTGGAATCTTCTTTCTTGTAGTTTGAATCCATTGCTCCGTGTCCGCTTCTCTGGAGCAGCAGAAAACAACCTTTCTCCCTCCTCTATATGACATCCTTTTATATATTTGAACATGGCTATCATATCACCCCTTAACCCCTTAAATTTGATGGCACAGATGTACATGCAATCAAGTCAGTTATGGGGGTGGCACACATAATTTGCAACCCCTCCTCCTTTCTGCCCCAAAGCCACAGAAAAGAAATTAAAACGCCATATACAGGTTCATCATCTTATCTTTGACTTCACTGGAATAAAGATGTAAAAGCAGGTGCAAAACTGCACCAGAGGTTGTGGAGTGGGTGGGATATCTATGGGTACTAGCCAGTAGGTCCTGTTGTCAGCTACCATTTGCAACAAGCCTTCAGAACTTCACTTTTTGTTTGTTTTCAGAACTTGATTCTGGAAATGGGCAGGGACATGTTTTCTGAGTACATATAGGACACTTCATATTTTTCCACTGCTCTCTTTTTTAATGTTATTTAATTTTTTAAACAAAAGCTTTTGTAACAATGATACAGGACCAATACAGGTACATTATCCCACAATGGAAAACGGAACATTTACATGTGAAAACAAAGCAAGGCAGAAGGGGGTCAGGTGATAAAGAGCAAGATTCATTTCGAAAGTAGAGAAGCAACTATTTTTAATAAAGGAAAATCCAAATAATGTTGCTCTATTAGAGCAGAATCAGGAAAAACCGATCTGGATATTTATTGTGACCCGTGTTCCACTTCAAATATGATGGGAGTTGTAGTCCGTAACATCTGAAAGAGCATAGCTTATGCTATTCACTGTTCTAAGAGATACCACATCTACTTGCTCTGTTTATCAACCAGGAAGAAGAGATGGACATGGAGCTAAGCAAATGACTCCTCACTGTGGCCTTTTGAATTGTTTCTGAGCAACTGCAAGGCCAATTCCACCATCAGGTAAACTACAGGTGTGACCTCAGGCAGTGGTGCAGCGTTAACTATTAGATCGAGTTAAGTGACTATTTGGATAGCTGCTGCAGTCTTATAAAATAAACAGTGAGCGTTTTTGAAAAACATCCCATCCTTCATTCATTCTCTGTCATTGAAAGCATGCTTTAATTTGTATTTTTTTAAAAAACAACAACAACACAGGACCAAAAGCACATCCATTCCAAACCTCTTGGAGTGGTACTTTCAACCTCTCTTGAATTATTATTATTATTTATATCCTACGTCTCAACTTTGACATTTTCATGAACCAAGTACGTATATTCTTTCATAATCCTGATTGCTAACGTGACAATATGGCTCAGAGTACTAAATGATCTTGAGAATAGGATTGCTTGGCTTCATGCTATGTCATAACAGATTAGTGTCCTCTTCACATATTAGCATGCCTTTAAACCGTAGAAAGCATCTACCCTCTGCACCAGTCTTTTGAATCTCCGGTTCATTACTATTAAAAAGAAAAACATAAATTAAGAATAGCTGTTCCAAATTAGGCTATCTAGATTATGCACCCTAATACCACAACATCTAGTGTGTAGCATCAGAAGCATAAGTTCATACCCTTGTATTCTGGCTTAATTCATCCCAAACTCCATACTCACCAAAGCTCCCTTCATGCGTTGTGTGAGGAAACTCCACATGTACAAAGGGTATGAAGGAACGTGCTGCTGATCCCCACCTCCGCAAGTTCATATGACTCCTTGGCCCTACCCCTGATGCGCATGTGTTGAGGGTATGTCTACAGACGTGAAGCCTACACACCTAGACTCATATGCATGGAGCATTCCATGTACATTCCACATTTCAATTTATGTACAGGTCTACCTGCATATGTTTCACCTGTGCAGACATCCACTTTCAACATGTGGAAGCTGGGGGCTAGGAAGGTGCATAATGTCAGGCACAGCTCTGCTGCCTCATGGTACCTGTGGAACACCTACACACAATAAATTTACAAAAAGAGACTTTTCACTGAAAGACTGAGCACCATATGAAGGTCACTGAGTTTGATTTGCCTCCTGAAGTCCATGGCTTGGATCCTAACTTCCATTCTGTGAACAGAACAAAGTTCAGGGAATCGAACTTTGTGTTCCTTGAATAGAATTCAATGAACGCTCACCACCATCACCACGGTTTACACCCAAAAATGCATTGTTGTGGGACAGAAAACTCTAGACCAGCAAGGAACAGGAGGCTGCAGCAGGAGTGGCCAAAAATCGAGGAACCCCTATCCCAGGGGTGGCACATCCCATTTCACTGCCTGAGGCAAAATGGGAAAGTGTCATCCCGCCCTAAGTCACCAGCTGAAGCCTCCTTTACCCGGGTACTGGCAAGATCTCTTGAGATCTCAGAGTGCACTAGATCTTGCAAGATCTTACCGGAAACCGGAGCAGCTCCTTCACCAGCAGTGGAGGCGGGGTGGCTCCTGCAGGGGCACTGTCTTGTGGTCTGCTGCCACCTTAGCCCACTCCATCCCCAGGGTGCAGCAAGTTCCCTTGTGCCAGCTCATCACCCTTGGATCCAAAGCTATGTACCCTGCCCAGATAATAAGAGTAGGGAAATCTAAATGAAGATGTGCAACTTGAGGGGAGAGCTCTGCCGGAATGTTGATTGTCAATCGTACATGCTGGGTGCACAGGAAGGTAAGGAGCTGTTAAAGAATACTTTAGCCATGCCTCTGCTGGCGCGGGAGTAAAGCCAGTCCGTGAGCCAGTACTGCTGACCTGCCAAACTGCTCAATTCTAAACATGCCCATGGCTAAAAATGAGAACGGAGAAACCTTAGGAAGGGCAGCCAAGCAACTGAGCGAGCCCTGAGAATAGACATCCAACAGAGATGCTTTAAAAGCAGGATATATTGCTTCAGGGTAGGGGCACTAGCATGGCTTTCAACTTTTATTAACTACATGGACATTAACATTGGGGCTCTACGATATGAGAAGATTGGAAGTGGCAAAGAAGCTTTCAAAAGACAAACTTGCCTACCATTGCCAATCTCTCCCTGGAACGCACGCTGGACACAACCTTGGATACAATCTCAGTTTGAACTAGGCCCAATAGCTCTCTAGCTGGTGCCTGGTTGGCTCACTAGCTCTGTTTAACCCCCAAGAAGTTTTAGGATTTTATCAGCTGCACGTTTCCTCCATCCTTCCTGCTTTCCACCACATGAGAAGAGGAATGTCTAACATCACAAGCAACTGTTAGCCCCGTGCCTACAGTTTCTTTTACTGGTTTCAACTGGTAGAGTCGTTCTTTCGACGCTTTCATAAAAAAGCTATTCATTCCAGTCTCCTCGTTCTTTCTTCTCCTTAAATTATGCAAGTGTGCGCATGAGGGCAAAGGTTTAATGGCCTTGACTCTGGTATATCAATATAAATATAACCTGTGAAGAAATTGCTCATTAGTTTGCTGAACATCTCACTAGTTAATCGGCAGCTCTTGCAATAAAGCAGACGCTGGGTGTCTTGTGTTTATTAAACAACGGTTCCACAACAATCATTTTACAGAATCCATTTGTTTTGGTGATAAACTGTATTTTTAGGCACAGATATTCCACTAATACATTATGGTTGCACCTGGTGTCAGTTTGTGAGATATGAGTACAGAATCTGCAAAGTTATATGGATGCATTCAGATGACCTACATACCCCTTCTGTGCTAGAATGTTCATAATTGACTTTTGTCCCTTGTGGGCTCCCCCCCCCCTTTTAACACACTAATTGAGCATCACCTGTCAGAGAAAACTGCCTGCCCACACAAATCCTCCAGAGTGGTGTCCCCCCCCCCTTTTCTAAAAAACACACACCAGAAATTCCATGAATTAGATCTGGGACCCCATGTAAGCCATATGCTATAACAAACACTAAGCTGAGAATCCACTTCAGATACTTATGGGTAGCCTATATTAGAGCTTTAAGTGCTCATCTTGGTAGGAGAGGGTGGGTGTTTTTTTTAATCAATCATGAAATAAAAATTGGATTTTTAAACATCTTTAAAAGATGTTAAAACCTACACTTGCCTGTTAAATCCACCACATACGTATTGACCCAGTTCACACACCACAATAAGCAATAGTTAATGGCTTGTTGTGAATGCTCCTTTCTAGGCTATTTATCGCCTTACCACAGAGGAAACAAACCAGGATGCCTGGCTCAGTGTTACATCCAAACCAGGGATATTTTATTTTATTATTTATTGAATTTATATACCACCCTATACCCGGAGGTCTCAGAGGGTGTGTGTGTGTGTGTGTGTGTGTGTGTGTGTGTGTGTGTGATATGGGGTTTTTTTGTTTGCTAAGCCAGGGGCTCATGGTTTGCTTCTTCCCAGTGTAAGAAGTGAGGGAGAGGGGAGGTTATTCCATTAGGCGAGTAGGATTTCTCCCAAGGAACAGCTGTTTAAACTAAGAAGGATCTGCATCTGTGGAAGAGGAAGGGGAAGTACAAGTTCCAGGCACTTGTTCCTGGCTTGCAGCAGTTGAGCAAGCCAGAAATGTTATGTCCTCACTGGGCAATGAGTCATTCTATTACATTTATGACTGTGAGCATCCCACTCAACCCAGGGACTGGCAAATCATCGCAGGCACTAAGATCTAGAAAACACCATCATGAATTTCATCAGACTCACCCCCTCCTAACTACGCAACTTCTGTAATGCATTCAGGTCCCGAATCACCAAAAAAATAAAAATAAGAATCAACCAGTTCTGATTGTTAGGACTGCTGTGGGCTGAAGCAGGAGCTGTGCCACGAATCCATAGAAAAGTATATTTCCTCACCACCTCAAGTACAGTGGTACCTCTACTTACGACGATAATGCGTTCCGACACGATTTTCGTAAGTAGAAAAAATTCGTAAGTAGAATCCCCATAGGAATGCATTGAAAAAAAATCGTGAGTCGAAAAAATCCTATTAAAAGCGGCCGCGACGTCTTTTCGTAAGTAGAAAAAATTCGGATGCGGCGGCCATTTTGTTTTACCGGAAGTCACTCGTAACTCGAAAAAAACGTAAGTAGAGTTACTCGTAAGTAGGGGTACCACTGTACCTGCTTTGTTCCCTTAGCACAGTGCCCAAAAAGATTGGACTAAAGACTTGGAAAGTTGCTTTCTCAACATCCCCTAAGAATAAACTTATTCATGTCAAAAATATGAGAAAGCATGTCAGTCTAAAAGTTCGTTTCCCTTGCTAAAGTGTAATTATTATTTTTACTGTAGCTGTTTTAATTGTCTGTGCCTACATTACTGGAATTGCCCCTCCCATTTCAAAATGCATTGTGCTGTATATATTTTAGAACGCTAACTTCTACTCGAAAGCTGAAAATGCAGATTTGTTTCCCTTGCCTCTTCTGGCAGGCATTTGTGGAGCCCTGAAATGGAAACTTCAAAAACACAGAACAGCCATCCGCGCCAAATCTGATACTGGTGCAGGAGCATCAACTGTGTCAGCGCAGTTCTGGGATTAGCTTTGGTTGCTGAATCTGCTTGCCTCTGCTGTTGGCAAAGTAGAAACCATTGTCTTGAGCCACAAAAATAGCATTAGCTTAAGAGGAACTATAAGTGCTGGCAGGCTGAGCAGAGGTTAAAGCTGTATGCACAGAAATGCAGCAATTGCTCTCCGCCACGTAAGACATGCAAGGGTGTTTCTAGACCAGGGGGCTTAATTTGCAAATTGATTAAGATATTGCAAATGGATCACTGTCAACAAGGTGGGTTTAGGAAAAAAAAAACTTGTAATATTTCCCCCAGGGAAGGGAAAGCCCAGATATAATTTGGGGAGCATAGCTGGTACGTTTGAAGCCAATAATAGCTCAGTTGGGACAGCTTAATCTCAGGGTCATGGATCTGAGTTTCACACTGGATGAATGAGTCTTGCATTGCAGGAGGTTGGGCTAGATAGCCCTCGTAGTCCCTTCCAACTCTACAATTCTATGATGCTATGGTTCTCTGTGTATTCCGCAAAGAAGTTGCGTGGATGCAAAGCATCAATCCCACAACCCACACTCATCTGGAAGCACCCAAAGTTGCATCCATACTACACTGCTACAGCTATGCTGCTACAGCAAGTGCAAAGATGCCAAACATATAATGGGCATACTAAAACTGCCTCTTACACATGGCTTCTTACGTACCTGATCAGTTTGCTATTTATATATGAAAAAGAGGTTTGTAGCCAAGCCTTAACATTTGAAGGAAGCAAAACAGCCTTCTGTCTGCTTCCCTTGGGGAGAAACTGTTGTTACATCAGCAAACATCTGTTCTATAAATGTGCATTCCAGCAAATTTGCCCCAATGCTAGGATTCTGTTGACCCTGGAACCTTGCTGTAATGTGTTGAGTTCAGTGTTGAAATTCCCCGGGCGCCAGACACATTTTGCTACTATTACGGGTCCAAGTGTGACTACGTGGAGATTTCTGGGCGCCAGGTTGGCAACTGGTATCTCCAGGCTGGTAGGGATGGAAGATGCAAATTCTGGGGCCTTCTCAGGAAACAAAGTTGCTTTGGCTTGCACAAAGATAGATGGTAGATAGATAGATAGATAGATAGATAGATAGATAGATAGATAGATAGATAGATAGATATAGATGATAGATAGATGATAGAAAACCTTCCCAAGGCAGTTGGCAAAATAATAATTAAATAAAGTAATAATATATATGTTCTCATCTCATATTTTTATGCTGTGATCTTTGTATGAAGGGCAGTATACAAATTTAATAAATAGTAATAGTAATAATACTTTATGATTGGCTAAAGCAGCATCATTAATAGAATATTCCAAATCAAAACAACAGAAACTATTTGAAAGCATAACTATAAAGGATAAAACCAGCATCAGTTTAAAACCAGGCTGAAAACATCAAGGTTTTTAAGGGCCTATTTAAAAACTAGCTGGAAAGGGAATCAGACAAACTTCCGGTGGAAGGGCTTTCCATATGGTTGGGGCCCACACAGAAAAGGCTCTGTCTCCTGCACGTGCCAACGTGATAGTTCCTACCAACAAGCACATGAGTCTCTGTGTCTGATCTTAGGGCCTGGTCAGGTTTATACAGGTGAAGGTGATGCTTCAAATAGCCTGGTTCAAAGCAATTAGGGGCTTCAAATGTCATCACCAGCATGTTGAATGCAGCCTGAAAATGTCCTGGCAATCAGTGTAGCTGGTGCAGAAGAGGTGTTAAATGTTCCAACCACTTGGCCCCCAACAAGCAACTGGGAGGCTGCCTTCTACACCACCTGAAGCTTCTGGTCTTTAAAAGCAGTACCACACACAGCGTGCTGCAGGAGTCTACTCTGAATATCTGTAGAACAGGTAATCCGAGCAATTAAACAGTGTTGCCCTGGTTATGGTCTTGTGAATGCCGAACTAGCCCAGGTAAACAAGTGAAGGATGTGGTTTCTGACAACGTGCAAAGATTCATATGATTAACATATGATTTTTTTGGCTGGGGTGCTGTGCTTTCCAAACATTCTCCCCAGGAAGGACCACCTACCACCTACTCTTCAATCCTTTTAGCACTGACCAAAATATCTTTTAATTTTCCCAGACTGTTTAAACAGTTGATTTACTACACTTTTGCCATTCTCAGGATTGCTGAAGAATGGGGCACAATTTTCGATTTTTTTTTTTTTAGAAGTGCAGAAATGCCTTTCTACGATACAGAGATTATTACTACCGGTAGATTGTGTGCTGGAGGGGGTGGTGGTTACTGTGTTGTTGTTTTAAAAAATGGAAATGGTCAATAGCATTTCCCTCTTAAATTTTACTTCAAGTAGAACAGCAGTTAACACTATTTTTTAGAAAAATAAAAGCAAAAATTTCCCAGCACATATGCTACAAGAGACCATTTTAACCAAAGCAGCAGCTTTTTTTAGTAAAGAAACGGGAAGCAGAGGAAGTATTCTCTAAAAAAAGAAAGCAGCAACACATTACAGCACATTACGTACACATATACAAAGAGACAGATTATTTTAAACTAGAAGCAGAGCTACAAGCCCCTGGGCTAGTGAGATGAAGATGATAAATTTATGAATGTTTATCTGTGCTCCCTTCACAACAGATGTCTACGTGGCTTCGCCAGTATATCTCACCGGGACGCTTGTGCATTATCAGGTTTGCAGCAATTCAGAGGGAAAAGCAGCTCACCAGGGATTCAAAAACATGAGATGCTGAACAAACTGTGAAACGCAGAGAGAGAACGTTTGAGACACATATCTTGTCAGAGGGAATAGAATTCAGATGTGGCGGGGACAGGCAGCTGAGGCCTAGCCAAGCAAACAAACACTGAATCACAGAAGCCTGGAGTTGCAAGATGCTCTCTTCTCCTTCCTCCCCGACAGCATCTAGGCAACCGTGGTCAAAGTTATCTTAGGGATGAGCTAACATGGGGCCCTTCAGATGTTATGTGACTACAACTCCCATCATCCCTGCCCTGACCATCGGGCTACACAGAGGGAGAAATTTGATTCGGTTATCGTTTAAAGCCCAGCTTACTTAATTCACAATTTTCTGAAACAATGTGTGAAGTGAAGCACAGCCCTCCTTCAAAAATGGCACTTCCTTGGATTTTGCTACGCAGTCCTGCAGCTGAGTACTGTGTAAAAAAAGAAAAAAGGTGTGCAAAGAAATGTGTGTGTTAGTGGAAAGTAACACACCAAAATGTATTGTATTAGGGGAAACTGCTTTGTAATAACATGTACATTAGGCAATATTGCACAGAAACATGTGTATCTCAAGAGAAACTCACATGAAAATGCTGGTAAATTTTCACGAGGACTTTAAAAAAAGTATTTATCACTAACCGATGTGGGAATACAGGGAGCTAAAATGACGAACAGAAAACCCAAAATTGATAGATACGCCCATGCCCAGGCAAATACATTTCAACAGAGTCCCATTACCAGAAGCCCTGAACAAGGCCTTCTGCTTCAGCAACATGGCTTTCCCAATAGTGGTTCCCCACTTCTCTTCCTCTGACAGAGTTCCCTGTGAAGAGGGATTGACTGAGAAACTACTCTGTAAATTGTAGCTCTGAACAGGGAATAGGAGTCTCCAACAACTCTCAGCATACTTAACAGACTGCAGCTCCCACAATTCTTTGAGGCATCAACTCAGGTCTCTAATGCTCCTTCAACAGACAAGGATATTTCCAAGTGCTTGAAAACTAACATGTCTCCTTTAAGTCTTCCCGTCTTTCTAACTCCAAAAGGAGCCCTGGTATGCGTACAGTATAATAATTTATATTTTTCTGACAGTACATTTGCAGCCTGATCCAGCAAGGACTTAGGGGCCCAAGCTCATGTATCCATCCTAGCAATTTTCAGAGACTGGAGATTTGAGGGATTTAGATGAATTTCGTTTATGTGGGTAATGATATCATTCCTTCCAGGTACAAAACTGAATACTTCAATTGAATTTTGAACTCTTACTGAGTTGTACACAAGCCCAAGATAATGGCTATTTGTATGCAATAAAATAAAACAGGGAACAAACTGCTACATACGAACTAAGCGGTCTTGCTCAACTCAACTTATTGGGGCCTCCAAACACTCTCTCAATACTGTGAGCAAATTAGGTATCAGTTTTTATCAAACAGCCAAGCTCCTGAAAAGGATCTTCTGATTCAAGAGTGTTGGTGACTGGCTCAGCAGGCGCCTTCCCCAACCTGGTGCCCTCCAAGTGTTTAGTCAAAAGCACCTGGGGGGCACCAGGTTGAGGAAAGCCGCTCTAAGAATACACTCATGAAAACAATACACGTTATTAGTTCTATAGTGCATCTTTGAAATCTGCTCCTTGAAATGCAACATGACTGCTCTCTGCTCACACAGGAGAGGATTTAATACAATCTGTAGTTAAACAGCTCGGGGGGTGGGGGCAAGGGAATTGCACACTACTACCTGAAAAGAGCATGCATCCTGAGCACATCCTTCTGACTGATGCACAAAGAGCCCAAGAGCCTTTCTGCAAGGTCTGCCAGACTGGCACATCATTCCCCTTATTATGGGCTGAAATGAAAATTGTTTTATTAATTTTTGATGCAGCCATCCCAGTGCTTTTGACAGAAGGTTATATTAAGTTGCCAGTTCTTCTTTCTTCCTTTCTCTATAATTCGTCTGACAATGATGTCCATCTCTCTCTCTCTTCCTCTCTCTCACACAAACCACCAATAAAAACTGAGAATTGTTCAGCTTGGCATTGCTGTCATTCTGTTTTGTGGAATGACAGTAGCTGTAAAGCAATGGAATGCCTATCGCAAAGGCTAAGTAGAACTGTATGTGCGTCTCTTGCAGCCTACTGGTCTCACAAGATTCACCAATGCAACTAACATTCTGAACTCAGGACACGCGGGTCCTGCTATCCAAACAAAATGCATTTCCAGGAAATCATTCACTGCCTCCCCACTTCCAGCTACTCTCTGAAGACTAGAAAGGAGACCCTTCTTAAGAATATTAGTGGGGTGGGCAGGGGAAGGACTAGACCATGTGAATAATGAACATAATATTTTAGCTGCAGTTCATTCATTCACAGCTTTGTATTCTTGTTATAAAAAAGCGGGCCTAGACATTCCGTTGCTGTGCCCATAACCTGGGTTTAAGGTGCCATTAAGCTCCTATCTTTCATATCTCAGTTTCTAACACTGTTCAATGCCTCCTAGCTCACATCTGGCATAACACTTAAGTCAATGTACATTGCCAGGGGATGCTAAACCTTTGCACTGCCTGGACTGCAAACCGATTTACATACTCCTGTAGCCCCAAAAAGGCAAGAGCACCTCAAAGGTACTTTATGCACTATTTGTGTCTGCATCTCAGTGAGCAAGGGTTTCAATATTCATGAAAGGTATATGAGTCTATTCCTACATTTGCATACCCTCCAACATTTCTCCAATGAAAATAGGGATGTCCTGACCTATTCCATAAGAATAATAATAATGATAATGATAATAATGTGAAAAATAAACATAATATTTTAGCTGCAGTTCATTCATATTCAGCTTTGTATTCTTGATATAAAAAAGTGTCCCTAGACATTCGGTCGTTGCACCCATAACCTAGCTCCTAGCTTTCATATCTCAGTTTCTAACAATGCCTAAAAGCAGAAGCCTACTCAGATGTAAGGCCCAATGAGTTTAATGAGGCATGTTTCTAGGATTTTGGTCCAAAATACTGTTCAAAGATCAGATCCTATTTTATTTTGCACACCTAAAATAGGCATCAAATAAAGAGCATGGATTCTAACATGCAATAAAAGTGGGGGGCACTGAAACAGGCATAAAATTCAGGTAACACAAGAGAAGTTAAACAACTCATTTGTCAGACGTTCTTTGGGATACACCAGGCCTGTACAAAGCAGAATGGAGTCAGACTGTTGGCACACCGTCATCTTTTTTATTTAAAGGAGGTTTTAAACTGGTGGCAGTGGGGGAGTGGCAGCAGCGTCCACTTCAGAACAAATCACCCCACTGGGGTAAGGCGGAAGAGGATTATTATTATGAGTGTTCAGGTAAGGGAGGACTAGAATTAGGCATCGAGAGTGAAGGGATACATGACAACTATTCAGAAAGACCAAAGTACTACGGTATAAGCTAAAACACAAGAGTTGATATTGTACTATCAGCTTCAATATATATGTAAGTGGGCAATTGCCAAGAAAATCCAAGAAAATCACATTTGACTTCAAAAGAGAAAACTTCCCAAAAATGAGGGGACTGATAGAAAGGAAGTTGTAAGGCCAAGTCAAGAAGGTCAGACTTCTCTGAAATGCTTGGGAGTTGTTTAAAACCACAATATTAGAAGCTCAGTTAAAATGTATACCACAAATTGAGAAAGGTACCACAAGGGCCAGGGGGATGCCTACACAGTTAGGCAGCAGAGTCAAATAAACTATCAGAGGGAAGATTTCCTTTAGAAAATGGAATACTTTGAACAAAGGAGGAGAACAAAAAGGAACACAAACTTCAACAAAAGAAATACAAGCAGACGATATGGGATGCTCAAAAATAATTTTTGCTAAAAACGTAAAAGACCAACAACAACACTATTTAAAGGCATTAGTAGCAGGAGACTAGCTAGGGAGGCCCCTGGAACTTTGGGTGACAAACAAGTCAATTGTGTGCTGAAGGACAAAAAAAAAGAGAGAGTACAGAGAATCTGAAGGATTTTTCACAGCAGAAGATATAAGGCAGATCCCTGTGCTTGAAGTAACTTTCAAAGGAAGGGAGCTTGAGGAATGCATTCCTCACTGTTCAGAAACTATGCCACTGATGCTGCACACACAACAGGGACATACTCTCAGCACACACCCCTGCATCATCACACACAGTGCCATTCATCCATCAACCCCCAGTAGTGCGTACAAGGATGACCCTTCTACTGCCAGGAGAGGAAGGAGAGCCCAGCCAACATAGCACCCATGTAGCTTCCTGATCAGGGGCCTGCAAAAGACCATCCACAGCCCCTCCATGGGACAAGGGTTTAAGAACCACACAAGGAGGAAAAGGCTCTTTTGACAAGCAACCAAAGGGGAGGGGACACACAAGGAGGGTGACCAGAGGGCGACCTTGTGACTTGGTGTTGTTATGGCAATAAAGTCAAGGTGGTCCTGGATGCAATGTTGGCTGTTTTGTTTTTGAAATCCCCTTCTCACTTAAATTCCTTGTGCGAGATCCAGGGCTGGGGTGTAACATTCTGCCATTGCAAGTGGCATGGCCATAGTCTGGTGGAGGAGGATATGGCTAAAATGTGTTTCTCGCCTGTACTATCCCTGTCCTAAGTCTGTTTCTTATGGGGAAAACAACCACCCCAAAGAATGCTGTGCTGATTTCAAGTTCTTACTGCCATCATGTTCTGCTTCAACAAAACATGCTCACAGAAGGTTTCTAACATGAACACAGCCCAGCTCTTTTAAGAAGATACGGAAATAATCACTAAGATAGTGATATCAAAAACAAATGTGAAGAACATACCTGTAATAATAATAATAACAACAGCCATAATATAATCAAAATTTAGCACTTTTCCAAGGATAAACTTAAGCAATGGAAATGAAAGCAATAGGATTTAGGCTGCAGGCCTATGCACAGTTAGCTGGGAATGAATTAAGTGAAATTAAAAAGTGCTTAACTGGCTGGATCATGCCCAGCATATAATCGCAAACATATAAAAGTATGCATGTTACACCTATGAAAAGATCTCCAAACACATCCCTCCACGATATACGTAAAACACAATGTAAAGCCCTAAAGTTCCTTCTCTAGGCTGAACACATGGCAGAAGTGGGTATGACAGATGTTCCACTATTTGGGAGAGCCAATATCATCTTTTTGACAGTGGCTAGGATCCAAAGAGTGGCTACTTTAGGTACACTCAAGGCACAGCCAGTGGAATATTGACTTTTCTTTCCAACCTGCAATCATAGATCACAAACTTACCTTGAAACACCCCTCACTTTCAAATAAGGTTTGTCAGGGTTAAGATTGGGAAACTGCCACCTGAGAAAGAGATGCAAAACTCCCTATGGCATGCTAAATGAATCACAGTCCTTTTGATCCATGCATAGCATGTAAGCACATACCAACTAATTTTGCCTACACACAAAGGTGCTCCGAGACATTCACAGCACGCAAGACAGTAAAAGAGAAGTTTCCTGCATTCGAGTCTAAATTTAACGATCAGTACATCACGGAGTCAAGCCGATGGGATACGACCTAGTTCAGCTCAGGACAGCTCACCCATTCTCTCTCTCTAAGCAAGAGAAGAATCCAACAAGACAGCCACTAGAATTAACTGAAAACTGCTGTCTAGCAGCATAGAAGGAATATGTTACACACTGGAAAGATTTAAGAGATTAAATCCCACACTGCTTCCAGTTTACGGGAAAGGATAGTGCAACTTTCTTATATAAGATCCCAGACCCATTTCCAATTCACCTCCCCTGGGTCATGTCTCTTATTTCTGTATGTAATGCACATAAAAGTGGATTCTTTTTGTCTAACCTGCCTACAGATATCTGTCTTCTTCCCTTAGGGTCAAATATCCAGCTGCCTTTATTTCTCTAAGCGTGGGCAAACTTGCATTTGAATCCAGGTGTGTCCAGTCTGAAATATTATAGGTCAAGGTGAGGTCAAATGGAGGTTTCTTGAATAGTTGAGAAAATATATGTTCAAGGAAGAAAAACTCATCCTTCCTTACTCTCCTCCCCACCAGGAACAGGTTAAACTCCATCAGCCAAACCAGAACAGCATTTTGATCTTGTGGATATATAGCCCTGTCCGTAAATCCACTCAGACTGACATTCTCCCCCCCCCCCAATTTAAGCCAATAATAGGCAGCACCATTTCAAAAAGAAAAAACATGCCCCCCGGCACCTCAGCTTCTAGGACACCACAACCTGTGCTTTGCATTTCCTATTAATTCCAGATGCATGTGAACTGACTGGAGCTCCTCAGTGACCAGGCAAAGGCCAGCTGCACTCGGTCCGGGGCACTCATTCTTTCCTCTTAGCACAGCACAGGTTGCAAGAGGCACAGAATCCCCAATACCAAGGGCTGAAACCTTCTCAGTTTCCGGCATTCTTCTGCAATCCATGCAGACTTTTTGCTGAACAAGCCTAACACAACGCCCAAACAGGAAGAAGGCTCAGGCTGGGGAACTTCACTTGCCCAAACCACCAACTGGCCCATGTGCAAAGAATAAAAAGAAGTATTTTCTTACAGAGCTCATAGAATGCAATCTGGTCATTTATGCTCCTAGTAAACCCCATCACATGTAAATTGTCTGCTATGAATACATTCAATCTGTATAAGGTGGAAAAGCAGAAGAGTGGGACCCAGCCACATGAACTGCCACTGAACCCCCCCCCCCAAGTTACCATTCGTATCGGTTGTTCGTCCCACTGACTTGGCCCAAAACTATAATCCCAATGTGGTGAATCCCATGACCAGGGGATCGAATCCCCACTGTTATGAAGCTCAGCTAGGTGACCTTGGGCCTGACTCTATCTCTCTCGGCCTAACCTACCTCACAGGATTGTTGTGAGGAGAAAATGGAGAGTGGGAAGAACTACTTGGAGGAAAAAGTGGGGTGTAAGTGCAGGAATAAATAAATACAATCAATAAAACGAGCCGCCTGGTTGCAATTCCTCAGATACAAGGTCTGTGCTTGCATCCAGGTTTTTATGCGGTTGCCACAGCTCAATACCACTGTACTTAAAAAAAAAAGAGGCTCCTTGTTCTTTTCAGAACAGAGCCATTAAAAAACGCCAATCCTACCAACACTGACTTGTGTCTAAGAAACGGCTTTTCAAGAACCTGGGGAATAAAGGCAGCCTGTGCCCAAGAAACACAATGGTACCTCACCCACGCGCATGTGCGCGAGTGCCACCCTCTCGCTGAATAAACTCTCTTCGCTGTGCACTTTAGGGAAAAAAAAGAAAATTAAACAACTGGTTGGATGGTGTTTTCCCTCAAAGTAACGTTGCAGCACGAAAAAAGAAGCGAGCCCGGGCCCTCACTCACCCCTTTGAGAAGAGGGGTGCGATGGTGGCACCAAAAGGAACATGAATAAAGACACGGCATTTGAAAGACCAGCGCACTGGGCGCCCTCCGCTCTCCCCAAAAGGGTTGGCACCGTCGGGCGAGGCGGGCAGCGCCTCCTTTCCCGCCTTACCTGCCGGAGGATGAAGCTGGTGGAAGTTGTGCTCCCGTCGGACCGTTTCAAGCGGCTCCTGCGGGTCGCCGTGCCTCTGCTCCCCTGGGAAACGGGGCGGAGGGGAAGAAGAGCCTTTTAGGAGGCAAGCACCACATTCACACAACCACGACGACCCCCGGCTCCTGGCGCGCCTCAGCCTCCCTGCTCGCTCTCCCCCCACCTCCTCTCATCCCCGACAGGCGTCTCTTCCGACGACGCCCCCCTCGACGCCGGCGCTGCCAGGAGCACCGAGGACTCGACCGAGCCCCATCCCCACCCCACCCCCGAGGCCACGGGAGAGCGCGCCGCCGGCCGCACCTGGAAGATGGGGTCCGCCAGCCCGTTCTTGCCGTACGACGATGGGTGCTTGGACATGCTGCGAGCCTGAGGGCGCGGCGGCGGCGGCGGCGGGGGGCTCTCGCCAGGCGCCTTGCAAGACACGCCGCCCCGGTTTGCTCCGGCTGCCGCTCTGCCTGCGCCTGGCAGCTGCGTGCGCGTGGGGATGCTGGAGGAGGAGGCGGCGGCGCTGCTTGGCGGAGCGGCAGGATCCTTAAAGAGACAGCGCCGCTTTTGCACTCCGCTCCTAGTCCCCACCCTCCCGCAGCCGCTCTCTCGCTTTGCAAAGCGCTCAAGCAGAGCAGCACGAAAGCCAGAGACGGGTTGGGCATCCTCCCAGCACCCCTGCGCGCACCTGCCCACCCACTACCAAATTCGGGTCTCCCTGGTGGATCTTTCCCCCACCCACGACTAGAACATCGCTACTGAAACACACACATTATTTTAAATATACAGTGGTACCTTGGTTCTCAAACTTAATCCGTTCCAGAAGTCCGTTCCGAACCCAAAGCGTTCCGAAACCAAGGCATGCTTTCCCATAGAAAGTCATGCAAAATGGATTAATCCGTTCCAGGCTTTTAAAAACAACCCCTAAAACGGCAATTTAACTTTAAGTTTACTATCTAACGAGACCATTGATCCATAAAATGAAAGCAATAATCAATGTACTGTACTATAAAATAAGACAGTATTGTAGATGATAAAAATTAAAATTATTGTTTTTTACTTACCTGCACTGATGACAGTCATTGTTTAGATGGCGGGGGGGGGGCTTTATTTATTTCCGCAATCACACAATCAATAGATCAGTAGCTGAACTGGGTTCCACACAGTCACAAAAACAAATTAACTGAAAAAGCCTCAAAAACAAACATGCAAAATAAATAGCAAATACAAAAGCGCCAAATTTAATGTGTTCCGGAAGTCCGTTTGACTTCCAAAATGTTTGAAAACCAAGGCGCAGCTTCTGATTGGTGCAGGCGCCCTGGAAACAATAGCCAACAGCTGCATTGGACGTCCAGCTTCTGAAAAACATTCGAAAACCGGAACACTTCCGGGTTTTCGGTGTTTGGGAACCCAGGCATTTGAGAACCAAGATACCACTGTATTAGGTCCTGTAACGTAAGGTTACCAGACGTCCCCGTTTCCCGGGAACAGTCCCCGGATTTACAAATCTGTCCCCATACAAAATCCATTGAAGTTTAAAAGTGTCCCCAGATTCATTGAAAAACATCTGGTAACCTTACTGTAAAGCCACACACTTTATTTTCCATCAACACTTTCTCCCCCACCGTCAGCCTTTCAAGTGCCTTGGGGGAGGGGGCTTTTGCGGATGCATCTGGTTTCATCAGGCTGGCAAGGAAGTTGCGCTCTTGAAAACACGCCTGCAACACTTTGGAACCGTGGGTCTTACTTGAGATTGCTTAGTAGTGGTTTCTCCTTCAGCTCATATCCTTGAACTCAAACCTCGTCGGATTTTTGGGAAATAGGGGGGTTATTTCCCCAACGCTGCATGTTTTTTAATGGGGAAAATAGTAACCTCCTCTAAGCCATTCTCCTCAGAAGGGCATAAGGCCATGGGCCTCTATAAGTCCACCTTGAGGAAAGCTTTGGCTGTGGTTCAGGGGGGTTTAGCACCTGGCCTGCATGCAGAATGTCCCAGGTTCAATCCTCAATCATTTCGTGGAATGGCCAATCACCCTCCTTTAAATCCTGGAGAACCACTGTCATCGAATGTAGACAGTACTGTGCTATATGGACCAATGTTCTGAGTCTGCTTCCTATACTCTCACAGTAGCCAACCAGATGCCTATGTAACCACATTTGGGAATATGCATTATTTTCCGTATTCCTAAACTAGGCTTTCCTGCTAGCTTATAGATTTTTAAAAACCTCAGAAAAGCACATGATTTCAGGTTCTAATTAATGTAGGCCAGATGACTTAAATGTTGTAAAACAAAGCCAGGTCATTAAAACCTTTTGATTGGTAAGCATTCTAGTTTTTCTTTCTATGCCCAGCACCTCTAATGAATAAGCTCAAGCTTAGGTGGCAGTTGATAATATTTTGAGGCTTTAAAAGCATCCTATAAACACACACCCGTCTTGCCGTGCTGTTGCTGATGATAAATGGGCAGTTGGCGAATAAAATGCACAACAAATGGGACAACTTGAATTTTTATCCTGGTAACAGGTTGCATAGCAACAGCAGAACACAAAGGGCTACAAGGAGCCACTATGAACACAGTTAGGTCAAAAAATATTCTCCCCATCTTCTAACATAGGAGCCAGCCCACAGGTACCTTACCTCTTAAATGCAACACAGACTGTGTAGGGATACTTACATGGGTATTATCCTTCACATAAGAGTATCCCATATAAATCTGTCCTCAGAAATCAAACACTGAATGTCTCCTTGTTTGCGGTCCAGGATGTGGAAATAGGAGTTGCCCTGAATTGGTACGTTTTTCAAGTTGCCACCATATATACTAACAGTGAACTCATTCAGTGAGCTCTTGATGTAGCCCCAAAAGTGCCATTTACACACAAGAGGAAAATGTCAACCAAGATCTGCTAAAGTGCAAATACATCTTTAGCAGGTGAGGGATATGTGGAGAGGGGGGTAGCAGCTTTATGGACTAGGGGTGCTCAGTGAGCACAGAATGTTGATGGCCTTGGGGGGGGGGATAGAGTGGAGTATCTTGGATGGCACTCTAAGCATTCCAGTGTCCCATAAAAACATTACCTTTTGACTACCGACAAATTTTGCCATTATAATGGTTATTTTTTCAATGGTGGTTGTACCTCTTGGCATACTCACTATGGATGAAGAACCCATGCCCCTCCAGATGTCGTTAGGACTCCCAATTCCCATTATTCATGACTATTGGCCATACTGGTTGGGGTTGATGGAGACTGAAGTCCAGTAACATCTGGAAGGCCGCAGCTTCTGGCACCCGTACTGTATGCTTTACATGAATTCTTAAGAGCAATTGCAAAGCAAAGGGTTGTATTACCACATTTAGACGAATCTAATGCACCATCAAATTTAATGCTCAGTTCAATTTTCAAAACCTTTAAACCAAAAGGGTATTTGCTGAAGAATGTAAATGCACCACCAAATATAATGCACGCCCTAATTTTCATGACATAATTTGGCCAAAAAAGCTGTGCATTGCATTTGAGTAAATACAGTACTGACCTCAATAGTTTCAACAAAGCCACACTGCCATCATGGACCAAGAATCCCACCCACCCTAAATATTCCAGAGACACACAGGTTGGTTTAGAGCACTCTTGCGTATCCATTGGACCAAATTAAATACAAGGAGCAAAGGAGAGCATGGGATGCAGGGATGGAGCATCTGTAGTCCTGCAGATGTTGTTGGACTTCAATCTCCACCAGCCCCAGCCAGTATGGTCAAAAGTCATGCAACTGGTAGTCTAACATCTCTAGGGCCACATAACTCCCCATTCCTTGGCTGGTGGCAATTTTGAAGGGACCTTCAATGGAGGAAACTTGAAAGAACCCTCAGAACTATGGAACTCTCCTACATTCAGTCTCAACTCACAGTAGCTGATTTAAGACATTAGTAATGAATCTTGACCAAAGGGAGAAGTTTGCCTGCCTTTTATTTTGAGGCCTGCAGTCCTGTATGGAAGTGGATCGATCCTCAGCTATAATGGACTGTGCCATCCTCTGCAGCATTCTTAATTTTTGGAACACAGAAATCCAGTTGCAGCAGAGTTTTAACCCTTTTTCAATTTTGCGTATTTCATGTTGTCAATGCAATATAGCTGAAACTTAGTTTTGCCTCACAAGGATATTTTATTTTCCTACCTTTGATAGGCACAATGCTGATAAAATCCAGGCAGCAATGCCTGGAAGTCCAGCATTACACAGAAATATGTCAAAACCTTTTTAAGAAATGCTACCCCGTGGAGAAGAAAAGTGCAAGTTGGACTTTATTATAAAATATTTTTGTTCTGTTGTGAAAGCAGAGCTTTGCCACTAATGTTCACATAAAGGAGCTGAACGATTGTGAACAGCTGGAATATTGCAATTTGTAACGAATGTTTCCCCTCCATTAGGAAGCAATATAGGCCTTGCCATTATTCACAGCCAGATATAAGATTTTATATAGCTAAAAGCTACGATAAGAACAGAAACAAAAAGGCATATTTCCCTTTTTAAAAAATAATAATGGAATAATCCTTCGGGAGATAGAAAGCCTCTTTGAAGGAAAAGGCACTTACTGTACATTCTGTAAAGATCCATCAGCTTTTGTTAAGTTGCTATGCTGAGCACTATTTAGAAATTATGGTACATGCACTAATTGTCCTTTAAATGCTAATTTTCTCTGTTGGTGTCAAACCAACCTGACACTATCATGAAGTTTCATTCTCCTCTCTGCACTACATATATACATAAAATACCACACGCAAGTCTTCACTCTCTGCTGGCGAGGCAACACATTACCAGGGGAAAAAAAATAGTGGTTAACTCGGCAGTTTTGAAAGCAAAACCCATTGGCCAACCCCAGCAAAAAGGGGCATCTTGAATTTAAGGCAGCTCACCACACATGAACCCACAAAAGATTAGAGGGATTCACTCAATGCAAAAAAGTAATTGACAGTATAGGCTCCTGTGAGTTAGAGTCAGAATGACTCACAGGAACATTTTGCTCCCAAGCCTTATAAGGATGGCAAGTTACATAATCCTTTATTTCCTACTCTTAACTGGGTCATAAGGTGTCCTTAGCTTGTATTATGTTCTGTGAGTAATCTTTTGGCTTAATGGTTCTGAACAATACGCTGAACTTCTCTCTCCATTCTTCCATTTCCCTCTCCTCCCCAGTTTTTTTGAAAGTGCAGATCAGCTGTCTGAAACCTCAGCCAGCGGCAAATTATCTTCATTAATACTATTTGGCACTCGGTAGTTAACATGCATGAATCTGGTGCGATTACGTTTATCTGAGTGGCTCAAGGTCAAAGCATTTAGGAAAGTCACAAGGAAACAGGAATACTTTTTATAAATACTTACCACTCTAATTGGGCTATGTGCGAGTGTGCATGCACGAGAGACAGACAACACTGGTGATAGCACCATTACCTGTGGAGGGGAAAGGAGCAGAGGCCACAGCAGGGAAAATGGAATCACCCTCTTAATAAGGGGGCTTCACTGTTGCCAATAATCTGATCGGGTCTCCATTCGCTGGATCGAGATAGATCTTGTGCATTCATTAGAAGTTTGTTTGTGTGCATGGCTTCTCACTGAAGTACAGATATATGTGTAAAGGTCTACTACTACATGGTTAACTGGATCAGACATGCACATTTTCAAACTCTTCTGCACAAGGATGGGATCCAGACAGCCATTTGGGTAAACAGAAGGCACTTCTGCTCACAACAAAGACTCTCCCCGATTACTGCCAACTTTCTGCTCTAGATACAGCCCCACATGCCACATCTCATGCCCAGAGTTTCACCTACTCTCAGAAGCTGGAGAGCCCCCATTGTGGGGGCAAAACTCCATCCACGCTTCTCTGAACCCTACCTACACATGCTGTTCAACCACAAATGGATACTGTATGTAAAATTCAGCATACTGATGGTTTCCGTTTTAAATCGGAACCAATTTCCTAGTCCTTGCGGCTGCAGCAAGGCTCCCCAGTGAGTGAACAACATGAAACTGAGTCAGAAGGCAAGGCTAGATTCAGTACTAGACATCCTTCGGCAGCTGCCAGGGTTCCAAGGTCCTGGCAGGGTCCACTGCTGTGAGCACCCCTAAAAAAAAACAACCACCCTAACACCCAGACTGGTTATTCAAACTAGCCACCATTTATATTTCCCAGACAATGATCCAAACATAGCGTTCTTCTAGGGCAACGTGTCAAAATCAAAATAATGACTAAAACAAACAATGATCCAAACATAGCGTTCTTCTAGGGCAACGTGTCAAAATCAAATATAATGACTAAAACAAACCAACAGGCACCATGTGGTGCACCAATGTCACCAGGTAAGCAAACCAGGGCAAAGCCTCACCAGAGTGCAGATTGCCTAAGGCCATTCAAACCTGCAGCCAGATTGGATAAGGGCCATGTGTAAAAGGGTTTCTAACCCAACAGCTGACGTGGCTCAAGTTAAAGGGAATCAGCACATAATAAAAATAAGACACTCTACTAATATGTTTGTTAAACAAGTTTTATTTGCCCAAGTCAGCCCAAACATGTTGTAGACAAGAATCTGGATGGATATTTAATATGATCAGATCTCCAATTGTTAATACTGATGGTTGCTTGAACATAGTATCATGTAAAAACACCCAGAAAGTATTTTGTGGTACGGGAAGAAAACGTAAGTCTGAACATGGACAAGCAACCACAACGGGAACTTCTTGAACAGTACATATTTGGAAGGCATTCCACCAATTCCAGTGCTCCGTTTCATCCCTTTTCCTTTCACCAGTTAGCTCAAGAGCAAAATAATTTAATCTACTGCTATGGAAGGATTAAGATTATTCCAAGGGAAAGACAGTCAAGCCTTGTACAAACTAAGTTTATAGCAACAAAAACTTGGTTATGCTTAACATTGTGAAACACTGCAAAACACTTATCTTGAGAAATGATGCATAGATAATACGGGAAAGGTCTTCAGTTATAGCATGACATAGCCATCCCTTAACTGGCAATCTTTTAGCAGGTTATGCTAGATGTTTGCAGGGCATGGAAAGTGTACAAATGAAAACCAAATAAACACATAAAGAGCAAAAGATTTAGAAGATTAGCCATTTAAATATTTATTGGGGTGGGGGAGAAACACTGGAATGCATATAGATGCCGAGGTCTTGGGGAACTTATTGTTAATTTAAGTGTTAACCTTTTTTTTAAAAAGAAGAGGAAGAGGAGGAAGAAGAAGCTTGAGTCAGGTGGCAATATGGATTGGACAAATGCCCGTGGGCAACATTCAGATAGGGAAAAATATTTGTATACAATTTAAGGTAACAAAATGACCAAGAAGAAACTGTACCTTATTTTAACACCCATGAAACAAAGCACAATACCACCCTTATTACAAACTGTCAGAATTTCTACTTAAATAGTTAACATGTGAAAAGCAAAGGATTTGCTTTTAATATAAAAATAGGTGTATGCCTGCAGTACATTCTAAAGTCCATTCAAATCAATAGCTAAGCACTCATTGATGTCAATGGAGTCTGGGCCCTATGGAAATCTGTAGTCAGTTCCTTTGGCAGCATAATTATGATCACACCTCAGCAATAAATAATGTTTTAGTCTAGAAAAGAGAAGAGGGAAAGATGATCCCATTGTCACCAGTACACTAAATACACAATTTCAACATCAGAATTTATACATATATACAACCTGCATAAATGTATTGTAAGATTACAGCAACTAGCAATAATGCAAAATGCAGCTATGTATAAAATTTCACTGATTTTTTTAAGAGAATGAGTATATATAATGTTGTGTATAAAATATCAGACAAGTGGATATATATATACACACACATACTATTTATATATTATATATAAAGAACAAAATACCATGAAAAAGGTTGCTTAACATCACAGTCAAATTTTGGGCACCACTTAATGTAGTATCAAAGATTGTGAATCAATAAAAACTGATTATGTAATTTATTAATATGAAGGAGTTACATACTCATCAAAAAGTCTTCACTTCATTTATCAAATGTTTGGGCTGAGAGGTGGTGGCAGGGAAACTGAGCCTGCTCTTAATAAGGATTCTAAAAGAACACGTTTTGAAACTAATTCAGTTTTGAAAACAGAAAAGGCTAATTTGAGCCCCATTTTCCATTCTATACCATTTCTAGACAAAAAGGAAACCACCATGGCTCTAGATGGTCAACTAAGCAAGTGTTGCAGAAGAAACACACACACACACACACACACACACATACATATTGGTCCAAAATGGAACTGCAGCTGATCACTAACATGCTTCTGAACAGCCTATTTAGCACCAGTATAGGAAGTGAAAGGGCCACTTGACAACAGGCAGGTTTGAGTTAGACAAACACAGACCTCACTACGAAGTAACAGGTATTTGTACAACAGACGATGCATATTTCAGAAGGGCTCTGAAACCAAAGTATAAATGCCTTTCGATTTTCGTGTGTGCCATCATTACCTTTTGCTCAGGCTAAATCATTAGTTCATTTCACTACCCACCCTGCTTGCAGAGTACGGTTCATCCATATGTAACCTATAAACAATATATTAAAGATGATTATGTTAAATAGCTGGATAAGTAAATGGTCAACAAGGGATTAATAAACCTACAGAAAACACGAATCTTTTCTTTCACTTTCTGTCAGGGCAGGAGTCTTTCTGATCCCTGAACACTGCAATTATATTTTTGCATGATATTTATTTTAGATGCTTAACTCTTAAAAATGTGTATTTGCTAGTTGAGGCAAAGAAGATGACATCTGCTCCTAGATCGCTGCTGTGAATAAATCATGGCATAAATGTTGTCTTCCCAATATGAAAGATTTCTCTTTCATGCAAATAAGTATTCAGCAAAACCTCTGAATGAAAGCAGAGCGAGAAGACAGAGCAAAAGGTCTAGTTCCATCAGAGTAACTTGTGCTTGGAAATTAATTTACATACTAAAAATGCAATCTTGAGACTCTTCTCTTCTTAGACAGGGAATAAGAACTACTCCTCAGCAATAAGTAGCACTAGTTTTCTGAGAAATGCAAATAAGAAATCCAATCTGGCAGAAACCATAAAAGTCCATTAACTGCTGTCATTCAAAATTTTCTTCTCCCAAATTCACAACTGCTTTATTATACAATCATAAAATGCAATCTGTTAAGATGATCTAGCAGGGGTGCAAACTGAAAAGCAAATTAGCTAAACTAATTGGGTTTCAAGATACCACTTCAGACTTAAAGGTTCCATAAAAACAATGTCATTAATAAACTCTGGAAAGAATGAACAGAAAGAGCTGCACATATAAACTTGCTTCCAAGCTTTTTCTTATGAAACGTAGCACAAGGAAAAGTTACTCTAGAGAGGCTTCATTATAAATAGGGAGTAGAGCTGATAGACCACTATGCAAGGCAGGGTGTTGAAGGCCTTTTAACACATTAGCAGCTCCTCTTATTTAAACAGCTTTGCAAGAAAAAAAAGAGTGTTGAATTAACTTGAATTAACTTTTTTAAACTTTGAAATTGCTTGGCTGTCTTTTCCCTTGAGCAGAAGTATCATTTTAAATCAATGGAGGGACAATTTAAATGACAACGGTCAGCAACATCCAAAACTGTTTTCAGGAACAGACTGCATTTTCACAGGAGAGGCTGTTGATGGTAATTTGTTCGCTGCTGTGTAAGGGAATGAGCTGGAACTGCTGGATAGCATGTTCCTTGAGGCAAACTGGATGCACTGTTCTGGTATGTGAACATATCCATAGGCATACCCATTTGTTGGGCATAAGGGACTGTATTAGCAGGTGGAAGGCAAGAATTCTGGTTCATGTAAGCAGCACTGGATTCTAGACCGGTGCTGAAATACAAAAAGAAAAAAGAAAAAGACATTGCGTCAACATGCAAAACAAATGGCAACCCTAGAAAGATTACGCCATTTGCAAGACGTCTTCAATACAGCCTTGTTGATGGAATACCTTAAATAAGCTGCCTGACCAGGCTGAGAAGTTACTGAAGAATTCATAGTTGGCGGCAAGGACCTCAGTGGACCAATCTGATCACTTCCTGGATTGTAGCCTTGAGGCACACCATGGACCACATAGTTCCCACCGTGAGGGTGCATGGGATAGGACTGCAATGGAAACAGAACAACATTACGAGTCTGCATTGCACAGCTAAAAAACCAAGAGGGGGTAGCACACACACAAAAGATATGACCAGTTTTGTATGTGGCAAAAGCACTGCACTAAAGCTGCGGTTTTTAAAACTCGCAGGAATTGTTCCTTGAGGGAATAAAAGAGCAGGTATTTTATAGCACAGCATCAAGGTCATTATTGCACCATCATGGTTCAAGCAGCTTCCTCTAAGCTTCTATCACGATGTGGTGGTTATACACAGGCTTAAATCCCCACTCGGTCACAAAATTTGCCAGGTAACCTTAGGCCAGGCATAGGCAAACCCCGGCCATCCAGATGTTTGGGACTACAATTCCCATCATCCCAAGCTAACAGGACCAGTGGTCAGGAATGATGGGAACTGTAGTCCCAAACATCTGGAGGGACGGAGTTTGCCTATGCCTGCTTTGGCAATCATTTTCCCCAAATTAATCTGCCTCACAAGGTTACTATGAGGATAGAGTAGGTGGGAAGAAAACCATGGTTGCTGTTCCAAACGCCTTGGAAGAAGAGTAGGGAAAAAGTATAATGAATAAAGTATTCAGGTCTTGTTCCATCAAAAACCATATTCTACTAGTACCTTAAGGTGATAACCATCTAAACCACACTCACGATTAAACCCACTGAAATAAATTGGCTTGTCCAATGATTTCAGTGGGGCTGCTCTTAGTATGACTGTTGGCCCCTTAACTATAGCTATCACTGGTTTTTAATGCTCATCAGAAAGCAGCATTATTTTCAAGTGACAGGAATATTAGAATTTAAGATGTCTAATACTCATAATTTCCTTTACACCCCCCAATATAATCAATCTTCTATCATTTTTAAGAGTTCACTGCAATACATAATAGCTAAATGCATCATCTTTGATGTGGCAGTTACCATAGTAACTATTCTTTCCACAGTGATTATGTAAAATCCACCTAATATATGCAGCCACTCCCCCCCCCTTTGCACTTAATTATTGCCTCCACATTTTCCTCTCCCCATTCCCTTAGTTTATTAAAGCAAACATGAGTGTTTGGAGTGAATTTTCAAGTTATTTAATTCAGCACACAGAGAACTTGTAGCCCAAAGGAACAAGCAAGAGAAATCAATACTTTACTGGACAACACTGCTTTGTCCTTCCAAGATATGCTTCATTGTCAAAAATCTCAACACTACAACTCAAAACATGTGCACCAACAGATCTCTTTTATTTATTATTTGGTGTCAACATAAAAACATTGCAATGCTGGTGTATCACCCAAAATTTTGTACTGCAGTATGCCTAATTTCTAAGTCCCTCTATCAGCTTGCCCACAAGCCTTTTAACTAGACTGCTCATCAATGTAAAGCTTGAACAAGTAAATCTACCCCCCTGATTTGCAAAGCTACAATGAAAACATGTTTAACTTGTTTAACACCCCCCCACACACAACTGTAGCTCCCCCAGGAAGGAGGTGGTGTAAAAACAATTATTTTGCAAATACAGTCATACAATGCAATCTTAACCATGCCTACTCAGAAATAAGTCCAACTGAATTCAATGGAGCTTATTCTCAGGAAAGCAGAGTTAGGATTCGGGGGGGGGGGGACACAGAACATCAAGTTTTCCCCCACCCACTCTTTGGATCCAAGCCTAAAAGAAATTTACAATTAAAGCATTCTCCGACATCTGTTAACTATATGGTATGGGTTAAAAAAAGAAAGAAATAGCTGTGGGAGAAATATAGTAGTTATCAATGCTGTTTGGCTTAAATGTATGTTGACACGTAACGCACCAGGATTCAGAAATCTTAAAATCTTAAGTTGTTAATGAATCAGTGGCCCTCGCTCACATTGCAACAACTGTTCTTAAAAAGAATCCTTGCTAGACAGGGACACTGACCTGCACTGGAACACCAGCGGACGTGGGTGGATAGGGTGCAGATGAATGCATCTTTGAGTATGTAGAATACATAGGCGCTTCATTCACCAGTTTGTTGTAGAGCTCCAAAGCTTCCAAGGCTTTAACATTTAGTTCAGACAATTCCGAGTGCTTCCTAGTTCAAAAAGAGTGTTAAGTCAAGTGTTTGCAGTTATGCACTTGTCCGTGTGCTAGACATTAATGTGCAGCCTGGCAGAAATTAAATGCCTCTGAGGTCAAGAAGTGACTTGGAAAGAAGGTGTTTGCTTCTCAATACCAAGTCTAAGGAGGAGTCTCTACATCATAAAAAAATTCCTTCCAGTAGCACCTTAGAGACCAACTAAGTTTGTTCTTGGTATGAGCTTTCTTCGTGTGCATGCACACTTCTTCAGATACACTGAAACAGAAGTCACCAGACCCTTATATATAGTGAGAGGGTGGGGAGGGGTATTACTCAGAAGGGTGGTGGGAATGGGTGATTAGCTGATAGGTCACCTGCAACACATCCAACCCTTTGCTCAGTTCCCATAGTTATCATGCAGTCTTCTTCAACCAAATGCCTTCAGATGTTGTGGACCACAACTCATACCATTGCCAGCCATTGTCCATGATGGCTTGAGGATGATAGCACCTTTAGTCCAAAGTATCGAGAGGTTCCCATGTTGGCAAAGGCTGCTCTACAGGATACAGGAGCTTCCTAAAGATAGCTAGCCGTTTTACACAAGCAATTCCCAGAACCGTTTAAGCAAGAACTTAGCTATACACCCCCACAATACTTCTCCATCAAGAGGGGACGAAAGAGTTGAAGGCTATGACAGGAGACATGACTGTTAAATCTGCAGGATTTCTGAATTTCAACAGCTAAGTTTATAAGATATCCAAACAACATTAGGGGGTGAGGGGTGGGAGAGAGAAGCTGAAAATAATTGAGATTTATCTGTTTCCAAGAGACCAAAATCCACTTGGTTTGTTCTACTGATAGCACTACCCTCATAGTTAATATCCCCCCCCATTATGCCTTCATTGTATTGTTTTTAACACTTGATTGGGAGTCGCCCAGGGTGGCTGAGGAAACTCAGCCAGATGGGCGGGGTACAAATAATAAATTATTATTATATTATTATCAACACTCAACCAAATTGCAGGAAGTGGTCACCTGCTGGGAACGCAGAAACAAATTAAGATGACTATACCTACACCATCTTACAGGTGGGTTCTAGTGAACCCACAAAGAGTCCCACATTCCAAACCTATTTGCAGCCTGAATTGTCCTCTTCTTTGCTTGTGCATGGCCTAAGTACAACAAAGCTAATGTCTTGTTTCAAGCTTCTAAACAAGCCTGGATATGTTGAAAGAGGTCTAGAGAAAACATGACAGTCTTAAGTCTTCTATGTGTTGCTTAAGCATACATTCCCATTTTACTCACACGTATTGCTCGATTGTCTTACCTATCAATTTCTTCTAGTTTTTCATCTATCATGGGACACATCTGTTGGCAGATATCTGAGAATATACAAGTATTGATATTTGTTCAGTTAAATGTCCATAGCTGAGGAGACTGCAAGCGATATAAATGGGGCTGATATGCATAGTGATAGGGGAGTCTCACCTCCCACCTTTCTCCCAGACTGCCACTTAGCTTACTGAACAAAGGACAATGGATTCTGGAATAGGACTGCTAGCACATTTATCGGCAATCAAAAATACCTTCTAAATCCAGGAGATCAGGAGAATCAGGTTTAGGGTCCGATGGATCTATGCTCTGGAGTAACTGTAATGCCTTATCCATCTTACTCTGAAAGATGAAGAAAAACATCACTAGAAAGGCATGCAAAACCCTTAGGAGTGCAAGTTCCCAAACTCAGTCAAAATTCAATAGCTTCTTCAAGGAAGTAGTATATAATGAGACTTTGTACTAGTTGAAAGCAACCACATACCTCATCTATGTAAACGGGCTCAGGCTCAGCTTTTGTAACTTCTTCTGTTGTGTCTTCAGCAGAAGAACTTTTCTCCACAGTTGCAGCTAAGAGAACATGATAGCATGAGTTTCTCAATCTAAAATGTTTTCCAAGCAGTTTGTTTGTTTGTGTTTCTGAATCACTTCCCATAAAACACCCTGAAGCAAATTAAAACCAAAAACACCCAACAATAAAAAAGCCTATAAAAACAAATCCAAGTCCAATACAGCTACAGGCTGGGATAGAAATCTCTGCTTAAGTTTTCCTACATGCAGTAACTCTTCACACACAGAAAAATAAGTTTTAAATTCTGCTCTTGTGGTGTGCAACACCTCTTTTAAAACACAAATGCACGGTCTGCCCTGAGCTCAAAACCCAGATAGCAAATTAAAAGTCATTTCATATCATGACTTTTAGCAGTTTGACTTGTGATAGTTCAATGTTTTCGTTTGGCAACACCAAACTTTTTGATTAGGTTGCAACAAAGCGTTAAGAACCATCTATTCTCACATTTTCATCCTGCCTCCATCTGGGGCTTCACAGCAAGTGAAATAGTCTTGTCTTGAAATAATAATGCCACTGACAAGACATATGGGAAGTTACTGCTCATAAAAATGCAAGATCTTCTGTCATATTGCATAGGGTAAAAACGATTTAGCAATCAGAGCACAATTAGGCATTGTGAGTCAAGAGGATTAGAGCCAATTCCCAGGGTACTTAGTGACTTTGGACAAGTCATTAAATTTCACGGTACGTTCCTACATAAAATTGGGATAATACTTTATGTGTGACTTTTAAAGTGCTTTCAATACCACCTTTTTTTATTCGGCTTACCTGACTCAGGCTCATCGTTTAAGTTAGAGGTCACAAAATTAGATGGAAACAATCCTACTCCTCTGTGATTTTCTCCTTTCCACCAATTGGCATCACTGAGCAATAAAGATTTACATTTTAATACACAAAACAGTCAACTGCAATATACTGTGCCTCACCCTTTTCCCTTCAAATCCCTAGGACAGGCTCTTAATTTACAAGTGAATACTTTCTATAACTTGCCTTCTGCCATTCATAGCTCCATTAAAGAAAAGCCACAGAAACAAACCACAACCGCTTGCTCTGCAAGACAAGCAAAGCACTGTAGGGACAGATTTGCAAAATGCCCAGCATCTGCTACAAGGTACCAAACTGACACAAGAAAACAATTGGGGGGGAAAACCCTCCTTAAAAAACCTGTAGAAGCAAAAGCCAAAATATTTGTTCTCTGTGTGTATTTGACACCGTCTCACTATTTTCTCTAATGTTTAAATCTCACAAGTGTTCTCCAAAACCCCAGAGGTTGAAACAAATGAAACAATGAATGAATGAAACAAATTCAGTTGAGTCATTTAATATACAATCCTTACTATGCATTCAGGTTTATGGATTAGCATGTGACTATAGCTGTGTTCAGGCATTTGCCTCTGTATTTTTGTTGGAAGCTGCCCAGAGCGACTGGGGCAAACCAGTCAGATGGGAGGGCATAATAAATGACAACAACAATTACATTATTAATATTTAAAAGTCCCTAAGAATTCTGGAGCATGTTGCCCAACAAACCATCTTCTGCTCCTCTGCCCAATTAAGGGCATTAGGATTAGGGCATTAAGAGCAGCAAATTGAACCCAGCCAATTTTGCCAGTATTGGCATTGCACCAGGTTTTGAAGACACACCTCGTTAGACAAGCATTCCTCTGAACTTGAACTTCCTGATCTAATTGCTTTAATTGCACTTTTAAACTGATTGTTTTGGTGTATGTTTTAAATGCTTTGAAGGAATTGTTTCATTGTGTGTTTTAATTATGCATGGGTATTTCATAATTGATTTTATAGTTGAAAACTGCTCAAAAACCATTCAGGCATGTAAAGGTAAAGGTAAAGGGACCCCTGACCATTAGGTCCAGTCGTGACCGACTCTGGAGTTGCGCGCTCATCTCGCTTTATTAGCCGAGGGAGCCAGCGTACAGCTTCCAGGTCATGTGGCCAGCATGACAAAGCCACTTCTGGAGAACCAGAGCAGCAAACGGAAACACTGTTTACCTTCCCGCTGCAGTGGTACCTATTTATCTACTTGCACTTTGACATGCTTTCGAACTGCTAGGTTGGCAGGAGCAGGGACCAAGCAACGGGAGCTCACCCCGTTGCGGGGATTCGAACCGCCGACCTTCTGATCGGCAAGCTCTAGGCTCTGTGGTTTAACCCACAGTGCCACCCGCGTCCCTATTCAGGCATGTAAGCAGGACACAAATAAATAAATAATCCACCATAAAGATTAATCACAATCTGAGGTTCAGACACAAATATAAACCAGTTAGTTGTAAGTGGCAGGTGAAAACTCTTTCTCGCAGCCACACAGAAAGGAAGGGGAGGGGCCATCACACAAGTCTAAGGCTTTAAGCACTTTTAAATCAGTAAACCTCTGGAAGCACCTCATGTAAAAAAAACAAAAACACACAGTTCCTAAAGAACACTTCTGGTGGTGGCAATAAAGAAATGGCTCCATGATTCAAAAGCTGGGACAGCTACAGTATCAGTCCATATCACAATCCAGAAGATTTCTATTTCAAAAATATATTAATTTCAACAGAACTTCTATCCAAACCAATACTGCAGCCTGGCGCTTTGGGTTGGCTTAAGAGTGTGTTCCTGCAATTGAAGAACAATCCTACTGATGAAATTCATGTGGGCAAATTTCCTCTCCTACAACAGGACCCTGCCCCTTTTCTCCCCCTACCTGCGCTCCCCCTACATCTGGGCCAGATGATTGGGGCTCTCCAGAAAACAGACGCCAATGGATGATGCCCTTTGCCTGGAAAGCAGGGCAAAGTAGAGTTGTAGAGTTTAGAGATGAAAAGATGAATGTAAGCTAATCTTGCCTCAAAGGGTTCCTTGTGGCTTACACACACATGAAAATTCTCATCAAGCACAGAACCCCCTTGTATTTTGAGAAGAGACCCTCCACAAAGACTTAAGAATTTATCCAAATGGTTTTTGGGTGTCCAAGGAAGTTTTACAATGGGGTTCAAAGCATAATGAACATGCAGTAGTATGGCATACACGGTGGTATCCAATGTTAAGTCATATTCAGAGTAGATCTAGTGAAATGAATGGGCATGAGTAATTTAGGTTCATCGATGTCAATGGATCTACTCTGAGTAGAACTTTGTTGGCTACAACCCGTACAGAGTAATAATAATAATTTATTACTTACACACCCACCCATCTGGCTGGGTCTCCCCAGCCACTCTGGGCAGCTTCCAACAGGAGATTAAAAATACATTAAAACATCAGTCATTTAAAAACTTCCCTAAACAGTAAAAAAAATTAGTTCAGCAGCCCTCTCTACAGATAGAGGTCTTAAAGTATAACATACCTGTCGTCCAAAACAACAAGTATATCTCCACTCTTAAAGGTGAGTTCATTGTCCTCGACAGCTTCAAAGTCATATAAGGCGCGCACCTTTCTTGAAATTTTCTGATTGCTTGGGTGAACTTCTACAGGTGGGTATAAAGGTTTTGTTTCTGTTTGTTGTTTTTGCTCTTGCAAAGATAATTCAATAGCTATGGTTTGGAAAACAAAGAAATGCCTTTTATAGTGTTCCAAATAAAGATGAAATGTGTTAATGGCAGTTTTATTTTCTACCATAAGGCAACTAGTTATTTATTTATTGTTAGGGATATTAATAAAGCGCTAAACACTGCAATGATACCATAGTGGTATCCAAAAAGAAGGGGGGGGGGGTAAAACCCAGATAAAACAGTTTTCATAAAAACCTCAAACACATCAACCTTAATAAACTTGAGATCCTTCCCAACATCTAGCTCCTAGGGTCCAAGGTGTGGAGAGATCCTAGCTCACAACTGCGTTGCATGGAGCATATTTTTGAATGCAAAGATCTGTGAACTGGGTACTAATCCCAGCACTGGGTTAAAAGATGATGTCTCAGAACCCCTCTAAAACCATGCTCAAGAAAACCTAGTAAAAACAAGGTAGAGCTTATTCCGAACTGCTCATATCACACAGGGGTGATAAGGAATTCAAACTGTAATCTCCATCCCATCCAATGTGGATCAATTAGGCTTCTCTGGTGAGGGGGCATTCTGGATGGTGGAGATAGCACTATCTAAAGGATCCTATTCTTTTTGTACCTGTGGGAAACCATGGGGGGGTTACTGGGTTGTTTTTCTTTTGATTATGTATTTTGTGTTTTTATATTCTGATTTTATCCTGTGAACCGCCCTGAGACCTGTGGGTGTAGGGCGGTATATAAATTTAATAAATAATAATGACCAATGCTAGAAAGGTTGTTGATGCATAGTGTGATTTTTTTTTAATAATAGCATAGCTAGGAATAGTTGGTCTAAACCGGTTTCAGTTTATCATACAAATACCGGTACTTATAATTATTACCCAATCTCAACTATTACTCAGAAAAAAAATTGAACTGCAAATACATTAGTGATTAACCAAATATTAGTCAAATGACTGGTAAGCAAAATGATGGTTGGGAAACTTGACTGGCTGAGCCCGCTATTTACAATGATCTTAAAGAAGCAACAGGAAATAATCTACATGCTGGTTCTTCAACAGGATCCATAGCAATATACAGTAAGGACTAAAAGCTTACAGCTTGCAGGTCACTTTAAACTGATGCACCCCAAAAACAGTGCATACAAATTGAAGTTCCAGAGCTTCTAGCTACAAACTGATAAGTTGGTGGGAAAATACTGAAGTATTCAAAACGAAAAGGCAAAAAGATGTTCATTAAACTTGAGGCATAACCCAGTATTTCTCAAGAAGGCTACTCTGGCGAGAACAAAATGCAAGTGGGGTTAAACGTACACAATATAATTTCGTGTAAATTAGCTGGATTACTCCAGCTCACAAAGAGCTTCTTAAGTCGTTCACCACTGCTATGAGCGTGTAAGGTCTCAGACCTCAAGCTGCTTACAAGCTTCAGAAACTAATGTCAGTTCTTGACAACTAGCAAAACAGAATGACAATACTGTCAGAAAATTGTTAGAAGAGACAAGCATCCCAAGAGCTCAATGGAAGGGAAGAATAGCTCCAAAATATGCATTTTCTGAAATACTAAACTTGAGTTTTCCCTACTCCCCCCCCCACCTTAAGAAAATAACTGCTCACTCCTTTCTTTGTCTTGCGTTTCCTAACCCTTTTCCACCTCATTGTTCAGTCTTCTTTAAATGGAACGTGTTGTGCATCAAAACGCATCTCCAAGCATAAGCTTAGAAACACTTTAAATGTTATATCGCTCAAGATACATGGTGACTAATACTTTACCTTTAGCTATATCTTCATCCTCTTTGTTTTTGCTTGATGATGCACCATTCTTGGCAACAGCTGAGGGACTCTGTAAATGTACTGGCAATATTAATATGCTACACCAAGTGGAAAAAGTTCTATATTTGCTTGTACTTTAAAAACAGCAGTGATATTAATGTAGCTGCCTTGTGGTAAGCATTTTTAAAAACTTGTTTAAGGACTGGAATCTCAAGAGGTGCTAGGAACACATAATTTGGGTAGGAACTCTTCAGTGTCATCTCAACTTCCAGCATTTCAGTCACAAGGTAATGTACTGCCTCTAGACAAAATGCCGCCTCAAGAGAGTGTTACACCTAAGGCTAAGTATTATGTGAATGAGTTTGGACTCATGTGCTCGCTTGTACCTGAAGGAGTGTCTCCACTCCCATCGTTCTGCCGGGACACTAAGGTCCAGCTCCAAGGGCCTTCTGGCAGTTCCCTCAATGCGAGAAGTGAGGTTACAGGGAACCAGGCAAAGGGCCTTTTCGGTAGTGGTGCCCTCCCATGTGGAATGCCCTCCCATCAGATGTCAAGGAAATAAACAACTATCTGACTTTTAGAAGACACCTGAAGGCAGCCCTGTTTAGGGATGTTTTTAATGTTTAATGCTGTATTGTGTTTTTAATATTCAGTTAGGAGCCACCCAGAGTGGCGGGGTATATATATATATATATATATATATATATATTATTTGCACACACCTATTTGGTCCTTGGAGCCCTATTTTGAGGCAAACCAGTTTGTCCAGGATAGAAACAACTGAAACCTATGGTTTGCTAGGAAAGAGGGAATGTGTGGGACCAGAAGCAGTGATAAGAGAGGGTAGCAACACGTAGCATTTCTATAATGTATTTCACGAGTTCAAAGCGCTTCATCTACGTTATCTCCGTAATTCTTACAAAAACCTTGTAAGGTAGAGTCAGTATTTGGTACTAGCATACATGCAGGTTAGCCCTGTTACAAATAATACTGATCAACGATTCCCCCCACTCCAAGCACCTTTGCTCGCTGCTTCCAGAGTGACCCAAGTCGGTAAGCGAGTAAGCAGAGCAGACCTTGAAAAGTTTCATTCCAATAAATGCATTAGACCAGAGTATTTCTTCAAAATACATTGCTTTCTAGCACCTGCTGATGTCCTGCTCCTGTTTCTTTTGCCCTGTATGGCAAACAGTGTCACACATACTGATTTTTCACAGCGCTACCACAACCCCCTCACCCCTTTTTGTTGAGGTTTGGAATTAATTAGAAGATTGATAAGGCTATATACAATAAACAGCAGTCGGTGGGGCTTGGTTTTAAAGTTCCCACTATATGCATCTGCATTCATCAGGGTCATGAGTTTAGCTATGCTACAGTTCTCCATCTTGGCTATAAGGATCGCAGTGTTGTTATGTTGTTTTAATAGCATTTTTTTAAATAACGGAGGATACGGTATTTAAAAGGATGAAATATATATTTGATAATAGTTTATTCAGATGCAGGATAAAATTCTGTCTCGCTATGAAAACCAGGCATTTACTGAAAATCAAGCATGTCAAAATATTCTGCGTTTTACTTAAAATGTCCTCATGTATCTGCAAAATTGTAAACATGCCGAAACAGATATAACTCTAGCCTCTTACCTGTGATGCAGAGGTTGGAAATGTAACCCCTTCTTCCTTAAGAGATTTAATAGTTGCTGATATTAGACTGAACTGCGGGTCTTTCTGAAATTCTTCTGACCATTCAACCATTAAAGCTTTTAACTTTTCACATACTTTAGGGTGACCCTAAAAAGACACAAACAAGCCCGGTTTTATAGCACAGTCGACAAGGCAGATTTTGATTTTTAAAGTGTTGTGGTTAGGATCCAAAGAACGACCAAATTAGCTCTGAAGGCCTGAGGGGATTTGGGGCTTGTGCCACACCTCTTCTGAAACCGAAGGGAGTTTCAAAAAAAATAAATTGTGAAATGGTGTAAGAGTCTGCTGTTTAAGGTGGAGAAAGGCCCCCGAAGGAAAGAAATGCCATTAGGCACGGCCAGGTCCTTGAACATGGCTAAACTAGCTCTTTGGATCATGGCCTATGTTTAAATTGCCTCGTACAGTCGTACCTCATGTTACGATTGCTTCAGGTTGCGTTCGTCACAGGATACGAATGTGCCGTACCCGGAAGTACCGGAACGGGTTACTTCCGGGTTCGGCAATTCACGCATGCGCAGACGCACAAAATGACGTCACGTGCATGCGCAGAAGCACCGGATCGCGCGGCGAGCCTGCGCAGATACGGCGCTTCAGGTTACAGGCTTTTCATGTTGCGAACAGGGCTCCGGAACGGATCCTGTTCGCAACCAGAGGTACCTACCACTGTACTAAAATCTAGAGGTCAATGCAGAACTGATAGTATGTCCACAACATGTTCACATACGCAATAGCAGCATATAGAACGGGGGGTGGGGGTGGGTTGATCTGTTGCTCCCCATCTTCCAAACGGGGCATGTTGCTGCTGCTTACTGAGAGGGAATGGGACAAGGCAGTGGTAGGGTGGCTCAGATGCCACAGCAAAGCCAGTCCAACACGGCCAACACTGTATTTGCACTGGGCCTGTGTTGAGCTCCCTGCAGCAGCAGCAGCAATGCACTGCATTCAGAAGATGGGTGAGCAACACTGCCCCGTGGCTCCTACTGGTTATAAATACCATTATGCGGGTTTATTATGAGCTTACGTGCAAATATTTTGCTCTTCCAGTTCTACTACTGTGCAGGGTTAAGATCTACCTGATTTCTCACGGTCTGTTGTTCCTGCATGACAGTTGTAAATTCAGATAGTGCATGTTACGTTTTCTTCATTGCAGTCCATAACGGAATACTGCTGTGGAAAATCATTTCATGGTTTTGTATAGTTTTGACTCTTCCCCTCATCTCTCTGCCCTATCAATTCTGTTTAATTTGTCCCTTTCTGCAACCTAAGTTAAATATCAGCAGTGTATTGGACAGATGTATAGTCACCATGACAATGAATTTCTCCCCATTGGCTTTTTAATAAATATAGAGCATATTAGAACCTTACCTTGTTTATAATAACTCGTACTTCACTGGCAAAGTCGCGAGAGCAAATTTCTAAGTGAAAAATCTTTCCACAGTTTGAAACACAGGCTCCCAATAGCTAACAAGTGAAATTGAGGGCAAAAATTAGTAGATGAGAATAACCACATAAAATACAAGATGTAAGCAGTGATGAAGTTATTGGCCATAACAAAGATTTACTACATCATCTACAGATATTAAATAGGATTCAAAAGTGATCCTCTAGTATTGTCTTATGATTAAAAAGAACTGTTTTAACCCTTTTCACAAAATATGTTATGCATTATACTTACAGTTAGTGCCTGCAGAGCAACATGGGGTACCTTGTGATTTACTCTCTTCAAAATGGCTTTGAGGCAATCTTTTGCTCTAGATAAAACAATATCATTTTTCAGACTCTTATTTCAATCACTTAATTCGCATGCTGGCAACCTGCAGGCCTATTCCCCTCCCGCCCCAAATCTTCCTGTCACTGCCACCCAAAGTTGGGCACCTTCCCTGACCATCCCCTTCTTCTGACACCTGGAGTGACTTTTGGTTGCTCTGGGCAACGGGGAAGACATCCCATTACTTTGTGGAGTCCAGGGTTTTCTCTCTTATTGTATTGAAAACACGAAGAGCTGACGGGATGGGCGTGGCCAGCCTTAAAAAGAGCAGAGTTGAAGGCGAAAGAGCCAGCGTCTTCCCACTTCCTTCACTCAACTCTGTTCTTCTCAAGACTGATGGCTCCCTCCCCACTCTCACAAAGCAGACCATGGAGTGGAGAAAGAGAAGGGCCATCAGGCAGGCTCTACTTGCCTGCGCAAACCTCTTTCTCTGGCATTGACAGGGTGAGCCTGCAACATGAAATATGTTCACACATTTCTCCAGGTCATGTGTATGCGAGGGAGAAGGGGGAGAGGATGGAGTGTGTGTTTGTGTGAATGGATGGTGATGGTGGGTGTATGCTCTTGTTTGAGAAAGGGGTGCACTCTGATCACACACACACACCCCTGACTACCTTCTCCAAAGGAATATCAACAAGATTGCCCACACTTGACTTAACTGAAAAGGAGATAGGAAATACTGGAAGGAAAAAGACACTGAAAACCAAAGTTTTGGGACACAATCCTACCATTCATGTTGCAAAGGGAAGTTAACAGCCTTTTTTTTCAGACCTTCAAATTCTGCATAGAGTCAATGTGTGGATGGGAAGCTGGATCACACCTATTAATTACCCCCTTCTTCCACACATTGATAGGATATGTGTTCAGACAGCCTTTTCTCCGCAAGACTGGCAACCCTGAACAGGCAGGGTTATAAACTGCACACATATGGTCAATAGGGAGATGCATCTCTGCTCCCCTTTCACATGCTGATCCAATACAGAATTTGAAGGTCTGAAAAGGCCTCATCTCTCCTCTGTCTTTTGGCTGCTTTTAGCACTTGCAAAATTGTAGTTTTAAGTTAGGCAGTGCTATTTGCCACTAGAAGGTGGACTGCTAAAAAAAAAAGCAATATCATTAAACACAATTTGGTATACATTTTTAGCTTGCTCAAACAGAATAGGTACCAAATGCTTTCAAAGCTTGAATAAAGCACAGTCACATCCAAGCACACATTTTTCTTCTTCTTACAATTTAGTCTGAAAGCAAGCAAATATATCTTGCATGCATTTTTGGTTACAAAAAAACTGCCTAAAAGAATGAGAACCAAGAGTCCAAGAGTTCTGGAAGACAATTACAAGGGAAAAAAGTTCATCTAAACAACACTGGCATTTACTGGAAACTCTAGGTTAAAAAAATTCTGCTACTTCACAACAGAAAGAGAATTTACTTAACAACCTGGACAGTTTCTCAAGTGACCTAGTTACATTTTCTCTTTGCTTCTTAAATGGATCTGATTTTTTATACAAGATGAGTTTTAACATAAGCACATTACTGTGTATACCAGCCTAAATTGACTGGAATGAATAGAGCTACCTATCAGATCTGGGCACAGGAAACACAGATTACTCAGCAGAAACATAAAATGACATTCATTGAGAGCTGGCAGACAGGATGAAGTGTCTTACCCATTAGGAGTGCTTCCAACTTTGTCACATATATCCATAATAACTCCCCAGTCTTCAGTTGTGTTGTACTCATTTGTGGCTTTTTCTATAAAGAAAAAAAGTGCTTTGAGAATCAACACCTTTTCAAACACACATACTCTCTGTTTAGAACTGCCACTAGCAAAACAACTGCTTTTTATTCTGTATATGCTCCCAAAGCTATAAACTTCAGAAGCAGTTTTTTTCATTCCCACCATAAGGAGACACACATTTCTCAGCGCGATGGAAAAAACCTCCCCACTGCAGTTACAAGGTCATCATTTTATGTGATCTGTTTAGTCTGAAAAGGCATATCTTTCATACCTGCTTTACCCAAGTGTAAACATATGAAATTTTGTACATTAACTTTTTAGAAGTGGGTACAAGTTTAATGTATCTGTTATTCATATTTTTTTCAACCAAACTGTAGCATGGGTATGTCCAAAAAGCAGTTTGCAGCACAAGTATTTAGTTTTTAAATTCTCAGTTCTTTCATAATATAATGGAGAAGAGATTACAGCAGGATTTGCTTACAGCAAGTAATGTTGCTGCCTTTAAGACAACAACTTAAAACTTCTTAAAAATATTTACAAATCAAATAACTACTTTGCATCTTAGGGAAGCATTGGAGTTAAATTTCTGCTTTGTGGAGCTGGACTAGAAGCTGGGAGACGAGCCGACCCACCTCCTGCAGTTCCCAGCTTCCCTGAGAATCTGTTCTGGAGGGTTCAGGACTACAGGAGGAAGGGGGAAATTAGCAAAAATCACTCCCTTCCCTTTAATGGACACCTCCTGCTGGCTCCAAAGCACTTGCACAACAGCATGAACTGGATTCAACCCATTTATTGGGCAAGAAGTAGAGACAAAACAAAGCTTGAACAAGCACCAGCACTGGCTCACGGAACTTTGTTTAGAGCTCGGAAATCATAGGCAAATAAATGAGGCACTTCCCTTGTGAAAACTGTAATTTCTCTTGAAAGGGCAGCGTTTTCTTCTGCCATCTCTTTGAGCAATGTATGAGGCTCTCAAGATCTGATCTGTGCATTTGTTAAGACTCCTCCTTTAGAGCAACTTCAAAGCATAGCACTGCCAACCACTGTCAACAGCATGAATGGCGCCCTCCCAATTCTGCTGCACTGCAACTTCCATAATTCCTGATAATTGGGAGCTGGAATCCAACAACATCCAGAAAGCCAGATCTTCCTCATCCCTAGTCAACAGCTGTGAAATGATATAGAACGATCCATTCCATAACTTTGTACTGCCCCCTGCTATCAAAGAAGGGCTAGCTAACTATTAAATCAAAGGGATGCGGCTCAGTTGTAGAGCATCTGCATTGCATGCAAAAGATCCTGGGTTGGATTAATTCCCAGCATCTCCAAGTAGCGATACATAAACCCCAGCCCAAGACTCTGGAGACTTGATGCCAGTCATGCTGAGATAGATGGACCAATGGTTTGACTCCATAATAAAGTAGCTTCCTCTGTTGTTCCTCTGTTAAAAACATCAGAAGCTGCTTTTATAATGAGTTTACTTCTCTTTAGTTATTTTTCTTTTCTTTGGTGTCCTCTGCTCCGGGCCGTTATTGGGGTCTAAGGATTTCACATGCACGAAGGACCCTGAATTGGTGGAAGGACCCTGAGTGAGAGGCAGGGAAGGGAAGACCTCCCAGAATGAGAGACTGGGAGAAGAAAGAAAAGTTGCCAGGTGAGAGTTGGGAGGGTCCACCACTTTCTGAGGGTCACATGGGTTAAGACAGGGGTAGGCAACCTAAGGCCCGTGGGCCGGATGCGGCCCAATCGCCTTCTCAATCTGGCCCCCGGATGGTCCAGGAATCAGCGTGTTTTTATATGAGTAGAATGTGTCGTTTTATTTTAAATGCATCTCTGGGTCATTCATTCCCCCCCCCCAAATATACTCTGCCCCCCCCAAGGTCTGAGGGACAGTGGACCAGCCCATGGCTGAAAAAGGTTGCTGACCCCTGGGTTAAGAGCTACCTTTGAGAGAGGACTCTATGATTTCTTTTCTCTTTCTCTGTTTTTGTATCTATTTATTTTCTTTTACCTTATTGTATTCTGAAAAAGCTTTAATAAAATATGACACACACACATACACACTGAGTTTCATAAATCAGTATATTCATGTTTTGCCTCGATTTTTATCCACCAATTTTCAAATCCCATGCTAAGGCAGTAAGTTCCAAGCTGTATGGCACAGGAAATCAAAGGCTCCTGTGTGCCTGAAATATCCACCCACAAAAGTAGGTTGACTGTTTTATTTTGGAATGTTTAACCCTCCGGTCTTGTCTCTTCCTGATACAGTTCCTGCTGCCCTACTTCTGCATCCAAGTCATCCCCAATTAAGAGATGTAACACAGGAAGTGCCAATTGCTTTGCTGTCTCAACCATTGCTCCAATCAGGAGGAGCATGCAGAACAGTTAATTCAAGCAGAAATATTAGGGGTGGTACTCCTAGGAGAATAAAGAATTCTTATCCATTCTACAAGTAAATCTTTTGGGATGGAGGAGTAAACCATACCCCCTATTTATGCATTCAGAAGCTCAGGTAACAGTGAGACCTGATGGGTAGCTGTGTTGGGAAAGGCCCATACATAGTAAAATCAAACAATGAGCACTTCCATTAACTTCAACATACTTGATTAAGCTAGATAATCACAGAAATATCAACTTTTCAGTAAAAAAAATGGGAACTCACTGAAAGCTAACAAAATTATCTTGTAATAAGAAATATCACACTTTAAATAAATGTATGACGGAGAAAGGTTCTAATCTGAGTAAAATGCTACATGCACATTTGTTCCCATTTCTAATACTTCCATGTTTGTGTTTGTCTCTAGCAGAAATTGTGGGAAGTACCATACAAGGTTCCTTCCCCGACTCAGCTGCTAAGACTGTGCTCATAAAGCCATACTTGCATTGATCAACTATTCAGTGGGTAAAGGAGATCAGCTATCAATGCAGTGTGTGGTACCTCACTAAGCTAGGGCTATATGCAACCTGTTTCTTTGCACTAATTGAAGCTGTAACTGCATTTTTAACATCATGCCTGCCAGATGGAGGTTTAACAAGGTTAAACTTGTGCAGTTTAACAAGATATAATGCAAATTAGTAAGGCAATGCATACTTATAGGGATCTACTTGATTTGGAGAAAAAGCAGAGGATTATAGTGACTTAATCATCTTATATTTTCTTAGATCCAAATACTAAATAAAGATAGCCGCCAACACAACACATAAAAGGTGTCTGTTATTGTACGACAAAACAAAAAAATAATTGTGAACCAATTTCTAAAGCATACACTCCTGACTACTTTGCAACAAGTTGTTAAAAAAAAGAAAAAGACTGCAGGTTTCAACAAAATACATCCAGATGATTAGCATGTTTGAAGCATTCACATTTCTACTAAGTGATCTAGCAAATTTGCTCGTTTCTGGTAATTAATACAATTAAATATTCTAGTCTCCAATAATAGAAATGCCAATTCATTCTCCACTTAATTCAGGAATCCTATATTATCAACTCAGTGTGTATGCAACCAGCCTTCATGAAAAAGAGCTGCTTAGCATAAAGCAAAGGTTGTTGAACCATGTATATTTTTCTGTAAGGACATAGGAACCAACAGGGTCCTATCATCTGACATGAAAGGTTGGCAGGTTTCCAGATTGCTCTATTATATGCATATAAAGCAATCTCCGTATAACAGAAAAGGAATGGATTGTAAGAGAATGCTTTCCCCCAACTACAGTACATTCCTATCTTTTCCACTCTTATGGTATTTTATGAAGAGCGAGCAAATCACTTAACTTTTTTGTTTGATGTAACTGGTGTATGCTTTTAATAATGTTGACTGAAGAAGAGCTTGTGCCAGAAATCAAAGTCCATCTGCGTTCAACTCCCTACATATTAGCCTTATCCTAGGAAGCTCAACAGCTGAACCTCTAGCAGAAGAGAGCACTGTCATCCATGTATTTTGGCTTCCCACATTTTCTAAGAGTATCTGAATTACCATCTACAATAGACTATTAAGATATCCAATTCCTCTGTGATTTTTAAAGAACCCCTTAGATAAAAAAATTTTTGTCAAAAAGAATAAACTTCAGTACACGCATACGTGTGCAGGGAAGCTACAGAAAGGATTCAAGATTATTTCCCTGCTTTATACATTTTTGTTGAAATAGTGGTTTCAGAAACACACAATTTAAAATCCCATTGCAGATACTACTAGAGAATGTGGGAAGCAATGCTTTTCCCCCCTTTAGGCCTAAGTTTGAAAGACACACAGAGGTTAATGCCACTAATTTCACAACTTTTACAGCACAAGACAGCTTGTAAAAAAGGTGCCTGTTCTCAGGTTTCAAAATATCCACCAACCAGGAATGACAAAAGCAAGCAGGTGACCACAGTTGATGTCACTGTGAATGAGGAGAAAAGTGTCCTGTCACGTCTGTTGATATATGGTCTGCTGACTAATAAACTCCAGGTGTAGTGTTCCTTCCAGATACGTTGAGCTTTTAATTATGACATCCAAATCATTACCAAGACCACTAACAATATTTATTTAAGATCCAAAACACATTTATTTGACCGAGTGAGAGATAGTACAGTGATAGTACAGGAAGGCACAAGGTTAAGATTAAATCTCTAGAAGTCTGTTTTTGAATAATTTAACTGTACCTTCGCACAGAAGACAAATGAGTGCAAAGAGCTTGGCCTTGATACTTCCAGAAGTTTTGGTACAAGCATATCTGTTCTTGCAATGTCTAGGTTGTCAAACCAAGGTCAGCCATGCAAGACTCCCTGCCTATTTCCCCAGTCCCCTACTCCCAGTTTTCTGAACAGTTAAGTCAATATGATATATTGGGAGAAGGAACTGCACAAGAAACTGCCAGATATCTCTGTCTCCAGCACCATTATGGCCTAAATGCATATGAACGAAGCGATCCAGTAGTTTAACTGCTGGAACTACCCGCCAGGTTAAAACCCTTGTTCGTCTTAGAATTTCAGCAAGCCATTAGTTCTCAATTCCAGTCTTGCACCAGGGTGGCGGCGATGGACAGTGATAGAAACTGAGATATGAAAGCTAGGAGCTAAACGGCACCTTAAACCTGGGTTATGGGCGCAACAACAGAATGTCTAGGTGTGATTTTTTATAACAAGACTACAAAGCTGAAAATGAATGAACTGCAGCTAAAATATTACGTTTCTTTTTAGGTCTAGTCCTTCCCCTGCCTAAATGGTAAAGGTACCCCTGGCCGTTAGGTCCAGTCGCGGACGACTCTGGGGTTGCAGCGCTCATCTCGCTCTATAGGCTGAGGGAGCCGGCGTTTGTCCCCTGCCTACCTCACCAATATTCTTAACAGGGTCTCTTCTCCAGTTTTCAGAGTTGCTGGAAGTGGGGAGGCAGAAAAAGGTCATCCTTTCCTTCCAACTCTACAGTTTTAATCTGAAATTTTAGGTGCAAAGCTCAGAAACTGCTGGCACTCATGAAATTCCTTGTCGCAAAAACGCGCCTAGAACAATGGGTGATTGGGGGGGGGCGACTTTTGCCCTTGTCCCTCTAGGTCAGTGATGGCTAACCTTGACACTCCAGATGTTTTGGAACTACAACTCCCATCATACCTAGCTAACAGGACCAGTGGTCAGGGATGATGGGAGTTGTAGTCCCAAAACATCTGGGGTGTCAAGGTTAGCCATCACTGCTCTAGGTAGATCACAGCCAACGAGATATTTAATAGAAGGAGCACCAGCTCTGGGGAATAAACGAACGTGATTCCTATATGTATCTAAGAAACGGGCCAAACAACTCTCTAACGCAGGGAGAGGAATAACTGCGCCGAAGCTCATAGACATCCTCAACCACCACCAATCCCTCTTATATTTAAGAGGTGCCCGCTTCCACCCCGGCATCGACCCCCAACACTAGACGCCCCTCTTATTTGCCTGCCCAAGATTGCAGCCTCAACGCAACAAAAAGGTCTCTAGCGACTTCCTTTAGTGTTTGTAACCCCTCGACCTTGGTCCAGGCGGGGACCCCCCACCCACCCAGGAAGCGCTGCTGCAACGTCGTCCCCAGGGGCCAACAGGAACTGCCGGTTGTGTCACCGGGCCTCTTGCCCAAGAGAGCCTCCCGGGAAACAGGGATCGCCGGGTTCATTCCTCCCTTCTCCCTCCCGGCCCCGCCCCGGGGTCAGCTGCCTCGGCACGGCGCCCCGGAGCCCCGGCACCTCTTTCCCGTGGGCACGCAGGACTGCCTGCTGAAGCCCAGCGACCCCGTTTTCCCAGGCGGAGGGGGGTGGGCGGCAGATCCCACCCGCCACGACTCACCCACATCCTGCTCGAAGGGGTTAGAGGCGAAGAGAGGCATGGTGATTATTAATATAATGGCGGCGAACGGCGAACCCTCCGGGGCGCTCGGGCCCGGCTGCTGCCCCAGGTAAGGAAGCGACTCAGTGCGCAGCTACCCCGTCTCAGCACAGCTCCGCCCCGCCCTCGGCTCCCTTTCCGCTTTACTTCCTGTTCCGCCCGCTCCGTAAGGACCCCCCTCGCCTCCGTCCCCGCCCCTCCAATTTGGGTTCGTCTACACAGTCGCCTGAGTTTATCCTGGAGCGGGAAGAAAGGCGAGAGGGCCGGTGCATAGGGGCTGAGAAAGGGAATTTAGGCATGGGCTGTTTCAATCCCTCAGGTTTATCCCAGCGTCGCCGTTTCCGAAGGGAGGAGACGGAGAGGGGAAGAAACAGGCAGGCAGTTCGTTGGGCACCCTGCGTCGGTTGGCCCTTGAACAGAAGACCCATCACGCAGAGGTAGGGAGTGTGGGTGGGGAGGGGGGAAATGGAAGAGTCGCGCGCACCTGGCAGTTCCATATAAAGTGTAGAGGGGGCTTCAACCATAGAAGTGAGAAGTGGCAGAGCGGCCTCTTGGGGAAGAGGGCAGGAGGCAGAAGCTTGGGAGAGCCCCCACAGCGCTCAGAAAGCAATGGCGCTCTCGGGAATTGCAGCGCCAGTTCTGCGCTGCACGTTTGCTTGGCATTGAGGCTGCTGTTTTACTTGACTTCGCAGCAGGTGCGGTTGGAATCTGTGGCATCTGCTTCCGTGTGAACGTGGCACATTTCGCAGAGTTCAGATGGACACCAGCAGAGTGCAGACCCTCCAAGTGTCTGTCTCTATTTTCCAGTCCCAAATTTACAGCAGCCGTCCCGGTTTCTGATTTGATCCCTATTTTCATTGGAGAAAGGTTGGAGGGTATTGAGTTATGCGGAACCCGAACAAAGGAAATAAGTATTTAACTTTTAAGAAGACATCTGACGGCAGCCTTGTATAAGGAACTGTTTAGTGTTTCATGTTTTATTATGTTTTTACATATGTTGGCAGCCACCCAGAGAGGCTGGGGCAACTCAGTCAGATGGGCAGGGTATAAATAGTAAAATTATCATTATTACTATGGAATAGGACGTCCCTATTTTGATCAAGAGAAATGCATTCCTCCCATAGTTCATATGTTCTGCTTCAAACTTTTTTTGTTCCGGCAAGCCTGTTAAGAAATCTAATTTTAACATGCACATTTGTTCTTAAAGTCTGTTTATTTTATTTATATTCTTGTTTATTATCCATTTTTTATTTATGCTAGTATTTATAGCCCACCCGTTGCATAAAATATCAGTAGGGTGTACAACAAAATTTACAAGCACAATGAAAACAATACAGAATTATCATAAAAATGACTGGCTTATCTTTAAAAAGCATAAACAACTGAATAGGGTTGTTAACGTAAGGAGAGGTCTTCAAAGAGGTATCTGTAAGTTGTCAGTGAGGATACCAGCCGAATCTAGAAGCTGAATCTTAGCTGGAAAAGTCTTCGACAGTGTGGGACCAATGACACTAAAGGTCCAACCTCAGGTTGAAACTAGTTGGGCTTCTGAAACACAAGGGTCAACTCAGATGATCTCAGAGATAATTCTGATAATTTTATTATGCCTACTCTTTTAAAGTCTATTTTTATTTGCCCCCCACTCCAGCCTCACTGATTGGTTTGATAGAACCTCCAAAACTTCACAGAGAAAGGAAAGGAGAGACTGTTCCATCAGGCAACCCCAAATATTTCCAATGATGGATTGATTGCCTTAGCACAATGTTGAATTCCACCCACTGCTATTTTTAATGAATACTTTATACCATTTCATGTAAACTGCTTAGAGCGTATGCATTTACAGTAGTGCATAAATCTTGCTAAACTTTATATAGTTTCATTTCACAGATCCAAGAACATGCATTCATAGCCATGCATCCATTTCTGGAGAGGGCTTGGCTATGAGCTTAAATTTAATACCTGTGAGAACATGATACCTAACCGTATGGGAAAGCGAGGGGGTGGGGCATGTCTAAGAATCCCAATGACTTTCTGAAGGATCTGGTGGCCTTTGATCCAAACCCAAACATATTTAATGTTACAGCTTTCAGCTTAAGCCCTGCTGCGAAGGTTTGACAGAGCTACAGGATTTGCAGTAGTATTACCGGAGTCTATGTCAACAAAAGTTTGATTACTTGTCTCTAACTAGCAGGCTTATTCATTCAACAGCCAGTTACAGAGCTAGTTGTCCTGCATCTTGTTACACGCACTTAACATGTAGTAAATAAGCAACACAAATCACGAATCTGCTCAGGCATGGAATCAGCTATGGCAAAGGAGAAGAAAACTGTTCATGGAAAGAAAACATTGGCTACACAGGGCACTTTTTCTGCCCAAGAGTTGTTGATGAAAATGACAACTGTACCAGCAAGGGCAGAAGTAATCACTTCCACATTAGTGAATTCCTGGGCTCTAGATCCACCAATGATATTAAAAAAATTATATTATGCCCTCTAATTTTAATAACAGTGCTGTTGGCAACCACTTTATTAAAAACATCCATCCTTATTTATTTGACAAGTTAGTCTCTCTGCACAAAAATGTGTTCATTGTAATTTCTGTATTTCAGATTCCAATAAAATGACATTTGTTTGAGTGACATCTCTTTCTTTGTATTCCTCATAGGACTTGCTCAGCAAATTTTGTGGTGGTTTTAATTATCAAACCTCTCCTTTCTGGCAAGAAAATCCCTGTTTGGCTGTCCTCGGCAGGATATTTCACCCTGAAGTACAGGTGCCTGGGGAATGGTCGTATTGGCTGCCATCTTGAATTCTGTGCAGATCCCCATTGTTCATTGCTTGGGTATAGGAAAAATTCAAATTCAGCATGTCACAATAAAATTCCATCTTCAAAACATTCTACTTGAACGGTCTGCTTCATCATTCTTTGTGATGACTCTGTCGGAACATGCTGTGCATCCCTTGCATGCTGGACTTCAGTATGGGCTTCGTAGCTCCTTATGATACCTAACACTTGTGTCATCTGGGGTAGGGGTGTGTGATGTATAGCCTCAGTAGGGCCAAGAAGCTTATCCCTGATGACATGACGACATAGCTTCCCCCCCCCCATCTTGCAAAAATTAAGTTCCAGCAGCAACAGAGGACATGACAACGACAAGGGAGCTGTTAATGGTCTCAAAATATGTGAGATGAGAGTCAAAGCCCTTGCTTCCATCTTGAAGGCAGTTGTACATGTATACTCCGAAGGTGGGGAGGGGGGAGCTGAGGAGGATCCTTTGGATAGCAGCTCCTCTTGGAATGCTGTTCCAGAAGGCCCTCTGATCTTAGGAGGAGGCTGTGGAAGGTGCAAGGAGGCCTCTGTGTGTAAGGGCTGTGGTTAAAATCTCTCATACCTGAATAGGGCAGCCATGGCACTAGTTTATTTTACATCCATAATGTTTTTCCTGCATAGAGAAATATATAAATAATAAATTGCTATCGTCATCATCATCATTATTAAGGTAACTGGTATACCAAAAAAAATATGTGTGTGAGTGTTCACATGCCTGTTATTGAACATACTGGCTTCCCTACCTGTGCAATCACTTTAAATAGAGGGCAGTATCCAAGTCAATAGATCTGCTAGCACACTGGTCTTCACTTGGTGGGTTGTGCCCTGATCCAAGGTGGGTCACAGCAGCAGCACTACCACCATGCAAATATATTGTCATGAGTTTGGGTGTCAGATTTTGTGGGTGCAAGCAGGACCGGTGCCAGGGTTTCTGGCGCCCTAGGCGAGGGGGCGGGGCACCGTACGTCATCCGCAATGACGTACGGTGCCCCGCCCCCTGCGTGCCGGGCGCCCCGCACCGCCGCAATTTTCGCCGCTGGTCCGCGGCACCGGGCGGGGGGCGAGGGGCAGGCTGGCCAGCACCCCCTCCATTTTGGCGCCGCCGCCGCGGTTTTCGCCCCAACCTGCTCGCTCTGCCGCTGGTTGGGGCGGCAGCGGGGGGTGGCGGGCAGGCTGGCCAGCGTCCCCTCCATTTTGGCGCCCTAGGCAGTTGCCTAGTTGGCCTAAATGGAAGCGCCGGCCCTGGGTGCAAGGGTCCTGGAATTAGTAAGTGTTAGGGTTTAATCAGTGGTTGGAGAGTGAAACTGGAAGTCATATTCCTAATATTCAGGGTTTAATCAGTGGTTGGAGAGTGAAACTGGAAGTCATATTCCCAACTTCCTGCTTTGAGCAGATTGCTTGAGAGGTGGACCATCAAGAGACTCTGCCAGCTGGCGGATGAGTGGGGCCCCTCCCAGAGCTATGAGGTAGTCTGAAGACAATGCCCAAGTTTTTGTTAGGAGGAAGTTTTAGGTTTTCCATTGGCTGTGGCGTGATCGAGGGGAAATGGTGTCAGTCTGTTAAATGCAGCAAGCTGGAGACAGGGCAGGGTCGGAGCACAATATAGGCTGACAGTTTGGATCAGAGGCTGCAGCAATGGGAGAAATGGAACCCTCTGAGAATGTAGTGATGGGAGCCCCTCCATCATAGGCTCAGGTTGTATACATGTGTTAATAAACCATGTAGCATAAAGACACCACAGTCTCCAGTGTGCCTCATTTCCAAACAAAACACGAACCTTGGGTAAGTGCCTGGACCCATGGAATCTTACACAGATGTGGAGATTGGGGAAGCATGTAACAATATGGTAACAGATTTAAAAAGGGGGTCCCCAAATACATGCTTGAGTTAAAGCTGGGTCCTGGGTTTTGAAAAGGCTTACGCTAGCACAAGAATTCCCACTTGTGCCATGGAACTTCTCCTCCCTCTTCTCTCTGCACACCCCAGTTCGGCTCCAAAGGGTTGTGGGGGAACCCCAGAACAGATATTGGGGAGAAAAGAGGGCGGAGAAATGCAGTTGTGCCACCGGAAATCCTTGTGCTAGCAGATATGCTTAGCTGGCTACAACACATTCACCTGTGCTGCACTGCATATGTGACAATGTACAGAGTTTTCCCTACATGAAGGTTATTGCCATAAGAAAAAGTTTTGTGTGAACCAGGCCACAGATACAGCATTCGGGCCTGTTTTAAAAAGAAATGTCCTGAAGATGGCAGTATTGTTTTACTGGGATACAGTGAGCTGCAACTTCAGAGGGAGGTCTTAAACCTTCGTTTCTAAACATTCAGCTTGTTTTCTATATCCTGTCCCAGGATCCCTCAGAGTGAACATCTTAAGATGGAAGTTGAGCAGAAACAACTTTGACGGGTGCTTCTCACGGGAATGTTTTTCGTGGTGACTAGGACACCGGCCCCAAACTGTGACAAAATGGCTATTGTCCCTATAAAACATCTTGGAGATTTAATTTGTGTTTTAATCAGTGCTATTTTTCTAGAAAAAGAGGTGCCGGAACTCACCACGAACACCTCCCTTGTTCTCTTATAATGGCAATGGCGCCCAACTGAGAGGTGCCAGAACTGAGTTCCAGCGAGTTCCAGCCGAAAAAAGGCCCTGGTTTTGATAATATGGAGGCTCTTGACTTACATAGTTCAGTCTTCCTTATAGCTTTGCAGTCTGTTGAGCCCACCTGAGGCCTTCCAGTCTGAGCTCCAAAGAAAGCGGGAAGAGCGAGGGGGATGAATTAAGTCACCTAGGTCAGGGTGTAAATTCTTAATAAGAATAGAAAGCATGGGTTTGAGCTGTTTTCCGCTTATCCTGTGCTTTCTAGGTACAGGTCTGAGTGGTTTAGCCAGGGCTTTTTTTTCTGGACGGAACTCACCAGAACTCAGTTCCGGCGCACCTCTCAAGTGGGCGCCATTGCCATTATAAGAGAATGAGGGAGGCGTCCATGGTGAGTCACGTCACCTCTTTTTCTAGGAAAAATAGTTCTGGGTTCAGCCTCTGCCCTGCCGTTTTCCCCAAGAAAAACCTGCTCTCTAGCGATAAATTGGACAAAAGGCAAATCCGTGGAAAACCCGATTGCCATTTGTTCCAATTTAGTGCTAAACAGTGGGTTTCCTAGGGGAAAATGGTGGGGCAATTGGAATTGTGGGTGCGCCCTAAATCCATTGTGTGAGCCTGTCAAGTTTACACCTATGCATGGAGAGACATGTCATTCTCACAAGAGGGCCAGTTCCAAAATATATTAATATTCGCATATTTTGGTCGAGGTGTGTGTGGTTATTTTAAGTCCAAGACAACTAGGACAAGGGCCTTCACACCTAGCTCTGTGACAGTACACAGTCTCTCCCTTTTTCCAACTGGAAAACAGCTGCCGCCCTCAGCCGGACTCAACAACATTCCTGTGAGAAGCACCTGCAAATTCGCAGCTATTGCTTCTGCAGACGAAAAGGAGGAGGCCAGAATGCTGTCTTGTTTGGGGAGGAATGGCAGAACCTGTTTGAGGCCTGTCAGCCCTATCACATTCCAGCTATAAATTTAAAAAGTGTTGGCCGCATTCCCCAAGGTGTGACAGCTTTTACCCCGAAAGCCTTGTCCTTAACCTCCAAAGCATCTTCTTATCAAGCCAGATGTTTTTGAACACACAGAAACAGAGGCTCTTAACATGGCCGCACTATGTGATCCTGGAAGGCGCACAAGCCTATAAACCAATTAATGTTGAGCGCCATTGGCTAGATTGAGGTGAAATGTGTGTCTTGTTTCAAGATTAAAATTTTGGAGCAGAACCAAGTCCTGTTAATGCCAAACATAGTCCCCCCCACCACACATTTCTTTCTCTAATGGCTACTTGATGGGGCGGGGGAAAGAGATACTTTGACAAAATGCCCACCAGTAAAAGGTCCTGCCACTAATTGCCACTACTATCAGAGGGAGAGACCATTCATCTTTGACAAATTTATGCACATTTGCAGAAGCATGGAAAAGCTACATTTTCACAGCAGGGAAGCAGATACAGATTCTTCTCTCTTTATCATCACTACGTTTGTAGCCATTCATGTTTTAGTAGCCTCCTGACTAGACTACTGCAATGTGCTCCATCTGGGGCTGCCCTTTGTAAGGGCACTAAAAATTCCAACTGATCCTAAAAGGTGATGCCAGACCCAGCCTGTTACTCCAGTCTGATTTGATCTGCTTCTGCTGCTTATTCATTTCTGAAGTCTGGATCAAATTTAAGATGCTGGTTTTTAACCTTTCAAGCCTGATATTGCTTAACTTGAATAGGATTCCCTCTTATGCTTCTTCCTGCCCAGAAAAACCCAATAGCCAACCTGTGTAGAGGACCTGAGGACGGTTACCTGCCTAGGCAGATGCTACACCTCCCACTCCCATCAGCCCCAGTCTGCATGGCCAGTGGTCACAGATGATGGGCTATGAAGTCCAAACACACCTGGAGAGCTACAGATTCTCTACCCTTGGACTTAGTTTCAGCTTTTCCATGAAGCCTTTGGGATAAATTGATGGCAAGCTATGATTTCTCCTGTTACTGTTCAATCTCCTTGTATCTGCTGATTATCTGTTGCTCATTTCCCCCCTGTCGGCTATTTTTATATTGATATTTTGATTAACTGGCAGTTGCTTTGAGTTATTTTGAAGAAAAGCAAGATAGATTTATATATATACATAAAAAAACAAAACAAAACAAATGTGGGTCTGCTTGGTCGATGTGTGGTCAACTTTGGCCATCAATATCCTTGCTTCCAAGCATCCTCTCAAACTGCTGCTTTGACAGAGCTGTTAAGATGAAAAACAAGGCCCAGAGGTATTTTTCCATCCTTCTCCTCCTTTAATTCTCCCAGTTTACGTAATAAAAATAGGACTTGACCTTCGACAAGCTGTTACATTTAACTCATAGATGGTACAAGAGTGGAAACCACTTGTGCAGAATTTTCGAGCCACTTAAAGCACTCCTTCAGTGTGTGGTCCTCGGGGAAATATTGCCAAAGACATCTTGACAAATTGGTGTTAAACTTCTGCCTCTCCCAGAGTGACATGCACACCCCTTTGCTCTTATCAAAACGCAGAGAGCACTTTTATTATTTATTATTCATTATTGTCAGCCCAGATAAATAATTTAGACCACATTATGCTAGGGCAATAGCTTACGCACCACTGTTGGGGTTACGACCCCAAGATGGAGCATCAAATAAATTCTTGCCTCTCATTTCTGTCCTCATTGTTAAATTTCATATTGTAAGCCCCTTGGGGCAGGGGCCTGCTATATAAAAACACAGATTAAATGCTAAATAATATTCAGGATTGTTTTATTCTGACATTTACAAGGTTACTAAATACCGTACCATCCTTCACACATTTACCTGGGAGTAAGTCTTACTGAAGACAATGAGGCTTACTTCTGAGTATATATGTATAGGGTTGTGCTGCATGGCTGCAGTCCTATTCCCACTTGCCTGGGAATAAGTCATACTGAACTTGAATGGAATTTAATTTTAAATAGACATGTATAGAAGCGCACTGTTAGATACCACCCAACACACATTAGCCACTCTCGTGCCCAAATGGTCACAGCACTCCCCCCCCCCAGCTGAGAAGTATTCAGAAGGTGTTTGTGAAAATGCTAATTTGCAATATAAATTATTGCAACAGGATTTCAAGGCTCTTCCCATGCATGGGCACTAGGACGACTGCAATTATTTCACCCCAGGATCAAAACCTATTGACCGTGAATATGTTAATTTTGTATATGGGATGGTGACAGGTGTAACCTGGCTTCAAGAAGGGCTGCAACTAGGGGGTGTTGAAGTGCACCCCCACCAGGGGCGCAGGCAAGGGTGTGTGTGCAAAATTGGCTAAAAATATGTCCATAAATATGTCTGTAAATAAAAATATTGATTATTGTCTCATAAGAAAGGGTTTTAAATAGAGAGTGAATTGAATGGGGGGTGGAAGAGAGGCGGAAAGAAGAGCTAATTTGTCAGTGGCTAGGGGCGCAATCTGGACAGTTCTGTCAGGGGCGCAAGATCACTTAGCTCTGGCTCTGGCTTCAAGTGGCTGTGGTACAAGAGGACTAAACCCAGCATAGGATCCTTTTAAGGGTGGCTACCTCAGGCAGCCTTTTCTTTTTTTAAAGAAGACATTCTGGGTTGTGAGTTCCAGCCAATTGTGCTGAGAGGGCTCCACAGCTGAGGAGTTCAGTCTTTGTCACTAAGGGTCACCAGCAGCTCCTTCCCAGAGTCTTTCATGTGCTCCTGTCTCTCCTTGCTTCCAGAAGCGTCTTTCTATCCACACCCTGGACAGCTATCTCTTCTCTTCTCTTCTTGATGTCTTCAGTATTTTTGTTTTTTTTTTGTTTTTTTAAAGCTGTACACCAGTGTGTACCCAACGACCCAGGTGAATAGCTTAAGCAGGACCTAGTCGAAACCTCAGGACTCCCCACTGTTTGTACCCTGAACTAAGATGCATCTACCCCAAATGCAGGCCACATCCCATCGTTTTTCTTTATTTAAGAGCCGGCAGCCTCAATCTCATGCTGCGTGGTAACATCTGCGGCATTTTGTGTAGCAACATCTGGGAACTCTTTCCAGAAATGGTTTTATCATCAATTATTGTGGTTGAGAAGGGTCACCTTGCTTATCTTAATATTTACACAAGAAGAAGAGTTTGGATTTGATATCACACTTTACCACTACCCGAAGGAGTCTCAAAGCGGCTACCATTCTCCTTTCCCTTCCTCCCCCACAGCAAACACTCTGTGAGGTGAGTGGGGCTGAGAGACTTCAAAGAAGTGTGACTAGCCCAAGGTCACCCAGCAGCTGCATGTGGAGGAGCGGAGACGCGAACCCGGTTCCCCAGATTACGAGTCTACCGCTCGTAGACTCGGATTACGAGTCTACCACTACACCACACTGGCTCTCAGAATTGTCTTCTTTTTTTGCATTTCATGGCCATTTGGCCTTACTGTTTCAGTCTTTCTTTTCTATATGTGCATCTGTGTTTACATCCTCACACCTGCAGACCACAGATAACACCAGACATCTGATGAAGTAGACAGTGCTATTCTGCATAAGCTCATGCTGCAGCAAATCCGTTAAGTCTTTCAAGTGCTGCAAGAGCTTTTGCTGGTTTTGCTGCAACAAATTAACACGGCTACCCCTCTATGTGTCTCTCACCAGGTTTGCTCTCTCTGGCTTTCAAAGCCTGGTTAAGACTCTCTTGAAAATAAAGAAATAAATAAATCCTAAATTGACTGCACGTTTTGGGGTTGGTTTGTTGTTTAAAGCTTTTTTACTGTTGATTCCTTTGAGTTTGCTTCTGTAAGTAAAAAAGACTCCTGAAGTTAGGTGGATTTGGGCCCCTCACCTGGCTCCAACTCGGATGTCATTTTGGCATCAATACCTTTTTATTTGCCCAGGTACTTTCAGCATGTAATCTAAATTGCCTTGTCTTCAGCTTTATGGCTTATTCACATCTGAACATCATTTAGCTGTTAATCTGCTTCCCCCCTACTTTGAATTAGACTGGAGTGGTCCTTAACCGCACATATGTGAATATGAGGCGCAACTTTAGTGTTTCTTATTCACACCACTAGTTCTTTCCCTTTTGTGCTGGTCCCTGCCTTCCGATATGTTGATTCCATCATGCAGATTAAGTATTAACAGAGCATGCATGTAGATAGCGGTGCACACATTTTTATTTTTTTAAAACTGCTTGTGCAGTTTTCTGGTTTTGTATAAATCCGGGGGATCAAAGGAAAACAAGGACCCTCCAGTCAGAAGCGCACCAGAAATACTTACAAGCACAGCTGGAAAAGAAATGAGAGCGCTGAGGAAGTTGTGGGGATGGAACGTGCAGAAAGTGACAATTGATCCACCCATGCAAAAAGAGAAGCAAATCTCCTGCAACCAGAGTGGAGCAGTTTGGAGCCTGCTTTCCTCCAACCTACTGGATTAACAACGCATCAAGTAAACCTGTATTTACAGGGGGAAGGTATTGAGAGACTGCTTTTGTTTGAGGGTAACATCATGCGTACTACACAAATTAAATGGGAATGTGAACTCCAGTATGGACAAGTCGAAGGAGAGAGGGAGTTTGCATTAGCGCCATTTTTCCGGAAGTCCATTAGGTCCAGTCGCGGACGACGACCTAGTGTGGACAAGTCCTTATTTGGTCTCTAGGATTTTCTGGCTTTGCTTTAATTATTGCTGCTGCTGCTGATTTCTGTAGTGTTTTATGATTCTATTATTTTATTGTACTCTGCCTTCAGAGTTTTGAGTGCGGCGTGATCCCGTAAATTTCTAAATAAAGAAATAGCAGTGCAAGCATGTTGCTGCTGCCTCCTTGTTTTTGGCATGTGACAAAATGCACAAAGGAGAGGCTCAAATCCTTTGCTGAGTGCAGGCCAAGATTTGAGGGCTCAGAGGGGCAAGCGATAGGGCGGCTATAGAATTAGCTCATTTTCAGATCTCCTCAGTGTGAATATGATATCATATTCTCCATATGCCAAAGGGCCATGTGGAAGCTGACATTTAATTGAAAACCCTCATTGCTGCCGTGCATTCCTGTTGTTAACTAATTGCTGGAAGAAGAAGAAGAAGAAGAAGAAGAAGAAGAAGAAGAAGAAGAAGAAGAAGAAGAAGAGGAATCATCAGTGGAACATTTTCCATATACAATAGCTTAAATGCTACGTGGAAAGGAGTTGCTGGTTCAGAATGATTGCTAGCTGAAAAAGGACATGCATGCATGCAACTGAGTCAATGGAGCTAAACAAACAGCTATGCAGAACTAATAGAACACATGCCTGTCATTTCAGAGGCAATAGCCAAGCTCTATTGGGATCAAGGCAAGAAAGCCCGGGGCTGATGGGTTCGATATTTCAGCTCTTAATTCTTCAGTGAAGAGCTGGCAATGCTGGTGTTTGGAATAGGACAGTGATGGCTAACCTTGACACTCCAGATGTTTTGGGACTACAACTCCCATCATCCCTGACCACTGATCCTGTTAGCTAGGGATGATGGAAGTTGTAGTTCCAAAACATCTGGAGTGGCAAGGTTAGCCATCACTGGAATAGGATATGAGAGTCAGATCATTGGGAGATTTCCTTGACTTCTGCCTGACTTCTCCTCTCATGAACTATCATGCTAAACAGCCTTTCAGCGATGATGGATGCTCTGCTGTTTATGACGGATCCAGTCCTTGATCGTAGCCAGAGTTTCAGACTTTTTCTAAGCCATGCCAGTGGAGGTGAAAGTGGATGTTGCCAATGTTGAATTCAACTAAATAGTTGCGCTGGCGCAAAAATGAATGCTAGTACAATGGGATTGCCCCTCTCCCCTCATGTGCAGGCACGCACCGTACAATAATCCCAGTTGCAGTCCTGGGTTACACCTCTCCTCCAAGTTCAGCACTGCAGTGGAGAAATTGCTTCGTGACAGCATTGGGCTTGCAAAAACTCTCTAGCAAGCCATGTGTTGTAATAGGGAGGACAATTACCCCAGTAATTGGACCAGTCTCTGAGCTGCAGAAACGGCCATTTCTCTCCCCATTGCAGGGATGCACTGGGAGGAAAGGCCTTATGCTTAAAGTCAGGGTAGAAAAATTTAAAATAACAGTCTGTGTGTCTGTGTGTGTATGGGTGCCAGTTCATTATGCCAGCTACTTTAGACCTCATCAGAATGGCACAAGATACTTCCTTGGGTATCTGTATTTTTTATTTCTTTTAAAAAGTCTGAGTTCTCCCGCTACTAACTGCCCTAATTATCCCAGGGACTTTGTTCTACTTTTTCTGCACATGCATCAAACAGGCTGATCCCTTGCCTTGGAGTTACAGCTCTGCAGTGCCGAAAGCAGGTTTCTGCTCACAATCTCAGTGGGCCAGATGAAAAGCGCTTAACTTTGATCCAGTTTTGGGGATTATAAATTCTGGCACAGTTCCATGAACTGAGAGTAAAAACGTGTGTGTGTGTGTGTGAGAGAGAGAGAGAGAGAGAGAGAGAGAGTCAGGGAGGAGACATGCTATAATTCTTTGTGTAGTTTTTCAGAACTTTAAAATAGAAAATGAGAGGTGGGGAAGGCAAATGTGATGGTAGCTGTAAAATATTTATTCGCTAGTGCAGCATGTTTCCTTCAAAGACAGTTGTACAGTTAAGTAGCGAGCTGTACAGCTCAAACTGCCTCCAGCATATACAGAATGCAAGCCTTGTTAGCATCATACTTAATATCTAAGCCGGTTTACAGGGCAAGGAATGAGCAGTCTGCAGCATTGCTAGGTTGAGCAGAGATGGGAAAATCTCTGGCCCTTCAGATGCTGCTGAATTGCAACTTCCATCATAGAGGCCATGCTGACTGGGGCTAGGCCAGGGCCACTGAGGAAGCAGGGTGAGGCCCTTCCCTCAAGTGGCAGAAGCTCAAGAGGCAAAACCTGCCTGTCAGGGAGGAGTAGGAGTTGGTGGAGGCTCCAGCTGGAAAACCCCCATAGGGAAGCCAAGGGAGTGATGGTAGGACACTGAAGACAGGTCAGAGGATGAAGCAGGGAGGGCAGAATGGTTGGATGCTGAACAAGCAACAGGCTTGAGTGAGAGAGAGGAAGAAGAGGCAGAAAGTCCTGCAGATGTAGGACAGGCAGCTGAGAAGGAGGTGCGGACTGATTCACAGGAGCCTGCTGGTACTGCTGTATTCAGCTCCCCTCCTCCCTTGTCTCCAAGGGCACAGAGGGCCTTGCATGTAGCAGAGCAAAGAGCACAGAGATGGAGTTTATGACTGCTGGAATAACAGCCAGCCAGGGAAGAGACTTAGGGGGAAGTGCCCAGATCGTCGGTTCTGGCAACTGCTTTACCGGAGTCAGTCTTGCCCATAGGTTTCTCTGTTTGTATTCATGAATAAAGAATCCACTTTACTGCTCCTGTCTGAGTCTTCATGCTCAACTGCAGCTGAACCAGCCCTGACACTGCCTTGCCTCCAGCACTTGCCCTTGTGCCTCGCTGACTCTGCTACTAGCAGAAAAGTGGTGCCAGCAGCGGCCCAAGATTCTGGTGAGATTTCACGGAGTGCTTGAGAGCTCACACGACTTTGGCGAGATCTTGCAATGTCTCACCGGAAGTTGGTGCCACTGCCTGCGCTTCACGGGTGCTGCTGCGGCTGCCATCACTGCCAGTGCTTTGTAGGCATCGCCTCGCAACACAGGTAAAAGAGGAAGGGGCGGAGCGGCAGCAGGGGTGGTGGCAAATTCCTGTCTCACCTCAAGCAGTGAAACAGGATGTGCCACCCCTGGCTGGGGCTGATGGGAATTATAGTTTAGCAACATCTAGAGGGCTACTAGGTTCCCAACCCTTGATACAGAGAGAACGTGTGTGTGTGTGTGTGTGTGTGTGTGTGTGTGTGCCCGCACACACACACACACACACACACAGAGAGAGAGAGAGAGAGAGAGAGAGAGAGAGAGAGAGAGAGGTGTGTGCTGATACCTTTTATTTTGATGCAGGTGGCTTCAAGCTACACTAAGCACTGTTCCTTGCCTGGGGAGGAAATATGCATTGAACATACATAAAAACAAGAGCCTTCCATAGCCTTACCAAAATGTGTGTGTGTTTCCACTGACCTGATTTTTGTTTAAATTGAATTTCTGTGTCCTACTTTTTTCCATATCAGAAGAATCGCCAAAAAGCTTCTACCATCCCCTAATGAAAAGAAACCTCAAGAATATCTCTCTCTCTCTCTCTCTCTCTCTCTCTCTCTCTCTCTCTGCTTTGGTACCAACAGACTGTCTTGCCTGTATGCCTTGCTCATTCCTCGTTCTTTAGACATGCTTTTTGGTCTATCACTTTCATAGGAAGAGTGGATGTAATTATACTGCATTGTCTGCCTGGGGAAGGACTTGACAACAGCTTGTATCAAAAGGCTGTTTCCTCTCTCATAGCGAGAAGAAGGTGGTCTGGGTCTTGGGGCAGGAACTGTGGATCAAACCATGGAACTCTGCTGCAGTGAATGCCTTGGGCCTTCACAGCTTGAGCAAGTATGCAGAAGAGCCACCAACGAGATAGTGACAAGCTAGCTTTATGATCTGTAGATCATCCATTACAACCTGCCATGTCCTCTGGGTTGCTTACAAATGCATTTGCTTTGCCATCTCACATAGCAATAATAGAGGTGCATCAGATCTACAGGGTCTGTGTGATGAAGCAGTCTTGCATCCAGTGTTTCTCAGAAATTCTAAGAAACCAAAAAAAACAATAAAGCTTTGAAATCACAGGGGAAAGTGCAGTTTTGAAAGGTTCAACCCACCATCTTGATTCAAAATTGCATCCTGTTGTAGCCAAACAGAAACATGCTCCGTCAACTTAGGAGCCATCATGAAAAATTTGGTTATGACACCTTAAGGGTGTCCAAATGCATATTGAACAAATAGTTTCCCAAAAATATATAGTAGCCTTGTACCTAGCATTGTTCAGGAATTCTAAGTAACTGAAAAATCAGTGCCATTTTGAAAGGTTCAAAATGTCATCAAATTGTATCCAAACTTAGACAAAAGCCTGCTCCTTGATCTTAGGAACCCATTGGGGTGGTTTGGGGGTTTGCTCAATCTGTCCGTTAAAAAATGAGCTCCAACCACATCACTGGCTAGAAAAGGAGATTCAGCTTTCAAGGTTGGCTCCAAGGTGGAATCAGGAACATGAGTTGGAAGAGCCAATGGATACAAATTATTACCTAGCCCTCAGAAATTTGGTTACAATATCTTAGGAAGTGTCCAGATACATAGCAAACAGACAACAAAAGTAGACCAGAGTTGTGTGTATGTGAGAAAGAGTTACATTAACAAAAGGAACAAACAGCAAGTTGCTTTATCACAAGTATAAAGTGAGGTTTATATTTGGGCATCTGGTTGCTGGGTTTGGGTTTCTTTTCGTTGGCTGGCTAGTTAAGTACCATGATTTAGCAGATCGAAAGAAGTTGCTTTGTGACATCAAACAAATGGGTGGTCTTTTCCTCCCCTCCCCTCTCATCTGGCTGGTACATAGGAGAACAATAGCCAGAGTCGTGTGTGAGTGAGCTGGAAGCAGGAGACACAGAGACATGTTTGCTCTGCGCTGGACTTTGGAGCCCCCCTGGAAGCGTATCGGGCAACAAGATCTATGGGGGTGTTAATGCTGTGAGCCCCTCCATCCTATGCTCAAGGTTGCATACGTGTAAAGGTAAAGGGACCCCTGACCATTAGGTCCAGTCGTGTCCGACTCTGGGGTTGCAGCACTAATCTCGCTTTATTGGCAAAGAGAGCTGGTGTACAGCTTCCGGGTCATGTGGCCAGCATGACCAAGCCGCTTCTGGCGAACCAGAGCAGCGCACGGAAACGCTGTTTACCTTCCCGCCGGAGCGGTTCCTATTTATCTACTTGCACTTTGACGTGCTTTCGAACTGCTAGGTGGGCAGGAGCAGGGACCGAGCAACGGGAGCTCACCCCGTCGCAGGGATTCGAACCGCCGACCTTCTGATCAGCAAGCCCTAGGCTCTGTGGTTTAACCCACAGCGCCACCTGGGTCCCGCCCTGCATACGTGTATGTGTAACTAAAACCATATATTCTAAACACACCCCAGTCTCTGTTAATCTTCATTTTGAGGAAACTGAGCCCGAGTAAGCACAATAAACCCCTGGAGTCTCTCACTGTTGGGGTGGCACATAACAATACCATTTTCGTTCCCGGGACAGAACAGGACTGCATGCCTCAAGGCCGGGGGCGAAATTATCTTGTACATATCATGCTGACATTTTCTCTTGTCGTGCTATCCCACACCTATCAGCTACATTTGAAGGTAATATTTTTTAAAAAAAGAAGTTCATTTTTTAGTTTATTGTCCTAGGAGTGTTGCTGTTAAATTTAATTTGTTTTGCTTCATTACACCCTAGATACCCATCTTGCTTTTAAACGATGAAGCCACTTGATGTGACAAAAGGGTTCCCAACACTATAATTATCTAAAAGAAGTGTCTGGGGAGTGTGAATGAATGCATCTTGCAGAAATACTGACAGTCTGATAAACACTGTGTGGAAAATAAAACAAAATCTGAATTTCAAAACCAAGTTCGCCCTTTCCCCCATTTAAATCATCCCCACTCCATTTTATTCATGATGTAGTCAAAGTTAATAAGCACTTTGATGTTCCATGTTCAAGCCTATGTTTAGAACTTTCCCACTTAAACCAACGATATTTATAAAGAACTCAACATTAACTTGCCTTCCTCATTTATTTGGGAGCATTCGCCTTCATTCCCATTGGAAGCTGACAGATATGGTGAAACCTGCTCTTAGAAGACCTGGGAATTCTTTGATGTTTCAGTAGCTGCAATATAGGAAATGCTTCATAAATAGATTTTCAGAATCTCTATGTTTTATGAAGGGTGTAATACAAGAAATACAGGAGATAAAAAGAGGCAATGAGCCCTAGATTAATTACAGTCTTAAATTTATAGTTTTGCATCCCTTATAATTATGTAAATGAATTCTCAAAGCATTTACATATACAGTAATTACAAAGTTGATTACAAAATGAATTAGCTATGTGTTAGCATAGTGAGTGTCACAAATTTTGCTCACTGCACCTATACTTTTGTTCCTATTTTTATTATGTATTTTGTGTTTTTTATATTGTAATTTTATGTTGTGAACCACTCTGAACTCTACGGATGAAGGGCGGTATACAAATTTAATCAGTAAAAATAAATAAACAAATAATAAAACTTTTTAATTCTGCTGGATTTTTTCCAGATCTGTTTTGATTACAGCTTTGAGTTTCCCACCAGCATTACTTCTGTTTCCCTATGCAAGTGCTGAATTCTGTTTCATTTCACTTGAGTGTCCATGGGTTTCATAAAAACTGCATATGCCTTGCTACCATCTTTTAGGACCATTAATTTGTCCAATGTATGTCTTCTGTGATGTATTCGTCACCGGACTTTTCGATATTGTCCCCACAATTTATTGTAATTTTGTATGCTGGTATACCGTCCTGTTGTTTTTTATGAAAAGTGCAGTCTATAAATAGTTTAATGAATTAGTCTCATGACAATCAAAAGGCTGCAGTTCTAAGTGAAAATACTTAGAAGCAAGGGCAATTGAAATCAATGGAATTGCATCCTGGCTTCAAATTCGTGGAGCGGCACAATTCTCTCTCTTTAAGCTCTAAGTCTTATAGCTAAGGCTGAAAATAATATCTGAAATGGAAGGGAGGCAGAGTTTAAAAGATGCCTGCAATAAGCACAGAGGAGATACCAAGGTGTTTTCTACCTACAAATAAACCTATGTTTCACCTAACATGGAAACAGACCTGGTTAATGGGTGGTTTTTTTATATATTTCCAGAGATTAGGGATCAGCCATTCTATGTTCCCTCATTCTCAATTGCCGTTGATGCAACCTGAAGTCTACATAGCATCCTCACAGAACCTTGTTTAAATGTCTGCTTTCTCCTCCTACGTTCCATCTTAAGACGCTTACCTGATGCCAACTTACTGCTTCACCGCCAGACAATTTCCCCACCTGCTTGCTTCGTTTATCACTTAGCCTCATGAAGAGTTCTGGTGAACTCCAATTCTTGCACTCTTTTTGTGATGCTCTGTTTGGCCTAATAATCCTGATATGGATACTGGAATTTTTCTCATGAGCCAGCATGGCTAACTTTGGTTTTTTTGAGGGGATACTGTTATGGTTGGGACACCATTTCAACACCTTTCTCTGAGATGCCACATGACCAGAGATGCTCATTCATTCTGCCATAGACAACACACTGCAACTTTATGTCTCTATGTAAGGCTGAAGTAGACAACTGGAACCAGGAATACCATTTCACGAGCAGGCCTCTTCTGTGTTCAGTATGACTTTTTCTCACTTGGCCCAGTATCCTTGCATGAGAAAAGGAAGATGACACATGCTTTTGTTGGTGCAAGTTCTTTCATAATGTGATACTATGCTTTTCTACTATCTCTTCCTATATAGATATCTATATATACAGTGGTCCCTCGACTTATGAATTTAATCCGTTCCGAATGGACATTTGTAGGTCGAAAAGTTCGTAAGCCGAAAAAAGCGATTTCCCATAGGAATGCATTGGGAGAAAAAATATTCGGAAAAATTCGTAAGTCGAAAAAACCGCATCTAAAATCGGCAACGATTTCCATTCGGATGTCGAAAAATTCGTAGGCGTGCGACCATTTTTTCCGTTTGTAAGTCTAAAAATTCGGATGTCTTTTTTTTTTTTTTTTTTTTTTAAAAGTAATATTTATTAAATTTTATACACAGAAAAGAAAAAACACATAACCACAAAACTAACACAAACATACAAAACATAAAAATACAATACTACATTTATCATCTTCCTTTTTTCTAATTCCCTTTACATTGCCCTTGGACTTCCTCCTGTCCCTCCTCCTGTGATTCATTTTCCCATTATTTCCATTGGCAATTTCATTTCCTTTTAACTTATTTATCTCATACCATTATAACTTGCTCTCCATCCCTTAACTTAAATCATAATTCTTTTTTATATTTACTTCCAAGCAAGCTTGCATCTCTAATATTTGTTTTAAATATTCTGAACATTCTAAATTCCTTAAACTTCTTAAACATTTCAAACTCTATCTCTACTTCTCTTCTATTTCAAATTCTCTACTTCTACTCTGTAAATTGCTATTTCTTTAACGTTATTTCATTTTATACTTTGTAATGTTTCTTAAGATAGTCTTTGAATTTTTTCCAATCTTCTTCCACTGCTTCCTCCCTCTGGTCGCGGAGTCTCCCAGTCAGTTCAGCGAGCTCCATGTAGTCCATCACTTTCATCTGCCATTCTTCCAAGGTCGGTAAGTCCTTTGTCTTCCAATATTTTGCTATCAAGATTCTTGCTGCTGTCGTGGCATACATAAAGAAAGTGTGGTCTTCCTTCTGTATCTCCTGGTTGACCATTCCAAGCAAGAAGGCCTCTGGTTTCTTCACAAATGTGTTTTTAAACACTTTTTTCAATTCATTATATATCATCTCCCAGAAGGCCTTCAACCTTGGGCAGGTCCACCACATGTGGTAAAAAGTTCCTTCCGTGTTGCCACACTTCCAACATTTATTGTCTTGCAAATGATAGATTTTAGCAAGCTTTACTGGGGTCAAATACCATCGATAAATCATCTTCATGATATTTTCTCTTAACAGATTACATGCAGTAAATTTTATTCCTGTCTTCCAGAGTCTTTCCCAGTCCGCCATCATTATGTTATGTCCAACATCCTTAGCCCAATCTATCATTGCCGATTTCACAAGTTCATCCTGTGTATGCCATTTCAGCAACAAATTATACATTCTAGACAAATTTTTTGTTTTTGGCTCTAACAGTTCTGTCTCCAGTTTTGACTTTTCCATTTGAAAGCCAGTCTTCCTGTCTTTCTTGAAGATTTCATTAATTTCATGATATTTCAACCAGGTATTGATTTTATCTTTCAATTGTTCATAGGGTTTCAACCTGACCTGCTCACCTTCTTGTATTAATATTTCTGAATATTTTGGCCAGTTCATTTCCATATTTATCATCTTATGGGCAACAGCTTCTAAAGGAGATATCCATCTTGGCGTTTTCGGTTCCAATAGATCTTTATATTTTATCCAAACTCTAAATAGAGCCTTCTTAATTATGTGTGTCTTGAAGCCCTGATGAGCCTTTATCTTATCATACCACAAATATGCATGCCATCCAAACCTATTGTCATGTCCTTCCAGGTCTAGTATGTCTGTATCTTCTAGTAGGAACCAATCCTTCAGCCAGCAGAAGGCCGCAGCTTCAAAATAAATACTCAATTCCGGCAGGGAAAATCCTCCTCTTTCCTTATCATCTGTTAAAATCTTATACTTGATTCTGGGTTTTTTCCCTTGCCAGATAAATCTTGATATGTCCTTCTGCCACTTCTTGAATGGTTCCATCTTATCCACGATTGGTATCGCCTGGAAGAGGAATAGTAATTTAGGCAGCACATTCATTTTTATCACAGCTATTCGGCCCATCAAGGAAAGCTTCAAATTATTCCAAATCTCCAAATTTCTTTTAATTTCATTCCATACCTTTTCATAATTTTCTTTATACAAATCTTGATTTTTTGCTGTCATATTGATGCCCAGATACTTAACTTTTTTTGCAAATTGAAGGCCCGTCTCTTTCTCTATTTCTTCTTTCTCTTCCTTTGTCAGGTTTTTCCCTAGAACTTTGGTTTTGGCTTTATTCAATTTAAATCCTGCTACTTTCCCAAATTCTTGTATCGTTTCCAGTGCTTTATTTGCACTGGTCTCTGGGTTTTGTAAGGTAAGAACCAAGTCGTCAGCAAAGGCTTTTAATTTATATTCTTTGGCCCCCACCGCCACCCCTTTTATATCTGCATCTTTTCTTATCATATTCAGAAGAACCTCCAGGACCGTTATAAAAAGTAAGGGGGAAAGCGGACAACCTTGCCTTGTTCCTTTCTCAATTCTTATGTTGTCTGATACCACGTTGTTGATAATGATTTTTGCTTTTTGCTCTTTGTAGATCGCTTCCAACCCATTCATGTATCTTTCTCCAACCTCCATTTGTTGTATATTCCTTTTCATAAATTTCCAAGAAACATTATCAAAAGCTTTTTCGGCGTCCACAAACATCAGGATTGCTTTACGGTTCTTCTTGTGCTCCAGTCTTTCGAGGATATCCACAATATTTCTTATATTGCCATTTAGATGTCTTTCCGGTAAGAAACCGGCTTGATCTTTGTGAATAACCTCTTTTAGAACCTTCCTGAGTCTGCTAGCCATTATGTTCGCAAATATTTTGTAGTCCACATTTAGGAGGGAGATTGGTCTGTAGTTTTTCATCTGGGTTCGATCCACATCTTGCTTGGGTATCAGAGTGATGTAGGCATCCTTCCAAGACTCCGGTGCCTCGCTTCCCTTTAGTATGTCATTGCAAACTTCTGTCAGTGGTTGAATCAACCAACCTTTTAACGTCTTATAGTACTTTGCAGTGAGACCATCTGGTCCTGGGGCCTTATCTAATTTCATGTTGTTTATTGCTGTATCTACTTCCATTATTGTTATTGGGTGGTTTAGGGGGCCTTTCATGTTGTCTGGGATTTTCTGTAGACCATTTTTCTTTAAAAACTGCTCGATATTCCCATTCTCTTGATCACTTTCTCTGTACAACTGTTTGTAGAATCTTTCGAAATTTTTCCTAATTTCTGTTGGGTTCTCTATGTTATTCCCATTTACCATGATATTGGTGATCGTATTAATTTTCTGTCTCTGCTTGAGTTGCCATGCCAATAGTCTGCCACATTTATTTGCTGAGTCAAAAGTTTTTTGTCTAAGCAGTTTTATTTTCCATTCAATTTCCGAATTTGTTATTTTGGAGAATTCCACCTGTAGCTGTTTTATTTCTTTCTGTATCTTGCCATCTTTCGGTTTTTTCCTTAATTGTTTCTCTTTCTCTTTTAATTGTTGCAGAATATTATCCTTTTTAGCATTTTGTGCTTTGTTCTTCAAGGCTTTCTGTTGAATCAGGAATCCTCTCATAACTGCTTTGCTTGTGTCCCAGACTATTCTCTTTTCAACCATTGTATTCAAGTTAATTTCAAAGAAATCTTTGATGGTTTTTTGGGCCTTCTCGCAGATTATTTTATTTCTTAGCAGTGCATCGTCCATTCTCCATCTAAAGGAACCCTTTTGAGATTGTCTTAAGTCCAGTTGTACCGGGTTATGGTCCGAGCAGGTTCTAGGATGTATTTCGGCCTTGAGCATCCTGGGTGTTAGGTCCCTGGATGCCCAAATCTGATCTATTCTACTCCAGGCTTTTGTTGCTTCGCTGTGAAAAGTTGCTTCGGTGTCCATTGGATTCTTTAATCTCCACGCATCTATAAAATCGAGATTGTCCACCATATCGAAAAAGGTTTTAGGCAGCCTCCCATCGTTGGTAAATTTCACTCTTTGTGATCTGTCCATAAGTGTAGAGGGTACTGCGTTGAAATCTCCCAATAATATTATTTTATAATCCATATAGTCCAAAAGCCTGTCATGGATCTCTTTGTAGAAATCCGCTTTAGCTTCATTTGGTGCATACAGTCCCAGTATTAAAAACTTCTCGCCTTGCGACGTTATTTCAATTGCAACAAATCTTCCATTCTCGTCTTTAAACTTTAGTGTAGGGTTAAACTTTTCCTTGGCGTAGATTACGACTCCTCTTTTTTTTACTTTCGCTGAGCTGATAAATTCTTGACCTAATTTCTTATTTTCCAATACTCTTCTATGTAGTCTTACCACATGTGTTTCTTGTAGACAAATCAAGTCCAAATTTTGTTTTTTTAGGATGTGGAAGACCTGGTTCCTACGGGGCCTAATGTTCAAACCCCTTACATTCCACGTTAAAATCTTTAAAGACATTGTCCTTTATGTGCTCCCTCCTTCTGCTCCTTGCAATGGACTTGGGGGTCCAGATGGTGCTACTTCTGGAAAATCAGCAGAGTTCTTTTCCAGAAATTGATTTTTTTCCTCCACTGATTTAATTTTGATGATTCTTTCCTTGTATCTGAAGGAGAGGCCTTGTGGGAATTCCCACCTAAATCTAATCTTCTTTTTGTTCAGGGCCTGTGTCAAATCTGTATAATTTGGTCTCAGATCCAGGAAGAATTTGGGGATGTCTTTAAACAGGACCACCTTTTGTTGTTGTACTTGCAGGTTGGTTTCGTAATGTAGGTTTAAAATTTCGTCCCTCTGTTCCTTGGTTTGAAATTCAATCAGGCAGTCATTCACTGATTTAGCACTTTTCTTGTCCTTAGGCCCAAACCTGTATGCCTTGACAATCGTATTGTTTAGTTTTTGTTGGTCAAGTCCCCAAAAGTCCACCAGGATCTTTATTATATAAGCTTTTAGGTCTGCTTCTTCTCCCTGTGGCAGATTCCTTACTCTTAGGTTCGACGATCGTTGGCGCATCTGCAGAAAGGCAAGAGAAACTTGAGTATTGTAGTGGTCCCTGTTGTGCGTTGCTTCCAAGGAGTTGACTTGTGATTCCACTTGGGTGACTTGTCTTTTCGTATCTTGTAATTCTTGTTTCAATTGTCCAATCTCATCCAGTTTCCTATTTATTGTTGCTATTTCTTTGCTTTGTTTCTCAGCAGCCTCTCTTTGTTCTTTTCTCATTAATTCTATAGATTCCAAGACTTGGCTCATGGCTGCTGGGTCAAATTGCTGAGATGGTCTTCTATCCCTTTTTTCCTCTTTCTCTCTCTCTTTATCTGTTTTACTTCTTGTTGACACTCCTCGCCCAGCTCCAGACATTTATCATCAACAGTTCAAGGTCACTCTGAGTGGTGCCTTCCTGCAGCTGCAGTCTCTTGCAAAGATTCACACAGGGCTTTTGTAGTTCTCAGCTCAGTTACAATAATACTTTCACTTTCTCAGTTCAGTAGGAGCAGTAACTTTAGCCAATTCTCTAAGAATGTTAGAAAGTTGCAGAACTATTAATTCAGTTAATTTGTAATCCCAAAGGGTTGTAGCAGTTTACAAAGTTCTCTCAGTCAAAGTTGGAAACAGTCTATCTGAGTGGCAGAATTCCAAAGTTTAACCCCTGCACTGTCCCGGATTCTCCGCTATTCCAGAGGGTGGCAGTGGGTTTTAAACAGATCCTAAGCACAGTTCAAAAAGTCTTTAAATTAAGCATTCACCCCCCCCTTCCTTCAAAGGCACAGGGGTGGGCTAGCTGTCAAATAGCAGTCAAACGTCAAAGTTCAATTGCTCAAATAGTCTCTTCTATTTACAGCCGCTGTATTGCCAGCACTATTCACAAGGGGGAAAGACGGACCTCCTTTTTAAATCTTTTCCCCGCGGTCGAAATAAAGTCTAATTAAAGTTCCAGATTTCTTCTTAATTGTCTTTACTCACGGTTTGCAATTCTTTTGCTTGCTTTCTTTGAAAGGAGAGGTCTAGCGCTCACCGCAGCCCGCTTCGCTGCTTCACTGGAATGGCCGTTCACGGAGCCGCAGCGCTCCGATCTCAACCCGCTCTGCCTTCCCCGACTCCTTACAGGGTCTTCGGAAGGTGGGGGGAGATCGTGTGGGCGCCCGCCAGCTCCCACGGTCTTCAGGCCGCCCTGCCTGAAGTTTAACGGAGGTCCGTTGCGCGGTAACGGAGCCTCCAGCCGATTTCCAGCCGGTCCCCGCGCGAGGCGTCGGAGACCCAGCCGGCTGCGATGGCGCTACCCGGAAGTCCTATCCTAAAAATTCGGATGTCAAGTATTTCGTAAGTCGAGGGACCACTGTATATCTATATCTATCTATATCTATATCTATCTATATCTATATCTATATAATATTTTTAAAGGTTTTTCATAATACACTTCCACTAGCTCTTCCATGATGGTTCACAGAACAGTGTCCCTGCCAGAATTTCCCATTACTCCACCTCTGAAACTCCCCCACTGTAAATAGCTGGATGTAGATGGCAGTGCATTCTGTGAGAATTCTGAACATTTACATTTTAATTGAATTTTCCATGCAGATATTAGGAGAGACACCCATTTCCCTTTTATTTGGCCATGACATATGCTATATATAATTCAGGGCCCTGGTATTTATGTGCAAATGTTGCTTTGTTTCAGGAGACTTTGCAACTCAGTAATTGCTAAGTGTTGCAGAGGTCCCTGGTTTTGATAAAGCAAAATTATATACACACAAGATGTCGGGGATGTTCTTGTTGTGACCATCTTTTTAAAAGTAAAAAGTGCTGTTCAAGGCATCCTGTTATTATGGTCATTAAATTCACACAAAGCCACAAAATTAACAACAAAGAATTACTCCTTGGCACCCAATTCTCACTTCAAAGGAGGAATAATGCAGCCAGAGATTAAAGGAATTTTTACACACACCCCAATAAGGAATTGAACACCTAGCAGATTGAAAATGGGATAGAGAACACTCAGTGCACCTTTATGTACATTATCTTGCATAAATTCATCTCTGTTGGGTAATAAGGTGATGGTGACAATTTGTCATCATTCTATAGTCACTATGGTAGTTCTGTGTGCAGGCAGGGCTAGGGGACTTTGCAAATTACAAGAGTCATAAAGCAAGAAACAAATGTCAATCAGTTTTTCTGTGGGTGGACGTTTCTTCAGATCCAGTGATAAACCCAGAGGGTTTTCCCAGGGAAAACAGCAGGACAAATGAAAATCCACTTGAACCCACACTTTCTAAGTCGTTTCTGCAATTTACAGCTACTTTGAGCAGATGTGTTTTGCCTACCAAAAGAATGGAATGAGATTTCAGCTGCCAAAATAAAAAATAAAAATCAAGAGGAATCACCAGGAGAAATACCACACCTTCTAAACTGTTTAAAAGACAAACAGATTCATAAGTATGGCAACATGTTCATCATTCCTCCAGAGTGTTTTCTGGAGCTAGAAGATGAACAGTTATTGAATGGATATCAAGCAGTCACTCCTGTGCTCACCACAAGAGGTAGTTAAGATCATGGTTTTTGAAAGTAATATGATGTGATGATTCTGGACAGAGTTTGCGTAGTAAGTATTCTGAAGGAACAGCACCCGAAGAGCCATCCATTCATGTTATTACCAGTACGCTGTGTTAGATGGAAATAGTTAACTTAAGACGCATCCACATAATTGGCAACCCATTCACTCCTTGGACAGTGCAATGCAATCTGGACTAGGGGGTGGGCAGGCAAGAAGCTACTCAGGTGTACCTAAAGTGGTCTTGTAAATTATCCTGTTGATTTTAATGGAACATGTTTTCCAGGAAGCATGCTTAGTTAGCAATCATAGCCCAAGCTCAGCAAATAAGCTTTCAGCTATCTTACAAATGAAAACAATAGTTTCGAGCCTGTACGGCTCTCAAACCAGCCATGGAATGCTAGGAGCTGTAGTGATGGGGAGGGGGGGGGCTTGAATTTCTCAATGCTTAGGGCTACATCAAAAACTACAGTTTCCATGGTTCCTTATTGATTGATTGAACAGGATTTATATACTGCTTAACGCGGGTGGCGCTGTGGGTTAAACCACAAAGCCTAGGGCTTGCCGATCAGAAGGTCGGCGGTTCGAATCCCCGTGACGGGGTGAGCTCCCGTTGTTCGGTCCCTGCTCCTGCCAACCTAGCAGTTCGAAAGCATGTCAAAGTGCAAGTAGATAAATAGGTACCGCTGCAGCGGGAAGGTAAACGGCATTTCCGTGTGCTGCTCTGGTTCACCAGAAGCGGCTTAGTCATGCTGGCCACATGACCTGGAAGCTGTACGCCGGCTCCCTCGGTCAATAATGCGAGATGAGCGCTGCAACCCCAGAGTCGGTCACGACTGGACCTAATGGTCAGGGGTCCCTTTACCTTTACCCTAACCTCTATGAGGGTTACAGGAATCATACACATAGGCATAGCCAGGATTATTGTTGGGGGGTGGGGTGGGGAGTTGCTGAGATCTCCAAAAAGAGGACACTACAGGAGGTAGGCTTTTGTCAAACCACATTTTAACCACATTCTCAACCCCCATCAAACAATACCCCTGTCAAGCTAAAATGCCCAACATAAACTACAGTTCACAATTCTTTTTGAAACAGGTTTAGAGACAGCTCTTGTTTGAAGCATAAATGTGCCCAAAATCTTAGTACATGATGCCCAGTTTCCATTACAAATAGGTTTGGGGCGTTTTTTGTTTTTTACTTCATAACCAGAATATCAAAAAGGCATGCATTCTGAGCAGATATTTATTTTGATGGGGACATTCAGCATCCTACCTCTTAAACATCACATTCACATTTCCACTTCATTCTCCCGTGTTATAACATCTGAAGTCACAAAGGAAAGATTCTGGGTGTTTAAATCTGCGTGCAGCACTGAAAAGAGTTACATGGAGAGAGACCAATTCCTCTGTGTAAAACAAAGTGGTCGTGGCAGCTTGAAAACAATGGATTGTGTTTTCTGTGTTCGTTTTAGTCATCCATTTGGCAGTGAGTCTGAGGTCATCCATCCAATCATATACGCTGCAGCATCTCAGTTTGAGCTAGCAAGGAGAAAGAAAACAAAGAGAAACTGAGTTGACAACAATGAGATAGCACTCATGTGTGGAAAAGCGCTCTGTTAAATGTCTTCTTTTTATATAAAATACAGCCACATTCTGTCGCGAGATATTCTTTAAAACCCCTTTGAGCAAGTAATTCTCTCTTAAACATCCTCAGTTCTTTGCACAGCGACTTATCACGCTCCATTCTATTTTTCAGATAGAAGCAATAATTGCAGGCTCAGGTCCTGGGTTGCAGCACGGCTTGGCAAAGCTGGCCTGGCGGACAGAGGCAGGACACCGTCACAGCACAATTGTGGTACTGTGTGTGTGTGGCCTCAGACAAACTTAGCGTTGACATGGTAGCTTTCTTTAGCGCACATGATATATGATAATTATTATGCCATAGTTGCAACATGCGCAACTTACGTTCTGCCAAGCTGAATGCAGGGCATGGGCCCATGTGGAGGCCCACCAGGTCTACAGAAATCTGCAGGAATATTTTCTAGCCAGGCAGTGGCAGAGGGGGGACAAATTAAATACTCTAAATACTCTAAATAAATAAATAAATAAGCCCATGCATTTCTGGTAAATCTGTTGACTGAGCAGTGGCAAGACCTGGGCAGACCTGGCCTATGAGAAGCCTACCCTTCCACTGGTTCTCAGTGGGTAGATCTGCTATCCATGTACAAAATCTTTCCAGACTATCAAGACATAAATATATCATATTTGTGAAGTGGTGCAGTGAATGGTCAGGGAGTCTCTCTCTGTAGATGGAAAGTGACTTCTCTGGTGGCAGAATTAAGCCACTGACACCACGGGGTCCATATTGGGGGGTGATGAGCTGGACTTGCTGTTCAGTATCTCACCCACTCTATTCCATCCCTGCTAGATTTTTCTGTTCCTCTTCAACAGTCAGTCTGCATTCCATGGCCACTGAACAGACTTACCAGTACTCCTCATTGGAGGGTTTTTTTTCCAGGGACTCTTCCCATATGTCCCTCCCCAAATCAATTTTTTTGTATGTGTGTCTCTTTCTTCAGTGCTTGGGGTTCCCACAAGTTTGCTGATACCTCCTGCTAGTGGGTGGGTGGTGCGGGTTTGCTTACTGGTATTTATTATTTCTAAATAAGCAAGAGCACTCACACATTGCTTAAACAGGGCAAATGTTTTGCAAAGTATGAACCTGATGTCTGGAACATGCAATCCTGGTCGTGTGTGAGAGATAGCAGTAACTTCCTGAGCTGTGTGGCCTGCCCAGTAAGCAATGATCCTCTTTTCTTTTTCTTTTTAATGCTGTCTGATTCCCTCAAAACAGGACTACAGAAGAGACCTGCAGTCTCCATCACTGTTAAAGAGGAATGCAAGAAATGTGAGAATTCCTCAAAAGTCATGAGTGACCTGCAGCCCATATTGGGGCCACATTTGAAACCCTTCCTTTTATAGCAGCACAGCTCTATTGTCATGGCAAAATGTCAGATTCCTGCACTTTAAAAAAATCCCTGTCTATTGGATTTGTTGCCAGGAGTATCATCTGGTGAGGACTTGTTTTTCCTCTCTCTGCTAAACCTTATAAAACCATGAGTGATTTGAAAGGGATCTTGAGCCATCACCTTTCTGGAGGCCAACTTCCAGCTGTGGCAAGTGTAAATCATCCTTGGGAGACGCTTATCATGCTCCTCTTAAAAATCTCCAGAGGTGTGGGGCGGCAGAGGGAGGAATTCTACCAATTCTCCGGGCAGCTTGTTTAGGTTCCCTGACATCCAGAATTTAATTTAAGACAGGCTTAAATAATAATAATAATAAAGTGATCCGCATGAGAAATCAGTTTCAATGCTAGGGCTCATCCCTAGAAGATATAACATAGTCAGCAATCGAGGAGGGAAAAAGCACCTTGGAGCATGTGCAGACTGCTTTGTGCTGCACTAAGCAACAAGAGCCTATTCTCCATACGTGGGGGAATAAGGAGGCCCATCCTCCTTCCTCCTGCAATGCTGCAATTGTGTGGAGAAAACTTGACGGTGCGAAGGATACTGCTGGTAGCAGTTTCTGAAACGGTGTGACTGTCAGGGGGTTAATGCAGGATGCCTGATTATCATCTTCCTAAGCGACTACCGTACTCTATTCCGAACTTAAAAATGGAAAGCGTAATGCTGGTGGTCAACAAAAGAGGTTTAAAGACTGTCTCAAAGCAAATTTTTAAAAATGTAGTATAAACACCAACAATTGGGAAACACTTGCCTGTGAGCGCTCCAATTGGAGAACAGCCTTTACCAAAGGTGTCACGGGCTTTGAAGACACTCAAACTCGGGACGCAAGGGAGAAACGTGCTAAGAGGAAGGCACGCTTGGCAAATCCACACCATGATCAAATCCCGCCTGGAAAACAATGCCCTCACTGTGGAAGGACATGTGGATCCAGAATTGGCCTCCACAGTCACTTACGGACTCATTGTTAAAACTGTGTTTATGGAAGACAATCTTACTCGGCTACGAGTAATCGCCAAAGAAGCAGCAGCAACTGCATCCACGCACAGCCTAGCTCACAATAGCCACATTATTACACAGCTCACATAAAATATATCGACTGAGGTCTGAAGAGCATCTCAGCTAGTTCTGCACCATCGTGCTTGCTCCAGCAACAAACCCTTGTCCTGTATGGCAACACGCCCCTATTTTATTTATTTTCAACACTTCTGTCCCATCTATTTCTCCTCAGAGGCTCAAGGCATCTAACAACCAGTAAAAAAAAAAAAAAAAGCAAATGTGCTCTTTGAATCTTCCCCACCCCCCACAATATTCCCTTAGTTTAATGAGTTGACCATTTTCAACGTGTTTAACAAATTCCAGCAGCCCCAGAATAGCAGAGAATTGAGCCGGCACACAGGATTCATTCATTCATTATGTATTTCCAGTATTTATAGACCTCTTTTCACTGTCGACGGCAGCAAAGCAGCTTACAGAACTATCCGTAAAACAAGCCATTGATCAATATAATGCAGCGTTTAAGACAAACGAAAACTCGCAGGTAAAAATGTAAGTTCAGTAAATAGGCATAATAATAGAAAGGTCTTTGTCAAGTATTGGAAGTTCAGCATGGAGGGGGCCAGCCTGATCTCAGCTGTTAGGAAGCTCCCCAGAATCAACCCCACAATACTGAATGCACAGTTAGTGGTGGACACGAGCCATGCATCTGAGACTGTAAAGCCATTAATGGCTATGCAATGAACCAAATCAATTGCACAACTAACCAAAAATTTGTTTAAAATATGATTTAAAAGCCAGGTCCTCATCAACTGCCTGAAGCGGCAGAGTGATGGGACATAGGGCCACAACAAAGAAGGACCTGCTCTTAGTTAACAATAAAAAGGATGCCCCAAGCGAGCCATGTTGCTGCAGAAAAAAATGGCAGCAAGTCCTGTGGCATCTTAAAGATGAATAACCAATTCATGACCTAAGCTTCTGTTGATCAGAGTCCACTTCACAGGTTGCATGGCAGGATATGTACCGTTGTTTTAAAAGACTAGAATATCTCTGCCCGGTTTCAGCAGTACGTGTGTAGCTTGCTGGTCTTTGGCTCAGCAGGCACAAAGTGCACCGCAGAGACACATGGGTACAGCACACAGAGAACTGCTGCATCCATTAAAGCATTGGCTGACTCCTGAATGTGTTTGGTGTCTGCCCTAGTTGGGTAATAATAATAGAATGGAGCCTCTGAGCAAATGGTTTCCAACAATCTGTGAAGAGCCTCTCTCTCTCTCCCTGAGTCGAGGTTTGCCAAAATGACATCGGAGGGAGCCAAACGGAACACATGGGCTTTTGAAGAAAATAGGATTTGTTCCATGCAGTGGGGTACAGAATGTGTGTGTTTGCAGCCTATTTCCCTGGTGTGATGACACTTACAGAGACGGGAGCTGCCCTGAAAAAAGGGAGCTGAGACAGGATTATAGAAAGCGGAGTTACACAAAAGAAGAACAGCGGCAAAAGTCTAGAGGCTGCCCTTAAATGTCTAGCTGGGGGTCTCCAAGAATCTGCCCTCTCAGGGGTCAAGAGGAGGGAAATAGAGAGAGAGAGAGAGAGACTATGATGAAAAGGCACCTTCCCATTTTCTCAGAAAAAGTCTGAAGGAAAACAAGCCACCCTCCTCCCAAGCTGCCTTGCTTTCCTTCCTGCTGCGTTTTAACAGATGGCATCAGCAGGGATGGGAGCAGAGTGCTTAGTAATAATATCAGAGTGGTGCTGTCTGCATCCCCTGGCTAAAACCATCACATCAGTCCTGAAGCTGCTGCATTTCAAGCTCTTCAGACTAGCTCTGAAATGGATCCATATAGATGCAAAGCAAATGGTAATGATCCAGTGGGAGTGCTGGTTATAAATTAGTCTAAAACCCACTGCTTAACAGAAGCACAGTCCACGACCCACTTAAGAGACTTGCTGGGTTTTCTTAAAATGAGATCTTGGGTTGTATTCAACTAACCTTTACGAAGACTACGCCCACACTGCCTGGAATTAATAGCCATGATTAACTTGGGTCCATTAATTTCACTGGGTCTACTCCAAGGTGTTTGAATAATTTGCTTCAAATACAGATATTTACATTACTGAAAGTGAACTACTTGGGCTGCGGATCACAGCCTCATTTGCTGTCACGGCCTCTTGGATTTCATGCCTTTCCACAGAGAAAACAGAGAAAATACTTTGGAAAAATTGTGCAATTTCTCCTGAGCAATGGAAGATGAGGTCATTTGGGAGAAGGGACGGGAGGAGAGCTAAGTTATTGTAATGGCCGTTGTAAACTCATTGGATATAACAAAGATGATTCGAGTTATAACTCACACAGCAATATAAAGAGCAAGAGGAAGTGCTGTATTGATAACTTCTCTGAAAAGCCGGCACAGAGCGATGTGAATTACAGACTGCATGTAGCCAGTTTACAGGTGTGAATAAAGCCATAAAGGAAAAGCATGTTTTGATACATGCATACTTGCTCACAGCAGGAGCCAACTTGGGAAGTGCTTTGACCACTGTGGTGTTTACGCTGTAACAGCGACCGAATTGCGGTTCTTTCAAGCACAGGAGCAGAAGAAGCTGCCTTAGACCATGAGTAGGCAAACGAAAGCCCGGGGGCCGGATCTGGCCCAATCGCCTTCTAAATCCGGCTCATGGACGGTCCGGGAATCAGCGTGTTTTTACATGAGTAGAAGGTGTCCTTTTATTTAAAATGCATCTCTGGGTTATTTGTGGGGCATAGGAATTCATTCCTTTTTTCCGCTTCAAAATATAGTCCGCCCCCCCCCCAATGTCTGAGGGACAGTGGACCGGTCCCCTGATGAAAAGGTTTGCTGAACCCTGCCTTAGACCATTGATCCATCTAGTTCAGTATTGCCTATAGTCACTTACCAGCAGCAGCTCTGCTGAGTTTCAGACAGGATGCTTCCTTGTGAGATGGATCCTGGGCCCTTCTGCATTCTGTGCAGTGTTTGTGCTCTGCCACTGAGCTCTGCCATCCGTGGAAGAAAACATGCAAGCACCATATGGGTACTGCTTTGAATGCGGGGTGTGGGCCAAGGCACATGGAAGAGAAGCAATATGGCCCCAATGGGAACTTCCATCTCATGGCAAACAGCAGAGTTGTTTTTAAGGGGGATTATATTCATGAGAACTGCCATGTGGAGGGAAATGATTAAATCCCCTACCTTGCATCCCACTATTCTTACAAATATCCCATGGTTTTTTTTAATACTGTTTATGGTTTTTGAAAGCTACATGAAACCCAATTCAACTTTTCCCATCCTCAGATTTGGAGACGTATGTAGCTTGGCTCTGACAGACACAGGAAATGCATCTCTAAGTGTTTGGAGCTAGCACTCTGTCGACCCGTCTGCTTGCTTGCTACCGGTATCTGCTCAACCTTTATATTTGTAAACAAGGTTCTTTCTCACAGAAGGGTGTGCAAGCCCCCAGTATTTTTCATCCAAACGGGGGGAGGGGGGACCCTGCAAACATGTTTTTGAACTTCCCACAGCCAAGGGAAGTGGGGATCATTAAATTATATGGCAGCTGCAATTATATATCAGAATGGCAGGAAGCAAGCTTTTTGGACATAGCTAGAGAGAGAAAAGGGACGCGGGTGGCGCTGTGGGTTAAACCACAGAGCCTAGGGCTTGCTGATTAGACGGTCGGCCGCGACGGGGTGAGCTCCCGTTGCTCGATCCCTGCTCCTGCCAACCTAGCAGTTCGAAAGCACATCAAAGTGCAAGTAGGTAAATAGGAACCGCTGCAGCGGGAAGGTAAATGGTGTTTCCGTGTGCTGCTCTGGTTCGCCAGAAGCGGCTTAGTCATGCTGGCCACATGACCTGGAAGCTGTACACCGGCTCTCGGCCAATAAAGTGAGATGAGCGCCGCAACCCCAGAGTCGGACATGACTGGACCCAGGGGCGTAGCGTGCCGCTTGGGTACCCGGGGCGGCAAGCCAAGCGGCACCCCTGGGGGCGGGGCGTCGCTCCGTGCGCATGACGTCACAACGCGCATGCGCACGGAGCGACTCCTTTGCCCCATGCCGCGGCAAAAAAAGCCACTGAAAAAACCCCTTTCAGCGGGTTTTTTGGGCTGCTGCGCTCCCGGGCGGAGCTACGGCGTCGGCATGGAGGAGAGGGGCAGACCAGAGCCAGAAGGGGTGACACTCCTCCATGCTACTGGCCCGCCCCTCTCCTCCATGCCGGGGTGAAAAAAACAGCTGAAAGGGGGTGAAAGGAAGACAAAGCAGGCGCTTTTAAAGTGCCTGCTTTGTTTCCCCCCCTTTCAGCTGTTTTTTTTTTGCCGCTGCCGCGGTTCTCTCCCGCGCTCAGTTCTCTCCCGCGCTCAGAGAGAGAGAGTGAGCCAGGCAGGGGCAGAGAGCTGCGAGTGCGAGCGCCCCCCCCAGATGTTGCGCCCGGTGCAGCCGGCACCCCTTGCACCCCCCACGCTACGCCACTGACTGGACCGAATAGTCAGGGGTCCCTTTACCTTTACCTAGAGAGAGAAAAGAGGACAATTGTGTTTCACCCATGTAAACCACTAACTGTGCTTCATGTACTTTATTTTGTCTACCCATCTAATTATATTCAAATCCTATGTTTACACAGCAATGGGGTACTTACTCTGTCAAATGCCAGTTTCTTGTGTTCATTGACACTGTTTTCCTTCTATACATGTGCGTGCATGTTTTCCAGTTAGTTTCATGTAAATTGCTATAATTTTGGAGCATTTTCTTGAATTTTCTGCAGTCTCACAGAATGAGTATTATCTATTAACCTGTCCTATTATCACTTGAATAAATAAAATAAATAAGCTCCATTAAGCTCTGTGGGACTTACCCCTAGGTAGGTGTGCATAAGATTGCAGCCTAAGAAACCCCAGAAGCACCCCACTGACGCTGGAGGAATTTAGTAGATTTAACGCAGCTATAAATTGAATCAGAGCAAAAAGCCTGTTAGTTAATTCCTAATTCAAAAAGGAAGTTGCATAATGTGTAGCTCAGTGCACAAAGGCACCAGCTTAGATGGATCTATTGTTAGCTGTCGGTCAATGCACAAGCTCATATTGCACCACGTCAGGAAGAATCAGCTGTTGTGCAAGAAGCATGGGTGCACAGGCATGGAAACTGACATTACAAAATACACAGATAAACCACTCACCTACGTGTATCGTCCGCGTGATTCATTTGCTTGTGCTGCCTGAGTGACTTGTAGAATGCCATCAAAAGAACGATGTGCAAGGAGCCGACCTGAAAGGAATGATGCTCACACCAATCAAAATGAACGGATGAATTTCAATGCTGATTTTCAATGCTTGATTTTAAACTTTGAATTCTACGGGGCACTTAAAAAAAAATAGAATAGAACATGAGGTTTTTGCAAACAAATATGAGACTAGGAAAACGAAGGCACTAAGTTTGAAGAGGGCAACCCCAGCGATGAATTGATTTTGTCTCTGTAAGCCACCTTGGGCCCCATATTGGAAGAAAGGAGGAACATAAGTCCAGATACTTAATACATAAATACCCAATACATTCAAGTCATAAAAAATAAAAAAAATTCCTTCCGGTAGCACCTTAGAGACCAACTAAGTTTGTTCTTGGTATGAGCTTTCGTGTGCATGCACATTTCTTCAGTGTCTGAAGAAGTGTGCAAGCACACGAAAGCTCATACCAAAAACAAACTTAGTTGGTCTCTAAGGTGCTACTGGAAGGATTTTTTTTTTTTTTTTTTTTTTGACTATGGCAGACCAACACGGCTACCTACCTGTATCCAAGTCATAACTCTCCGAAGGCTTGGCACTTCTGAGAGAGGCGTCATTTACGGATAACTCTGTGTGGTTCATACAGACATGGAGCAACATCAAATCCGTGATGCCAAAGCAGCTCCTGTTGAGAAAGTGTTTGAAGGGAGTGAATGTATTTATGCCACTGGTTCGTTTTCTTTGAATATGAGATCACTTACTTATCTACTCTTTGCCTTAGATCAGGGGTTGCCAACCTGGTCTCCCTACTGCCCACTAGTGGGCGTTTGAGGATTCTAGGTGGGCGGTCGGGGGTTCCACAGCACAAGTTGAATCCTCCTTCCATCAAGCACTGGTGGGCGGTAAGGAAATTTTACCGTCAAGAAAGATGCATTAGTGGGCAGTAGGTATAAAAAGGATGACTACCCCTGCCTTAGATAAATGCAGACATTCTTGAAATAAAATCATCTGAGGGTGAAATATGTTTGCACACTTAGCAGGCGGCCAGACCTATAGAACATATCAAATTTGCAAAAGATTGTGCTGTATCTATGATAAACTGAATTCAATAAAACTTGCTTCCACCTACTCTTTTTTTTTTTTTTTTTAGCTTATTACAGATAACAACCAAAGATGGACACCAGGGAATTGTTTTGCAACTTGGAACAAGGAAGGTAAACTGTGTGTGTTTTGTCTATGTTAATGGATCATTGGTCCCATCATATAAATTAGCAGCCAAGTCCACTATAAAGCATCCATTCCAAACTTTTATTTAATTATGTTATGGAATCAAACACGTTCATTTTAATGAAAGAAAAGGCAAGCAGCTAAATCAAGATGGAGTCCGGCATCTGCTATTCCATTACTGTTCAAAACCTGCAACAGATATACTGATTTAATTAATGGTGGGGAGACGAACACTGTAATTTTCTCTGACTTTAATAAATGCAATAGTGACTTGTGACTTTAATATATATATATTTTTACGACAGCTTCTCCAGTTCTGCCCCTAGCAAGAACAATTACATTATATCAGATAAATAGCAAAACGTTCCTTCCTTAAAAAAAATAAAAGATGCCATTTTGCTTTCTGCAGAATTATCTTGATGTGGGTAGTTGCAGCTGCTTTCTGAGAGGCAGAGTAATTGGCAACTTTGGGCTTCCGGTCGGCGCGCCGGAATGGACGGTCGGGGGGACATGTCGCTCCTGACATTCCCCGACCCGACCGGGCAAAGGGGAGACAGCGACAGCGACGCTGCCCCCACAAATCCCGGGAAGAGCGTCCCGGGACCTTTCTGATCCGGCAGAGCTCGCTACGCCCTCCCTGCTCCAAGAGAGAGAGCGGGGGGAGGCGGAGCTCATCGGATCGTAAAACCCCGTCGGGTCGCAGCTGCGCGGATCGTCCATCCTGAGCGTGCCGATTCCTCCAAAATACAAGATTCGAATTGAGAGAGTGAGTAATGGAAGTAATTTGGACTTAATTTGAAGATTGTTTGGGACGCTAAATACGGAGGTCCGTCCCTTGCTATTGTGTGGTTAGAAGCAGGAACTTTGTAACCGAAGCGATGGAACTGTTATTTTAAAGAGAAACTTTGAAACAGAGATTTAATCCCCCTGCTACCCCTGATTTGAAGGGTTACTAGCTATAAACGGAATATCTGGAAAAATCTTAAAATGGGATTGAATTGAACTGTTGGATTCGAACTGGTGATTGTTTTGACTAAAAGGAGCTATGTCCTTGAACATGGCGGATAAAGAGCGCATTGTTGACTGGGACAAAATCCTAGCTGCAGCATGGGAAGTGAGAGATGAAATTCGAGTCTTCACTGCGAAGTGGAGAGGAGAAAGTGATGTCATCCCAGCTGGGGAAGAGGAGGAGGGAGAAAGCCCCAGCAAGGTTGATGAGGCGGAAAAAGTTAAAAAAACAGGCTGCAGGAAAAAAGTCAAGAGGCGCAAGAATATTGGAGCTCGGAAAGTACAGAAAACAAAGGTGAAGACGAGAAAAAAACACCCCAAAAGGAATGAGCAAGAGGAACAGTGCTGGGACAGAAAAGAACAAGAAAATGGACAAACTTTGCAAGAAGAGGAATGGTCCTGGACTTTGGAAAAACAGGGAATGGGTTGATGGTTGATATCAGATAATATTGGGATAGAATATGATTTTTGAACAAGGATTATGGACATGGCTGAGGACACAAATAAGTAATGGTTATAATAAGGCTAGAGGCCTGGAAATCAAGGGGAGACAGAGGGAGAATAAGTAGATGTGATAGAACTAGATGCGGAGGTGGAAATATAGATAGTTATTGTGTATGATAGAAGATGATTTTAAAGATGATATAGAAACCTGTTAAAAGAGTAGGATAAGAAAATAGGGATCAATAGGGAGGACGAGAGGGAGCCACGGAAGACATGTAATGAAATAATGATGGCCTGGTCCGGGGTTTGGGCCAGGCCTTGGCAAAGTCAGGAAATGATAGTATCAAGGTCAGGGGCGCCAAGAACGGGTAATTCCTCTGTGAGAGGGGGGGTAAGATTCATGTCCCCCATGGTGAGAGAGGGGGGACGAAGAAAACCTGACCGAGATGTAATGTGTTTATGTAATGTGCTTATAAAATTGGAAAATCAATAAAAAATTATTATAAAAAAAAAAAAAAAAGTAATTGGCAACTTTGCTTTAACAAATATTTATCTTGCTGGCAGGGTTCTCAATTATGAATGAAAACCTAGTTCAAAGGTATTGCTTGAAGTTGTAGTGTGAGAGGGGGTGGAATTCATACAAGGATGTGATTGGTATTGCAGACTCATGAACAAGAATGAAGCATTGTACTGTGTGATTCACAGCACTTTTACTACATCTCTCACGTTCGCTGCCAAGAAAATGTGGGCTTTTCTTAGGAAAGCGGTCAGATGCTAATGCTTTTTAATTGCATACGTGTCATTTTGGTCCTGATGCGGAGACATGACACCACTCATGCCTATTCCTGAGAAACACACGCGTCTCCCATAGCAAAAAAAAGGATTTGCAGATGGTACAAAGCCACACACGCTATCAGTAACACACACTATCAGTAACTGTTACAAGAGTAATGTGTGCTGGAAAAATCATGCCCATTTTGCACCTGCCTTCAAAGAGAAGGGAAAGCCATATTTCATTAAAGTCAAACACAAGGAGGTTAACAAAAGAACAAAGCCTCATTGGTGAGTTATATCTTGCCCAAGAGTGTATGTGTGCTTGAATAGCAGGCCTTCTGAGGATAACATCACCAGGGGTCAAATTCTAACTCAAGAGGAAAATAGACCCAGGGGTGTAGTGTAGGGGGTGGGCAGTGGGACCATGGCCCCTTGTGCACAATTTTGAGGGGTGCGAACCAGCCCCCCCATGCTGGTGACCCCAGTGCAACCCGGCATAGTGCTCCTCTCCACGAGCATTGGGAGGGGGGGATTTTCCCACCAAGGACCATGTTGGTTGGCTGGGCTCCCCTCTGCACAGCTGAACAGGAGGCGCAGTGTGGCCCCAGTTGGCTCCAGTGGGGAGGTTGCTCTGGTGGTGAGGGCTGGCATAGTGGGTCTCATTCACCCTCAGTGCCTCACCTCCTGGTGTGTGCCCCCTGCCTGGGCACTAGCACCCACGCTATGCTGCTGGCGGGACCCACCCCCCCATCTGCGTACATGGTGCTTTCCATAGAACAGATTTAATGGGTTTATGTGTGTGTGGATTTCCCCCCCCCCCAGGGGTTGACGCTTAAAATATTCCAAGTTTAGTGCATACATATAAATGGGGTGCTCACATAAAGAATCAGACTCAAGAGAAACAGATATTTGAAAGATGTGTACACCAATATGAACTGCAGTCGTTAACAGTCGTCAACAGGTTTACCATACCCATTGAGTCAATCACCCATCTCTTACTACCCTCCTGAGAAAAACCACACCCTCCCACGAGGATCTGGTGATTTCTGTTTCAGTATATCTGAAGAAGTGTGCATGCACACGAAAGCTTACCCTATACCAAGAACAAACTTAGTTGGTCTGTAAGGTGCTACTGGACAATTTTTTTTTAAAAAAATTATATAGTAAGGTACCACATATATACAGTATACTGTGTGTGTATTAATATAATATGAAACTGCTGCACATATTGTCCCGATTTCAGAGACAATTTAATAACAATAAGCATATATTAGAGTTTTCATAATATAAACACATTTCCAGGACACGTCATAGCAATCCATAGAAGTCGGCAAATGTATTCTATTTTTTTATCTTTAAAATATGGCAACCCTATTCAGACTATCTATCTATCTGCTTAATAATAATAATAATGTTATTATTTATACCCTGCCCATCTGGCTGGGTTGTTACTGTTTTGGAAGACGGACTTGCTTGATACTGCAAATGGCCCCTTGTGCACAATTTTGAGGGGTGCGAACCAGCCCCCCCCAATGCTGGTGACCCCCCCCATGCGGTTTAAAATAGAGGGCTGTAGAATTATAGAGTTGTAGAGTTGGAAGGGACAACAAGAGTCATCTAGTCCGACCCCTTGCAATGCAGGAATGTTTTTTTTTTGCCTAACATGGATCTCGAACCCACAACCCTGAGATTAAGAGTCTCATGTTCTAGTGAGGAGCCATCCCAATCAACTCACTTTTACTCCGAGAAGACCCATTGAAAGTAGTCATGGCTGAGGCACTTTCATTTCAACGAATGTAAAATTGACTTAATGTCTGAATGGCAGGCAAATTATGATATGGGTTAAATCCACGCTTCACAAAAATCCCTTTTGACGTGGCGCACGCTCTGTGTGAATGGTAGATCCTCCACCACCGTCACACTAGGCATCCTTTGTTCAGTGAATGCAAAACAAATGTCTCCACCCTCTCCGTGAGGATTTCCCAAGTTTCTTTTTTCATTCATTGAAGGTTTCTTTTGCCGGACCCGCGAGCCGGGCATGTCCGCGCATGAGGAACAACCTGCGCGGACTACGCTTCCCAGCTTTCCCCGGGGCCGGGGGGCGGGGATCGGCTCCGTAGGAGGCGGCTGCAGAAAGGGGGCTTTGTGCTGGGCTGCGCGCTCGTCTGTCTGTCTGGCTCGCTCGTCGGCTGCTGCTGTTCTGCCGTCCTGCGCTTTGTGGGCGCTGCGCTCGCTGCCGCGGTCGAGAGGCGCCGGCGGGGCTCCCGGAGCATCGGACCTCTCCGCCGGAGGAGCCATGCTGCTTCCCTCAGGCGGGACCGCTCGGAGTGGAAACTGTGCAACATGCAGCAGCTGAGAGCCCGGCTCGCGGCTCGCACCTCCCGGAGAAAAGGATTGCGCCGGGGAGGCGGAGAAGCCAGCAGGAGAGCATGAGGAGAGAAGACTAGGGAGAGAGGGAGAGAGACACATCCGGGCGGCTCGCCTCGCTGTAGCTTTGATTTTATTTTATTTTACCTCAGTTTTGTTGGGGGCGGCGGCGGCGGCTTGGGTTGGGGAGGGGGTCTGCTCGCCGCTTTCCTTGGGGCTGAGCGGGGAAGGAATAACGGAGCGGCGGCGTCGTGGGAGCCGAGAGCCGGCGGCAGCAGCCTCGCCTGGCGTGGCCTGCCTGTGAGAGAGCCGCGGACGGAGCTCCCCCGGCCCCGTCGCCGTCGCCATGGGCAATGCGGGGAGCATGGACTCTCAGCAGACGGACTTCAGGGCGCACAATATGCCGCTCAAGCTGCCCATGCCCGAGCCCGCCGAACTGGAGGAGAGGTTCGCCGTCGTGCTGGTGAGTGTGGACGGAGCCCCTCAGACCCCCTAATGGAGACAGAAAGAGAGGAGGACGGAGAGGAGGGGGCTTTTCTCCACCCCCCCTTCTTCCTCGTCCTCCCTCCTCGACACAAAAAAAAGAGGTGTGGAAACCTCTATCCCGTGTGGAGATGGCTCCACTGCGCTTCTTTTCTCCGCACGCACGCACACCCCCCTCGAGGGGGAGAATGGGTCGCTCGGAGTTGGGCGGTGGGCGCCCAAGTGCCTGTGGAGCAGCTGATCCATTGTTTGGAAAGGGGGAGCGGGGCAAGGGGCTGCTGGGGCGGGCGCCAGGCGGAGCGGCTCTGCGGGCGAGTGAGGGAGAGAGTGAGGGGGCGTGAAGAGGAGGAGGGAGGAGGAGAAAGAAAGAAGTGAATGGGCTTCGCTCGCTCGCACGCCCGGCCTTCCCCGTTCCTCAAAGCGGCGAGCGATCGTTTTCCGCCTCCCCCTCCTCCGGTGAAGGGGAAGATGCGACCCCCGGTCTGCTTTTGCAAACTGTGTGATCCCGGAGAGAGCGAAAGTTATTGCGGTGCAGCAGCAGGCGGCCATTCGCAGTTGCTGCTCCTAAAGAAAGGTCCCCGTCTCATTTGCAAGGGGAGGTTGGGGAGAGGGAGAGAACAAGTCCGGAAACCTGGAGACGGGGAAAAGGCCGTCCGTTCCCGGTCAAAGTTGCGAAAACCCGCACGTTTTGTTGCTGTGGGGCTGCTTGGTTGGCTGTGAAATCGGAGAAAACATGCCGTTTCCCGCAGCTGGGGGCCTTTCGCAGCCGGATCTGATAAATGCACTTTCGGTGGGAAGTGGAAGTCCCATTGATTTCGGCTAATTTTGATTCGCGAGGAAACGTGCGTGAAGGTCGCAACTTTTACTTAAGCCAATGGGTCGCTTTGGGGCGCTGGGAGCGATTAAGTCTTGGCTCATCCTTTGCCTTTTATTTCTCTTAATGGTTTAATAGAAGCCGCCTCACGGCAGCTGAGTCCACAGTTTCCACGGCAAGTTGCAAACCTTTTCCGTGAGATGAAGAGGGTGCGGACTGGCTTTGGGACTTTTAATTCCACTTTATGCACTGTAAAGTAGCTGGAGGGTGATCTTTTCCTCAGAATTATGAATTGGTGGTGCCAGGTAAAGGTGTAGAATCCTGCCCTTTACATTATTATTATTATTATTATTATTATTATTATTATATTTTAAACCTGTGTTTGGCATAATGGTTTCTAAGCAGCATTTACCTTCCCTTAAGTGCTCAAGCAGACCTTGATATTTCATACAGAAGCAAGGCAATTAACTTTTCAGTGCTGGTTTCTGTCTGTGGATTTGACTTCGCAAAACAAAAAATCTGCAGGCTATGCCCATTAATATTTAGCAATCCAGCTATCAGTTAAAAGTGGTTGTGCATACAGTGATTTAAAGGAGGAAGTGCTCATAGTCTTGAAGTAACCCTGAAAGTTCTCTTAAGTTGCTTTGGGAGTAAGTTTGCACATTTTAAAGAAGTAAGGATTTATTCTTTCAAGTGCTGTGGAAGTTTGCAGAGGCTTCAGGAAGCATGTGCTTTGCTACCATCATCACCATAATCATTCTTGTTTCTTTACCTTTGGCATAATTAATGCTGGAACTCAGCCCATTGTAGCAGTGACTTGGGTGTGTGAAATCTGAGTTCACATCCAGCCAGAAGCAATGATGTGGCTCAAAGGAAGCAGACAGGAATACATTTTCTTTTTGTCAGTACTTGTACCACTCTTACTTTTGCAATTGCATCCTGCTAGATGGAGCCTTAAGTAATAAAACACTTTTTTTAAAAAAAGGTGGCAATTAAACATGCAAGAGAAGTAATTATTTTTTTCAGGGGAAGCAGTGGTGAGATCATTTCAGTTATGTCAGGTGCTTTGACCTGCTTGAAAAGTAATCTTCCCCCGTCAAACACACACTTTCCTACCACCTCTATCTATTCTTGTACTAGAAGATCATCTAAGCCAGGGGTCAGCAGCCTCTTTCAGCCGTGGGCCGGTCCACCGCCCCTCAGACCATGTGGTGCGCCGGACTATATTTTTTTTTTTGGGGGGGTGGAAATGAACGAATTCCTATGCCCCACAAATAACCCAGAGATGCATTTTAAATAAAAGCACACATTCTACTCATGCAAAAACACACTGATTCCCGGACCATCCGCAGGCCGGATTGAGAAGGCGATTGGGCCGCATCTGGCCCACGGGCCTTAGGTTGCCCACCCCTGATCTAAGCCTTGATGCAGAGGTGGCTTCACTTATTAATTCCTGAGTGCTGAAGAAAGTCATCCTGATATGCGATCTAGAACGCTTTCCCACTTGCACATCTCTCCAGCAGCGTAGTTTTTGCCTGCCTCATCAACGTCCTCATGCTTGAACTAGTGCCTTTGTAAATCTGGATCATCCCGATAGCATTATTCCTTCTAATACAGCGAACTTGGGTGACTGAGCGCTTGTTCGTCTTTAGGAAGTGAAACAGGGCCACCCAAAAACAAAACTGACTTATTTCATACTCCCTAGGTATAAATAAAATATTAGAAATTTTAAAAATGCTAATTTAATAATAATAATAATGATCACAACTTGCTGACACAGAAACAGTGAGCTTTCAGGAGGTGCCCATTGCTGCTGAGAGTTGAGCCTAGAGACCGAAAGGGTCTTAAGGAAAGACCTGGGCAAATTCGCAGCATCAATTGTGGGCCACATTCACACCATTTAAAGTACTATGATACCGCTTTAAACAGCCATGCCCCCCCCGAATCTGGGAACTGTAATTTAAGGATGCTGAGAAGAGTTGTTAGGTGACCCCTATTTTCCCCAGAGAGTTACAGTTCCTAGAATGGTTTCATGATCCTCTTTCCAGGGAACTCTGGGAGATGAAGCTCTGTGACATGAATAGTCGTCTTTTGACAACTTCTAAACAACAATTCGCAGGATTCTTTGGGAGAAGCATTGGCTGTTTAAAGTGGTGTGTGTAGCTTCTTTAAAGGCAGGTGGAGCCAAACATACAATCTAGTCTAGTATCCTGTTCTCACAGTGGCCATCTAGATGCCTGTGGGAAGTCCACAAGCAGGAGTTGAGTGCAAGAGCACTTTCCACACTTGCGTTCTCCTGCAACTAGTGTTCAGAGGCACACTGCCTCCACCTATGCAAGGAAAGGGAAAAGGGCACATTTCTCCCTTTCCTGCTTGTATAACTGCATTCTCCCTCTTGCTATATAGTTATAAAATGCCCAGCCCGCCCAACACTACGTAGCACAGCAGAAGGAGGACTGGAGCCGGGTGTAGGGAGAAGTATCCTGTATCCATTTTCCACTTTTGGAAATACTGAGGGGTGTTTTTTTTTAATGCAGTTTGACTTTGGATATCTGGGGCTGATTGAAATGCTAATTTAAGTGCAAGGGGAGCTGACCCCTACACTGGAATTGCACCTGTTTTGGTTGAATGTAGGTAGAGATGTTTTCAAAGAGAAAACTCCAGGGAGTTAGACAATGTCAGTGCGGTGCTGAAACAATACAACTGTCTTTTCTGTGATGAAATTCATGCGGGAGGGCAGTGGATTCTCCAATTAAAGCTGATACCTGTTTTGATTATTTCTGATTAGACTCACTCAGATCATCACGCAAATAAGCCAGTTTGTGGAAGCACTGATACACCAAAACAGTTAATCAACTTCCTTCCCCCAGCTTCATTTCTCTAACCCACACCTCTCGCAACCGCCTTGCTGATAACAGATAACCCTTCTTCATTCTACCTGGGACATCTCCAGCAAGGTGATGCTACAGAATCTGTGCAAGTGATGATCGGCAGTAGGAACTGATCTATGCACACACATTCCATAGCATTGCTGTCCTGTGCAAGAGACCTCCATGTTTGTATCTTGGGACACATTGGTTTCACATGGCGCATATATCTAGAGCTATGAGGTGCTAGGTCTTGTTATTGTGTTATCTCCACACTGGAGAGCCAGTGTGGTGTGGTGGTTAAGAGCAGTAGACTCGTAATCTGGTGAACCGGGTTCGAGTCTCCGCTCCTCCATGTGCAGCTGCTGGGTGACCTTGGGCTAGGCATACTTCTTTGAAGTCTCTCAGCCCCACTCACCTCACAGAGTGTTTGTTGTGGGGGAGGAAGGGAAAGGAGAATTTTAGCCGCTTTGAGACTCCTTCGGGTAGTGATAAAGCGGGATATCAAATCCAAACTCTTCTTCTTATTATTATTCTTATTGAATGGAAGCATTGTGTAATCAGTCTGTGTGATTGGCCACTGTGCAAACAGGATTCTGGCCTTTGGTTTCATCCAGCACAAGGACTCTAGCCCACCTCTTGATCTGAGGGCTTCTGCTTGTCCTGTGCAACTCCTGTTCCATGTGGACATCAACAAACCAATACAGACAAACCAGTACAGCATTTACATGTGTTGCATCCCAAGGAAACAGATTCACAGGGACTGGGGTGGTGGGGATAGGACAGAAGGAGGACAGAAGTTCAATGTGAAAGTCAAATGCCACTGTTGCCAGCTTGTTGGTTGGCCTGTTAACATGAATTAAGAAGTTGCTAAAATGGTTGGGTCGATTTGGATTTTCCCAGCAGAACTCTCCTTAGACAATGTCAGCTTTGTGGGTGAGCTTTAGAATGTTGAATAACCATGAAGCCATCCAGCAGCTTAATTCATTCGTGTTATGATTGAAATGTCAAAGCTCTGGTTGTGTTGGCAAGAAAGGCTGGAGGACCTAACGTGAAAGCCAATGACAGTACTACCCCAGATTCACCAATCCCACTTGCGTTGGATCTTTCGCTTTCCATATTTGTATCTCGGAGTGAGCATTAATGCACCCTTTTCCAAGAGATGTTCCCTGCATCTTTCCCTGTTAATGACAACTGCAGAATGCCTCTTTGTTTCAGGCTCATTTAAGATGTGTTTGAAGCCAGAAAGTAGCAGCAGCACAATCCTGCTTTCTTCTTTTTATCGTTACAGAATTTCTAAGCAGCCAGTGGAAGATGCCAACTGCTCCAAAATCTTTATTTCATTTGACAAATGGGTGCAAATTGGTAGCTGAGGTCTATCCCAGTTCTGTTCTGTTCTTTTTGTTTTGTCCTTTTAAATTATTGAGTTCTTTTTATTATCAAATTCCAAATGTTTAATTTGGCCAGCTTTTGTACACTAGTTTGACTTTTGATCTGGTTATTTTAGCCTCTTGTCCATATTAAGCCTTTTTAAAAAATATGTTTTGATATTGGGTGTCTGCGTATTGCCATCCTCAAGAGTGGCTATTAAACTAAGGAGTGCATGTGGGACTCCATTTCAGCCAGATTTCATGAGGGGCTTAGCTCCGGAATATGTCTTCACCCCTAGATCATGGAAAGTCATAGCAAGAAGAGAATCTGCAGAGTGCTATTTCACCATCACCAAATGTCCTCAGCTAGCTCCAGGCGTCTAGAATAAGAGCTTCTATTTCAGAGAGTGTGCCTTCCAGGCATGTGTGAGCCTTGAAACCTGACATATCATTTTAGAAATTAATCGCTGAATACAGCAGACCTGTTCATGCATTTGGACAAATGCATGTAGACATGTGGTGGGGAGGGGCACACATGTGAGCCCCATTCCCAGTGTCACTTTTGCGTCGGGTCCTCTTATGATCCTTGCATGTTCGAGTGAGATGGTCTGAAGGTAGAGAATGGGTGTTAAGCAGAATTCTTAAGCAGAATGGGGAGGCTTCTAGGCGCGTCCTCCCCAACTGAGTGCAGGAAAGGAGGCTGCACATGCTGGTCTGTTAGGGCAAATGGGGCACTGCCCCATTAACCTTGGTCTCCCCTCAGCCAGCCCCTCCCTGCCCTTCTTCTAGACTAACAATGAATCCAGGGGGTTGCACTGCATGCCGGCTTCCCTTTCGTAAGACTCAGTTTTGCCCTTACAGAACTCTGCAGGGAGGATAAGTATGGGGACGAAACTAGTACTAGGTGGCTTTGCCCGTCATTGACTTTGGCTTCACCTCCTGTCGGTCTCCCTGCCATCCTCCCTGTCATTCCCAATGGGCAGCAGCCAACACTGCATGCTGGGATGTTGGGGTCAGGGTTCTGTCTTTTGCTCCTCTCCGCTCACCACTTTAATCTCACTTGTGTTCATCCCAAATGAAGTTTTAGGTTTTGAGATCCTGCATGCCTGAATAGGGCTGATACACCTAAGGAATTTGCAATGAGATATGTTTAGTCTGCATCTGGGTTGAGCAAAGTCTTGGCCAGTCTTTATCTCATTGAAATCGGTGAGGTCTGTGCACTTAACAGTGTGGTTTGTCCTCATAGATTACAACATGCCCTGTGTGTCAGAAATAAATATACAAAAAGTGGTGGCTCTGCATCAGGCATGTGTTACATGCAACCCATAAAGTTAAGTAATGCCCATAGGTTGGAGGGTCACAATTTCACCTTTCTTTCTGAGACATTAGGCACAATCAGTGATACATTGAAGAAAGCTGTTAAGCATGTGAGCCACATTGATTTCAGTATGAAATATTTTAACTAAGGACTGCTTAGACTTCCAGTTTTCCATACTTGAGTGTTAAAACTATGAAGCGGGCATGGTTATGGTGTGTGTGTGTGTGTGTGTGTGTGTGTGTGTGTGTAAACACCCAATTCATGTATGCTGTCAAAGGTCTGGATGCATGCCCTTCCATGCATAATACTGCAAATTGCACATGGGCAATTCTCAATCATATGTGGAGCCAGAATCCCCAAACACCATAGGACATTCTGTGGTTTTGTGTACTGTGTATCCTCCACCCCCTGTTTACGTTTTCAAGCTGAGAGGGGGGGAGAGGAATGTCTGAATTAGCCCTCACTTTCTCTGGTGTGTGTGCACAAAGAAAGTTAGGTCTTGGTCCCCAAACGATAAAGCTTGTAGCCATCTTTTACTGAGTCAGACCATTGGTTCATCTTGCTCTGAACTGTCCCCACTGACTTGTAGCAGCTCTGCTGGCTTTTTCAGGCAGGGGTCTCTCACAGCCATGCTTGGAGATGTCAGGGATTGAACATGGGACTTTTTGAGTACAAAGCATCATCCCCTTCCAATGAGACACGAGCCCTTCCCCAAAGGAGGAAAGAGTGAAGCCACAGTGCTTCCATCAGGATGGTCTTTTTCTGAGTCTTTGATAGCATTTCATGTTTATGGAGGACACATGGTCAGAAGCAGAGCTGCCATGGCGGAGGCTGCAGAAGGGATTGGTTCCTGATGAGCTGCTGCTGACATGATTTGATCATTGGCTCATGTTTTTGTGGTCATTCTAACACGAAACATCCTTTTACCCTTTAGCTGTGTGCAAATGATTTACTCAGTGTGTGGTTTAAGAGGGATGTAGAACAGCACGTTTTTATTGTTATTTTGTAGTTTATGATGTGTGTGTGTCCACCGCTTACCAAAAAAACTAGGATGGTAAAGCTCATGTTGTGCTTAGCTTAAGAAAGGAGCAGCAGGAAACAAGTTAGCTGATGGTTGCCATTGGTATTCAGTTAAAAAGAAAAGTGGGATCCACAGCCTCCCCATATTGGCTTATGGGTATTTTTCACCCATTTCATCTTCTGCTCTCCTTCTGTCTGGGCAACTTGTTCAGGGGAGCCACTAGGCAGCCCCCTGTTTGCTTGTAGACTGCTCCATTGCCTCCTTTCCAACAGTTTACACCAGGCATAGGAGGCAAACTCTGGCCCTCCAGATGCTTGGGACCACAACTCCCATCATCCCTAGGTAACAGGACCAGTGGTCAGGGTTGATGGGAGTTGTAGTCCCAAACATCTGGAGGGCCAGAGTTTGCCGATGTGTGGTTTACACCATCATGGTGGTTGTTGATGTGTGTTAGGAAGAGGCTACCCTTAGAGGGACTGCTTTACTCCAGGGAGTTGGGTGCAAAACACGCACCTTCCCACACGAATGCTTTAGTTCTCCGTAGGATTCGGGCTAGGAAAGAAGTGACAACCCAGGCAACTTGATCTGTGGCCTAAGCCCAATTTGGGAGGGTGTGTGTGCCTAAGACTAAGTCTTGCTTCCCAGCTCCCACAGTGTGCTGTCCCAGGTGCTGATGCTGGGTTACCGCTTGCTATTGCCAACCTACCAAAATTGCAAGCCATCAGCTGCATCTGCTGGTGTTCCATAGCCTTGCCACAGAGTAGCTTCAGGTAGCAGGAGAGCACTGTTACAACAGAACATAGAATTGTAGAGTTGAAAGGGGGGCCGCAAGGGTAATCTTGTCCAACCCCCTGCCATGCAGGAATCTTTCGCCCAATGTGGGGCTTAAACCCACAACCCTTAAAGCAGTCTTTCTCAACCTTGGGTCCCCAGATGTTTTTGGCCTACAACTCCCATGATCCCTAGGTAGCAGGACCAGTGGTCAGGGATGATGGGAGTTGTAGGCCAAAAACATCTGGGGACCCAAGGTTGAGAAAGGCTGCCTAAAACCTCATGCTCTACCAACTGAGCTATCCATTAAGGCCATTTGTGTCACCTGGTTTGTTTCCTGACCTGTTCCTGGACTGTCCTTCCTCTAGAGCAGGATGTGGGTGGGGGGAAGCTGTTGGACTTACATTCCCACCAGCCCCAGGCAGTATCGCCAATAGTCAGGGATGATGGGAGTTGTACCCCAGTGACACCCAGAGTGTCACAGGTCCCCCACCCCTGATTTACAAGAATAGCATTGTTGGACTTGGCCTCCTGCCTGCCCTACAAACCCCAGCTTGGCTCAGCACCTCTGCTTCTTGGTTATCTGCAGCCTTGCTAGCTTATGGGGCCTGGCCCTGCCAGCATTGTTCTTCTGAATACACGAGTCATATCAGTTCCATCTATTGAGGTGAGCCCCTCATGCTCAGGAGATCCAAACAAACAACACACACACAGCCTTTTGGCTTCCAACAGTATTTTTAAATTTATTTTAAGAAAACGAAACAGTCCTAATTTCCCTAGGCAGTGCTCTAAACTGCACACCTTGCATCAATAAGCTTCTTACCCTAATTCTCATGGACATTTGTAGGTGTCCCGTCCCCCCTATTGTTGGGACTCCAGTTTCCATCATCCCTGACCCATAGGCCATGCTTGATAAGAGCTCATTTGGTTAGAGTGTGGTGCTGATAATGCCAAAGTTGCAGGTTCGAACCCCGTATGAGGCAGCTGCATATTCTTGCATTGCAGGGCTAGATGATCTCCAGGGGTCATCCTTCCAACTCTTACAATTCTATGATTCTATCATCAAACATCCAGAAGGCACCACACGATCTATTTCTGATTTTTACAGCACCTGAAATAAAAACTGCAGAACTTTGTGTTTGCTTGTGGACCACAGCTGTAAAATGACTTGGTAATATATGCATGAAGCACCAAAATAATGTTCAAATACATAGGATGTTGTGTGTGTATATATATGAATATTTTGGTAGCATATTTCCATACCAGATAATTGGCTTAATTTATTGGGACTTTACTGATGAAGGTATGAACCCATTCTGTCAAGCTGCATGTGTCATTTGCTTCTGCCTTCAGTAAGCTCGCAGTAGCCTAGAAGAAAGTAATACGCTAGATTTTTTTTTTTAAAAGACCCTGATGCAAAGGATGACTTTATGATGCCAATGCTAGGAAGGATTAATCCATATGTCACAAAATCATTCCTTTTGGAATATATGTGTTTTGGCAGAACCTTGGAATAAAACTACAGCCTTCTGATTTTGAGGACCAGTTATTTCATTCAGATACTGCAGCTCAGGCTGAACCACAAGGGCCTGAGCATGGGAAAGACATATTTCATTAATATGTAGAAATATAACTGGGGTATATATGTGTTCTCTGGTGGTCGGAAGGGAAAGAATTAAACAGACCTTCTGTTCTCCTGTGATTCCAATCAAATTGGAAGCCCTCCTGTTCTTTATTTAGTTATTTTTAATTGAGGTATTGTTCTGCGCCTTCCATTTTGATGTAAAGTTTGACTTTACATTGTAGGACATGGTAGGACTTTAGAAGCTAAAGCAATTTCCCCCAAAATACTGTGTCCTCTTGGGGAAAGGCTTGCAGGTAGTTCTCGCACATCAGGTGATATTCAGAGCAGACTCGCTCCAAGTATAAGTAACCATCCACGTCACCCACTGAAATTAAAAACACGCTGGAATTATTTTTTAATTTGTATTTGTATTTGTATATGTTGATACACACTTATTTAACTTGGAATCATTGAAAGCTATTTGTGCATCCTTCCCCCCCAATCATGTGAAATCCTGAATTAGTACCCTGAAATAAATATTATATTTCAAGAACAGCAAAACGTACAAGCTGTTTTTTTAATGAACATATGCCATTCCGCATCAACGCTGTTAATATTTAACACTACTTAAATTGTTTTACTATACTTTGAAGGCTCTACATCCTTTGAGAAGCCATGTGGTTAATTCATAACCTTTTAAACTTTATGACTTTGCATGTTTTATAATTTATTGTAGTGCTTTAAAACTGTAAGCTACCTTGGACAGCTTGGCAAAAAGGTGGTAGATAAAGGTAATAAAGAAATAAATGCACGTTAATTTTTTTTTAAATGAAGTAGGTGTTTGAATCCATTCTGTGTGTTATGTTTTAGGTCAAGAAGTTGAGAAAAATATTGTGGGTTGTGTTTAGCTCTAGTCTAGTGAATCTTCAAAGATGGTAGTTTCTGTATCCTTCGTCCTCCTTTAGAAGGAGGATATAAATTGATTAATACATAAACAAACAAACAAACAAACAAACACAGCTACCCAGATTTTCCGTTCATGAGGACTAGAAACATATCTGATTTTAAAATAAATGTCATAATTCTCAATGGAATCCCTCTTCCTGCTGAGGGCCAACCTATACATTATCCTAACTGCATAGCATGCAGATGTGCTTCCTGACTTCCTTTCAGGCATGTCCAAAGTCCGTTTTGGGGTAAAATTCAAAATTCCTGGGGTAAAATTCAAAAAAAGGCTCAATAACTTTAATCCTAAAAAAAGGTAAACAACTTTGGTTGGCCCTTTGGTCGGCCCCCACGGCCCTTCACTTCAAATCTGGCCCTGTTTGAAAAAAAAGTTTGGGCTCCACTGGAACTTCTAAAGGGTGCCCAGGGAGGTGGGTTGGGGAAGTTTATATTTTCCCTTCTCAGCTGTAACCTCCCTGAAAAAGGCCATTCCTGCTCTGGTTACAATTGCGGTGTGTGGGTGCCTTCTTTGGTAGCGGTGTGTGGGTGAGGGTGAATTTTTCTTTTTTTCTTTTGGAAGAGCTCATATCCAGCGGACATTAAAGGAAATTTGGAGGCGAAGCTGCACGCTTCATAGTAAAATCAGGCTTGGCCTCAACCATCTTTGTTTTTGTTTTTTCCTTCAGAATTTTCTCACTCCTCCACTTCTGCTAGTGGCTACAATCTGTTACCATTCAATAACAAAAACTGCTGGGGTGGATTGAGTTTCCTTATTACTGTAGGCACAAATGTTCATCGCTGTTTCTCCCCCTCCCCCACCCCTTTTAAAAAGTGGTTTACGTATGCAGTTTGCTAACCCATCCAAATGTTTTAATGATCGCTGTTTGCAAGTTGTTGTCGTTTAGTCGTGTCCGACTCTTCGTGACCCCATGGACCAGAGCATGCCAGGCACTCCTGTCTTCCACTGCCTCCCACAGTTTGGTCAGACACATGTTGGTAGCTTCGATAACACTGTCCAGCCATCGGGTCCTCTGTCGTCCCCTTCTCCTTGTGCCCTCAATCTTTCCCAACATCAGAGTCTTTTCCAGGGAGTCTTCTCTTCTCATGAGGAGGCCAAAGTATTGGAGCCTCAGCTTCAGGATCTGTCCTTCCAGTGAGCACTCTGGACTGATTTCCTTAAGAATTGATAGGTTTGCAAGTAGGGTGTTTTTTTTTTGGGGGGGGTGATAATATATTGCAGAGGGAGCTATATGTAAGTTTAGCAGCTGATCTGTGCTTGTTATTGCAACAGCTAGATAGAGGTTAATAGGTCCGTAGCAGAGCATGCATGGTTACCCCAGGTTCCAGCCCATAGCAGCTAAGTGATGTTGGGGGACAGAGATGCAATCAGACCATATTGACTGCAGTGGGATGGAGGCTGCCTTTGTCCCAAAGACCTGCAAATAAGACGAATTGCTGTCCACTCTCATTTCTACATTGAGAAGAGGTCCATTGGTGCTTGCTTCAAATCAAGGCACGATAGCTTCAAAACAGAGGATGCACCATTTCACGTCATTAAATTGAATTGCATTTGATTTTTCATTACTGTCAGGATAATACATATGTTTCCAGTTTTTCTCCTCCTTGTTCTAGCAATGACACTTTTTGACCTACCTTTGCAGCTAATATAAGGTAGGATGGAGTTCTTTGTAGTAGAAGAGTCTTTCCTCCTCCTCCTCCATCATTCCTTGTTGTTGTTTTTGCCCAAGCATTCTGAAGGAGGTATTCCTAATCCCTGAACTATTTGCACTTTCTCCCTTGACACTGCCTTTCTGCTTCCCTCAGCCAGCACTGCACAGTGCAAACTTTACACCAGTGGAGGTGCTTTCAAGTGGTAATGGGGGAGGTACAGTCAAGAAAATTGCTTCCAATTTGTAGGAGAATCTCCACTTAGGCTGCAGCCCCGGCACAAATTGATGTTAAAAGTTAATAATGCTGTTTGGGTTGGATTTATGGTCATTTACACAATGAAGCCAGTCAATAAGTGCCCACAGGCTCTCTTTTGAGTGTGAATTGCCTAGTGCTGGGGATAATTGTTCGTTACCGACAACACATTTGTAACTAAATCTTGGGTACTTTGAGAAGCGATGGTGGTAGGAACTAACCTGTGTCCTGAGTATAAAATGGGGTTGGGGAGTGTGTGAAATGAAATCTTCTCCCCCCCCCCATTTTTTATCAATAAAAATGGGGACATATCCTTTCTTGTTCTCTCTCTTTGCATGTACCTCCTGTAGCACTGAGAAGCCTTGGCAGCTCATCCAAATTAACTCTCTTGTGTGCATACGGTAGTTAATAAAATTATTGGAACTGATCAGCTGTGCCCACACCGCTTTGATTATCCTTTCACATTTGCCTTTCCCAATCTGGTGTCCACCTTAGGTTGTTGAACCCTAATGCCCATAATCCCTGACCACTGGCCATGCTGCCTGGTTGGTTGAGATGGGAGTTAGAGTCCAGCAACATCTGGAGAACAGCAGCTTCAGGAGGGCTCTTTTAAAGCATTTTAGTAAGGGTAGGCCCAGTGAAATTGAAGGAGCAGAAGTATTGGACACACATGTAGGCATTCGGCTCAAGATCAAAGAAGGGTGTCAAACGCACAAGAAGAAAACCTTCATCTCCTGAGTCTCTTCTGTCAAGCACAACATTCTTGAATGGAAATATGGAATGTTCTGTGGTCTAGCATCATACCAGTTAGTAGAGATAATGCTAAGCTAGATGGACCGCTGGTCTGATAACGGCATAAGACAGTTATCTCTTCCTAGCTTGCCGGTTGTTTGCACGCTCCACTTCAGACGAGGGGTCTAAGTGGGCTGCAAGGGGTGTGGTCACACTGTTGCTCCACCTGTCCAGGTCTGAGCACAATTCTGAAGGAAGTAGATGCCTAGAAGCTAATTATTAGGAGTGGTGTCTGTATCCCTTGCACCTTTGGAGTGCTCTGACAATAAATAATTAAACTTCCCATCACTTGTCCTCATTGGGGCTGGATGTGCTTGGGACAGTATGTTTTGTGGTTCAGAACACACAAATGGCTTTCCACCTTGCGCATGTTAAAGGTTGAACTGAAATTTTTGTAAAAATATACTCATTAGCCACATGTCCCTTAACATCTTTTTCTAAATGGATCCTGTACAACTGTTGCTGATTATACAGTTGGACATTTTAAGGTAAAAACAAAGCAAAACTAAAGTTAAATAATTAAGGCTGTACAAAATAAAAACTAAAAATAGTGATTCTTATTTACACAGTAGGCTCTGCATTACTTATATAGCAGGCTGTGCATTAACCTAACAATCAGGATAGCTAAAATTACTTCTTTTTTGGGAAAAATCTCAGCAATAACTAGAGTGGGCTGTTTTACTGCAATCTGCTGTTGTGTGGTATTTCCTTCATGTCAGTGGTGCTTCTGTAGATTTTCTTTGGGAGGGAACAATGCAGCAGCAGTATGCTTTGAATGAATTACATTATAAATAGAGCAGCGTTTCCCAAACTTGGGTGTCCAGCTGTTTTTGGGACTACAACTCCCATCATCCCTAGCTAGCAGGATCAGTGGTGAGGGATGATGGGAATTGTAGTCCAAAAACAGCTGGATGACTAAGTTTGGGAAACCCTGAAATAGAAGTAGGTCCCTCTATTTGCTTCGTGAATGTTTTGTGAATGAAGTGTTGTAAAGTCAATCAGGGTTCAGCAGTGAAATCATAGAAATGTAGAGCTGGGAAGGGAACACTAGGGCTGTCTAGTGCAACCCTCTGCAATACAGGGATGTTTTTGAACATGGGGTTCAATGCCATGACCTTGAGATTAAATGTATCATGCTCTACCGACTGAGCTAGCCAGCTAACATGGCCCTTAATGGGCGGTAAACCATAGTTTGTCTTCGCCAAATCCAGGTTTGTAATTTGTCTCACTCCAAACAAACCATGAGTTTACAACCAAGATTTGTTCTTTGCTTATGACTCATGGTTTGTTTGGGTGAAGCAAGCCATGGGCCTGGATTCTCCTTAGGTTCCAGTAGTTCAGCAGCAGAGTTCACAGTAAGCCACAGTTTGGCTAAGTGTGCCATGCAAATGAGGTCAGAATAGCAGTTCTGGGTAGGAGAAGCAGTTAAGAGAGTAGCATTAGCAGGCAGAGACTGGAAATCAGACAGTGGCTTACCAGAGTCTTTTGCTCCTGATGGACATAATCTTCTTTCTGTATATATTTTGATAAGTGTAACAATTCACTGTGTTTGAGGGAAGTGCATAAGTTATCCCAAGGATATGACATTTTCTTACCTAATCAAGTAACCTCAACGTAGTGATAATTATGTTATTGATATGGGAAATCTATTTTAGCTGTATGTTTTGGTTGCAGCCTCCTTTAAATCTTTACATGCAATTCAAAAATGACTTTACATGCAATGTAAAGATACCTCAGGGCTGCTTAAGATCTGAACAGTTCAGCAGGTAGATGTTCTTCCTGAAGCAGACCTTTGAATAGAATCCAAAACGTTCCCCATTTCTAATACAGAGCTGTTGGCTAATAATATTAAATGCAAAAAAGGTCATGGCCACATTGGAATGTGCTTCTTTTGATTAGCTAATCAAAGTGATGCTGCTTTTGGTGTTTGCCTAAGAAGAACTAAGGGATTCACCTTTCAAGCCCCATCAGCTGAAACCCTACAAAAGGACTTCCCACTTGCACAGTGAGTCCTTACCCCCATCTCCTTCCTCCTCGCCCCCTGAAGTTGGCTGGGAGCAGTGTTAGAAACTCAGATATATAAGTTAGGTACCAAATGGCACCTTAAATCTAGGTTATAATCACCACAGTTGGTGCCTAGAAATCCCTATGTAGTTGCAATTGGACCCACACCAGTAGCAAAATGCGCCTGGCGCCTGGCTAATTTCTAACACTGGCTAGGGGGCATGCAAGGAGAGGGGGGTGGGTAATTCTGTCTGGCAAGCTGAGAGAACATTAATCTTAGTGGGACATTGAATTCTAGCCTAAGGGTTTTATAGAGGTAAGGGCCACAATCCAGGTTAGTTTGGATTGTGGATATACAGAAATAAAGTGAGGTGTTCAACAATATCTTTAAAATGGAAAATCCACATTGTAAGCAGTTTCCAGCAATTGCAGTCTATCACATCAAAGAAAGAGAAAGAAAGCAGCAGGTGTCATCTTTATCTATTTGGGCTGTCAAAATATTCCCTCCCCAACAGCCGTGTGCTCACATACATATGGGGGTGGGGACTAGCAGGTTGTGAATTAGCCCTATGACAGATGACACAGCTTAGAGAAGGCCATTGCATGTGTTAAAAGGAGCATGCATAAGGGAGAAGAGTAAGAGAACCAGAATCTCTCTCTCTCTCCTTGAACGTTGTCATGATAGGGCAATCTGACTCTGCACTGCACCCAATGAGGATTGTATCGGCTAAGAATTGGGTGTCTGCAGTTTAAGGATTCTGCCTGCTGGAAAGCTAAGCAGACCATAATGTGCAGTGGAAATCTTCCCTCCAAATCTTTAAGATGACACTTTTCCTCTTACGCTTCTACTCCTGCCCTACTTGATGAACAAGTGAGCATCACCCACTGAAAATAAGTGGGCATTTATTCTGCTCAACTTGATTAGTAATCCGTAAATGACTGTTTTGAAGTAATCTTTGAGTCTCCGGGCATTTGTGTTGTTTTTCTGTTTAAGAAAGCTGCACAGCACAGATGTTAGCAGCAAAATGAGTTATTAGCTGTGGGATGTTGTTGATGTTTCAGGCCATTTGGGAATTGCTCTGACATAGACTCCTCCTCCTCCTCCTCCTTCTCCTTCTCCTTCTTCTTCTTCTTCTTGCAATGGCACTTTAATTTTTCCTGTTTCGTATATCACATGGCTATTTATTTATCTTCCTCATTGTTTCTGTAGGATGGTCACTGCTATCTGAAATTATAAGTACCCAGGACAGAATTTATAAAGAACAGGTGTTGAGAGAGGAAGGTAGGGAGGCCTGAATTTAGGCTAATTGCCTCCTGGGCCCTGAAGAGGAAAAAAGGACCACCTTATTCTCACCTTGTGAGGGGAGGGAAAGCAGCTGTTTCCATGGCACTCAGTTTAGCAGGGCAAATGGCTTCTGACTGGCAATGTTCCACCTCATTTGGAATAGGAAATGCCTCTGTGGGGGATGTAGAGACAGTAGCATGAAGGTAATGGGCCTTCTTCTCCAGAGACTAGGAGGGGAGGGGAGGAAAACAAAGATGTCTGACAGTATCAAAGCTGGAACAAGACTCAGGATGGCATATCTCCATCAGTCCTGAGAGCTTGCTGTGGGGCAATAAGGTATTGACTTCTGTGGGTTGAAAGCAAAGCTGGATCTTGGAGTCCCAAGGATTGAGCCCAAAGGTGTGGGAAGTGAAAAATCCATAGAAAATTTTGCTCTTATAGCCAACTTGGAGTCTGTTAGGTCACATTTGAAAATACCGGAGATTGTTAGAACAATGTGTTTTCCCCTTTTCTCTTTGCAATTTTCTGCATCCTACTAGAGGTTCTTATAAATGAGTGGATTTGAGGAGCTGGAGTAAGATGACTTTTCTGTTTTCTGTTCTTCATCGAAAATTATTTCAGAACAAATAAAAAAAGAAGGTGAGTGAGATGAATTCTGCAAATTTAGCAAATGCAATAAATTTGCAGGAAGCATTTCTCTTTACATGTTTTGTATAAATCTCCCATCTTCTGTTTGTGGCAAGGAACTGTGCTCCTAGTTCTCTCTCTCTCTCTTCCCACCCCCACCCCCCAATCAACCACTGGATGTCCTATCTATCAAGCGACTCCTCTGGCTTTCTGAGCACTTTCAGGCATATTTTTCACAACCATCTGGACTCGAAACTTACTTTGAAAACAACCACTATGAAAGATGCTATTTGGGGGGGGGGGCGTATGTGGATTTCCACACCTTTGAATACATTATGAGCTTTTTCTGCTGCTGTTCAGTATTGCAGTGCATATGCAGTTCTGCCTAAGGACTTGTGCAGGCAACCAGCTCGCCGCTCCCATTGCCAGTGTTGTGGTGCTAAACCAAAAGTGGAGAACATGGTACCCCAAGAAAGAGGAACCAACAAAGAACCATGAAAGGGTGGGGGTTTTTTTGGACAACACTCCCTCTTCTGAACTGTGCAATGTATGCTGAGCAAGCTTGTTTTTGATATGCAGTGAGGAGTGGCTGGAATGATGTGACATCTTCAGGCACTATAGGCCATTCACGCTTGTTATATATGTATGAAAAACTTTTAACAAATACCAGATGATCATAATTCAGGTTTCCTGTCTCCTTAGTTCACAATTGCTGCATTAGCTATCTGCTGGGTGTGTTAACTGCATAGAATCCAGAAAAAAGTCACATACAGGCCAGCATCTGGGTGGGCCTTGTCAGTACTCAAGTGTGGACTCTGGCCATAAATGAAGTTCAAACTGCTTTGTCTTGTGTGTGTTTTAAGTCAGGGACTATGTGCAGCAGTTTACATGGTCCGATACCAGCAGGATGGAGAATGCTTTTCCCTGTGTCCGATGTGGTTCTTGACAAGGGGGCTGTCGGTGGGGTCCCCTCATGTTCTCCCTGCATCCAAACACCAAGCTTTTGCTAGCGCTGCATATTTGGGTGAGTGTGCCGAACAGCACATCCCGGACGGCTTTCTCTCTCTTTCCCTCATGTTAAGACAAGCAATGTAGATTTTCATAGATTAATGATACGGAAGTTAATCATCCCGCAAGTTCTGCTGCAGAGCGGAGCGCGGTAACAAATCCACAATCATAACATGGGGGGAGGTAATTAAGGACTGACAAGATCCATACATCTAATTTTGAATGCTAATATAAAGGTGACCTTTAGCGGAGGCAGTTTAAAATATTCATGTTTTGCAAATGGGATTGTAAGAGAACCTGCAGTTACACCCCATGTGCCCGTCCCGTCCCCGCTTTGTGAAGGAGGCCTGCCTTTACAAATGTTTATTGGAAACCTCACTTACAATGGAAGATTGGTGTTTTGGCGTTATTAGGCCAAAAGAAGAGGCCACGGAGCTAGAGAAGAAAGGGAATCATGAGTCGTTAGGCGGCCAACCCTCTTGCGTTCATTTCTCTTTTCTCCTTGAAATCTATGCTGTTCCATTCTTGGAATGGAATGGCTGTACTTTTAGTGGTGGTTGAGAAATAATCAAATTAAGCTCCCTCTGTGCCACTTTGCTGTTCATCTAGGGGCTTGTTCTCTCTCTCTCTCTCTCTCTCTCTCTCTCACACACACACACACACACACACACACACACACACAAGCTTTTAAAATGGGAAAGCGCTAAGTATAATTCTGTGTTGTTCAAATAGGGATGTGGGTGAAAAAATAAAGAAAGACCCAGCACCTGCATTAAAGAATATTCCTGGCCAATGCGTATTAAAAACCCGTCTCAAAAGGAATTGCAAAACATTCCTTTGTTACCCTTTACCCTCACTCTTTCTAAATGGGTTGTTGCCTGCTTTTGCTATCTGTTGTGTGGGTGGGTGGCTGTTCCACATGAAGGCTGGTGTGTCTCCAGAGACTTTTGTTTTAAAGGTTTGATGGGCTGGACAAGATTGGCTGTTTACTGTTCTGGAAACGAGATGGGGGTGGGGAAACATGTAAGGAGTAAGGTCCTTCCTTTAGAGGCAACATGCTGATTAAGTCCTTGAACTTGAGTACATTTATTTTGCTAACCGCTTAGCTCAGCTCAGAGCATCTGACCTTGTTGCTTTATGCTATCGCTTTCACATAGCCATCTGCCATTTCAGACAGAGTGGCCTAAGAAAATGGCTTTTGTGTGTTTTGTTTGTTGCTGTTGTTTTGTTTTTAGTAGACCTCACCAGTGCTGGGCTCTTGTGTTGCAAGGGATATTTTCTCTCTCTTTCACACTCTTTTAACATTTGCAAGTAATTCACAGTTTCCTTTTATCTTCTCCCTTGTTCCTTTGGTTGATCTTTTGGCAGATGGTTTGTCTGAGGGCATGTGAGGTGTACAATAATCTTACTTCGGAGAAACAAGCGAAAAGAAAGGCGGAATTTTTTCCAGATGGCTTTCTGGTGCTAGGGTGTATTTGTTGCTTAAGATATTGTGCTTCCTTGGATATGCAGGTGCAGCTGACAAATCCCTCTTTCATGTGTTACAAAACTGGGCCAGGTTAGCTCTGTCTCCTAAATAACAGCAACACTTTGGCTTGACTCTGCAGCATCTGAAGACCTGCTCTTCACGTAAACTGCTTCACATTTTTCAGAACAACATTCTGTACACATTCATCTGGGTCTACACTTGCATCCTGCCATCCCATTAAGGAATTAAAGAACAGCTTACGCAATACGCAGCAACCCTTTGAGATGGATTTTGCTGGGAGACACCTCTTGCCGAAGGCTACTCATTTACTATAGGCTGAGTTGAACTTCGATTTCTCACATTCAAGCTAAGCACTCTAGCCCAGCCTCCCACAATCTAGTGCTCTTCAGGTGTCTTAGAGTACAACGCCCATAGGCTCTGACCATTGGTCTTGCTGGCTGGGAGCTGGTGGAAGATGTAGTCCAACATTTGGAGACTACCAGCTTGAGGAAGGTGCTCCAGCCATTAAACCACATGGTGCGGCAACTGGAAGTATTGCTGCCCAAGGGCCAAGAAGTTAAGCTGAACTAACAGGTATGGAGAAGTGCAAGATCCCTGTTCCCTTTTTCTAGTATAGCATCGCAATGCGAGTAGGTTAGGACTGTGTTTGTCAGAACAAGTGTTGCAGTTTAACACTGAGGGGTTAATATGCCTGGGCCTGTTATAAAGGGGTTGTGGTTTTGAGTACAGTCAAACCTCTACTTATCACCGCCTCTTCTTACAGTCGTTCCAAGTCACAACCACGGGAAACCCGGAAGTAACCAGCGGGTTTGCCGCCGTTCGCGCATGCACAGGAGTGGCGATCATCGTTTGCACATGCACAGAAGCAGGCAATCGCCGTTCACACATGCGCAGAAGCTGGCAATCGCAGCCTGCGCACAACGGCGCCTTTCCCAGCGACCCGTTTTGACCTCTGGACAGACCTCCGGAATGGATTATGGTCACAAATAGAGGTTCCATTGTACAGGCAACTCAATTATATGTCTATGACTTACAGTTTATTATTTAATTTGTACATTTCACGCTTCTCTGTTTACAGGCTCCTTTGCCCTACAAAATATAATTCGAACCTCACCCTTAAAAAACAACCTCCCAATTATTATTTTTATATAATGATAGTGCCATTCCTCTTAGGAAGGATTTGACCTGGGCAGATCTGTTTTAGCAGGAATACCTATATAACTTTTTTATTTTTAAAAAATGCAAACCTGAGCAGGAAGTTAATCTTCGTATATAGTTACCATGTGAAATGAGTAGGTTACGGTAAATTTCAGCATTTGTGCATGTGTGGCACCCTTCCTACAGAAACCAAATTTAGACAAGAAAGTCTAAAATAGTTACCACTGTCCCCCACCCCTCTTATTCTTTCCCATCCAGTCCTTCCTAAACCTCTCATTTTGAGAACTCTTCTGCTAGTCCTTATCCAAACACAGCATATGGTCACCCAGTTAACCTTTCACCAAATCCCCTTCATTCTTCTTTAGAGTCTCTTTGGACTCTCACATCCTAGAGTGTGATCAAGTAACCCCTTCCCACCACAACTATCCACCAAGCATTTGTAACCTTGCCCTAAGCAAAGGCCCATTGCTGAGTCATAGAGTGCATGTGTTAAATTCCCTATCATCCCCACCTAATGGATCTGTTTAGATACACTTTGAAGAGCTGGTGCAAGGCAGAGGAGACAACATTGGGCAAGGTTAATGAATGTTCTGATATAACACGGCTTCATACATCTAGCATTATTGAAGTTCTGTGCGTTATTTCTAGCAGGGATTGCACACATTCATCCGGAGCACACACGCCTCATTTCTATGCATGCATTTGATTTCTTTTTCATTCAGGTTTGCTCTAACGCTTCATAGCGAGTACTTGCCACACTGAGAATGCTTCCACATAACACCGGTCTTGGAAGATCTTCATTGGCTCTCAGTAAGTTTTCGAGCACAATTCAAAGTGTTGGTGCTGACCTTTAAAGCCCTAAACGGCCTCGGCCCAGTATACCTGAAGGAGTGTCTCCACCCTCATAGTTCAGCCCGGACACTGAGGTCCAGCTCTGAGGGCCTTCTGGCGGTTCCCTTACTGTGAGAAGCCAAGTTACAGGGAACCAGGCAGAGGGCCTTCTTGGTTGTGGCGCCCTTCCTCTGGAATGCCCTCCTATCAGATGTCAAGGAAATAAACAACTATGTGACTTTTAGAAGACATCTGAAGGCAGCCCTCTTTAGGGAAGTTTTGAATGTCTGACATTTTATTGTATTTTTAATATTTTGTTGGAAGCTGCCCAGAGTGGCTGGGGAAACCCAGCCAGATGGGCGGGGTATAAATTATTATTATTATTATTATTATTATTATTATTATTATTATTATTATTATTATTTATTAGGCACTAGAAGCTGCTGCAGCGCTAAAGCATTAAAGAGCACCAAGTTTATTTGGCCCTCAAGGTCTCAGCCAATGTCCTTCAGCTACTGCAAGGCTGACTTTTATCCTGTGTAAAAAAGTATCTTGAGTAGAGCTCCCGTGTTAATGATATCACACAGAATGAAGCCCTTAAGTAGGGGAGAAACTTTTATCAACACTTGAGAGAGATATGCCAGCGTATTTATTTTTAAATGATGTTTCACAGTTTCTGGATGGTGAGAAAACAGTCCTTTTAACCTGTGAATTCTCAGCCTGCCATGATGAGAATGTAGTTGGGGATGCACTGTTGTGAAACAGTGAAATCACTGTTACAATGCATATGAATCAAGTAGAAGAGTAATTTCACACCGAAAGGCAAGTGTGCTGTTTTACCTTACTGTATCCCTTGGTTTTCAGCTATACTGGATACCCTGGCAAAAATCTGAAAGGACTAAAGGGTTTATGGCAGGGATGGGGAATATGGTGGTCTCCAGATATTGTTGAACTACAACTCCCATCACCCCTGGCCATTGGCCTTGCTGGTTAGGGCTGATAGGAGTTGTAGCACTGCAGTGTTTGATGGACCACATGTTCTTCATATTTGGATTATGGCCTTGATAAAAGCCTATTGAATTTATCCTTGGTTCTCCTCACTCCCTCTATCTTTTTTTCTGACCATGAATGATCCTAGGTAGAATCCAACATTATGTGCCCCCTGGAGCCATCCCACACACCCCAACCTTACTGTTGCAGTCTTCCTGCCACATTAAAATCAGCAGAGCTGTATTCTATAATAAATATTTTTAAATTTAAAAAAATCAGCAGAGCCCAGTGGATGCTCTTGGAGTGCACAGAACTTTTCCAGATGAAATAGTTGGGCTGTCTGTCCCCATATGCCCTAAATTCATTGGTCTTACAGGGAGCAATCACCTGTCACTAAAAAGGCTCCCAACTCCTTAGCTCATTTGTTTGCATGCAGGAGAGAGGTTGCTTGCAAACCAAAAGCATATAGGCAGTATCTTTAGGAGTTAATTTCATAGCAGTTGCTCATTGAGATTATAATTCAAAGGCTAACATCCTAACTCCCCCTCAGTGCTCAGCTGCCTAACTCAGACTTGCCTCGTCCTGTGAAATCATGGCAGCTCTGCCGCTGGCAGCCAGAGAGCCCACAACACTCGTTGCTACCTGTCCAGGTCTGCTCTTGCTTCACAGTAGATCTACGGCATTTCAGCTTTAGTTCAAAGAACCCTGAACAAAGTGACCCTTCATTTTGGCTTCGGCTTAGCAGGTATCTTTGATTTCACAAGAACAATAAATCTGCATGACTTGACTTCCTTGCTCTACATGCTTGCTTTGCTTTAATGATTAGCATAAGGCTGGCACAGCTCTCATAAATACCAATTTTATTTAGTTGTAAATACGGTTCCAATTGGAACAGGATATGTGAAGGAATCCCTGCTTTCATTCTTCTTCTTCTTGAGCGCATTGGCCTACATTTTTATTTTATATTCTATTTCACAGTTCGGAGCTGAGATCTGCGTGTTACATCCTTCACTGCAACCTTAACCAGGCATTTATACTCGTGCCTCCGTAATAGTGAGGTCAAGGGGAAAAAAGGATGGAAATGTCATAGCTTATGTTTTGTAAGAAAGTGACAATGGTGCCAGAGGGAACAGGGCGCTCGTAGAGGAACATTACTCACGGAATAGTGATGGAAGAACATACTCTGGAGTTACAGAACTAGCTTGTGCAGCTGGTTCAAGCAGTACTCGGTAGCTGGGATAGAAGAAGCAGGACTGACATGCCAAGTTGGACATGTGCTCCTCACGCATAGTGAGGTGCAGGAACCCAAGGGAACTTCTTTTCTGGATTCTGTAGTGGGAGGAGCCTGAGGACCCTCATTGGCTGGGCATTGGGTGTCTTTGTTAAATGACCATAAATGTGTAGGGCTGTCCATGCAAAGGGAAATTCTGATTGCCTCAGAATTTCCACTGATGCTTAATTTTTTTTAATCAAATTTTTAATTTTACAAATTTCTACATTCACCAAAATACATGCCATACATTTAGCATCGAATTCCCTCCCCCCCATCTTCCATGGTTCGTTTTAGTTACCCTTTTCCGCTGCATTTTCTAATCAATCCGTGTTCATTTCTTTTTCAATTTTATCTCAGTTAGCTTTGAATTTAACTGAATTTACTCCAAACCTGCTAATGTCTTAATTTGTTTACAGTAGTTTTTCAAATAGTCTACACATCCTTTCCAATCTTCCTTAAAGACTCTTTTTTTCCTGATCTCTTATTCTCCTTAGGGTTGCCATACACCTGGAATTTTCCGGACATTTTTGGTATGGCAGCCCATGTCGGTAGTGTAGATTTTGGCAATTTTCATTAAAAATTCTTGCCTCGTTGTCTGGAGGCAATTCTTACTTGCCCCAGACACCGAGGGAATTTGCAAGAGTCAGAGGTCCCTGAGGGTTACTCAGAGCAACTCCTGTTTTATCCTTCAGTTTTGCAGCATCTGGCTGAAGCCTCCCACACTGACATTCTCCTAAACTGTCTAAATCATGGGTCAGCAACCTTTTTCAGCTGGGGGCCAGTCCACTGTCCCTCAGACCATGTGGTGGGCTGGAATATATTTTGGAGAAAAAAAATAAACGAATTCCTATGCCCCACAAATAACCCAGAGATGCATTTTAAATAAAAGCACACATTCGACTCATGTAAAAACACCAGGCAGGCCCCACAAATAATCCAGAGATGCATTTTAAATAAAAGGACACATTCTACTCATGTAAAAACACGCTGATTCCTGGACTGTCCGTGGGCCGGATTGAGAAGGCGATTGGGCCACATCCGGCCCACGGGCCTTAGGTTGCCTACCCCTGGTCTAAATCTAAAACATTCTGAGAAGCTTTGATTATGCTTCACCGACTCCCAGTTCTAGGTAATCAGTAAATTATTATCACTTAGTGTTTGCCATCTCCCCTCAGGCTTTGTATGAGAACAATGATAAATCTTTACTCACTTCCTGAGTTGCCTCAGAGACATGAGTTGTGTGGTAGCAGTTGCGGACCAGTTTCCAGTCCTGGACAATTGGTCATAATCTCCTCCAGATGAAGACCAGAGCGTTCAAGTTTGCTTAATTCCAATTGAGGATTCCATTTTAGGAGGAAGTGACATAACCCACTCAGCAGGGATTTGTGAAAGAGCAGACCCAAGAGCATTGATATGTGCAAAAAGATCTCCTTCCCTCCTCCTCATTGATAAGGATTCTCCCCCCCCACCCCCTACCCTTGTAAAGATTGCTTAGAACACGCTGAATAGAGATACTGAATTACACAACGTGTTTCATGGATATTAAGGGACAATAAACCCAAGACAAACTGCTCTCTGTTGCAGCCCTTTGCAGGAGGAAGAACTTAGTTGGACACCATTCATCCTTTCCTTTATGGAGGGACTCCACTCGAAACCCAGTTAAACATAGCATAATATAAAGAGAGGCACAGGCTTGCTTCACAGATGTTTAAATTGAATTGTGCTGCTTGTCTTTATTTCTCAGCTGGGGTTAAGCCCTGAACTGTGCAAAATGAAAATGGCCTTTTTATTGCCTTGGAGGCTACATTGTTGGGCTAATGCCATGGATGCTTGGTGATGAATGCTGTAGCCCAAACAGCTGCCCTAGCAGAGTGCTAGAATTGTGGTGCCATGTGCTGTTTACCAGACCACTAAGATGAGGTGATTGAATGAGATATGCTGAACCAGGGTTAGCCTGCTAAAGATCTTCTTTTTTATACTATAAACAAAAAAAAACACAAAAAACCCATCTACAGGCCATGCAGAGTATAATTTTTCTTTTGTGCCCGAACAGCGTCTGCCAGAAACTTGGTAGGCAAATAAACTCTGCTAATTACTGATCATCCGCTTCTGTTGAATCCAGAACGAAATGCACAAAGTACGGGTGCTAGAATAAGTACCCCAAATATGATTTGGGTTCATGTAAAACACACTTCAAGATGTTTGTGCTCAACAGTAAGATGGTTAAAGAATCTTAAATGTAATGCTGTTGTGTAATTGACAACCATTTAAATTCAGTGGGAGTCTTTTCCATTGACTTGAGTGGAATTTAATGGCCATGTTCTGTTGTAGCCTACCTGTAAATTTCTCTGGAAACCCACCAGGGTTAATTTCAACTTAAACTTAGTTTGACTGGACAGCATGCTGGCAATCTTGGGTCATGTACATGCTATACATTCCACACAACCCAAAATAAGACTGGGAACTGTAGTTTGTTAAGTAATGTTTCCAGGATTCTTTTTTTAGCTATGCGTGCTTTACATGTTTGTTTTTATTCATTTACTCATTAGTCTGTGATGGAGGGGCTCAAAGCATGAACACCCCAAGAGATTATTGCTTCTCCCACAGCCACAGCAGCCTTGGAGTCAAAAGGATACCAGCCCATGACTCAGCCTCTCTCCAGATTGCCGCTTTTACAGACTGCAACTATTTTCCCCCAGCCCACATCACCACTAACTAACTATCTCAGAGCTCAGGGATGGGCCCCTCCCAAGAACCATCTGACACAGAGTGCCCTCTCCTTGGTGTTTCTTAATGGGCCATCACTTCCTTTTGTTCTCCATAATGGCTCTTCTCCCAGGTGATTTCTTGAACTCGGGGAAACTGGCCTGATTTATATATTAATCCTTGCTGGATCCAAGGGTTCAAAGAGTCTTGATTAAATTCTAACCCTTTACTGGATCCAGGATTTTGGGGGAGTCTAGCACTCCCAAACTCACAACATTATTGTAAATGGCATTTGCAAGGCTTCATCAGTAGTAATGCATTTAATATGACCGCCAGTTGAAACTGCTGATCTTCTTAATGGGCATAAAACATCGTCAAACAGAGATTTTACTGAATTGCCCTTTCTTCCTTCAATATTGCACATTCATCATCATGAAGGGTATTAAACTAATTTATCTTCCCATTTCTAGCATTGAGAACATTAATTCTGTTTCACTCTGCTGGAGCTTGGAATTGAGAGACCTCATTAATGGCACCGAGGGGTGTTCTGAGGTCACAGATATTATTTGGGTCCAAAGTTTATTTAGTGTTTGCATCCCCCAAACAGATGTGGCAGAGATTGTTGTGTTGTTGCTGCCTCTGGAACAGAAATGTTCCACATCTCTTGTGGGTTCAGAGTACTCACCCCCACAGTATCGCTCCCTGTCTTTGTGTAGGATTCCATTGCTATATCCTTGCCTGTCAGCCTTTGCGGAAGGCAGATGTTGGGTGTTAGAAAGTTGTCCTCTCCTACAAAGACAACACTCCCCTCCCCCCAAAAGTTTTGCAAATAGACTACATTCATTCATTCTTGCATACAACACCTGTACAGGTATTAGAAAAGTTTCAACAGGTTAGGAACATGTCCTAAGAAGTTTCATTTTATTTTCAAACTTTTTATTCTTGGTTTAATAATGGAAATCATTTAGATATAGAAAAAAGAGAATGGGGGAAAAGCTGCCCTGCTGATTGTTTAATTTAACTGGGTATGAGATCTTATACTTGCATTGGAAAGCCCCTTCCTATTATTGAGTAGCATTGGGAAGGAAATAAGTAGGGGATTAAAGATTTCATTTTGCATTGTCTGTCATTCTGAGCAATTTATGAGCTCTGCTTTACAGATTAAGTAGATTCCTAACTAAAGTTTAAGGATAGGAGAATTCCCCCCTCCCCTTTATTGCAAATGGTGACGCTTTGCTTGGGAAATGATTTCCTGCATTCATTTTTTTTTAAAATCACCTTAAAAGTGGTGCCAGATCCTGTCCAAATAAATACAAAACATTTATCTCATTAGATAACGTTGCTTGCATAGATAGTCACCTTTCAGAATTCCAGGATGCCATTTCTTTACACTTAACCTTGTTCCATAAGCTGTTTTTGTCATATTTGGTTGAATTTCTTAAGCACTCTTAGCAGGGGCAAGGGGGTGGGACAGGGAGGAAAGGAGAATCCAAAGTCTGAAAACACTTGAAATGGCCAGTCAGTGTTTGCTGTTGGCATGCTCTTTCAGATGCAGCATGGCTACATGTTCAACGGAGTTACCATGGCATTTTGACATGACTTACAAAAATCACAGAAGGGAAACCAGCCCTGAGGGTGGTGGTGGGGGGGGGGTAAGACTGGAGAAAAGGGGAGAGATTAGCGGGATCTTTCTTTTTTTGCCAAGTGCTACACAGTGAAGAAGTCTGTGTGATATATATATCTCAATTTAAATGTAAATATGCACATGGCTGCAGTCCTAAAACCAGTGATGGCAGAGCCATCAGAGAAGAAAAGAGAAAGACAGTGGAGCCTCTTTGGGAATAAATGGATTGTGGATTGCAGGCGTGTTTTTCTTCTAGTTCTCTGGTGAACTGCTTTACTGCTAAATGCAAATTCCTTATTCTTGGAATTGGCAACTGCACCTTTTCGAAAGTAATTGAGCCTCAAGTCAAACTTATTCTATAGCTACGGATAGTGTCAACATGAATTGATTTGTACGTTCCGCTCCCCCATCTATCTGATCCTTTGGGGGGTGGTGCATTAAAGTCATTTTGTAAGATATTCAGAACAATAATGGCGGCCAAATAATAACCAGAGCCTGTAAAGCAGCTGTAATATGCTTTTTAAAAAAAAAAAATCCATTGAAAAGAGACTGTGCATGGATGGCCACATGGCTCCGATAATAGGTTGCAGAATTAAAGCCAGTGTGGTGTAGTGGTTAAGAGTGGTAGACACGTAATGTTGCTCTCAGGTTTCCCACAGGCATCAGGCTGGCTACTGTGAGAACAGGATATTGGACTACAGTGTTTCTCAACCTCCTCGGGGCAACGGCACACCTGTCCCATGAAAAAAATATCACGGCACACCACCACCACATGCACCCCGCCCCCCCCGCCCCGGGGGGCGGGGTGTCCGCGCGCCCCGGCGGGAGGCTGGTGCGCAACCAGCACCAGCGTCACGCTACCCTCACCGCCGCGGCCGCCTGCTCCTCGCCGTCTCCCGCCTCGCCGCCGCCGCCGCAGGCTCCGCTGGCTTTCTCCCCGGAGCACGTTGCGTGCGTGTGCGAGGCTCTCCAGCAAGGCGGCCACCTGGACCGGCTGGCGCGGTTCCTGTGGTTGCTGCCGCGGAACGACCTGCTACGTGGCAACGAGAGCCTGCTGAAGGCGCGCGCGCTGGTGGCTTTCCACCAGGGTCTTTACGCGGAGCTGTACGGCATCCTGGAGAGCCAAAGCTTCGACGCCACCAACCACGCGCTGCTGCAGGAGCTCTGGTACAAGGCGCGCTACAGCGAGGCGGAGAGGGCCCGCGGGCGGCCCCTGGGCGCCGTCGACAAGTACCGCCTGCGCAGGAAGTTCCCCTTGCCGCGGACCATCTGGGACGGCGAGGAGACGGTGTACTGCTTCAAGGAGAGGTCGCACAACGCGCTCAAGGAGCTCTACAACCAGAACCGCTACCCGTCGCCCGCCGAGAAGCGCAACCTGGCCAAGGTCACCGGGCTCTCGCTCACGCAGGTGAGGGACCGCAGGTGAGGGACGGCAGAGGGACCGCAACCCCTCCGAGCCACACTCCAAGAGCGAGTCGGATGGGAACCCCAGCACGGAATATGAGTCCAGCAAGGGGCAAGAGGACTTGTCCCCCCACCCGCTTGCCAGCGCCTCTGACGAAGCCCCGGCGGGAGGGAGGGGAAGGACCCAGGCAGGCGAAAACGGAGCGGGAGATCGGCGACCGTGGCGGGCCAGGCGCCCGCCCCTCCTCCGCCTCCCGCGCCCAGCCCCCCGGCAGCACCTCCACCCGGCCCCGAGCGAGCCCGGCGGCACCGGCACCTCCCGCCCGTCCCCGCCCGCGACCGGGGCGGCAGAGGCAGCAGGCGAAGCGCCCGGCAGCCCCGGCGAAGGCGGCGAGCGAGAAGCGGAGCCGAGGCGACGCCAGCCCGGACCGACCCGGAAGCGGCCCAGGGCGGCACAGCAGCCGGTGTCTTCCCGCGGCACAGCAGCCGGTGTCTTGCGGCACACTACTGTGCCGGGGCACACCGGTTGAAAAACGCTGTTGGACTAGATGGGCTACTGGCCCAGTTCTTACATTCTTATGTAATTGCGTTGATCTCTGTTGACACAATTTGCAGTCCTATTTATTCGACAGTTGTAAGCATGCATACCCCAATGGCTGGATTTAAGCTGTCGCCTCTCTTCTGCCCTCCCTCTTCAACATCAAGCTGGACCTTCCTTTCATCTTCAGGTTGCCTTGGAACCGGAACTGGCGGCTAATGTCAGCCTTCAGATTTCAGCCAGGTGCCAGTGCCATTTTTCCAGAAATACTTCACAGGCTACCTGGCAGTGGCATCTGGCTTGGCAGAAAAGAGCCTGGAAGAATAATGGGGCCTTGGCTTCTTGCCTGACACAATAGATTCTTAGTCGCTTGATCCAAAACAAGAGGCAAAGATTTGCAGTGACAGTTGCAAGCTACTACAAACAAAGCTTGAGAGAGAGAGAGAGAGAGAACTGAAGGCCTTTCTTATCCTCCGTGTGTGTTGTGTATGTGTGTGTTGTGTATGCACACACATGTGCATGCAACGTTTTTCTAATAAAGATGAAGAAAACACTTCATTATTATTACTTTCCATAGGGGCAACACAGTGGCTGCCTTTGTGTCTCATCTTTCTGGGTTTTTTTTGTTTTTGTTTTAATGGAAAGCATTAGGAGGGTAAAAAATGTCATTTGTCCCACCTTTTGTCTGCTGTCTTTTGCATAGCAAGGATTATTATTATCCCTCCCTCATCCTGTCCTATTAATAAGCGACCAATTAGGTGTTGGCCTAGGGATAATTTGACACAGAAAGCAGAAGTGCTCTCCCCCTGCCTGCCATAAAACCACCATCTCTCAGCTCTTTGGCTGACTTTGGAGTGGCACCACGTATGGAAAAAATAGTCATAAACCCAGAACGTATGAATGTACGAACTGTTAACCCCCCAAATGCAGCTGCTTCTCAAAATGAAGCAACATTAACTCAAGGCAGCTGAATTAAACGAGTTACACAAATCTTTGTAGACACTGTTGCCAAGTACGTTTTGTGTGCAACTCCTGGGAACAGCACCAACAATTAACAGATGAAGCTGCCCTCTGCTGAGTCAGACTGTAGGTCACCTAGTCCAGTATTTTCTAAGCTGGTCGACAGCAGCTCTTAGGGTCTAAAAAATTGGTTCTTCCCAGCTGTTCTGCTTCAAACCATTTGAACTGGAAAAGTCAGGGATTGAACTTTGGATCCTTAATTACATACAAAGCACCTGCTGTGTTGCACTCCCCATCGTACCATTGTTGTCTTTCCTAGCTTATGCCTGGGAAGTAGCTTGTTTTAGATGCTTTACCTTGGGGATGTGATGTGATGTGTGTGTGGCCAGGCATAAAGTCAGGATCAGGAGAGCAAATGTGCAGGTGCGCAACTGCTGCAAACAGCCCTTGTTCACATTTCCCGAGAGACTCCCCAATCTATACCCCACATCATGAGAATGAGTAGAACTGAGCCAGGAGAAGAAAATGAAATTTTTGATATGTTTTCTGCCATGAGCCATTGGGGGGGGGAGGGTGAGTTAAAAAATTCTAAACACATTGGATAATGCTTGACTCTCAAAAGCCACGCACATCATCCCCATAATGTGTGTGTGTGTGCTTTTGAGAACGCAGAATTGCAGGCACCTCCCACCCTTAATTTTTTTTTTTTTGCAACTCCTTGGTGTTCTGTTGTGCAAATTTCTTGCTGTAGTTTATAAAGTTTTCATTTAAAAATGAAAAAAGTTCTTCTTCTGAAAAGTGTTTTTAAAAGTCTGCTGTAGCAACAAACGTATTCTTGCTGGCTTTCTTGTTTCCCTCACGATGGTACATGTGAATGCTTTGCACATATTTCTCTGACAGGCTGAGAGAGTGCAGGATCCATATGGGATCCAGGTTGAGAGAGTGTAGGATCCATATGGGATCTAGGTTGAGAGAGTGTAGGATCTACTTTGTAATCCTGTGCAATATGCGGTAACATCTTATGGTTGTGTGATGTTACAATAGTCTTTATGGCTGTGAGTTTCAATACAGGTTATTGGGGTTGGGAAGGTTCTTTTGACATTTTGAACTGGAAGAAGATATGTGGTGAGGATGGCTTAAGTTGGAGACTGGCATTTCAATAAAGCACATTTCACCTTGTGAGGTGTGGGGGGTTGTGTGTGTGTCTATTATCTCTTTTTTTCAATGAAGTTAAAATTTAAAAAAAAATTAAAAAAAAAAATTTTTTTTAAAAAGTGTCACCCCCCTCTGGCCCCCCCACCCCCCGTTGCTACGCCCCTGTCCTGTTTTCAAAATTACTATCCTTTCTACACACACCATAGTCATGATTCAAAGAAACTGTGAAGGGGCTTTGAGGAAATCAAGTGCTTCTAATTTCGTTTCCTTTCTGGACAGCTCACTCCTTCTATGCACTGGTTATTGCTGTAAGCCATTACAATTAAATATAATGTACTAGGTATGCATTCATAACCAAAGAGACAAATCTATTTGCTCCAGGAGTAAAATCTACGGTATTTGCTCCAGGCTGTTTGATCCTTGTTACAGTCAGACCCCTCTTCATGTTTACTAAGAATTAAGTCCTCTGAATTCCAAATAAGTGTGCAGCAGTGTTAACACAATGCATAGTGTGATCTTAGAATTGCAGAGTTGGAAGGGACCACAAGGGTCATCTAGTCCAACCCCCTGCAATGCAGGAATCTTTTGCACAACCTGGGGTTTGAACCCATGACGCTGAGATTGAGTCTCATGGAAGACAGTGGTGGTTATTAAGGATCACAGTCTTAATGAGTTTGTTGTAGTTTTTTTAAAAAAATACTGTACTTAGCATGTCCTTTATTTTTATTTCTACAATTTTAAGTGCAGCTTTTAAAAATCCTGTTGCCTCCATGAAATCCTGTTCTGTTTAAAAGCGGCTTATCTTGATTAGGTGCCTGTCAGTGCAATCCTATGCATGCTTATTTTATTTATTTGCAAAAATGTCCATACCACCAATGTTAAGAAAAAATATAATGGGAATGAGCAGCATAAAATCAACATCCACAAAACAGATACAAAATACATCATAAATCAGTAGTTCAAATTAATAAATCAGTGTTGCTCATTACTAAGAAGTACGTTGTATACATTACTCACTACACAGTCCCATTGAGGTCAGTGGAGGTTACTCCCGAGGAAGTGTATGTAGGATTGCAGCTAGAGTTGTATTTCTGACTCGTTGCTTGGCTTCCCAATGCCTCCTGTTCTGCTGATTTGAGGTGGGAGTAATGCCACAAGACTGTCCTGTAATGAGCGAAAGTTACTTCTGATTGAATTTAGTATACAGATCTGCAACCATGCAGTGCTGTTTGCTTAGTGGACTGGGGCACAGAAATGCAAAGTGGAGGGGAGTATTGGTGGAATCATGTCACTGGAATAATGCTCCTTATTATCTACTGGTTATATTCATATTATTCTACTGTAGAGGACGAAGCATAGAATCATGGAGTTTGAAGGGTCATCTAGTCCAGTCTCCTGCAATGCAGGAATCAAGCAGGTGCAGGATATAATGAAGGCGAAATGTGACATTTCTACTGATGGGTTGCCGAAGACAACATAATACACCTTCCCCTAGCCCCACAGGGCCATCTCCCTCCAACTGTCCCATAAGAAGGATCCCAATTACTTTTTATACATTGGTACTGCTTATACTGGCTTTTAAAGATGCCATTTAAGCTTACTTGTAGGCCTCCTTGGAAAGATTTGTATCCTGAAAGGCGGGGGTTATATGTAACTTTAATTAATAAGTAAGTACCATGATGCAACACTAGCTGTTGATTGGTCCATGTTAATAGTTTCACTCAACACAGCATATAGTGGTAGACTGCTGTCTGTAAAATGTGCTTTAAAAAGAGAAGGTGGGGAATAAAAATGATAGAGGTTTGCGGTTGTGCCCGGGGGCTTCAAATACCACAGGCAAACACACATGAAGATTTATAGGCAAATCTGGAGACAGTTGCCTAGACATAGCAGGCAACATAACAGCAAAATAAAGTCAACCTTTATTGAAAGGGTGGGGATTTTTAATTTTAATTTTTTAAAAAAAGTCTTTGTGCCGTTTAAAACTGAACATAGCATTTCCCTTCTATTTCTACTCTTAACAAGTAAAGAACTCTAAACAACATATTCTAAGGGTGCTTTCAGAGGCTACAGAATCGAGATGTACGCCTGTCAGGGCTGGCTCATCCACGAGGCACACTGAGGCAGAATCCAAGGAACGGGTGCCCCACTCCTGCCAAAGTAAGAAGAAGTGGCTGTTGCAGCTTCCAGGTCCTGGCAAGATCTCATGAGAGCCCAGCAAGATCACACAGAGGCCTCCAGAGACCTCTACATGATTTTGAGGGGCTCTCGTGCGAGCTTGCCGGAAGCTGTGACCACACAACACTGGGAAGCTGCGCTCTGGCAGGGCAGCAAGGTGGGCGGTAGGAGCACAAGGCGGCACCTTCCCATTTTGCCTCAGGCGGCAAAACGGGATGGGTGGCCCTTATGCCGGTAGTGGCAAAAACCTATAGAAAGAGTAATAATGGAATCATTGGGCTTAAATGAATGTTGAAAGCATTTTTGAGGTGGGAGTGTTCTTTCATCCATCTTTGCTCAGCTCTGTTTGCTCCTTCTGCTCCACCTGATAATTTAATCCTGGCTCCTTCAGGATTTATCCAAACTTAAGGTCAGGTCCAGCAGCACAACTACTTGTATAGGGTAATATATACACTGTTGGTAATGAGTAGTACCCTCGGTACCAGACCCTTGGACCTTCCAACCAGCACCATTTCCTTGTTGTAAAGATTCAACCTTAGCTGTGAAGTTCTGGGAATGTGATACACTCACATTGTTGTAGTAGGGCCAACACATGACGGACACAGCAAACATGATCTCTACTCTGCTTTTGAGGGAGATAAGCTCATGGGGGCTTGTGGGTGGGTGGATACGACCCTACAGTGTGTAGGCCACGTACAATAGGAACCTCATGTGAACTGCCCCTCTACTTGCATAGTGAGATTACTGAATGATTTCTTCTCTTCCCCCTCACATTCCCAGAACTTCACATAATCTTGGATGAGAGGAAGCGTAACAGTTCATTAAAGAAATCTCAAGTTTTGGATCAGTTGTACATGATAAAGTGCTCTTAACATCTTGTGGGGCGGGGTGTTGGCTAATAGTGCGCTTGGAGAATATCCTAAACCCACATCTGGTGTGCAGATATAAAATATACGTATGCACCATTTGGCAGTTGTTAAACTTCTAAAAATATGACCTGCGAATCTGTCCTATTAATGTGGTTTCCCCCCTCCCATCCCCTTTAAAACACTCAGTAGCTATGTATGGATTTGAAGTTACAGTAGCTAGATTAGTTCTTCCTATTTTAGGAGTAGCCTCCACCTGTCAGTAACATATTTTGCTATAATTTGTAAACGTGGGAGGGAGATACCAGCAAGTAGCCACTTGCACCTCTTTTTAGAAACAAGATTGCCGTCTGCTGTGAGCCTATAGAGAACAAATTCACTTTTAGGGTGGCGGTGGGGAATATAAACCACATACGTTATTGTACAACAGAGGATGAAGATGATGGAGACAGATGGGCTCAGTACAGTAGAATATAGTCTAAAGGCCTGAAGGCATATCACAAATATATATCCCAGGTCTGAAGGCACACAAGGCCTTGCTGAAGCTGAGCAGGTCTTGGTCTGGTCAGCACTTGAGTTGTCGACCACCTTGGGTGCCTTGGGTTCCATGATGGAAGAGACGCAGGATATAAATATAAGAATATGTATATAAATAAAATAAATAAACCTAGAGTTTGGTTAGGTTTTGGCCTGGTTTTCCAAGGCAGTTGAACTCTGGTCCCACTTGCAAACTTTCCATAGGCATCTGGCTGGTCACTGTGAGAAGAGAAGGCTGGACTAGATGCGCCTGTGGCCTTGTCCAGTCTTCCTATGTGCTTATGCATACTGAGGAGTATGGGAATAGTTCTCCGCTCTGTCATCACTATGAAATCAGCAAGAACTTATGTAGCTGCTTAGTTTCGTGTGTCCTATGTGAATCTAGGGTACTTGAGGAGTGAACAGGAAGGATGCTGACAACAAGACCAGCCTTGAGGGGTTTAACATCTGTGTATTATTTTAAAGAAATCACTATTCGTGTTTTTGGTGGTCTCACATTCCTTCTAACGCTTCTCCCAATCTCCAGCAGTTATAAAAATACGAGTCTTGGAAATATTTGCCTGTCATTTAGAATTCCGCCCCACCCCCTTGCGATATTTGGCAACCATTATACCGGTAAATATCCCTTTTTAGAAAGAATACTTTGTTAATGCATTCCAAAATGCCATTTTCTTTTAAGAAGACCAAAACTGCAGGCACCCTGCCTTTTTTTAATATCACCATTCGACTTGGGAAAACAGGAATAAATAATTACATATTTATTTGAGCTGGAAGGGCTAACTGGAGCAGATACATTCTTAGTTGTTTCGTTGGCCATATAATCTATGTGGAGCTATCTTTGGGGGAAACCCTTCTTGTATAATTTTTCAGTACGTTCCTGGTGTTACTTGGGAACCCCTTACAATTCATGTTGATTGATTGTAGCGTTCAAATAGCTCATGCTGGACAACAGCAAAGGGATTCCCTTGGTCTTAACTTCCCGTGGTTTGTACTTCACTCCTTTCCTGCTGATGGAGCCTTACATTTGAGATTGGTGGGCAAATTTCCAGTATCAATACAGAATCTGTGACAGGCCTTGCAGCAATTTAAAAGAAAGAAAGAGGAGCTGGTAATGAGGAAGATGGAGGGTAATATGCATATTCAGAGATAGACTGCTTTAATTAGAGATATCACTGAAGAAGTAGTACTGCCTCAGAGAGAACTCAGCAAGTACCAGTAGTCAGGATTTTACCATGCCAATATATAAAGGTATTTGCTTAATTCCCATAAGGAGGAAGGAAATCATTTGAAATCAGCATTAGACTTGCCTATTTCAGCTATGACTTGTGCTTGGCAAATATTTGATTGCTAGCAATGATCATGGTTTTATAAAGGTAATAGAAATGTGTGTGTGTGTGTGTGTGTGCATACACACACATATATACATCATCAGTGATTTTTAATACACTGCATATGAGGATGAAGCACATTCTTTCCACAATATCCTGTTATAAACTCTTTTCCATGCCCTCATTTTCAGATCAGTGGTGTGTGCATACCTGAATTTGGGGAAACAGGGTTGGGCAGAAAAATGGTCACATAAGACATGTGAAGAGGAATCCATTTGCTGCCTTCAGTATGGGACTCAACCCTCCCAAGTCATTGACCAATGCACAGAAGTGACCACAGATTTTTTTTTTTAAAGCAAAAGATCAGCTAGGAAATACCTATATTTTACAATAATAGCCAACTGTAAGAACCTTGAAACAGTGAACCCCCTTTGAGGACTTGTTGTAAAGTTTGTCTGGAATAGAAAATGATCAACATTTTGTTTCCATTTCCTACTTCAACAATTATGGCAACATTTTCCCCACCCAAGATTACAACGTTGACTCAGGGGGAACTTTTCACAAGTCAATTCTTTTAAGCATTTTGCTTGCTGATTTGAAAATTCTCTGGAAATAATAGTAATTTTGAAATGCAGAAAATTGAAAATAGTGGGAACCTTGGTCAGGTATAAGGTGCCAGTTTTCTTAATATGTCTTCACAACTTCAGCTCATTGATCATTCTACTGGATGACGTGTCAATTTCTAGGCCGCTGGGAAAGAGGAGAAGACCTATTGTAAGACTAGTGTTCATATGCTATGGTAAATCAGGAACCTTGGCTTAATAAACCATACTGTTCACAATTATTCTGATTTGCTCTTGTCTTGGGACATGAAGGGGTAAACAAACCAGAAAGGGGATAGCTTAGCAATGGATCTGAATCCAGAACGATGGTTTGTTTCTTCCTTGCAAGCCAGGGTGGCTAGCCAGCCTGAAATTAATCCTTGATTGTTTATGAGGGGAAGAGTCAAGCATGGGTGATTGGGCTGTGTGTACCAACATGTAGCTGGTAGCTGGTATGGTTTCTTGGCGTACTGTTATTTGTGAACGAAGCAACATCAGTTTGTACTGAAATGAATTCTGGCATTAGGGGCCACATCCTCCTGGAAGCCATTCTCCCAATGATTAGCAAAATCAAGATTCATCTTGTTTATGTCTTGAATTTATATTTGAAACACTTTGGTGGAGTCAGATCATTTTTATCCCTTGTTTTGTTGCAAGCAATTACATATGAAGTCATGGTGTGTTCTTTTGGGGAGTTTTGACATGCAGTAAATTCACTTAAATTCACTTGTATTCATGATAGAAATCCACTTGTTTTATGCCCGTTGGGCACGATGACAAGCAAATTATTGCTAGAGAGAAATGGGATTAGGGGAGAGTCACCATTTTGTGCCTGCAGCATTTATGGTGCAATAGTCATGAAATAATGCAGCCATCTAAATCTGTAATTAAGGTGTCATGTTTTGAATTACATGATCTATATCATTTGACTACTTTTCTTGGGATCTTTGTTTTGGGACAGATGCCATTATGTGTGAGACTTTACTGTATAAATAGAGCCTTGGATTTACATACGCCAGGTTATGATTGTCCAACTGTGATTCCCTGTAAAGGTGACTTTGATGTGTTGTTTACATGTGCAGAAGAATGAAGGGATGGAGGTATTGGGTGAGAGAATGCTCTGTTTTTCACTTCAGACTACAGGTGAGGGATACATTTTCTTCTAAAAAAAAAACTAATCTCGTGCCTGGCGTGCTCTGGTCCATGGGGTCACGAAGAGTCGGACATGACTAAACGACTAAACAACAACAATCTCCTGTGTGAAAAGCAAACATAATGTGCAGGTACATGATTTAGCCAGAAGTAAGCTGGTATAAGGGACAGCGGGTGCCGATTGGAAGGTTGGCAATTCGAATCCCTGCGACGGGGTGAGCTCCCATTGCTCAGTCCCAGCTCCTGCCCAGTTCGAAACACGTCAAAGTGCAAGTAGATAAATAGGTACCGCTCCGGCGGGAAGGTAAACGGCATTTCTGTGTGCTGCTCTGGTTCACTAGAAGCGGCTTAGTCATGCTGGCCACATGACTAAGCTGTACGCCTGCTCCCTCGGCCAGTAACGCGAGATGAGCGCCACAACCCAAGAGTTGTTTACGACTGGACTTAACTATCAGGGGTCCTTTACCTTTACCTTTTTAAGCTGGTATAAAATATTTCTCCCAAACGTGGTGGTTTCCCTCCATCCTTACTGGATTTCTTTTAACATGGACAAGCAGGGGGGAAATGTTCCTACCTATTTAACTGTACTTCGTTCTTTCAGTGGTGTCCAAACTTTTTTCAAAGAAGGCCAGACTTTATGAAGTGAAGGGCCATGGGGGCCGACCAAATTTGTTGACCTTTTTTTAAGGATTTAAGTTATTGAGCTTTTTAATGGTTGAAGTTGTGAGTGTTTTTTACCCTAGGAAATAAACTGCCACAGGGGCCAGATTAAACTGACCGGTGGGCTGGATTGGACCCCCGAAATAGACTTTGGACATGCCTGGCATATGTAGACTAAGCCCAGGATCTTCAAGAAATAAGAGTGGTCAGTGCAATCATGGTTTTGAGGGCCATAGGCATATGGTAGTTTGCTGGTTTAGAAGTAATAGTGGATTCTGATTTGGTCAAGCTTGGAAGTTGCCCATTAGGTTTTAACGTATGAGGAGAGGAGAGAAGGGAGGACAAGTTGGGAATTGTGCAAGTGCGGGGATTGTTCCTGATCCTCCAGACCATGGAGTCTAAATTAGTGGAAACTTGTGCTTTCATTGCTCTTTATTTTTAATTTCTCACTACTTCATGTTAACCTACTTTTTATTAGAAAAAGAGTTTTACCTCATAGCAGAAATGATACTTATAGTTCTATTCTCAGAACTTTTAATTGTAATAACTCTGTAACTATTTTATGGGGTTAGGGAAGGGGTGCAGAACCCTCAAGAAACTCGGGGGGAAAAGGTTACATCCTTCATTAATTAGAATTCAGTGTGCTAAGGAAGACAAGAATCTTAAGTCCCATGATCCTGCCTTTTGAGTGCATTTGCATAACTGCAGAGCAAGTATCTGAAGGCAGAATTTGGCTTTCATTATGGAAAATATTGAATGAGATCTTTAGTTTTAGAGTCTTCCCGCAACACCAGAAAGGGGAGGGAATTGGCCAACTCATGCCAAATAAGTTTAGGTAAACCCATTGCAACAGTCACCACATGTTTCCAATAATGTTTCTTGGCTGCCTCCAGGAATTAACCAGTCTGCTTTCACTTGCTGGTGTGATGGCTTGAAGTAAGCAGTGTTAATCTAGACCAAATTGCTCACTAGGGCTTAAAGTGCAGTTTGTCTACTGGTGCTCTTTGCAAATGACATACATTCTTAGCAGCATTTGGCAAAAACATTTTACCCTGTTAAAGGAATGGTTGCATTGTGACAGTCTGCTGCTTCCCCCGCCCCCCATCTGCATGATAGAATTTAGGCTGAAATACTTAGGCCACATTGTGTTTGTGCAACCTTATTCCAGATCCATGCTTTAATGGAAGTTCAGCTGGGGTTCATAGCAGGAGGTTGAAGTCAAGGAGGCTGAAGAGAGAGAGAGAGGGTTGACAGCTAATGCTTTAAGGCTGCAGGCAAAACGAATGGAGCCCTTCAAATAGTTTCCCTGACAATGGCTAACAGGGCAATCTTTTGATTTCTAGTGAGAATAATAATAATAATAATAATAATAATAATAATAATAATATAATAATTTATTATTTGTACCCCGCCCATCTGGCTGGGTCTCCCCAGCCACTCTGGGCGGCTTCCAGCAATATTAAAAACAAAACAAAACAATACATTAACATATTACAGATTAAAAACTTCCCTAAACAGGGCTGCCTTCAGGTATTTCCTAAATGTTAGATAGTTATTAATCACTTTGACCTCTGATGGGAGGGCGTTCCACAGGGCGGGCGCAACTACCGAGAAGGCCCTCTGCCTGGTTCCCTGTAGCTTTGCTTCTCGCAGTGAGGGAACCGCCAGAAGGCCCTCGGCGCTGGACCTCAGTGTCCGGGCTGAATGGTGGGGGTGGAGACGCTCCTTCAGGTATACAGGACCGAAGCCGTTTAGGGCTTTAAAGGTCAGCACCAACACTTTGAATTGTGCTCGGAAACGTACTGGGAGCCAATGTAGATCTCTCAGGACCGGTGTTATGTGGTCCCAGCGGCCACGCCCAGTCACCAGTCTAGCTGCCGCATTCTGGATTAATTGCAGTTTCCGGGTCACCTTCAAAGGTAACCCCACGTAGAGCGCATTGCAGTAGTCCAAGCGGGAGATAACTAGAGCATGCACCACTCTGGCGAGACAGTCTGCGGGTAGGTAGGGTCTCAGCCTGCGTACCAGATGGAGCTGGTAGACAGCTGCCCTGGATACAGAATTAACCTGTGCCTCCATGGACAGCTGTGAGTCCAAAATGACTCCCAGGCTGCGCACCTGGTCCTTCAGGGGCACAGTTACCCCACTCAGGACCAGGGAGTCCTCCACACCCGCCCGCCTCCTGTCCCCCAAAAACAGCACTTCTGTCTTGTCAGGATTCAACCTCAATCTGTTAGCCGCCATCCATCCTCCAACCGCCTCCAGACACTCACACAGGACCTTCACCGCCTTCGCTGGTTCTGATTTGAAAGAGAGGTAGAGCTGGGTATCATCCGCATACTGATGAACACCCAGTCCAAACCCCCTGATGATCTCTCCCAGCGGCTGCATATAGATGTTAAAAAGCATGGGGGAGAGGACAGAACCCTGAGGTACCCCACAAGTGAGGGCCCAGGGGTCTGAGCACTCATCCCCCACCACCACTTTCTGAACACGGCCCAGAAGGAAGGAGCGGAACCACTGTATAACAGTGCCCCCAGCTCCCAAACCCTCTAGACGGTCCAGAAGGATGTTATGGTCAATGGTGTCAAAGGCCGCTGAGAGATCCAGCAGAACTAGGAAACAGCTCTCACCTTTGTCCCTAGCCCGCCGGAGATCATCGACCAGTGCGACCAAGGCAGTTTCAGTCCCATGATGAGGTCTGAATCCCGATTGGAAGGGATCCAAATGGTCCGCTTCTTCCAGGCGTGCCTGGAGTTGTTCAGCAACCACTCGCTCAATCACCTTGCCCAAGAATGGAAGATTTGAGACTGGGCGATAGTTGGCCATATTGGCCGCATCCAAAGATGGTTTTTTAAGAAGCGGTTTAATAACCGCCTCTTTTAGCGGGTCTGGGAAGGCTCCCTCGCAAAGAGAAGCATTCACCACCCCGCAAAGCCCATCGCCCAGCCCTTCCCGGCTAGCTTTTATAAGCCAGGATGGGCAAGGATCAAGGAGACAGGTGGTTGGTTTCACTCGTCCAAGCAGCCTGTCCACATCCTCGGAGGTAACAGATTGGAATTGAGAAGAAAGTCCCATTGAGTTCGGTGAAACTTATTCCTCAGTAAGTGTGTACAGGATTGCAGCCCAATCAACTGCAGTTGTCACCCACAGTCCGCCTAAGAAAATATACTTGAATCAAGATGATCAATTCCCATTGAAATCTCTTGAAATATGTCAAGCCAAATCCATATAAGCTGTTCAACCGGGTTGTAGATTTGGGTTGTCTTGTTAAATGTTTCCTGGTTGGCTTTGTCAGTCGTCACTTCCATTTGGAGTGTGTGTGAGCGCTGAGGACATGGGTGAGTGATGGAGCAGCAGCGATCTGAAGCCGGTTGGAGAATCATTTTCCAATATGAAGGCTGCCTTGGTGGAGCTCTTCTGGGCAGGGTCAGTCAAGGCTGACCTGATTGGGGGGTGGTCAGCCATTGCTGGCAGGGCTGACTCTTGACTGGGCTGACCCTGAAAGGGAGACACCAAAGGGTACCTGCCCTTTGGGTCACAACTTGAGGAAGACATGTGGGGACAGGGTTGCTCTCCCAGTTTATTTTTAAAGCCAGCTGCTTTGAGTGAGAGATGGGGAACATGGAAGGAGGGAACCATTGGTATGAAAGACTGGGGTTGCTGAGGAAAGTGGACTTTGAATGAAGGAAGCACTGTACTGTTGGCACTTACAGGAGGTTTAGAAAGAGAAGTTAATGGACACTCGTAGTTACCACACTCACTGGTCCTATGTTTTGTTTCTATCCATTCACAAGAGTGTCTGAACGACAATTGCAGATAACCAGATGGCTCCCCTTGGACATTACCACCATGTGGTTTACCATTGCCTTTCCAAGGAAGCATCTAGAAGGAACCTATGCAAGAGGACAGGCCCGCCACAGAGGACAGAAGAATGGACAGCTCTATATAACACTATGGGAAACTACACAAGGCAGCTTGGGGTTGTTGCTTTTTTTGACAGACCTGGCCTTCAGCTGTTTACCCTCATCACCATCCAGCTGAATACACCAGCAGTGTGATACAAGATGAAATATGTAGCAAGACAGATTCATCACAGCACATTTTCTATCGTAATGAGTCGTGTGTTGACAGTGCTCCAGCTTTAAAGAATAGTGTCTGCTGTATCAGCTAAAACATACCCTAAATTTGCTGACTAGTAGTTATATGAAACCGACAATGCCAAACCTGTAGCTGCAGTCATTAGCATAAAATGGGGACAGCATTATAAGTAGGGGGTGACCTGCATGATTGGCACATAGGACCAGGATGAAATATTGGTCCCCCTCCTCTCCAAAACCAAGCAAAATGAAATAATAATCCACTCTATATAGGCAAAGGCTAATGCACAGAAGAAAACATTTTTTACATTGTTCTTCTCCACCTTGTTATATTCCCCCCACCCCGTGCACAGTGATATATACTGTAAATAAATTAAGTAACGATTAACCCAGACAATTTTTACTGAGTCTTAAAATCTTAATGAATTGAGCTTCTTACCCATGAAGCAGCGGATCACAATTAATTTCTCCCCCCACCCCACCTCTGCAGATGGCTTCTGCATCATTACGCAGCAAAAGGGAATTTAATCATACCTGAAGAATGTGGCACAGAGGCAAACCACATCCATGTAGCCTTAGAATTTTGTGTGTGTTAACTTCAGTACTAGTAAGAAGGAAAATATATGTTTTAGTGTACTCCCCCTCCCTCGCTGTGCTCTGTCTTGATCAAGTTTTTGAGCTGCTTTTAGAAATGTGCAATCTAAAGCATGCTCACTTACTCAGCTGCATTTATAACCCACCTTTTTTCTCCAAGGAGCTCAAGGTGGCATGCATACATGGGTTCTCCTCGAGAGCCAGTTTGGTGTAGTGGTTAAGAGCGGTAGACTCATAATCTGGGGAACTGGGTTCGCGTCTCCGCTCCTCCACATGCAGCTGCTGGGTACCTTGGGCTAGTCACACTTCTTTGAAGTCCCTCAGCCCCGCTCACCTCACAGAGTGTTTGTTGTGGGGGAGGAAGGGAAAGGAGAATATTAGCCACTTTGAGACTCCTTCAGGTAGTGATAAAGTGGGATATCAAATCCAAACTCTTCTTCTCCTTCTCCTTCTTTTCCTCCTCCTCATTTAATCTCCACAACAACCCTGCAAGGTAGCTTAGACTGAGAGGCATTGACTGGCCTGAGCTCATCCAGTGAGGTTCATGACTGAGTGGTTGTCCAGGTCCTAGTATGACAGTCTTACCACTACACTATGCGACACTCTTGTGCTATATGCAATCACGCTTTATGCGGTTCAGGAGTGGCTTGCCAGGTGGGGCAGAGCTGCAGCAATAGCCTCCTAGGTGCCTCCTCCATCACTGCCACTTACTGGAAAGGGGAAGGCAGTGGCAGCAAGGCTGGAGCTTGCACTACCTGACCTTGCTGCCGTCTTGCCCTTCCCAGTAAGCAATAGTGGAGGCAAGCTGCTCCTGCTATCACTGAGTAATTGATTTTTAAAAGCTGCACATCTTAATATATGCATGCATTTTATTGGCTTTTCTTTGTTGCTCCACAATTATTTGCTGCATCTGTTGGCAGAGCATACTTACTCTCACATTGCAAATTAGCAAGACATTATCATGCTGCATTCCTGGCTTGAGGAAAGCTTTTTTAAAAGAAAAAAAGAAGAGGGAGGGCCAGAGAGGTTGGCTAAGAGTGAACAGTGCTAATTCTTGCTTAAATTAACACGATCAAAAAAAGATCAGAGTGGATCACAAGTAACACAGGTTAAGCTTAATTTTTTTTACATATATACTGATTTCCGACAGTAAACTGTGCCCAAAGTGGCTCAGAGTGACCTCAATTGCATGCCACTTTTTAAACCTGGGTGACAAAACTGCGGTATAGTAATTTAATAAATAAATAATAATGATAATATATTGCCTAGGTTGCCTAGGTCTGTTGTTGTTGTTTGGTTAATATTGTAGATGCAATAAGAAGTAGCTTTGTTTATTAACGTAACAGTATATTTGTATACTGTTTTTTTTTTGTCCTAACAAGGGCTCCCAAGGTAGTTTGTGTAAAAGAGCAGAACCAAACAAAATAAGCATCAGTTAACAAATAAAATAATAAAAAATCCTTAAAATCAAAAGGAGCAGAGTTATTGTCTTAATCACAGATTAAAAACCACATGGAATAATTTTCCCCCCTGTCTGCTTAAACACAATTGGAGATGGGACTGCTCTCGCCTATACTTTGGTGGAAAATTTCACAGCTAGGGTTCTAGCAGAGAAAAAATATCTGGTATCATATTTTTTTCCAACTGGACTTGATTTAGTGGTGGGACACCACCAAAAGGACCTGAATGAGTGATCACGAACAAGGCATCTAAAGCTCATTTCTAGTGTTCTATCAATTATACTGATAGACAGTCTTACGCTTCTGGTAAACAACTATAGAAATTAGCTAAAGTTTACCTGGTCTCTGCTTACATTTTACTCGACTCCTTCGGCTAGTGGATCAGCTGAATAGCAGTCTTCTGGCCAGATTTCCCCCAAGAATGACTAGTTACTAACCACTACTTTATGGCCTTAAAGTGTTTATTCTTTAATACGTGTGTAGTATTCATAGCTGTCAACTTTCCCCCTTTTTTGTGGGAAATTCCCTTATTCCGAATAGGATTCCTCGCGAGAAAAGGGAAAAGTTGACAGCTATGGTAGTATTAGATTATACGTGTGTGTGTCACCCTTAGGTTTTATAACAGTCCCTTCTTATGATGGGGGGGGTAGTTCTCTTCCAAATGTGATTTTCATTTGCCTTTTAAAAATGTGTCTGAGCTCAAGTGATGCCCTGGATTTCTTCCTGAATGTAGCAGCATTAAAGATACTTCCTTGAATCTGAACTCTTAACCCTTGGCTGTTGCAGGCAAAGAGGACACTGCTCTGTGAATTAGAGCATGCATCGGTTTGAGTTTTCCTGGTGTTGGTGACCCAAGTTTATTTCTGTATGCACAATTCCTGACTGAAAGTCTTTGTTGAGATTTTAAGGAAAGCAAGCATATTTCAATGATTCATTTGTTTTGGAGCCAAAAGGAGCTTCTGAAAGATTTGCTTTTCCTTCTTTATTGTGTACACAATACGTTGCTGCAGTTTGGCAAGATACTCTCTCCTGAGTGTCAAAATAGATATATTGTTCTTAGTTTTTGCAAATCCTTAGCCACAGAACAAACCTTTAGTGGGTTTTTTTTTGCGGTGTGTGTGATATTTGTGTATATAATAATTTTTAATAATAATAATAATAATAATAATAATAATAATAATAATTTACACCCCACCCATCTCGCTGGGTTTCCCGAGCCACTCTGGGTGGCTTAGAGCATATATAAAACATAGTAAAATGTCAAAAACATAAAAAAATTCCCGATACAAAGCTGCCTTCAGATGTCTTCTAAAAGTTATGTAGAATAATAATAAAATTTTATTTATTTATGTTATTGAATATTATTTATATTCGGTACAGAGTGATGAATGTTAGCAGTGTGGCTTTGGCCTACTTCTACCTCATACAGTAAACCTCTGTCAGGGCTGCTCTGTAGGTGATCACATGATCTAATGCTTCTATGGAGAACAAATTCCTCATATAAAAAGTAAAACGTTGGGGGAAAGGCTAAACAATAACCCATTTCCATGACAACTAGCGATTCTTGCCCCTCTGTTTTTTTGGGGGGTGAGGTTTTTTTCCTTGTAGAATTTTTTTTTATTATGAAACATCCTAACCCAGGTGAAACTACTAGAGCTGACTGAGTGATGTGTGACTTCAGTAACAACAACAACAACAACAAAAAAGATGGCGATTGAGTGGAAAACAAATGGCTGGTATGGCCTTGGTAACTATTTTGTATTTTCCTTTTGCAGAAATAACTCAGCCATAATGTCCGTTGCCCCAAGGATGCTTCAGCAGTGAAGCAGCTCAGACTTGAGGTTGATTCCAAAGTTGTTCCCATTCACACCAGGACTTTGGCTTGACCAATGGAACTTCCCATGCCTCTCCTCTCCCCCTCCCAGTTCACCTTGCACCCCCCCCCCCAACAAAAAAAATCTGATTTGGAGGGTTGGGGAAAACCTGATAACAGATTTGGGGAGTGCATGGGGGGGAGAGGGGGGGAGAGAGAAAGTTCTGCTGCAGAAGCAAATGCCCTTTCATGAACAGGATGCCTTTGTGCAATATAGGAGTGAAAGGCTCCACCCTTTCCTGGCTCTCAGCTATGCCCTGACTTGGGCAGGTGCTCTTATATTTTCCCTCATCCTCCTGAGTAGCTTCATGTGTTGCTTACTAGGCACTTTGGTAGTGGCCAATAAGTTCCTGCCTTCCCCACTGTCACTCCTGCCGTTGGGTAGATGAAGCAGGGTTTGAGATCCAGACAGGAATCCAGACACTTGGTGTGCCTTCAGTCCTAGTGCGGGGATTGCACGGCACTTCTTCAAGAGTCACTGGCAAAATCTGCTAGGGGGTACTGCTTTTTGAAGATTTGGGCAATGCTTTGATGCAATCAATGATGCAATGATGTATGAATGATGCAAGTTTATCACTTCAATTTTCACCTTGAATCTGTACAGTAGATTAAGTTTTGTTACTTTAAAAGACTGACCTTGAGAGAACCTATGTTCAGATCATCCTCTTAAAAACAAGCACGGTTGAAGAAAATTATTAGTTTGCTCTCTTCCCAAACGTATTATTATGTAGTTTGCTTATAATGTACATACATGGCATTTGTATTTCACTAAGTTATTTCAGTCAGTGACACTGGTATAAATTTACTCTAGCCTTCCAACCTTTAAAGTTATTTTGTATTTACAGACATGAAGAGGAGTATCTGAAGCTATGCATAGGGATAGATGTGTGACTTTTACTATTGATTCATATTCTTAGGGTGGATTGGCTGCTGTGTCTTTTCAGGGAGACTGCTTTACTCTTGTGAGGTGTGCAATGAGTGCAAGGGCTTACCTAACCACACAGTCATTTCCTTGATAAATTGTACCCAAGAGATACAGAAAACCTCGCAGCTGAAGTCTGTGACCTTTCAGTAAATACTTACCATTGATTCTGCAGAACAGATAACTCACATGAGTTAAAAAAAAAGGACAACTGAGGATGGGTAAAAGTAATGTCTGAAGTGGCTGTTGGGCTGGATGAGCCTAAGTCACACAACCCTATGAGATCATGACTTGGGCCAAGAAGCAGAATTTGGAACTCATTGTAGGAGGCATAGCAATATGTGGCACTGATAGTACTAAACTACACTGCACATTGGCTTAACTTATTGGGCATTTTCACACAGAGGCCTTAAACTAAAGAGTGCTGAATTCATACTTATGGTTTAGTCTGATGTCTTAGTCTAGATATTGTACCTTCTTCCATACCCTCAGTGCCCAATTGTCTGTGCTCACTCTGCATGCTTATGCTTGACATCACGATTCAGTTGCTTTCTGTTTTTGCAACAGTTTTAGTCAAAGCGTGCACATCGGAATCAGAAGCTGCCAATGTCCATAAGCACTGAAGAATATCCACAGCCAAATTTGTGGTTACTGTTCTTGGGATGCATAATGAAAACAAAAGCACACACACAAAAAATGGTTTGAACCATAAAATATTTTGAGGGACTAAGCAGACTCCAGCCCTTCCTGTCTCCTCTTTTGTTTTCCAAATGCATCAACAGATGGCCGTGGAAGTGCTAAATCTGTACCTTGAGTGACCTTTGCCATTGAGGAAGGTAAATCAGTTGTGGCAGGAAGCTTCCCAGAATATCTCTAAAGGACTGAGTTGGTAGGTACTTGTAAACAAATCTAATTAAAGAAGATTCTCCAATGTTGTGATTAGCAAACTGTATTGCTGTGGTGCAGGTTCTAAACATTGCCTTGTTTCAGGAGAGAGAAAATTAGCAAATCATAGAATGGTTATAGAGACAGGGTTGTTTTTTTAACCCTGCAAAAGGTTAATTGGTGAGTGGGTCGCAGAGAGCAAGTAGTTTGGAAATGTGTTTCAGATGCCTTTCAAATTACAATTTTCATTTTCTGTGTGGTGTGCCAGCATTGTAGCTGTCCAGTAGTTCCATCAATTCTATAAGGGGGCTCAGTTTTAAAACTTGATCTTGCCTTATTCCTTTGGAGTGATATGGAAAGTGTGAAAGGTTCGCTCAGAAGCTGATGGCAACAATCACCTGATTGGCCAATAAATTGCCAGTCTTTTCTTAACTTCCTGGGACTTGAAATGCCCACGCTTTACAAATCTCCATGCTTCTTATTCTAAGTTGGACAGCATTGACTGCTGCTTTTTCCTATGTTTTAGATGTCTTGTACCCTGTCTGTATTAACTATTACCAGTGCTATTTTTCTAGAAAAAGAGGTGCTGGAACTCATGAACGCCTCCCTTGTTCTCTTATATTGGCAATTGTGCCCACCTCAGAGTTCCAGCTGGGGAAAAAAGCCCTGACTATTACTACTACTACTACTACTACTACTACTCAATGCCTGTGTTTCAGAGCCATAGCACCCGGTAATAGATGTTGTAGGCTTTCCTATGCTAATCACCTGAGACAAGATGGGGGAAGTGGAGTGCTTGGTTTTAAAGGAGGTGTGCTGTGCATGCTTTGAGCCTGCACATGCTCTTCATTACTGGTTTAGGCTACAATCCTAACCTCACTTAACCTGGATTCAAGGAGCCATTGAATTCCATAGGACTTTCTTCTGAGTAGACACGGTTGGGATTGTGCTGTTAAACATTGCAGTCAGACAAACTACTGCATGCTTTTCAATATCTGCAAAGTTGTCTGCAGTTTTCAATTTGCCTGAATGAATGTGAGCATTGGCTTTTTTTTTTTAACCAAACTCAGTCATGTGAAAGGGCTAAAGAAAGACAATCAATAGATAAGCTTTTATCAACCTGGTGCCTTCCAGATGTGTTTGATGCTTATTATCACTCCAAGACCCATTATCCTTTACTGGGAGTGGAAGCTCTACAACATCTGGAAGGCAGCAGGTTGGCTAACCCAGTTACAGAGATTTAGAGTGTTCCATTCTTCAGGTTTTTTTAGTGTCAACCAGATGGGCCCATCCTTTCAACTTCAAAAATAAATAAATACAGGCACACATGGTTCAGAAATGCATAGTAGCAAATGACTATGTCAAAAGTACAACTGGGCCTGTGTTCATTCTTTTTGCAAAACATAGAAACATCCGCACTGAATGATGCTCTTGTATACCACATTTTTATTACAAAATGGATTCACCATACCTAACTTGCTGTACATACTTTTCTTCTTAAAATTCTTATTTTCACTGCATGAATGGACACTGAAATTAAACTGGGACTGGAGTAATATCACAGATTTGTGAAGTTTGCAATCCTATACCTAATTTGGCTGAGAGTAGTAGGTACCATTGAGTACAGTGGTTTTATTTCTGTATGCAATCATACTGACATGCTGCTTTTAAATATAAATGCCAAGATAGTGGCACTTGGGCAGCAGGAGAGTAAACCTCAGCAGAAATGCAAAAGTTCGATCTAAATCTGCTTAGACAGGAAGCTCATATTCATACTTATTTAAACAGATGCTGCAAACCAGGAAATCAGTTTGATGTATTCCCAGAAAGAGATCGTCACTGCAAAAGCTATTGAATCAAAATGCAGTTGCTTCACATTTATGTAGGGTTGTAATAAGTCACACTCAAAGCAGTCCCATTGAAGTCAATGGACTTGAGTTAGTCATGAATACAACCTATGCAGCTTTGCAGCTTTTAAAGCCCAGCTACTTAGTTAAGGTTGGGAGAACCTGGTCATTGGCCATGCTTGCTGGGACTGATGGGAGTTGTTGTTCAACACCATCTAGAGGGCAAAAGTTCCCCACATCTGGTCTAGGCAAAAGGTAGACAAAACAGCTTAAGTGGCTTACACAACACTTGCACTGCTCAGCTTCCTTTCAGTTCCATATGGTTTTCGGTTCTAAGGTTAGATGTGTGTTAGGAATGCAATAAAGAGACTTGGTCCCTGCTATCTCGGGAGTACAGGATAGGTGTGGGAAGCCTTTTGTCTGACACCAACTTCCATCAGCTCCAGACAGTATTGACAGTGGTCATCTTGCGGCTCAGAGATCGAACAGATTTTAATTTCAGACTATGAATGCACATTGCAGATTATTAACAGAAAAGTGAGCCAAAATAGGTACAGTGTTCCAGAATAGTCCACTAAGGTAAGATGGGGAGTAATTTGGAAAGTTACTTTCCAGTTGCAGGAAAAACATCAAGCAAAAGTCTTTATCCTAGTCTGTATTCATATTCAGTGGCAGGGATGGGGAACTTGTGGGTCATGCATGTTTGGACTTACAGTAGGCCCTGGGTCTGAGAATATCCTGTTTTTTAAGTAAAATGAAAAAGAGGCTTGGGAGGCTGAAATTCTGAGCATCAGTTATGGTGGAAGTTGAGCTTATCCCTTCCCCCCTATTGGCATCTCTGCCAGATAGGTGAGAACAAGAGTGTGGTTTTTCTATTTAAGTAGCACTCAGCAGCTTTCTCTTTCCACCCTACCTCCCTGTTTTGAGATGTAGGGAAAGAGCTAAGTGTCCTCTCTTTCTTTGCTTAAAAATTGCCACCTCACCTCACTAGGGGAGGCTTTTCATTTCAAATATCTTAAGTTGCAATATTGTTGAACTACATGAAACTCAGAACTGTTCATGTACAGCCTTCTGAATGACTTTCCTGTGTTGGGTTTTATATATTCTACACAGGCTTTTAACTGAAAAATAGCAACCATACGCTTCTTAAAATGTCCCTCTGCTTGCTTCATTGTTTTGTAATAAATTCTGTTGTTAGGGATGTGCAGGATCAACAGGAACAACCTCATAATTGTGCCAAAGTCTGTTAACATTTAGCTACACCCAAATTTCACTTTTGTATGGGTGTAACAGCTCATTGTCATGTTTTTCTTTCTCTTGCCCTATTTCTTTGCAAGATAGTATAAATGTTCCTTTGGCTTGTTGACTTGGCCACGTAATCTTGACTTGGAAGGCTGCGGACACTTTTCAGTCAGAACATAGTGAGCCTTAGCTAGACTGAAAACTTGACCTGTAGCTCTGCTTAATCCTGTGCAAGGCAGTTTGATGCCACAATGTCCTGCAAGATCCATAGAATATCAGAAAAGATGGGAGGTGGTTTCAATTCATGTACAATTCTAGCACTTTCCCACAAGTAAGGCCAGTTGTACCATTAGGCAGTGTAGGGAGCCATCTAGGGAATTCCTGTTTGGGAGCATGGATTGTTGTTTGTTTTATTTTTGTGGCAGCAACGGGTAGAAGGTATGCTTTTCTAGTGCCACCTTAGTGCATGAGCTTGTGACATTGGGAAAAGCAGAGGGTGAAAGGAAGACAGCCTTCTTCATGTAAGCAAGAGCTGTGGGTCCCAGTGGCAGGGTAAGAAACTGCTTTGTATCTGGTCAGACCACTGAGCTCAATATTGTCTACACTGACCGGAAGCAGCTCTCCAAAGTTTTGGATGGGAGTCTTTCCCAGTCAACTGGGAGATGCCTGAGATTCAACGTGAGACTTTACATATACAATAATAGTACGTAATATAATAATAGTATATAGTAACAGGGTGGTGTTTATTTTTGCTGTGTGATGCTATTGATGCTTTTACAGCAGGGTTTTCCAAACTTGGGTCTTCAGCTGTTTTGGGACTACAACTTCCATCATTCCAAGCTAGTAGGGGTCAGGGATGATGGGAACTGTAGTCCAGAAACAGTTTGGGAAATCCTGCCTTACAGGAACCAACTGGTCTTTCTTTTACCATTTTTTTTAAAACCTAGATGTGAAAATGGGCCTCCTGAGCACATAATGTCAGATCATAATAGATTGCTGAAGCTTTGCCAGGCTTTACTGTCTTTGAGTTGCGGCTTTCCTCACATGTATGAATGAGATGCTTAGCCTCAGTAGTTGCTTTTGCCAAAGAAGCTGTTAAACTCGTCGATGGAGCGGTTGCACGCAAGCGACTGACTTGCTAAGAGCATTTCTGTCTTCCTGTGCAAGAAAGGGAGGCGCTTTCGGCATCCCATAGTCCCACTAAGTGCCCTTTGCCGCCTCCAGCTCTATTTTTGAGACACCTGCTTCCAGTCTGACAAGGAAACCCCAAATATAATCCCATCCCACATAATTAACAAACCTCCCTCTTACAGATAGCTAATGAACTTTTGCAGACAGTGGTTGTCAACGGGTGACTCTTTAATCACCCGGTGTTGAAAAATATTATATTGTTAGGCAATCGTAAACGGCATTTTCAGGCATATTACTGGGAGGCAAGTATGATGCATAGACAAAGATCCTTCTTTTATCCTAACATCCCTTTCAGACTTCTTTTCTGATGTGTTGAGTGGGGAGGTTTGAGGGTACATTGTGAGGCAAAATCTGTACTGATTGGGCCTTAACTTGGTTTCACCACTTTAGGGATGGGGAAATGCCTGACCATCAGACCCAGACCCCCCCTCAGCCCCAGACAGCATGGCAAATGGCCAGGGATGCTGGGGGTTGTGGTCAAACAACACATGTAAGGCCACAGATCCTTGATCTAAATCCCCTGTTCTGCAGGTGAGGAACCTACATAATGCAGGCCAAGCCAACCTTCTCAGGGCCACTGTGTGTTGGAGGTTTGACCTTGTCTCTGCAGCGCTTCTATAGGGCTGATTTTCAGTCTGCCTGCTGTGTCTCCGATAGTAGCCACAAGTACAAATAATCACTTCCTCCATGTTGGGGACATGCGTGCATGGATCTCTGCCCTTTCACTACTGGGTCCTTATTGGCTTGGATTCTAGGTGCGACCCGTGTGGCATGTTCTCCCAGTTTGTGAACGTGGAGCCATTCCAGCTTTCTGGAGTTGTGCTGATGACAGGCTTGACATGGTCACTTCTTTTGAGTGTTCTACCATGAGCCTAACATTTCCTTCCAACCTCACATTCACTCCTGGGAGCAGTGCCAAGTCCTAGCCTCATACACAAGTGAAAATTATTTCTGCCTTGTTCTAACACGGGGACTAATTTTGTACCACACAAATTAGGACCTCTGCTGTCAAACTTCCCAGAGTGAGGCAAATACAAGATGCCTGGAGTTGCGAGTACTTTGTTTTTTCTGTCTTCCCCCTCACTTCACCCGTAAAGCTGGCTTGGTTTATTTAAGATTAGCAGCATTTACTGCTTTGCATGGCTGGCTGTTTCTCAACTGAAAAGGTAACCCTGTCCTTTTAATATGCATTTTAATCCCTCCTTCTTTGTAGCAATTATCCTTTCCTGCGTTTTCCTTTTTCTTTTTTGTCTCTGTCTAACCAGGATCGCTTCTGCGGTGCATGTTGTGTATGAGACAGAATTGTTCATTACGCACATCGCCTGTTTTGATTATGAGAATGCCCATTGATACACAGCACGCAGTAGGGTCAGTGCAGTGATGGCCTCAAGGGTGTATTAAGCACTACATCTAACCATTTTTTCATCCTTTCTGCAGGCCGTAATGATACGACACTGACAGGTCATATTTTGTTAGGTAGAATAAAAGGCATTTCGTTAGTGATCTTCACCACTGAGTGAAAACCCAGCAGCAGAGTTGTCATTGTTGTTCCACTTAGGGCAAATTTCATCCTAGATGCATTTGGTGCCATATCTTTTTCTTTCTTTCATTGTTTCTCAAAGTAAACCAGTCTTCACACACGGTGAATCCACTTTTGCAAGGATTAAAGATGTACCGCATTTTTCCAAGTGCAACAGTAACTGAGCATCATTTGATTCATTTTTATTTGCGACTGGGAGTAGACAAGACAAGAGGAGGAGGATTGACTTGGGGCAGGGAATGTAAGAGACAAGTGGTCGCCAGGAAGTGCAAGGAAAGAAGAGATCCCGTCTGCTCTTTCTTCTGTGAAACTGTTCCCAAGCATTTCTAATCTGCCCTTTGAAAATCTAAGCACTAAAACTCATTGCAATTTAGCATATCATGACAGCTTAAAGATCTGTATACCAGGCTTCTAGGTTTTTATTTTACTTTTTTCACCTGGTGTATACTCTGAAATGGCTCTGAGCTTAAAAGTGATGCTTCTCTCCATATATACAAAGTCTCCTCTTTTCTTCAAATCCACAGAGAGGAAGATTCTCCAGAAAAGAAACCACCACCATAGAAAACTCTGTATGTATGGGGCCTGTGAGTGCACTTGAACAGTCTCCAGTACCGTTACTTAGTGGTCCTGCCTTTTGGGGATTTGGGATTTTTTAAAATACAATTTTCTAAGTGGTTGAGAGATTTGGATAGAACTTCCTCCTCCTCTAACACACACCTGCTTTGTAAGGCAGCTGAATGATGTGAATGGATGAGCTGTTATTAGCCAGACCAGAGGGCCTTAAAAGACAAGGCTGAGCTCTCCACCGCCATTTCAGCTTAGATGTGCTGGTGTGGCTTTTGTGCAGTCAAATGGGTATCAGGCGGGTGCACCCGTCTCCTTATTTTGCCATCACTGAGCATTCCTAAACAAGAACAACACATCAGTGGTCCTGGATTTTGTGCCATCTTCTATTTCTTTTTGGAATGCAAACATACCCCTGACATCCCAAAACCCTCTGCAAGCATCAGTCAATGAACACTCGCTGGGTCACCACCAAGGTGTTACCAAGACGTCTCAGAAGAGGCACAAACATTGACAAGAACAGAGCTGCAGGGAACCTGATTCCCAGATGGTTCGCCTGACCGTTTCATCGGCAAAACATTGAAGTTTATGAACTCTAAACATAAGCACCTCATTTACAATTTGGGAGTGTGTGGGGAGAGTTGGTTTGATGAGGAATATGCACAACACATTTGAAGTTTTAACCAATATTTGTGGTTTCCCCCCTAAAGAACTGGAAATGTATAATGGGATGACTGTCTTCCCCCATTCTCTATCCTGTCCCCCACATTTTGGTTCACAATGTTGAATGTGCTGCTGCCTCTATTGAGAACCTCCTCTTTCTTCCCAACCTTGGAGCTGCAGAGATGGACATGGAATTGTTCCAGTCGTTCCCTGGTGATTCCTCTACAGGTACCTTTGCTTCAAGGTTGGGAGTAAGACTGAGCATTGTTTGGCAACTCTGCTACAATGCGGTAACTATAGAGTGCCATGCAGGGTGAATCCGGCAATCCTGAGAACTCTATGTGTGTTTGCGTAAGTGTGTAAATAGTGGGTTGTTTCCCATTCCCTTCTCTCTTTTTGGCAGATCGTAAGAACAGGCTCCGCACAGCTCGCTTCTGCATTCAGCTCCTGCAGAGTGAAATTAGGAGAGTTTTGCTGCAACCGTGGCATTCCCACTGGTACCGTAACACTCTTTTTTCTGCCTCGTTTTTAAAACAGGCAGCCAGTAATTTTCGCAGTATTAATTGAGGAACTGAGCAGTTAAACGACCCATTTTAATAGTCAGAACTGAAAGCTAATGAGGAACAGTGGGTGTAAAGTAACAAAGGCCTGGGTCTGAAAAGCTTAACTTTCACTTCTCTCCTCCTTCCCTGAGGCCATATTATTCAGCACATGGACAAGGCAGAGCTCACACCCACCAGTTCTGTGTACAAGGTCAGATACTTTGCAAGATGCAGAGCTGACAGAGAGCCAAAGGAACAGCAGCGGTGCAAGTTTAGTCTAGCAGATAGTAGGAGCAGAGGCTTGTTTGTGCCCAAAGGATTACTTCTTCTTTTCTCTGTCTGGAAATTTCTGATAATGCCGAAGTGATGTTATACTTGGGGAAAATCCTGGAAACTACAATGTGGCAGATGCAGGGGTGCTGCAACTTTAGAAATAAAATATAGCAGAAATATTGGATTGTGGGCTAACATCCAAAGGGCCTCTGATGGATTTTATTGCTACTTTCCTTCTTCCTCTGTTCTTGCATAAGTCCCCCCTACCCGCCCCTGCCCCCCACCCGCCTGCTGGTTGTAAACAGAGTAACAGGCAATAGGTCAATGTTATTTCAGGCCATATCAACTATACTTTTAAAGAATCCTGAGAAGTATTTGTTTGTTAAGGGTGCTGAGACTTGTTAGAAAACTTCTCTTGCCCTCACAGAGCTACAATTCTCAGAGTCCCCTGGAAGGAAAGATTGGCTGTTAAACCAATCTGGGAATTGTAGCTCTTTGAGGGGTCTAGGTTTCTGCTAACAACTTTAAGAACTTCCCCAGGATTCTTTTGGGGAAGCTATGGCTGTTTAAAGTGGTATGATTCGGCTTTAAATTTATAGTGCAGATGGGATTTAAGTTGCATCTTTTAATATTACACATATTCTAGATCTGGATATTGCTTTGGTGGTGATGGAAAATAATAATTGGCTGAAATAAGAGTGCCTCTTGGTCTATCCAGAGTGTCTTGCCTGCAGATTGGGTGCAGATGAGGAACTGTGTTTATTGTTTGGGATTACAAATCTAGGAAATGAAGGAATTTTAAAATGTTTGTGGGTACACCCTATGTAGAATTGAGGCCACTGCTGAAGGACGCTCCAAACGCTAAACAGTATTTATTTCTCTGTTGGCTCAGTTCTGTTAAATTCTGATACATTTCCAGAGCTACATTAATCTGTTAACCATCTTCTGTTGAGATCCAATCGAAGCCTCTCCTAGGAATGATTGCATTTTCTAATTAATATTTGCTCAGACAGTTTCCTGTAACTAAACTGATGAGGAAGATCAAAAGGAACACTTGCGATCTTGTGTAATCTCAGACCTAGGTCAACTTGATTACCCAGTTTCTAGTCTAGACTGTCTTGATGGTTTATTATCCTGTCCTGTTGTTTATAGCTTTGGGCTGGGTTGGATTAGAACAACCGTTGTACGACCGGATTCTGATTTGTGGAGCATATTGTGGGAGCCTGTTTGCATTGTTGGTGGATGTGAGAAACCTAAAATGAAATCTTAGTTCCTTTACAAATCCATTTGATTTAGGAACACAAAAAATAGGGACATTTTTGTTCATTAGTTATAACATTATAGTTATAATTTTAGCAACTCTCTGGCATTTCACTGCCTTTGTTTCAAAATCTGAGACTTCCCTCTATGGTGTTGAAAGCAAGTCCAAATCAAGAGCAAATCAGAGTAATGAAGAGCAGGTTAGAAGTTCCAACCAACCAACCAACAAACTGACAGTACACTTACTCACATAATCTCACTTAAAATTGGCCAGTCTTTGACTGATACACCATTTTGTGACTGCTGTGGATGAAACTTGCTGTGACTTGTTGATTGATAGCATCCTCAGCAATACCTCAGCCTTCCTTTAAACTGTTCATTTTATTCTTTGCTAATATATTGTTTGCAATATATAGCCTTTTCCCCTTTAACTGATCTTTTAAAAATAGGGTTGCAGTCCACTTTCTGATTAAAAGCAGAATGATCTGTGTTGTTAAGCAGCCATTTGTCAGGGTTGCTTTTATTTCATTTCGTTGCAGCCCTGTCAATTTCCAAAGGGCACTGAGGCAAGAGTTACATTCATCATCTTGGAAGAGCCAATGAAGCAAACATGCCCTCTGCCACTTACCTACCAGCAAGGATTTGTGCATTAGGAAGCTTTGCCATTACTTTAGGAAAGGCTCCCCTTCTGTCCCTGCTTACTGCTTCAAGCACCTTCTGCTACAAGCACCCAGTAGACCTTTGGACTGATCAAAGGAAACTTGTGGTTGATTTAGGCACTCCTGGGGCAAGAGCACATGCTCTGCTGTCAGAAGGATCCAGGTTTTATCCCAGAGGATTAGGTGACAGATGATGTGGAAGCCTGAGATCTTGAAGAGCTTCTGCCTGTTAGAGGAGACAATCCTGGCAGCTTTTTAATGTTCCTGTGTATTGTGTTGATCTCTCTCCCCCCATCACCTTTTCCCTCCCTCCTCCCCTCCTTTTTTTTCTAGAAGTACACCCAGGGCCAGCCCACTCATGAGACCCAGTGAGCGACTGCCTCAGGTGACAGGATACACCAAGGCAGCAGGTCTCAATGTTGATATTTCAAGCCATCTCTTGTTCCTGTTGTAGATCTTCTCTCACCCCTTCTTCCCTGGTGTGGAGAGCGGGCGCCTTTTTGGGGTCTGCCTCGGGTGGCGAAATGTCTTGGGCTGGTCCTGACTACCCACCACCTTTATTTGTACTAACTTTGCATTTAGAATGTAGGAAGGTTTGAACAAGATTCTAAATTATCTGAGCTCTCAATAGTGATGGTTTGTATAAGCCCATGGGCAGGACTGGCTAGCTATCGGGTGGCGTTGCTCGGTCCCTGCTCCTGACAACCTAGCAGTTCGAAAGCATGTCAAAGTGCAAGTAGATAAATAGGTACCGCTCTGGCGGGAAGGTAAATGGCGTTTCTGTGCGCTGCTCTGGTTTGCCAGAAGCGACTTAGTCATGCTGGCCACATGACCTGGAAGCTGTACGCCGGCTCCCTCCCGGTGTGCATCAGCTGGGTGTCTAATTGTTATACACAACTGTTAATTTAAAAATGACCAAAGCATGCTAGGCATTGGTTTTCATCAGCAATGTCATTAATTTGTGCCCATGCTAGCTTCTGAAGGCAGCTACACAGGAACACTGTGGCAGCCATTTCAGGAGCATATGGGTCGTATGTACATAATATTCTGCCTCTCCAACTTGTTGCTGGGTGGGTCACCTCCCTCCCTATCACACACACAAAGCACCATGACTTTTGCCCTCGGCTTCTTTTGGCTTAGAAATAAAATGATGGAGCTAGCAGGCTTTCAACATAAAGCATTTAATAGTCTGAAGTTTCACAGTTTTCATTGTTAGGTCTTCTCTGAAATGCTGCATATTTCAATAGTGGCAGTTGGCATTTCTGTTTGTCAGCGTGTGGTTCCATATTCATAGGTGAGCATTCCTGTTTCTCCCCTGCAACCCTCATGTTCAATGTGTGAGTGAATGACGACAGGCAAGGTGCAACATGCTTGGAAAGGAAATTACATGATGTATGTAGAAGCCTGCATATAACGCAGCGTCCCCCCCCCAACTTGGTGTCCTCCAGAAGTTGCTGGACTACAATTACCATCAGCCCTGGCCCATTGGCCATACTGGCTGGGGCTGATGGGACTTGTAATCCAACAACGTCTGGAGGGCAGTACCACATGGAGGAAGGCTTTCAGGGTTTTCCTACACCGTAATCCTCCTGAGACGCATTGTTGGGGCTTTGGCATTGGAGGCAGTAACCTTCAAACCTGTTTCTTATGCATCTTATGCATTTAGATCCTAGTATACTGTATTAACATTGGCAGGGCTTGAAAAAAGACAAGCAACGACCTGCTTAAAAATAAGATAAAATCTCCTCTCGCCCAGACTTGGTATGCTAGGGAGAGGACTATTTAGATATTTGTAAACTTGCAATTAAGTTGCATACAAATTCTTTTAAAATAAATAAAATCAAAGGAAAGTGGATTTCTGGTGCTAAATAGTTTACATAGTGGGAAGTGGCAACAAAGGAAACAATTTCTGTATCTCTCCCACCCGCAAATAACGTTTGGTAACTGTTTCCCAATCCTGCCTTCCCACAGGTGTTTCTCAGTAGAAGCAAAGGCTTCTGAGAAAGAGAATGGTGAAACTGATGTTAGGGAAGGACATATGATATCCCATTCCCTGCCAGTTGCTCCAGTACACCTGCAAAGTCTGCCTCTTGGTGCAAAGGTATACGTTTTTGGAGGAATTGACAGGAAGGGAATGACGCAGCCCACTTTCCTCCTCATTGCAGCCCCGCGATTCAAATGGTTGCATGGACGGGAAGAGGTTAAGTGCCTCTTTCAACTATTCCCCTTTCCCTCTTGTGAAAGTTACCCTTGCCAGAGACCGACCACCCAGAGCGCTTGATGGCTCAATGGGGGCTTTGAACCCAAGTCTCCTACAGCCAGACTCAACCCTGCAGCTGTTTGTTTTAAATCCAGAAGAATCTATTGCAGCCGCTGATTTGGATGGGTCGTTACAAAGATAATCTAGCCCAGCCCCACTGCGCTGAGAAGGGATTTCCTGAGCCTGAGCTATGTCTGCCAAAAGCTTCTCCAGCTTCGTTTTAAAAGCTCCTCTAAGAAAGGAGATTCAGCAGTGCTCCCAAGAAGCTTGCTCCATTGCCCATGATGCAATATCCCAGCTGTGGCCTGACCAGTTCCAAGTGCCATGGGGCTGTTACTATCCACATATTGGAGGCAGCTACTTTTTTTTTTGCTAATGCAATACCTTGTTGTGCAACTGAGGGAATTTTTTTTTTAATTCTTCACAAGTTGTATATATGTTTTTTTAGTGCAAGTTGCTTGGAGACCTTCGGGTGACAAGCAGTTAATAAGTTTAATAAATGACCACAATCATACTCATGGATCCAGGTTTGCCAAGAGAGTTTATTAATGCATCTCTTCAGATGTGAAGCTGCAGTTTTTTAAATTAAAAAATAAAGCTCATTCAAGCATGCAACTATGAGTCATCTGGTATAGAGTATTCTGGAGATGGGAAATGAAGTGATCAATGTGTGAGCTGGTCGATTGCTGTGTGTTGTTTCTTTTTTCTTTTTAGACATAGGTGTGATTTCTGAAATGATAATCACAAAAGCTAACAGGAGAAGTGGCCCTGGGCAATACTCTGAATATTCATGTCATTGCTGCATTCTGATATTCCGTCTATTCTTCCCCAAATAACAGAATGTTGCGGCACCTTAAAGACATAACAAATGTAAGGTCAATTGACAATGAAATGCAAAAAGTATAGTCTGTGACAGTTGAATAAAGCTTATATGTGTGCAGAATAAACACAGTGGCTATTCACATTATCCCAAAATAGTGTGAAAGAAAGTGTTGAAGATTGTCCTGTAGTAGTGCTAGTAAAATAACAGTTTGGGATGAAGATTTGACAAGTGCACAATGAAGGAAGCAGATGTTTTGACACATGACACTTGGGGAGGACCCTTTTGTCATCTGTTTGTCCAAGAAACGGCACTGCTTTAAACAGAGTTTTCTTGAAGCTGTGGGAAGCCTTGACTTCATTAACCAAGGACTTATTAAGCACAAATGATTTGACAAGCAGATTTGTGTTTGTGTGTGTGTAAGAGGGGAGGGAAAGACAAAGAGTGTTCTCGAAAGCTGCTCAGTCTGCTCAGTGATAAAAGTGTAGCAGAAATTGTGAAAACCATTGACATGGCCAAAAGTACCTAAAGGTGCAGAAAGAAACCCCCAAACTAACTTACATGGATGAATATAATAAGAAATTGGCATGCATAAGAAAAGGCAGAATGGGTTACCAGGATACTGCAGCCTTTGCAAGCGAGCTGGTGTCTTACAATACTGTATATAAAGCTGCCTTAATTTGAGGGTTCAGGCATACATTGCATTCACAAGTATTTGACCCAAACGTTTGTTTCATTCTTGTAGAAAACAGCTTTGAAAAGGGGTGCTTTGAAGCAGGGTGGATTTGATTTAAATCAAACTGATTTAAATCAGGATTTAAATCACTAGTCAGTAAGGCTCAGGGTGGATAAAAATCAACTTTTTTAAAAAAAATAATTAAAAAATCATTTTTTTATTTAAATCTTTTTTAAAAAAAATAAATCATTGATTTTTTATCCACCCTGAGCCTTACTGATGTGATTTAAATCAGTTTGATTTAAATCAAATCCACCCTGCTTTGAAGGAAGAAATCCACTGGTTGGAGGAGGGGCTACGTGTTCCTAAACCCCTTTCCTAACCCACCATCCAGTTTGCATGACATGCAAATTAGGCTGCCGGATTTTGGCGATAGGAGCATGGCAGCACTAGCCATGTACCAGCCAGGACTGCTCAGTGTGTGTGCTTACAACCCTCTCACCTATCTAAATCTGTTACTGCTCACAATCTTCCATGATTTCCTCCAGGAAACAAAAGTGCTGTGTAAGGGATGGGGCCATTCTCAGTTTGCTAGCCATGCTTGTTTTGTTTCCCTTTCCGGACTAATTTTGCTGTGTTGAAGTCTGCCAGTGGTGGGGGGTGGTGGTGAGGATTGCATTGCCAAAGTCACTCCTAACAGCTGGGCAAAAGGTGGTTGCCCCTGTCTCTGTGTGTGTTGGCAACAAAAGGTTGTCTGTGTTGTCTCTCCCTGAGAGTTGTTCCCAGTGGAGAGGTCAAATCCGTAGTGTGAATTTGAGACCTCTGAATGGTGATGGTGCCAGGATTGAGGAAGTTTGTGCAGCGCAGCGCAAGGTCAGTGGGAGATGCATGAATTTGAGAGCAAAAATAAACAAGCCAGAAAACAAGGCTGCTTGTCACGGCTAAGAAAGCAGGACTGCTTTTGCCACCCGTCCCACTAGGTGTTCTTATTACCGTTTCTCTCCCCTCCCCTTGTTTTCACACTAGATGAGCACACACAAAAGCTCATGGGCAAAAGTGAAAGAACAGCTCCTTTTGTAACCCAGCCAAATTGTTGTTATATAAATGCATTGTTATCGCACAAGTTAAACGCTGGGCCCTTCAGTACAGGAAAAGAAAGAAAGCTCTCTTCCTCATAGCTATCTCCCTTTCCCCACCCCCCACCCCTACCTACAATGGATGGTCTATATCTGAAGCATAACACATGGCTGACCTTCCCTGCTCAGATTTACAGCAATCCAGATTCCTGAACATGCTATTTCGCTATCAGTAGGAGAGCTGGAAAACAATGCAGAGTGCAACTTCAAAGAGTGTTATGGCATAATGCATAGCAATGTGGAAAGCCGGCCCTGTGCTCTGCACCATAAATTACCAAACTTTGCTTCCAAACATGCTATTGAGTTTTATGAAGGAATTTAGATGGAAATAGTTTTGTTTGGGGTCCCCCACCCCCACTTTCATTATCTTTCATTTGCTGGAACCAATAAGTCTTTCTCCTGTTGTTGTTTTTTTGCTTTCACCACCAGAGAGGTTTTCTTTAATTTAAAAAAACACACTTTGTAGCAGAAAGAAACCACTGTTAATAATCACTAGGCGTACTTCTGATACCAGCATAGATTATAAAGCCCCATAGGCAAATCTTCTTCACATTGCCTGTAACCTGAGAGGCCAAGGAACCCTCAAAATTTAAACATTTCCTTGCAAGGGCAAGTGAAAATAGATTTTGAAACAGTGCAGTTGTTGAATCTGAAGGTGTTCATCCAGGCACAGAAGGATCCCTTCTGCGAACAAAGAACTTTGAGCCAGTGGAGACTCCCACTTAAATGGAAGAAAGGGAGATTATTTTCCCTGGTTTCACCCTCCCCTTTCAGCCCCTATACTATCATCAGCACTGGTCCAAAAAGTCTCCCCAAGTTTCCAAAGTGGATTTTCAGGTTACTACAAGGGAGAGGAGAAATCAACAAATAAAAACACTTCCTCTCCCTTCTGTTGGCAGGAATTTTGGAACCCACCCCAAAGTTTTTCAGTAAAGCAAGGTAGTACTTAATATACTAAGTAACAGGGAGATAGTAACATAGAGTAACATAAGTAACACAGAGAAAGCACATCAAAGCGCAAGTAGATAAATAGGTACCGCTCCGGCGGGAAGGTAAACGGCGTTTCCGTGCGCTGCTCTGGTTTCGCCAGAAGCGGCTTAGTCATGCTGGCAACATGACCTGGAAAAAACTGTCTGCGGACAAACGCTGGCTCCCTCAGCCAGTAAAGCGAGATGAGCGCCACAACCCCAGAGTTGTCTGCGACTGGACTTAACAGTCAGGGGTCCCTTTTCCTTTTGAACATAGAGATTATCCAGTTGATATTGTGTGCTCAGAGAGAAAGCTCAGGGAAGTTTGCTTCTCTAATATATATTTTATTGCAGCATGCTGTGAAGATTCACAGCAGCTTAACTTTAAGAAGAAAATGATATTTTTTATTTATTGATGAGGTTTTTTTTTTATTAGCATAGCTCCCAGAGCAAAATGCACACACACAGAGTATAAAATAATAATTAAAAAACCGCAACAAGAACCTGAAACACAGTTTTTAAAACTGAGCAGCCCAGACTGGGAAAAACAAGTTGTTTAAAATATGCTTATTGCTGGGATGGTAGTAAAGGGAGTGCCTTGCTTTTTTTAAAAGAAGGGGTGGGGTGGGGTGGGGTGGGGCTGGGTGGGGCGGACTGGCTTTCTTTTTAAAATAATAAAGTACCCAAGGTTCCTGGACTAAATGAGAATGGAGACTTTCAGATGAATGGCATGTAGCTGCCATATTGCATTGTGAAGTGGAACTATAGCAAAAGACATTCTTTTTCTTGCCTTAAAGTGTCAGTCACTGTCACCAAGTGTTATTTTAAGGTTGTTTTTTTAAAAATAGGAATATTTCAGCCTAGGGCTTTTTTTGGGGTGGGTGCTGCTGCTGGGTTTCTCAAGGACCAACCACCTGCAGCAATTTGTTTTGAAGGTGGCCTGAGAACAATGATATACAGAGAGGGAGGTAGTGAAAGGTTTGTGGAAAACCAGGGACTTACCTGGGCAGTAAGCAATAAGGAACTAGATAAACAACCTTCTTTATTTCTGTGTTTGGGGAGTGGATCCACCTGCCCTAGCCAGGAATCACAAGATTCCAACAGTGGTTGGCAATGGCAATGGTCTGCATCTCCATACTGTCTTACCTGGAATTGTAGCAACATCTCTCTCTTTCTCTCTGAAAATACAATGATAAACCAAGAACCTTGGGATATGCAGTGTGTGTGAGAGAGAATAAATCAGAAATATATTCTGATAGGGTTCCTTTACTTCTTTTTTATAATAGAAGGTAGGCTTCTTTTTGCTTTCAGTTTCTCCTCAGTCTCCTTTTTTTTTTTTTTTTTTTTTTTGAAAGTGGGAAGCTGGATGGCAGCAGCATCAATTAGATTATTGGTGGTTTACCTTGATTAGTTAGGTGAAAACGGTTGTGTTCTGTACTTCATCTCCATGATGCCAAATTGGAAGAGTAATTTGTCTTAATTGGATTATAGCTCTCTTCATTTCTATGACATGGCAAAGTGTTGTTTTTGGTTTGCCAGGTTCAAACCTAATTACCTTTCAGTGCTTGTTGAGAAAATGGAAAGCAAAAGGCCAGAGGAGTTGGCCCAGCTCTTTTATTCTAGAATTCTAAGGACAAGTAAGTAAGGAAGTAAGTAAGTAAGTAAGTAAGTAAGTAAGTAAGTATATGGGTCAAGAAGCTGATCTCAAGACCCTTCAGGTTAGAGCTTCACATCTGCACTTGTCAAATGTCATATAGACTCTTAGCAAGTCTTGCCATTGGAAAAGGCAAATTTAATACTAAAATGAAAGAGATAAACAATGGCAGTGGGGGAATGCCCCACCACCTTAAACATTGTTAATCTTTTACTTTTAAAATAATCAGTTTTACTTTCATCCATCAGTTGCGAGAAGGAGGACATGTAGGGAAGAAAACAATCTGTGCCACTGCTATCATGTACTTTGACCCTTTGGTGGATAAGGGGTGGGAAGAGAACTTGTCTGAACTTTCTCTTTCTGTTTATAAGCAAATTAGTAAATTATTAGGTAATTATCAAACAAATCACAAGCAGTAAAGAACGGCTGAAACATGGTTTTGGAAAGTATAATGCGTGTGTGTGTGTGGAGAGAGAGAGAGAGAGAGAGAGAGAGAGAGAGAGAGACTGTAAATGACTGGGGCACCAATTCTGTTTTATGTATTGATCAGGCTTATAACCTGTCTATAATTTCCGAGGATTCACACTTGGGTTTTATGCCTACAAACTATGCACACCTGGCCTTCATATCAGCTGTTAGAAGAGCATCTCAGCCCTTTGAAAACTACAATATTTTAAAAGTATCTGTAATTGGACATACAAATTGTCGTCTTTATTTTATTTATTATGTTTCTGCCCAATCTTCCCTCCTGGCATCTCAGGATTGTTTATAAGATTATAAGCCCCTCCATTTTATCCTCAAAACAACCCTGTGAGTTAGGTAGGTCTGAGAGAGAATGACTGGCCCAAGAGGACCCAGTGAGATGCATGACTGAGTGGATTAGAACCTGGACCTCCCTAATTCAACATTCTAGCCATTGTACCGCACTGGCTCTAATGTCCCTCTCTATCATAGGAAAAGAGGAACCAGCCTTACATTGGTCCATCTTGCTTAGTATTATCTACACTGATTGGCTGTAGGGTTTCAGGTAAGAAGAGTTTTCTCCCTCCCCACACACATTGGAGTTTCAAAAGATTGAACCTGGGAACCTTTTGCATGCAAAGCACTACCACTAAAATACCCCCCCCCCAATTAAGGTGCTTAACTAAGGCACTTGTTCAAGTTGTGTAGTAGGTCAATGAAACAATTCAAGCAAATATGCCACGCCAGGTGTTAACAAGTGAATGCCATCTTAAGTGAAGCAGGGTAAGAATGCTTTTCTAGCAACCACACACAACTAGATCGTATGAGGTCAAACTGGTACCCTCTCGACCAGTTCCATCTTGGTAGGGTTGTATACTTTAATCCTTGGCATCTGTTGCTATAAGATTATGTGTTTCAACCAGAGGTAGCAAACAGCACTCCAGAGGCTGCTTCACTAGCAAGTCGTTTCATCCCTCACATTTGTCATGCTGGCTGGGGCTGATGGGAGTTGGAGTTCAACAGGATCTGGGGGGTCTTCTTGTCCCTCAGTGAAGTTGTCTTTCCCTCAGTGATGAAGAGACTCGGGAATGCTCACTACTGTAAATCAGATACAACATGATGTGAAATGACTCTTTCTGTCTTTAATTTTCATTATGCAATTAGGGAAAGAAAGATCTTAAAAAAACAACAACCTCTAATTCATTTTTGGGACGCGGGTCGCACTATGGGTTAAACCACAGAGCCTAGGGCTTGCCGATCAGAAGGTCGGCGGTTCAAATCCCTGCGACAGGGTGAGCTCCTGTTGCTTGGTCCCTGCTCCTGCCAACCTAGCAGTTCGAAAGCACGTCAAAGTGCAGGTAGATAAATAGGTACCACTGCAGCGGGAAGGTAAACGGTGTTTCCGTGCGCTGCTCTGGTTCGCCAGAAGCGGCTTTGTCATGCTGGCCACATGACCTGGAAGCTGTATGCCAGCTCCCTCGGCCAATAATGCGAGATGAGCGCGCAACCCCAGAGTCGGTCACGACTGGACCTAACGGTCAGGGGTCCCTTTACCTTTAATTCCTTTTTAAATATGACTGATGATCGTATTAAAACATATTAAAACATATTTTGAATTTTGTATATGCATGGATGTTTTTTACTATCACTAGCTTTTAGATCTAATGTGTAGGCATCAAAATATGTATTTGTAAGTACCTGGCTTTTGACAGACAGGTTTGTACATTTACAAATGTTTTATATCTTCTGTTTGTAGAGCAAGATAATCATTATATCTTTTTAACTCAAGGCAAGAATCCACAAAACCTGACACAGCAATGGCAGATATTAACCCTAACTCTTACTCTTTCCAGTAGTTGTTGAATTCTGAGATGAGGTCGCAAGGGTATTAATTTAGTTCTAGCAAGATGTGGGAAATAGTGTATGTATAAAGAATGAAAAGCCGGCTTGAATCAGTGGAGCAATATTGGTTGCTAGGAAGGAAGTATTGGTGCAGTTCACATGTCATATTAAAGCAGAGTTTGTTTTAAACTTTGCTTGCTTTGTTAACCAGGTCAGTTGAGTAATCGGAAGGGTAAAACTAATTCAGGCATATTATGCCTAGATATTAGTGTCAGTCAACTTGGCAGTCAAGAAAGGAGAAGGAGGAGCATATAAAAATCAAAGTACAGGAGAACGGTTTGACGAAATATAAGGAAAGTTTGTGTAGGTATATATGGCAACCCCCAAAATGCTGAAGGGCACATGACTATGACAGCCATATATTGATCAGAAGTTACAATAGTACAGTATAGGCAAAGTATTATTACAATTACAAAGTATACATTTGAGCAAGGCTTATGAAAACAACCATATAGTACAAGAATTATAATTGTGATTGTTGTATAGTACTGTACCCTTGCATGTGATTTTTGTAGTGAAAGTATATGAAACATAAAAAGAACACTTTAATTAAAGGCAATTTGTATTAATATTTTTCCTTATTCTTTCCCTGTTCTCTTTGTCCCTTTCCTTTCCCACCCATTTCCACCGCCTCTGTCCCTGGTGTTGGTGCTGATACTTGACAAGTGTGCAGTCGGTGGAACTGTGGAAACAGTTTTGCCCTGGAGGGCACAGGAGAGCAGCCCCCCTGCTTTAGGAAAGTCCGCTTTACAGCAATGTGACTGGGTACTTAATGTGCTCACCTTTAACCAGCTATGAATAATTGTTTGGGAAAGGTGCAGTTTCCTAGGACTTTAAAAGAAGCTCTCCCTCTTCCTTTTACACACTCAGGCATTGTACTGCTGTTTTGTCTTAAGAAAATACCCATAGTGAGCTGATTTTTGCAAACAAAACCAAGCCTCTTCAGTTTGCATGTTACAGAGCCAGGCACTGTATCTTGAATGTGTGGTTTGCTTAGGTCATAAAGACGTAAAGGCTGCAGATTTTGGCTCTGAAACCTCTGGAAAGAAGACGGAGTAGTATGCATGTGGCTTTCCTGCCTGGTGTTGGTATTGTATTTTGCCTGCCATAAAAAAAAAAAAAAGCCAAAAAAAAAACACTCACACAAAAAACCCAAACAAACCCAAACAAACCCCGCCCCACTCAGTAGCCCCATTTTTCCTTTCCCTCCCTAACACTGAAGGTAACTGGCTAGTTAACTGGCCATCAATAGTTGTTTTTGTTTGCATGTGTGGTTTGTAACAATATGATTATTTGAAGAAGCTCAGTACAGGTAGCCCCTATTGCTGATGAAACCCACTAGCAGAAGGGTTTATTGTGTGCTAATGGATTTTCTTTCATGAGCCATTGGGCAACTTTTGCACAAGTAGCTGCTAATCACCAGCCATAAAGCTTGCTTCAAGACCTGCCAAAGAGGAAGTGCCTCTGCCAGCAACCTCCAGGGAGGTCATCTTGTTTGGGCATCCTGACTGGGCATCAGTTTTACTGCAGAAGATTGCTATATGATCTAGGAACGTGGGAGAGAGAGAGCCTGTGTGATGGGAGCCAAGAATGGTGCTCAGTGTGGCAGCCCAGTACACAAAACCCCTGAGAATAATTCCTGGCCTGGAGCTCTCAGATGTACATGTTGTTATTAATGTAGAGTAGGGCCCAATTTAGCTTTCCTTTCTAGATGACCCCTTCCTTTAGTAGACCCGTTCAAGCGGGTGGTTAGGATGCTCACTGCACCAACAAAATGAGGAAGCCGGAAGCTTGTCAGAGGGTTAAGAACGAGCCTGCAATGTGCTTGAGTTTGTAGGATAAGACTAGTTGCCTTTCCAAAGCAATTGGTTTCTAATGCAGCATTTTATTGCATTTTAATATGGGTTGGGCACCATGGTATCTTATACCTCGACTTGCCATTTACTCCAGCAGAGGAAACGACAGAGAGCAAGTGAGCAGAAAAGGGGCTTGAATTCATTTCCACATAGCCAAGCTCTGAAAAGACCTGGCTATGTTGTAGCAAGAACCTCTACTATCCTTGGGCAGGGGGACATTTTGAACCTACTTGTAAGTCTGTTTAGTGCATAACTCTATTTTGGCATTAATCAATATATAAATTAATACGCCAACAACAACATATTCAGGGCAACAGGTTGGGGGATGTTGATGCAGAGGAGCTGGTGTAGTATTAATTCTACTTGCTGTCTTGTTCATATGCTTTTTACTAGCTTGCACACTCATTTTCATTCTGGGTTGCACTTTGCTCCGGAGTGAGCCTGATGAACTGTTTAACCTAATTACCATCTGAGGGATTTATTTGACTCCCAACTGGGGAAGCCGGGAAAAGCCATAGCTTGATTTAACAGAGATATTTTCATTTCAACAGCTCTGAAGAATTCTGAATTCCACCATTTCCCAAGAGGCTTCCTCATTAGAAAAAGGAAACTCTCTCTCATACTAAATGAGAGTCTTGCATAGATCTACCCCTTGAGGTGTGCAGTCATGCTGTTTGAAAGCTTTACATGCATTTCTGCAGGTGGACATTTATTTTGAATGATGTTAACGCAGTCTAAGGAACAGTTATTATAAGTATTATAAGAGTTTCTTGTTTCTTTCTGCACATATAAACATTGATAGGCTAGATTTCAGCCCTTTATAGTTTGGGATCTAAAAGCTAACCCAGAGTATTTCTGGCAGTGCTGTTTATAATCATTTGGAACTTTTAAGAAGCAAAAAGAAACTAGCTGATAGTTTTCATTCACCTTCCAATGCTGTAACTGAGTTGCAGAGCATCCCACCCTAACTAAGAAAGTAAGCACACCAGGGTCACCAAAAGAATTGTTCTGCTTCCAGAAACAGAATACCCACCTCTCCCTCTGCCCCACCACTGCATGTGTTTATGATTTCCATTTAGCTTGAAAATAACTGTCAATAGAGTTGTTCCAGTCACTTGCATCTATCTCGATAAAGAAATATGCTATGGCTAAGCCGAGAAACGATGGTGTATCTTAAGAACACAGGAAAAATCCTGATGAATGAGACCGAAGGTCCATCTAGTCAAGCATATGTTTTAATATGTTTAACCAGGTATTTATGGGAATGTGAGAGCAATAGCTCTCTCCTCTTGTTATTCTCCAGTAAGTGACATTTCGAGATAGGCTGCTTCTGATCCTGAAGGTAGCATACAGCCATAATGACAAGCATCCCTTGACAGCTTTATCCTCCATGACTTTGTCTAATCTCCTTTCAAATATTATAGCCCTCTAAGTTGGTGACCATCATTTCAGCTTGTAGTGGCAAATTCCAGTTAGCTTGAGTGCTGGGTGAAGGAAGTATCCCTTTTGTCTGTTTGGATTCTCCTACCCTTCAGCTTCATTGGGTCCGCAGGATTCTAGTTTTCTGAGAGAAAGAGAACACCCCCCTCTCTGCTTGTGTTCTTCACAGAATGTGTACCTTATACACTTCATTGACCATCTCCCTTCCAAAACATCAAACTTTGCAAACTTTCCTCATAGGGGAATTGTTCCAGACCCTTTATGATTTGGGTCACCCTTTTCTGAACCTTTCCCAGCTCTACAATATCACATTTGAGGTGTTAAAATTTATAGGACGCTTCACAGCAAAAAGCCATTGAAGCAGTTTAAAAGATAAAAGCAGAATAAAAAGCAAGCTCTATAACAATAATAAAGCCAACAGAACCAACTCTAAAACCACACATCCAAGTTCCAGAAGTGAGAACGGTACACGGTATTCCAAGTGTGGTTACACCACTGATCTGTATAAAGGCATTATGATATTGGTAGCTATACTTCAGTCCCTTTCCTAATGATCCCCAGCATGCAATTTGTGTCCAAAAAACCCCACAACAACCCATAGAGGATTTTCCAGCCTTTGCACTGAGTTGTGCATAGTCTGGGAGGAGTTCAACATTTCGCTACTATGATTGCTCCTTCAGTGTAAGCATTTCTGGACGATCTCCTTTTCCTGTTGTGGGTTCTCCTGACCTTCCCAGAGCTGATGGAGAGGGTGCAGTGGAGCAGAAGGAGAGAACGCCCCCTTACATTCGTGAGACTTATGCGAGCTCTGGCTAGTGCAACTGTTTAGTTAAATCCGGACCTGTATCTGGAAGGACAGACTGGCACACAAAGTGAATCAGCCTTCTGCATGGGGAGCATAGCAGAGCACCATGTACCATGCGTGGGTGAGTGGGTAGGTAGATAATACACATGAAGATCTACTCTGCCTTTCTACGTGGCATTGTTGTATTGACTGTGTGCAATAGGGTCACATGTGAGTTTCCTCGTGTGGAAGGCAAAGCACTTTGGTTTTCTGTGTGAGGCATGGGGAGTTTCAGTGCTGGCATTAGGTCACTGGAAATGGAGTAGGAGTTGTGTGAGAAAATACAAGAAGGAGGCCAGGAAAACTCAGCAGTTCCCATTTCAGCAGTTGGGAGATGAGTGAGCTTTTTGGAGAAGGAGAAACCAAAACGTGGTTTTTGTGTGCGTGTGGTTTTTTTAACCAAAAGCATGAGCTCTTTTCTTTGGAGTTCCCCTGTTTATTTTAATGACCATTTTGTGGCTGTGAATGAGTCATACTGTGGTGTGGAGAAATGACTGACCATGTGTCAGCTGCACGTTATCTTAAGGCTCTGGTTAATTCTTGTTTTGTTGTGGTCCGATTTAGCAACTCTGCAAATGGGATTCTCTTGTTAATGGGCCTTAATCAGAAGAGTATTACTAGATATTACGAGGCTTTTAAAGCAGCATGGGGCTTTGCTGAAATCCTCAGTTCAAGCATGAGACAACTTGTGCTCCCCCCACCTCCTCTCCCTGCTCCTGTTTGTGATTGGAACTCACTGAAGAGCTACTGCCCCAGTGATGGAGGGGGATGGCTTAGAGGCTCTGTACATGATAGGATGGCATAGCATAGTGGCTAAGAGGCTGAGCTATCAATTAGGAAATCCCCTGGAAAGCCCCCACATTTCAATTTATGGCTGCAGTTCATTGACACTAGCAGCCTGGTGCAAAGTAACTTCCATGTCATCCTTTTTTTTTAAATAAAGGTAACATTCTCAATATAGCTTGTTTTTTTAGAGAACCACTTCGTTGTGTGTGTGTTTTAAACAAACCTGTCTATCACATTGAAATAATAAAAAAATAGGCTAAGTGCAAGTGAATGGGTAATTTTAAATTTGCATTTTGCTCTGTTTCACTGCATTTTTTTTAAACCAACAGATATAACTAAAGTAAGGACTTCCTGTGAATATATAACACTGCACAGCTCTTCCTCCAAGTTGATAGTCCCTTTAATCCCTCATTTCTCACTGGTAGCAATATTTACCAGATTAGAAACTTATCACAGGAAGTTACGTCTGACGAAGCATGCCAACTCATTTTTAAATGCTAACCAACACCAGTATTTTAATCAACAACGAACAAAAAAGCTTTAATTGGGTTTGGGCTCTGAACACTGTTCTGATCAGTTGATCTTGTCTTGTTGCTACTGTACTCTCAACAGAAGGGCAGACTATTAAATCTGTTTTGTTTTAATTGCCTTTGGTCAAAGTGCAGGCTTAAGAATTGGCTCTATGTCAAATGCAAAGTGTTTAATTAATTAAAGAGGAAAAGGGGGTTCTGTTGGTCAAGTGGCGCATAACCACTTCTCCACCCTAGTCATGCCATTGCATAATTAAAGGACATGGATCAGTGTATTGTTTGTTGCATCATAGATTGGGTGCCAAGATCCATTCAAATTTCAATTTCCATGTATGAATCTCATAGCCAAGCTAAAAGCTTTTTAGTTTGATAGTGGGAAAGATGTATTACCCAGAGTGGTTTCCATCTCTTGATCTTGCTGAGCACGACCAAGACACAAATTGGCTTTATAGGTGATTACTGTTGAGGATGATATAGTCCAGTCTGAAGATGTAAATATGCCACAGTCTATGACCTATTATAGCCTTCCAATTTCATTATTTTAACACACAAATGAGAAGGATTTTCAGAGGACACTCTGCTTATTTATTTGTTTTTTACTAATTTATGTAAATAATAATAATATGTATACTTACATGGGCCAAACCAGCCTGAGTAAGCTGATTTGAGGCTGATTTCAGCATTGCAGAAGTACAGCATATGTTGATGTCAGTTTAGGGCCAAGGTGTCTGACGCTGGTTGGGAACATGCGGCCCTGTGCAATACACACTTCAGCATTGTGTAATCAAAGGGTAAAATCAGTAGTAAAAAGAGTACAGAAAGAGCAGTCTGTACTGGAGCAGGACGGTATGGTTAGCAAGATGACAGGACACCTACAAGGTGCCATATTAGATTAAGCACTTTGGATGATTACTTTTCTCTTTGCAAACTAGCACATGCCAGAATTCATTAATGAAAAGCTAGGCAGCAAGAGCAGGCTGAGAGAAAACAGGATCTACCCATTTCAATAGAATATATAATAAATAGCTGGATCTGTGCCTTTGGTACTGAACATATGGTATGGGCCCTTCCTTCCTTCCTTCCTTCCTTCCTTCCTTCCTTCCTTCCTTCCTTTTTTTTTTTTTTTTTTTTTTTGCAAAAGAGTTTATGGCACTGAATTTATTCTTCATCTGTTTTATGTTCATCTATCTATCTATCTATCTATCTATCTATCTGAATGAGACAAAATTAGCTTACCTAATATTGTGCTTGCACTTGGCAGCCTTTTTTGTTGTTGGATTAATTTACAAATGAATTTACAAAGTAGAAAACTTAGAAAATCATTGGAGTATTTTTCATGGAAAAATAGCTACCCCACATTGCTGCCAAGGAGGTGGAAAATGACAAGGGAGGTACAGTGGCGGAGGAACCCTCTCCGGCATCCAGGGCAGGATGCCGATGGGTGGGGCGAACCGCCCGGTGGCACACACCCGATGTCCGAACGGACTGCACATGCGTGGCAGCCCGTACGGACACTGCGTGAGCGGCGCCCATACTTTGCGTGCCCTCGGCCGCTCTACAGCTGGGGGGAGGCAGGGGCCATCTTGTCACCCCCCTGAGTGGCACCCGGGGTGGCTCGCCCCCTCTGTCCCCCACTTCGTACGCCCCTGGGGAGGTATTGGTCATTGGTTAACACATTGATGAGAGAATGCTTGTTTGCTTCAGAGACTTTTAAATGAGGCATTCCTCATAGGAGGTCCTGAAGCTCTGTACTTTGACAGCAGAACCTCTGTTCAGAAAGAGTACCTCTTTGGAGCAGATCCACTGACAGTATTTAGCACAGAGAGTGAATTACTCCAGCATGTCAAATTTTCCTTACTTTGAATTCTTTGGTTGTGATACAAAGGAGCTCCATATGTCAGAGATGATAATTTATAATAATATTCTCTGGGCAAAAGGGGAAAATTTTAGAGTACCGATTGATGACATATTTGCAGAATATGTCTGCATTTAGAAATTTTAGCCGCCTAGTGATACTGTGTTACGTTTTACTATGTTGTAGCCTTAAATCCATCCTGGGGATTATCATTCATGCTTCTGAGGTGTCAGCAGTAAAAGTGGGTCACAGAAGATTTATATGTGCTTATTTAAGTTCATGTTGCTTCTATCCATTAGAGATCCTAAAAAGTGCATGCTACAGCCTCCCTTTGATACTTAAAATAGGACAAGCGAAATGTAAGAATTTTTACTGCAATATGAATTAATTGCACATACAGGGCATTGCTTCTAAATGCCTTTACTCAAAGAGTTGGAGTGTTGAGAGTGAAAAACTGAGAGCCATGGTTTGGAAATAAATGGATTTTTCTGCTGCAACAAACATCAGAGGCTGTGACTAGACCCAGTGTTTCCATCAGGACTCATGCAGTAATCATTAACTATTGCTATTTTAACCTCCTCCCCATCAGCTGCTCTGAAGGAATGCCCAGAGTGAAATGTCCACAGCACCTGCTACTTTTATTACCCCAGAATGCCTCTGAACCCAATATACAGTGGTACCTCGGGTTAAGTACTTAATTCGTTCTGGAGGTCCGTTCTTAACCTGAAGCTTACTTAACCTGAAGCACCACTTTAGCTAATGGGACCTCCTCCTGCCGCCGCGCCGCCAGAGCACGATTTCTGTTCTTAGCGGAGTTCTTAACCTGAAGCGTACTTAACCTGAAGCGTACTTAACCCGAGGTACCACTGTATACTACTTTGGTGCCCATAGGCCTTCTGAAGTAATAAAAAATGGTAACTTGCAGTAGCATTTACACTATATTGAACATTGATGGCAGACATTCCCACCACTGCTCTTAGCCGCGGCGCCTGGTCAGCCCACAGGGGCTGGGGGCAGGCAGTGAGCAGCGGTGGATATGAGCTGCAGCACAAACTTGAAATACAAAGTGGATTGGCTATAGAAGCCTTTGCTACAGTGGTACCTCGAGTTACAAACGCCTCAGGTTACAAACGCTTCAGGTTACAAACTCCGCTAACCTGGAAGAGTTACCTCGAGTTGAGAACTTTGCCCCAGGATGAGAACGGAAATCGTGTGCTGGCAGCACAGTGGTAGCAAGAGGCCCCATTAGCGAAAGCACGCCTCTAGTTAAGAACAGTTTCAGGTTAAGAACGGACCTCCGGAATGAGTTAAGTTCGTAACCAGAGGTACCACTATATTTTCATTTCTTGGGTGTTGGGGTGCATTTGTGTGTGCGAGAGAGAGGATTAGTCGGGGGTGATAATGCAAGCCCCAAAAATAAGCCTACCAAAGGCCCCAACAAACTCAGGGCTGATCCTGATTCTAACATTAAAAATACCACCACCTGACCCAGTAGGAAGGACAATAATTTTTCTTGCATGGCTCAGTCATTAATTCCTTCCTACGAGCGTTCTAGTTCAGCAAACTAAAGCTTGCTTTTTCCAGCATAACAGCAGTCCTTATAGTACTGATACTGATACTGATTTCTGTTTAACTTTTATGTGTTGATATTGTTTTATATTACTCTAATGATTGTTGAACGTTACTTTTTGATGTAGTTTGTTTATTTTGAAGTTTTGTATTATCATATTTTTGTATTGCATTGGATTGTTGTGAGATTTTTTGTTTCTTCTGCTTGTAAACCACCTTGAGTATCGTAAGATAGAAAGGCGGTATACAAATAAAAAAATATTATTATTATTACGTGGAAAGCAGAGGTGGAAAAACCTACCATGCACATCATATGCTGCCTTAACAAATAAGCATTTGATCAATGGCTGTATGATCCCCACAGAGAGACAGTTTTCTGAAATATGCATGGATTTCCCCCCACCCCACACTTTTGCATTCTGTGTGCCTGAATGGGTTATATTTTGTTGCAGGCAGCAGTTTGTGTGCTATCGTTGAAAAGAAGCGCATGTAACAAGTCAGCATTTTAGCAAGTCTGTTAGGTACTCTTGAGGCTATTTCTCAGCTTGAAAGTAGCTCTTCATTTATGTTTAATGCTGAATTTCCTGGCAGTGTTTTCGTTTGGGGTGGTGGGGAAGGGAGAAGCTTGACATCTGTACTGCTCCTTTTGAAAGTTCTGATAGGGAATAGATGACAACGCCGAGCAATAAATTAAAAAGAACCTTTCAAGTGAAGGCTATACACACCAAGAGCTGTATGTCCGTAGCACAAGGTTTGGCATTTTAACTTTGGCATTCTTTACTTCAAACGAAAGAAGCTACACGTGCAAGTGATTTTGTAGAAATAAAAAATGGGAAGAGGTCTTACTTCAGTAGTAAGAACTGAAGTAGATGTGATGATAAATGTATTGCTGGAAGTCTTCTTCTTCTTCTCCTCCTCCTCCTCCTCCTCCTCCTCCTCCAAATAGCTGTCATTTGGGTGGATGGGGAGACAACGACGACAACAACAACAATCGCATCAGGACCATGGACAAGTTTAGCCCTTTCTTCCTGTGCTCTGATCCCAACAAAAAACGCCACACTGTTCATGTGGAAAACTCTTGTTGGCCACAGCTTGGGAATTTTCATCAGGATCACAGCACAAGAAGGGTTAAAAAATTCCTACACCCTGCAGTCCTGATCTTGTCCCCCCCCAGTGGAATTTAGTGTTTTGGGTTTCTTTTTTAGTTTATAAGGAGCAACTTCCTGTAATGCCCCAATGCCCCATCTGAATTGGCCTTAAAAGAAGATGCTATACATGCAGAAGATACCCCAGGTTTGATCTCTGTCTGGTATACTTGGTTAAAAAGGTAGAAGGGCTAGGGTGGGCTTCCTGAAATCTTGGAAAGCCACGGCCATCACCACACTTGGTGCTCTGATGGTCTGGCTTGGCATAAGACAGCTGCCTATATAAACTCAGTTATTTTCAAGCAATGAAGAAAAATACTCTGCAAGAGGAGTCCATTCATGTGCCTTTTGAATGAACTTCCAACAACAGCAAGGTATGTGAGCAGCAGTGGAGGGCTGGGTGTTTAGTTAGAGCTCTGCCAGAGCTGGCTTGATGATAATTCTGCATTCTTTCACTCTCACATCCTGAAATGTGGAATAAAACTTGCGGTCCAAAGTGGCATTAAGAAGTGATGGTGTCATTTGTTGGGCAACGCGGATGTGGTGTGAATTGACTTCCTTGGTACCGGTAAAACCCCTTCCCACCAAAGCGTGCAAGGGAACAGCAGAATTTTTGAAGGATTAAGTGCTTTGCAGTAATTTTCTGAACCCAAGGGTTCGGTGAAATTAATTAATATTTAACTAAAGAAGAACTAAATTTCAGAAGATAAAAATAATAAACGGGCACATTTTTTTATCCAGCTCATTAGTGGAAAACAAGGTAGAGATAAGTAGTTTGACTGTTGTGAACCCAAACATGGAAGTTTTGCCAGAAACCTTTTGAAATCTAGGGTGGTGTCTGAAATCCTTCTGTTTCTGAAACATCATGATGTTTGTGTAATCAAGTTCCAATTCAAAGCTTCCAGATTTATTTATTTGCTAATTAAGCTTCATTGCCTGCCCAACATCCAATCTCCAGCTTGCTGTGTGTTTACCAGAACAATGGGAAATGGAGCTGAAAATTATTTTTGTTCCATGTACATAAGAAACTTTCTAAACATTGTAATACTCCTACTTCTACTGATAATAAATATTTCCTACCCACCTCACCATAAGGTCCCAGGGTGGACCAAGGTAAAGGGGAGAATCTTTAACGGATGATGAAAGCTATACATTGCAGGTGCCAGAAGGGAAGTGATTTTCACAGCTTCTGTACCCATTCAGACAGAAGCTGTAGCGTAGCCTAATTTCACCTGTAAATAATAATAATTTTAAAAAACCCATATCCTTTCAGCTGTGGTATGAAATTGAACTAGTTTACATACTGTACTAGCTATTTCTCTGAAAGATGTCATAAAAGGTAATTGAGTTGTAGGATTAGATGAAGCAGATGATGAGAGGGAATCTAGGTACACTACTGAGCTGATGAAACCATGGCAATGTTTATATGCAGTTCAGGGAAATTCATACCTCGTTGGCACAGCAAATGCTGCCTGGCTGCAGTAATTCAGAGCTGCAAGTGCTTGCGTCTTTACTCCACTTCTCTTCTGATGAAATCAGCAGAACTGTGGCATTCAGAAGAGGAGACCATGTTGACTGTTTTGTTTAAGAAGAGCTTTGGGAATAGAGCAATTCAGCTAAAGGCTAAACGAACCAAGCAATAACACAGCACTTCTACACAGTAGGCATTTTCATGTTCATTCCCTCCACAAAAGCCAGATGTGTGCAGTTAAAACTTACTGCCTGGCTAGCATGCACTGCTCATTTTTCTAGGGAGACCACCTTAGTTACTGTGAATAGAGGTTTTTGTGCTGGGATCTTTGCGCTGTTCCCAATGACTCATTCTATAGTGGAAAGTGGAATTGAATCTTTAATGGAAAATGTGAGGGCTGAGTTGGATATTTTGTCAGATTCTGCTTTCATCTCAAAAGGTTGCCCTTTGGGAAAAGAGGGATTTTTTTTGTCAATGCCCCACTTCCCTACGTGAAAAATGGAAGCAGCTTCCTGCCCTTGGAGATGTGAAGTTTCTTGTGAAACCCTAAAGCAGGGTTGAGGAGCCTTTTTTCACCACATTCCCTTCCAGATAAGCTTCCTGGGGCCACATGGAAGTGGTGGGTGAAGCCAGAGCCAACCGTGAGTGGAGCTATGAAAGTAAATTTTAGCTTTGTACAGTAGGCTAGTTTCTACACACAAACATGCACCTCTCTCCCTGCCCCAGACAAGCAAGAGGCACTATCAAAGTTCAAAGGCACCTTCCATCCAGACAAAAACATTCAGGAGGCAAAGCAGGGTTGAATGTGTCCTGGAGAGAGTATGTGGCCTGGGGAGGGTTGTGAGGGCCAGATAGAGAGACGCGGGTGGCACATTGGATGAACCCCCCCAGGCCTGAGGTTCACTCCCTTTGGACTGCATGCAGAGTTAGCTGTGTAGAATCTTCAGCCTTGGCTGCTCAGCCACCAGCCATGAAGCTTTTCAAGGGGAAGACGCTGTTCAATCCCTGGCCAGATCACTCATGGACAATCCCCACCCATAATGGGCTCAACAGGTGATGGGAGCAGGAAGTTCTTGGCCATCAATATCAATAGGGCTTCTTTTCAAATAAGCATGTTGGAAGATGACATGGCAGGTTCACCAGATTTTAATTTTGCACAAAACTCTTCTTAGTTAGGTGCCAGAAAACCATACAAATGACCTGCTTCATGATCATCTGTTTACAAAGCCCTTGCAATAGTAGCATGGGGGTTTGGAGCAGATGAAGGACATTTGTATGCATTTTATCAGTTTTAGTTGCCTACCAGACCAGACTGTGCTATTGCAGTAAGAATCCTAGGAGGCTCAGTTGCAACTGACATGCGTCCTAGTTCTGTTGGACAAGGCGCTTACACCTCAGCTTCTCGTGGATTCTTCTTGTGGTGCTTATGCTTTATGCATGAACTATATGCCACATATGCTGTGCATTAGGCAGATTGATGTTTTCGTTGCAAACCCATCAGAGTATAAGACTCTGCCCGCCCAAAAAATTATTAAAAAATGCTTTTATGTCTTGGAATACATGTCATGGGGAATTACATTTTTTGAAATTATATTTGCACACCTAATTTTCAGATTTCTCGTTCCTTTCTGTCACAGCAAGAGTTCTGCAGTTAGTGCTGATAAATAGTTTCTTGGGTTGTGTGTGTGTGTGTTTTTAGTGTACAGCAGGGCTCTACAAGCTGCGTCCCAATGTAGAATTCAAGGGAAAGGTGAAATCTCCAAAGCTCCTGTTGATTATCCACTGCCATCTGAAGCATGGTGGGTTGGCATGGTGTTTTCAACTGTGGTGATCCCCCTCACCCCACCCCAAAGAGGCCTGCCAGGTTGCCTCATTGCTCCCTACCTTGCTAGATGTGGATAATTTTCATGCCTGTCTGCAGGTCTAGCAACGGTGTTCCACTGTGCCAGGGAGACATTCCAATACCATGGTGGAGTGTGATTCACAGCTGCATGTGTGTGGTACCTAAATATTAGGGTTATTATAGGGTGAAGCTCTACCTGTTAAATAGCAACTATAAACATCCAATATTGGAAAATAAATTTTGGACCCCCCACTCCTACTTGCATTTGCTAGGAAAAAACAACAGTCCATGCTTTTCACAGGTCTCAGGCACAGCCCAATGACAGAAATTTGCATATGCAAATATCCTAGCCCATCACAATAATGTCCCATAGTGAATTTTCACCCTTAAAGGAATGTATAACCAGTATGAAAAATACTAGCTGCTTGATTCTAGTTTAATAAAGCATAAAGATGATTACTTTCTTCTCTCCCTCCCTCTTGTTTGTTGATAAGGTAATTATTTTGTGACTATCTGAACTCTATGTTTGTAACCCTTCAACCATGCTGCAATTACAGGAGCAAAATATAAAATTAATGCAGTTCAGCAATTTAATTTCACGGTAATTGTAGGCTTATGTGATCTGTGATTTGGAAATTGAACTGAATTTATTGTTCTTGGATTTGGATGGTTATTTAACTCTTCTGTGTTCCCCCCGCAAGGCCATAGTTAATGTAAATGTGTATATTTTGATCAAGTGGATGTTTCTGTGTCACCTGTACACCAACAGTTTAAAATTGTGATTAATGATGGATGCACCTTTTCTGACAGTTTCGTAGAATTCCTTCATGTGGTTCTTGTTTGCATAATGAAATGATGATCAACCTAATTCACACTGCAGTTCAATCTGTAGTCAAGGGTTTGTGTGTCTGCTTCTCCTTTCAGGATAACTCTCTTGCATCACACTCAGCATGCCATCCCCAAGCCACTTTTTATATTGTCTACACTGACTGGGAGCGGCTGTTCAGGTTGTCAAAAAATGAGATCAGCTCTACCTGGAGATCCCAAGGATTGAGTCTGGGACCTTCTGCATGCAAAAGAGATTCTCAGTGATGGCCCTTCTGGGCAATGCAGTACCACCAACAGATCTTCATCTGAGGATGAATATTTATTTCCAGGAGTTGTAGCTTTGTAACGTGGTTTACAAAGCTTATTTATTCTCAGGGACATGGGAGAGCAAGTGGAGATCATTTTCAACATCAAAGCAGACTAAAAATGCAGGTTGGATTCCTGCTAGTTCCTCATCCTAGATGTCTTTAGGGTCTCTGATCAGGAATCTTCATCCAGGGCTTGGCTTTTCTTCTTCTTTAAAAAAAGCAATAGCAATGTAAGCACTCAAAAGGAAGTGATTTCCTTATTAAACTTCGTTACTGTGGACAACAGAGATGGGCTCATTTCATTTTTTAAAAAAAATCATTATTTTGGTTTCCAAGTTGTGCATGGAAGTTTCCATACATGATGAAGTCGACAGGTTTCTCTAGTGGCACATGCAGAAACAGAGATGCCTTCAGGCCGGAATGCTGTGTTTTGTTTGGTCATGTTTTCTTTTTTGTTTCAGTTTCGGCAATTTCAGATCACATAGAGTTTCGTATTTGGAGCCCTTCGGACTGTTGTTGTAGGAGCCTGAGTTGTACTTTCTTTTACCCTGTGGATTCCAATTGAAGAGGCTGCTTTCAAGACAGTGTGGTGTAGTGGTTAAGAGCAGTAGACTCGTAATCTGTGGAACCGGGTTCGCGTGCGTCTCTGCTCCTCCACATGCAGCTGCTGGGTGACCTTGGGCTAGCCACACTTCTTTGAAGTCTCTCAGCCCAACTCACCTCACAGAGCGTTTGTTGTGGGGGAGGAAGGGAAAGGAGAATGTGAGTCGCTTTGAGACTCCTTATTGTAGTGATAAAGCGGGATATCAAATCCAAACTCCTCCTCCTCTTCTAGCCCAAGCAAGCCTCTCTTTGGTTTTTTTTAAAAGTTCTCTTTAGTCTGTTATTTGGCAGCTACGTTGCGTGGAAAATATTTCTGTCCTTTACATGATGATGTCGTTTTTAATTACTAGTAGCAATGGAGGTAGGGTCAGGATAGAGAGATGCACAAATAGCTAGCAAGCACGGGAACGTTCTGCATAGTAATATCTATCAGAGGAGGTCACCACAGATGCAGCGCTGTCTCAATGCTAACCACAGTTAACGGTCAGACTTCTTTTTGGAAAGTGTGGTCCTTTTCTGTTTTCCTCACTGATGTAAGTAGAGCCCTGCTGGATCTGACTAAAGGCTTATCTAGTCCAGCATCCTATTCTCACACTGGCCCAAAAGATGCCCACAGGAGCAGAGCACAGCAGCTGTCTCATGTTCTTCAGCAGCTGGTATTGAGGGCCATGCTTCCTTTGATACTCAAAGTCGCACACGGCCATCATGACTAGTAGCCGCTGGTAGTCTTAACTTCCATGAACTTTCCTAAATCCCCTTCAAAGCACTCAAATGGACAGACACTGCTACACCTTGTGGCAACTAGTTTCACAATATACCTATGTGCTGTGTGAAGAAGGACTTCATTTAGTTTGTCCAACATTCAACTTCATTTGCTGTTCCCAATTGTAGTATTGTGAGGGAGAAAACCTCCACAGTATACATAATGGACTTCTCTCATGTCTCCTCCTACTCCCCTTTCCTCTAAAAAAGCCCCAAATGCTGTAACCGTTCCTCATAGGGGAGTTGCTCCATCTCCTTGGCCAGTTTGGTTGCCCCTTTCTGAACCTTTCCCTATCCTTTTTTTGCGGTGAGGGAACTGAACAGTACACAGTATTCCCACTCACACCATAGATTTGTATGAAGGGCAGTAATGATACCGTCAGTTTACTTTTCAAGTCATTTTCAATTACGGTTAAGCGGTTCTGGAACATCATTTGTTAACTGTGGCGTGACACAATGGTTTGAAGTAGGCTTTAGATCCTGGACCCAAGGGCAACTCTGTCGATCTTATCCACAGTTAAGACTAGATGCCACGGAACTGCTGAATCATAGTTGAGTAGAATAATTTCCTGCATGGATAAAAGGGAAGGAGTGGCAGGGCAGAAAAGCATGTTGGTTCCTGGTTTATTACTGGTGATTAAGAGAGAGTAAGCATAATGCCAGTACAGCGCTGATGCATAATAGGGAAGAACTGCTGATAAAATAGTGGTCCTTCTAAAAAATGGTATTCAGTCTACTTTTTAAAGTACAAATAAATTACAGACATACACAGCAGCCAAATGTTCCCCTCATGACTTCTGGTGTCGTCACTGAATGAGCTAGTTCTTTGGAGAGACAAAAGTTACACCCTGACAGAAGTTCTTGGCTTTTGAATGAACTGTTCTCTATCTCCTTTAGTATGAAGATGGTTTTCAGCAGCTACTTTTGCTCTCAGTTTCTTCTTCTTCTTCTTCTTCTTCTTCTTCTTCTTCTTCTTCTTCTTCTTCTTCTTCAAAAGCTAGCAAACTGATAAGCCGACAGGAAGGATATTTGCACTGTATGTTCTGTAAACACGTTATGCCAATAAATGTGCTTTAAAAATTCAGAAGTGTTGTTTGGAGAATTGTCTGATCATTTTGTTACTAGACTATTACTTTCCAAATAACTAAAAAAAATCACAAGAACTGCCAAAGCAGAACAATAAAAGACAATATATATATATTTTTAAAAACCCAGCCATTTACTTTGTACCAATGTGTGTCAGCAGCGCAGCTATGCGAAAAGATTTACAAATGCTTGAATTGAACAGGCAGGCACTACAGTAAATACTCCACAAAACAATACAGAATTGTGTTAGATGCAGAATGAAAAGTAATCTGAAATGCACCAGTGTTGCCATTCCCCGCCCCCCACTTTCCTGCGAAACGTATGTGGAACAATGCCGTCTTCTTCTGCAGCTGCCCACAATATGCATTCCAAAACCTTGTTATCATAGTGGTATTTCGCATGGTGATCTTTATCTTTTTATTTTAAAAAATATTTTTGATCCCACCCCTCTTATAAAACAAACCTTCCCAGTTTTCTTAGATCCTGGGAATTGAAGTAGGTGGAATGCTTGAAAAGGTTTTAAATGCTTTGGGAGAACTCAGAATCATTTCACACAAGTGTTCCCCCCGCCCCCCGCCCCAGATACAGAGAAGAGTGTCTCTTTCAGCGTTTTGTAATATGTATGTGGTAGTACTTGGGCTTTTCGGCCATGCGTGTATTGCTTAGGAAGCTGCTCCATGGATCATGTTGCCGATTTGGAGATTACCATATTTTTCGCTCCATAAGACGCACTTTTTTCCTCCTAAAAAGTAAGGGGAAATGTCTGTGCGTCTTATGGAGCAAATGCATGGGCCCTGGAGCCGAATTGCCTAGGGGCCAAAAGTAGATTGTGCTCTTTTTTTTTACTAAAAGAGAAGAGGGTGTTGAAAGGAAGCCGCTGAACAGCTGTTTAGCAAGCGATCGGGGAGAGAGATAAGGCTCCCTTTCCAGCCCCGCACCCTTGCCCAGGCCTCCATTGTTGAATGCAGAGGGAGGCTGTTTGTTTCCCCAGTGACATGTGACTGGCTGATTAGATTATCTGTCTGGAAACTGTAGAAATGGCTCCCTTTCCTAAAGAACCTGTAGGACTAGAAGCTGCAGAACTGTGAGTTGAACCCCATAAAAACAAGGCTTTTCCTCTTTGAAAAAGAAGCTGCACCACTTTCAGCTGATCCTAAAAAAAAAGGGCTTTCCCCCTTTCCTCCTCTAAAAACTAGGTGCGTCTTATGGAGCGAAAAATATGGTAAATTCCACTCGTTTTTTGGGAAAGCATTGTGCAAGGCAATCCTTAGTGTGCCTATTCATTTGTGCGAACTCTGCAAACACATGGATAAGGTAAATTTGCGTGGGTCTTTCCCACCTACTCAACACACTGGGAAATACCTATGTATTGCTCTTTTCTCAGATACGCATGCACACAGCAGCCAGAGTTAACAGTGTGCATATGAATGGAACCTATGTGGCAGAAAATATATCTTTCAGCTAGCTTGTCCACTCGTACAAATATTCTAATTGTGGAAACTCTGGTAATTTTCTGAGAATCCCAAGGTTTCATAGAATCATTGTCTGAACACCACTACTTTAGTGTTGTAATATTTATTTCATTTATATCACCCTCCTTTCTTTTTCATGAAAATCAAGATGGCGTACACCAGGTGGACTCCCATCCCAGACGCTGGCCAGAACAGCTTAGCTTCAGTAAGATGGCTACATCATGTGATTTCAGATCATACCCTGGGACCATGTAACACACAATCTAGCCTTACTTTCTGTTTAAGTCACACTTTGCATTATAAGAGAGGAATAGTAAATACTCTTTTCAGTGCAGCTGTTTGTGAACAGAACATTGGGTGTGAACCACTGGTTAAATGCTATTATGAGATCAGAAGAACTAATCAGAAACCCTCAGTGATAGTTCATCTGTAATATTGAAACAGATTTGATTGCCTGAGATACTTTATCTCACTCTGTCTGATCTTCCCTAAATAACTCATTAACTTTTAGATTTTGTGGCTTTCCTTTATTGGGATGAAAGTGTATTTGCTTGGAGTTAGCCTTCCAGCATAAGTGATTCAACACCTAAATAATAGTAACAATAATAAATACTCCACCTAGTTGAGCTTTGAAGCGTTTAGAGCATCTCTCTTATAAGCGGTGAATTAATGAGGCTCCAGCATTTCCTATATCTCCAGCCTCTTGGGCTGAATACTGACTTTCAAACGAATTAAGCAGCTGTGGGGTAAAAGTAATTGGCATCTGCCGCTAAAAATGTTCCAGACATTTGAATGCATGAAACCTTGGTGAAGAACGTGTCAAAAAGGATCCTCTCTACCCAGCTAGAGCAAATTAATATATTCATGCATGAAGCATGTTTGAAGTTGTATCTGCACCTTTTTGCTTGCAACAGATCAACAAATGGTGGTTGCTCAAAAGGGAGTTTATGTAGACATCTGGCCCAGCATGCTGCTGACACCTGAGGGTGGGGTGAGGATGATGCCGTGTAGGATGCTGGAGTGAGGATGCCAGCAATGCTGTCTTACTGACCCATTCTCCTTGTGCACTTCAACATGTTCAGACCCTCCAAGTGTCCCTATTTTCCAGGGAAGGGTTGAAGGGTATGGAATTATTTGACCCCCGAGCCGTCTGAAGGCAATCCTGCATAGGGAAGTTTTTTTTAAATGTTTTAATATTTCCTTATGTTTTATATAAGTTGGAAGCTGCCCAGAGTAGCTGGGCAACCCAGTAAGATGTGTTGGGTATAAATAGTAAAAGTATCATTATGGAATGGGATGAAATGTTGGAGGATATGCATGTGGCAAATGGCTGAATAGGGCTGAACAGCCCTGGTGTGTTTCATGCAGGGATAGTCTTCACTTGTCTCTGCCCTTGTTATTATCTCTTCTGTCAAAATATGTAGAGAAAACTCTATAGACACCCTTTTGGCATCTAAAATGAAATTTGAAATGAAACAAAGATAAAGGAACACACACACACACTTTCTGTGCCTCAAGAGGAAAGTTCATGTTACTGATGAGGAAAGGAACAAAAAATGTCAACATCCACTTAGCCGATAGCATGAGCTGACTTTGGAGTTTCAGCATCCTAGCAAACATCTTGGGAATTCCCACTGCGGTAAACTTCCATTTCCTCCTTCTGCCCACAACGTTCAAAATCTATTACTGTAAACCCTAACTTACCTTGACTTGCCTAATCTTGAACCTTATTCAGGATTTGCAATGTGACCCATTCTGTTACCTTTATAGTCTTTGGACAAATTCCATATGCCTCGAGATAGCAGGATGGGGTGGAAAGGTTTGTAGCTGACTGTTGTGCTGGAAAAAATATATAGAGTAAAATGTGTTTCTTAAGAAATCTGTGGAAACCTATTTTGGTTTTTAAAAGAATGATTAGGTTGTTCTCATATCATACACTTCATACTTTTGTGAGATGTTTTATAGTTCAGTTTCTTTCCCTTCACATTTCTATACTACTCCATTCTCGGGGTGGACACTATGGAGTTATAAATATATGCATAATATATTAAAACTGGGTAAACAAGTAATATGCATCAACACTGAAACCCTATTCCACATACATGTGAGCATTCCTAGCTTTAGATTTCTGAAAGTTGTGCTAGTACTTTCAGCAAAGAATAAACCTGAACTTCAGTTCTTTATCACATTGGCTTTGTACTTGCAGCAGGAGTAAAAAGGAACGTAGAGCTTTTGTTCAATGAAAGGCAGCTTATAGTTCTCCAGTCATTTAAAGTACCGTTCTATTATTTTTAATTGGCACAGTGTAGACATCTAAAAGAAAGGAGAGAACAATCCTTTACTGAGCATGTTCCACATGGCCTTCTTAAGCAACATTGCATTACGTAAGAGCAGAAGAGGAAGACTTCATGGTTGCAGATTAAAAAACACACACGTTTAATAAGGGGATTGACTGACTCAAGGAACAGGTAATGGGATATAAGAGCCTTTGACCACTAGGTCACCAGTTCAAGTGCAGACCAGATCACAAGTAGCTTAAAGTTGCTACTGGTTGATGGTCATTCAAGTAGCCTAGGATATACTTGATATTATATTCAGAGAAATGCCAGCTCTCTTAAAGCAAGTTGGGGGAGGGTACCAGATCACTAGAACTGAGCAGTTTTTTATGTGTGAGGATTTTTTTATTTTCCTAACTGTTCCATTCAGTTGGGTCTGTAACAAAAAAGGAACAAGTCTTCTTTTCTTCCAGTTGCACCCCATGCTTGGGTAACTGTGTGATGGGATAACATACAGATCCAACCCAAAGCAGACTTACATGCTCAGGTGATCACTAGAATTTGTCACGAAGAAAAAGGTGAGAACACAGAATTCACTCAAAAGATAACTGCCTCTAAAGGGTGATTTTGGTTGCAGCCAGTGGCGTAGGAAGCCGCTCGGGCACCTGGAGCAGCAAACATGACGTGCACCCAGGGGCGGGATGTCACTACGTAGTGCACATGCGCTGTACATAGCGGGTTGCCACCGGCGCCGCTCCAGCACCGTACAGACGGTGCCGGGATCCTTTGCTCGTGGCTGCAGCCACGAACGGAGGATCCTCTACATGCAGCCGCGAGCAGAGGATCCCGGCACCGTCTGTATGGCGCTGGAGCGGCGGTGCCGGCAAACCGCATGCCTTGTCACCCCTGGAGATGTGGCACCGGGAGCGCACCGCCCCCTGTTGCTACGCCACTGGTTGCAGCAGGAACAACCAAGAGTCTTGTGACACTTTAAAGAATAACACATTTAGTCCAAGAACACTTGTGCCATAATAAAGTTCATTTCATCATGTATCTGCGGAAAAAGACTCTAGTCCATGGAAACATGTTTTAGTCTTTAAGGTGCCCCAAGTCTTGTTTTATCTTAAAGACAACATGTGCAGAGGATAGCATGTCTGATGTTTTTCTCCTTTGCTCAATGGAGTTGCGACAGTATTTCCCCCCATAAAAGGTACTTTGGGCTTCTTTTGTACTGTGGGTGTGACTTTCTGCTTACTTCTTTGCACAGGCACAGTTTTGATTTAAGCACTAAACAAAATATATGTCGCCCCAGAGGAATGAGAGCTGAATTTAAGAGGTACACACAGACCTCTTGTTTCATCCTAACAGGCTGGTTCACTGAGTACAAGCCCAGCAAAGGATGAGACTGGGTTGTGTTATGCCTTTCATACATGCATGCACTTTCTCAGCTGATTACCAGGACCATGTACAAGCCCAGCAAAGGATGAGACTGGGTTGTGTTATGCCTTTCATACATGCATGCACTTTCTCAGCGGATTACCAGTTTTGTACATCAGGCCAACTGTGCGAGAATGATGGTTAGTGAACAGCAGGGATGGCCTTCTAGATGTTGTTGGACTCCTCTGCCCATCAGTCCCAGCTAGCATGGGCCAATTGTCAGGATGGTAGCATAGTCAAAAAACCTTTGGAGGGCTAAAGGTTAGGTAAAGGTAGTTGATGCCACTTGGTCCAGAATTTCTTTTCAGCATAATTGTCCACAATAAATAGCAGGGATTTTTAAAAATGTGCAGTTCCCCACAGGATGTTTTGTATTATTCTAGATCTTCATGCAGAGTGGGAGTTGGGTCAGATTGTGGTGAAGAGATGTGAACTGTAAAATGAATCTCTTGGACCCTCCAGAATAAGGAAACTTTTCAGTCAATTTCTTTCCTCTGTCAAAGTGGCAGAGTGACATCTTTGGTGTGAAACCTTGCAGGCTTGCAGCTGCACCAATTTATCTCACATGAAAGTGTGAACCAGTAAATTGCCATTCTCTCTCTCTCACTTGCTTTGTATAATGTGTATATCAGATCTGTCGTATGAAAGGATGCTGATACATGTTTGTGATGTTGAACTGCTTGATAAAGGTGTGGCATCATATCTGGTGAAGAAAAAGGGAGGGTGCAGGCATAAAGGTTCCCAAGAACAAAGAAATGAATTACGAAAGCTTGACCTTGTGATATCATTTTATGATCCTGGATTTAAGTTAAATGAGTGTGTTGCTAAATCATGCAAATCATATTCTGCTAACTAAGCAGTAAAGCATATGCCATATGCCAGTTATTTGTTTTAGTTTTTAAAAAATAGAAACAGGCCTGCAAACCTTTTTTTAAGAGAGGAATATCTTCTAAGGTTTTCATCTATTCTCAAGAAAGAAGACAGCTCTCAGGGTGTAACACAAACTAGAACCTACTTACAACCACATAAAGCATATCTACAATATCACTTACACTTTTTCAGAAACTTTGCTAAAGTAAAAAATTTTTTTATCCACTGTATTCTTGCAATCCACTATTCTGGTAACCTGATCAAATAAAGGTATAATATTACCTTGCCACGATTTATTTTTGACAAATCCATTCTTGCTCCTACTAATCATTGCATTGCTATCAAGCTACTTAGAAATCTGCTGCTATATCTTGTCCTAATATCGAAGTCAGACTAACTAGTCTGCAGTTTCTCAGATCTTCTTTGTTCTGCCTTTCAGAGATTGGGATGTTTGTCTTTCTCCAGTCTCCTCTCACCAGCTGTTCAGAATGCTTTAAGAAAAAAATGATGGAGGTTTTCTAAGTACACCAGGAAGTTCAAATAACAACACCACACTTGCTCTGTAGGACATAGACCACTCTCTTCATCAGCCCCAAACTTCTTTTCATAAACACTATAGTACAGTTCTGTATGTTCTCTGCAGGCATGACAATCATATTTTTCCAACGTTCACATTTGTAGACTTGAGTGGTGGGGTCCAGCACTGCCTCTCGCTTCTGAGACTAGTTGGGCAAAGGTAAGAAAGAGGCTTTTACGTGCATTCAGCTTTGTGTGTAGCGGGGCTTTCCAGACCTTGTTCTGGACAAGTAGAGATAAGCAGATGGGACCAAAGACACCATCACACTTCTTCATACATTCTGTATACACACAACAGAAGTTCTGAAAAGGGCTTATAGTGCTACATTTTAATTGGACTCACATTCTCCCACCCACAACCCTTTTGCCTGTCAAGAGCCCTCTCCTATTCCATTTTCCAGAGACCAGGGGTAGCTAACCTTTAGTACTCTGGGTTTTGCTGAATTACAACTGCTACCATCCCTGACCATTGTCCATGCTGGTTGGTTCAGTAACATCTGGAGGGTCTGCAGGTTAGACACCCTTGAAATAGACAGACTTGCCATCTTCCAGCTGGCCACTGCTAAAGATGGCCTCCCTTGGAGCCAGAACATGTAGATAAATAATAATATAAGTATGTGGAGAGGGAAATCCATGCTTCTCGCCTACATTCCTGGCAACAGCTGGAGGGGATGTTGAGGCTCTCAGCATGATGGTGGATCTCAATGCGATAAGTACTTCCTTTATGTTTGAATGGCCGGGTTGTGGAGCACTTACCAGGAGAGCCATTTGGGGTGAATGAATGTGCATCATCCCTAGTGCAACTTGAACCATATAACCTGCAAAATGCTTAAAAAATGAAGTAGCTGAATCACACTTGGCAAGCACTGGGTAGAGAGTGAAGGAAAACAGTGGCAGAGCTAACTGAATATTCATTGTCTCACCTCCCGTTAAAAAGGAGTTCAACATGGCATTGAGCTGCAAAGCTCTGCTTTTGGTGAGCTTTTGACTGATTGAGGGGGTGGACTTTAAAATGTGGCATGGATACAATGATGCTTTGGCCTTCGTCCAGATACATGTAACTCCCGAGATGACATAACACTGCTTTGTAGGAAACAGAAAGTATTTGTATCCACACAATACTGAGTGGGATGTATGAGTTCAGCCAACACGGGTTGTGCTCCTCTGGCTTAGACATTTACTCTCTGGATACCAAGAGTTGCATGGAAAGTAGAGGGAGGCAAGCTGATTGTACTGCATGTAGGAGAGGATACTTACCCACCCCACTATCTGTGTGGATAGTTTAGGTGCATAGTGTCCCTAGAACATGGCTGTTGAGTGGTCAGTGCTGTGTCAATAGTTAACGTGACTATTTTGCTTTTGTGGGTGTGGGTGAGAGGCAGTCAAAAGACCATTCTCCTCCCCCATGGTACCCATTCTCTACACCTCACAAGGGGACATAGTTCTGCCTGAAATATACTAGTCTCCTGGGAAGCAGACACATATACGTAGGCTTCCTCTCTTGCAAGCAAAATGAACTCATTACTATAATATCCAACAGAGTGAGCTCACTCTTGGGTTTGCAGACCAAAACTGTCTAGCACTACAAAATAAAAAAATATTTCCCCCCCTTCCAGTAGCACCTCAGAGACCAACTAAGTTTGTTCTTGGTATGAGCTTTCGTGTGCATGCACACTTCTTCATGCACACGAAAGCTCATACCAAGAACAAACTTAGTTGGTCTCTAAGGTGCTACTGGAAGGAACTTTATTTTGCTTTGACTATGGCAGACCAACACGGCTACCTACCTGTGTCTAGCACTATTTAGTACAGTGATGGCTAACCTTGACACCCCAGATGTTTTGGAACTACAACTCCCATCATCCCTAGCTAACAGGATCAGTGGTCAGGGATGATGGGAGTTGTAGTCCCAAAACATCTGGAGTGTCAAGGTTAGCCATCACTGATTTAGTAGCATCAGACACAGCAGTCTAGCACTCCAGAAGGGGTGAATTGGTGCAATCCATAGACCCCCATCCAATGCAGGAAAGTAAATGTATGTGTGGCTTCATGTCAAAACTTGTTTCTATGCTTGCTCCATCGGTTCCTCTGAGTGGGTCAGGCAGAATGCTTCTGTACGTTGTCGCTAGGGTAGAGTGCCCAGTAAGGCTTCCTCTATTAAAGTCCAAATATGATGCTTGCCATGGTCATTTGGATCAAGGCAGCCTTTCACCCTTGTTGTTTTCTCTGCTGGTGTAAGATGCTTCTAGCCAGTTTTGTACAATTATTCCCCTGGCACTGGCGCCCCATATACCACAGCTCATGATGTTCGGTAGGTCACCTCAGCCTCTGGAAGATGCTTTCCTGGGAGTAGGAGAGGAAGGGAAAGAACCATTGCATAGATGTGACTCCTTTCATGCAGTGTTTGATACGTTAGTGCTCCATAGTGATAGCTCTGTTGTGACATATGAAACCTTTTATGAACAGATTGAAGTGAAGATCACGAAAATGTGTAGTTGTATAGTCTGTAATATATAGTCTTCAATCATGTGGTGTCATTTGGGATATACCGGTATATCAGTGTGGTGGTCTAAAAGTTATACGAGTCTTCGGTTCAGTGTTGTAATAAATTTAAAGCCTTTGGATGCTTACATTTCAATCACTTTTCTAACGTTTCCATTCTAGTTTCCCATCTGTAATCATAATTTACCTAAAGCTTTGTAAATATGAGATGTGAATAAATCAAATGAAAGGCACTGTTTGGCAGTTAGTATAAGACACAAACAGGGGGAGTGGAAAGAAGTAGTGTGTTCATTTAACTAGAATTTAATTAGGAAGATACCGGTACAGACCAATAGTACGGTATGTGTTATGAGACCCATTGGCAGCTGTTTACAAGGCCTCATGCTAACAAACAGGAGTTATAATACTGCTGACATACAAAAACATTTTCTGTGCTATCCCAGATAACTACTTCTTCTGAAGTCCCCAAATTTTCTTTGGTCTGCAGACACAGGGTACTGGAGAAAATAGAAGTGCAGTAGTTGTTGAAAAGAATTAATGTGATCCCAGTTTTATTTGGTGCCCTTTCAAAAGGTATAGTCATGGGAAAAAGAAAGTACACCCTCTTTGAAGTTTGTTGTTTTACATATGAGGACATACTGGTAATATCAATCATCTGTTCCTTATCAGGTCTTAAAATCAGGTAAATACAACCTCAGATGAACAACAGCACATGACATACTACACCGTGTCATGATTTATTTAACAGAAATAAAGCCAAAATGGAAGAAACCACGTGTGAAAAACTAAGTACACCTTATGATTGTAGAACCACCTTTAGCAGCAATAGCTTGAAGTAATCCTGAAAATAAATGGAAATGAAAGTTTTATAAGAGAAAAGAATGTGGAAAACAGTTCACCTTTGTCCCTTGGGAGGAATGACTCAAGAGAACTTTTCTTCCTGAAATCAGTCTCAACCACAGTTTCATTGTCTCCTGTTCCTGTTGTGTGTGAATCCTGAGGCCTGAACCAACATTAAATAATGCTCCTGTGGTGTTCAGCTTAACAAATGCTCTCAGTAGTAATGTTATAAGTGGTATTTGGTTGTCTTTCTAGAGAGGTGAGAATGAGTTCCCTATTGTTAAAATGACCTTTAGGTGTTTATAAGAAAGGGTGTGAGTAGCCTCCCAGAAATCTGATCAGGTCTACTCAGTTCCCCTCTATGTAGCCTCTGGACTCCTTATTTCTGTATGGTAAAATCAGGTGCAGTGAAGTGAGAATGAACAGACACAATCTAGTAACCTATTATTATATGATGGCTACATTCCAAAGTCAGACCAAACATTCCTTCTTTAATCCTGGCCACATCCTGCACAACTAAGCAACCGGTAAGCTTTTTATTGTTCTCTATCAGTGTGTAAATGCAACATGTCATCAAGGGTGATGAAGAGGTGAGAACATGAAAAGCAGCTGGTGAGACTCCTAATTCTAACTCCCTTAGCAAGGTTTGGCACTCCTAATTCTATGCTCTGTGCATAGCTGCTTCTAAGATCAGGAGTAAAAGGCTGCTCAGATAGCTTTTTTAATATTGCACTTTTTTCTGTTTAAAAGTGGCTGCAACAATTCCATAAAGGATATGGTAAACCTGTCATTTTATGTTACCTCAAACAGGACAATCTTTGCAGGATGATTTTCCTACAGAGTTGGGAGATGTAGCACCTGTAGAACATCTGTCTTCCTTGGAGGTTTTTTATTTATTATTTTTTAAAGCAAGAAAATCTAATCTCTTATGGAATTTTACTCCCTTTAGGTACAAGCCAAAAGGCTATTAAATCTACTACTGTATTGCTATCGCAATCACACACAACTCTTGGATTCTGTCAGAAGTCAAAAAAGGGGAACAATCAAGAGGCAGAAATTTTATGTGTGTGTGTGTATGCTGAGCTACTCAGTTAGCATGACAGAAAAGTTGGGATAATAAGACAGGAAATATATACATGTAAATTTCATCAGGGAAAAGTAGTTATTAACTGCTTGTAAGGAAAGTTTGTCATAATTTTTGCTTGCCTGATGGAACATTCTTCCCCTGTGTGCTGTTCTGAGAATTCTCCTGCCCTCTGGCAATTTGGTAGGGGTATGAGGTGAGGGAGGGGGAACGCTGTCGTGCTGGAACTATAAAATATGAAGAGCTGTTTCACTCATTACAAAATTCCTTCATGCAAGGTACTACTATGTAGGAATTAAGCTGCTATCCCCGTTAAGATGACCAGGCATGTGACAACAATATGATTCACCAGAACAGAAGCTAACATATTTCTTGGGGAAGCTCATGTTATTTTTGGATGCATGCAAATGGAATTGTCACAAATTAATCTGGGAAGCTAATGATAATGTATGGATGTTTTAAAATAGCCATTACCCAGAAAGAATCTGGAAGCAGTTGTAAAGTTCCTCACTTCAAGTCAAAATGTGAAAAAAAAGAATATGGCTATATTATGCATATGGCATACTTTTCATATAAGTGTCAACTTCACTGTGTGTGTGCTGTTGTTTTTTTAATATGAATTTACTAGAGTCATAGGAGGAGGAGATAGTTCTTACGTGGTCTGAACCCCAGACATAATTTTGTTTTGGAGTCAACAGAAAGTGACATGAAAAGTATATGTCAGTGATTCTGAATTGTCTTGAACTTCATAGCATTTCTAAGCTGCAGATTTGACTGAGTTCTGAGACGAAACTCTCTTCCTAGCCTTGTACTGCTCCTAAGATCATAGTTCAAGGTGATTTAGCGGGTCGGTTGCCAATAGCAATGTTTTACATAACCCTGGATCTTTGTATAGTCTTGGAATGCAATTTAGATTCTCCTCCACTAGGAAGGATTAAAAGAAGGCCTCTCAGCAAAAACATACACATAAAAGAACTCCAGGTTTTTTGTTTTTTAAAAAATGCACCAAGAGCAAAAGAAAGCGATGGAAAAGAAGGGGGTGGGAAGAGATATGTAAAGTAGGCTTGCATTGCTATTGTTCCAGTCTTGCATCTATCGTGTAGGTTAGCAGTTGGAATGGAGAAAAAAGGCATATTTGTGATTTCAAAACAAGGTAGAACAAGAACAGTGGCCTGAAGGGAAAACATTTGCAAGAGAGGGAAAAAAAGCCAAGGAATATCCTAGCACAGGAAAGTAGAAAGCACCAGAGAGAAGAAATGAGTCACTTGCTGGGGTGATACAATGAGCAATTCTGCAGAAAGGCAGGTGAGAGTTAGGAATGCTGATGTTTCCTGCCTAGACTGTAACTAGATCATAGGACAGGGAAGGGCCTGGAAGTTGTGACAAATAGGCTGGATTTCTGATGCAGTGCTAACCTGCTAGTTCCATTTTGAAAGTAGGAATATTTGAAGGGAAAACCAACTGTGTTGAGTTTTCTCTGCTTGCCGGAAAACTTGGCTGATAGGCAGACCCTAGAATGAGGTCGGTCTCTGAAGTGATATTCTGCAATTGTAATGTTGAGTGGAGGAGACATTTTCTTGTGAACAGAGATGGTCCTCCAGAGGTTTCTGGACTCCCAACTTCCATCAGCCCCAGCCAGCATGGCCAACAGTCAGGGATGATGGGAGTTGTGGTTCCAACAACATTCCCATCCCTGGCACAGAAACTTGCAAAACAGGACGGTGAAACCTACAGGGTGATTCCAAGCAATAATTGGAAGTAAATCCACTGAATTCAGTGAAGGCCCCTCCCTAAGAAGATGTGCTTAGAATTGCAGCTTCAGATGTGTTTCACTTATTCTGTAGACTCTGTCTATCGAGGTGCAAACCAGGGTTTGTCACCAAGTACAATCACCAGATAGCTGCAGGTATACCTTCAGCACACATAGACCTTGTCTACGTTTTACATGTGCAGGTATAAACACATCTAAACAGAATTAAGGCATGTGGTGATCCTGTAACCCAGAGTGGCCATGTCTTTGAGCCTCAGGACCAGAGACCGCCAAGCCCAAGATTGAACTATTTTTTGAGCCTGAGAAGGTACAGTCAAAAGGAGACTGTTGCCTCATCCATTCACTTTACTGCGGGTTGTGTTGAATGAAGCAGGGCTCTGTGAACTGCAGCCAGGTTATCTTTCAGTTGGAGGAGGTGATTACAACACAGTGCAGCATGACTAGCAAATGTTACACAATCCCAGCACACTCAAGCATGTGGTGTAATTACAGGAAAGAGGACAAGTCACACCATAGACATCTCCAGGGTAGAATATGAATCATTTATGACAATGCAAAAGGAAAGGTGAGGATTTCTTGGTAGGATTGCAAGGAATTAGCCTTCTACAGAAGGGTGAAAAAAGTTGCAATTGTATGCTAATAAAATGGTGATTTAGGCAGAAAGAGCAAGCCGGGATCTGCTCTCAAAAGCAGATGTAATAAAAGAACCCACATTTTTGAAGCAGTTGGTAGAATTTTTCTTATCAGCTGAGCATCTAAAGCAGGGCTGTAAGTACTTGGTGCCTCACTTCACTCTGAAGAAATATCAACTGCCCCAGGCATGTAGCCGAGTGCTCCCTCCAGGCTGGAAAGAGTCCTTTATGGCGCTGTAGTGGCTGCCATGTCTCCTTTTCCTTTTGATCTTGGGAGAGGCAAGTTTTGTAAAGGGTGCTGTGCAAAGCTTCTCTACATCAAGCGTAGTCACAATATTGACTTAGACACCATACAGGTACTAGGGAGCTAATTGCTTACAGTTATTGTTGAGTCGCATGAATTCTTCCGCTTTGGAATTTCAACATTCTGGCAATTCCAGGAATGCCACTCATTGCACTCCTGGCTGTATGAAGGCATGACTCTGAAAGTCACAGCGAGCCATTACAAATGGGATTAAACATTTTGGGTTCTTTCCCCCCAACCCATGCTACTCCTTTTGCCACTTAGCACCCTAGAAATTGCATTTTAAAATAATAATAATAATAATAATAATAATAATAATAATAATAATAATAATAATGTGATATCCTGGTAGGAGTAACGTTGAATGAAAGGGACTTTTCCTCAAGAGCACCAGCACAGAAGCTTGCAAAACATGGCGGAAAAGAATAGTAGGTCAGAACCTGGGGTCTGTTGTGAAATGATTGAAGTTCTACATTCACAACTGTTGATATCTTTCTCTCCAGTTCATTCCCATTTTCAACTCCTAAATGAGATATGCCCATGATTTGTTTATTTGCTTTCAATGCGTGCAACTAAATTGTATTGCTATGAATAGACAAAACTCTGTGCAGCATTTCGTTTACCCATTTGTATTTTACTAGGTACCTGAACCCAGGTGGCGCTGTGGGTTAAACCACAGAGCCTAGGGCTTGCTGATCAGAAGGTCAGCGGTTCAAATCCCTGCGACGGGTGAGCTCCCGTTGCTCGGTCCCAGCTCCTGCCCACCTAGCAGTTAGAAAGCACATCAAAGTGCAAGTAGGTAAATAGGAACCGCTCCGGCGGGAAGGTAAACGGCGTTTCCGTGCGCTGCTCTGGTTTGCCAGAAGCGGCTTAGTCATGCTGGCCACATGACCTGGAAGCTGTATGCCGGCTCTCGGCCAAGAAAGCGAGATGAACGCTGCAACCCCAGAGTCAGACATGACTGGACCTAATGGTCAGGGGTCCCTTTACCTTTACCTTTAGGTACCTGGAACAATTTGGGAGTTAGCTTCTGCTTGATATAGCAGTTGCAATGTAAACAAGCTTCATGCTAATTTTATTACAGCAAATAGTGGCATAGCAGTGTACACATATTGAGTTCAACGGCATTGATTTTCTTGTGTCCTGGTAGATACTTGGTAGTGGCAGCAGAGAGATCCTACCTTTTGAAATCTAGAATGTGAGGCTGCCCTGAAGGCATTGACTGTAGCCAAACACCATTCCCCGCCCTGATCTGTTTTGACAAACCTCCCCCCCCTCAATCTATTCAAATATTTTGTTAGTGCTGGTTGTCAGCCATCATTTCCAATTCATTGTGTTACCTTTATATGAGAAGGGCCATATCACTATGGGCACAGATTAGAGCCCTAGTATGTAAATTATCTCCTTCAGTTTGCATGCAGTGACATTTTAAAAATCAGAATGTTGCCCTGCTGTTACAACAGAATAGCACTTCATTAGCATTTTAATGACATTTCAAGGTTTATTTTTAAAAGAGAGGTTTTAAACTGTAAGCCTTCATTTATGCCTTTAGGTAAGAGAGGAGGAAAGCTCACTCTGTACGGATTATGATTCTTACCTAGACTTGCATTTCAGGACTTTGCAATGAATGCTGTGCTTGCAACAAATATTTTTAAACTACTGGTATATTATGGAGGCTGTTGGCTGATACCTGACATAGGGGGGGAATTGTAATTTCCACTCAGTTAAGTCCTGCAAAGGATCCTGTCCGTTCATTGTGAAATGTGCTGTGGATTTATTTTGGTATCCTTTAAATCAAGGGTGGGGGACAAATGCTGCCCTCAAGGTGTCTCTTTCTGACCCTTGAACTTTCTGCAGGCCACGCCCCCCACTGATTCTACTTCGCACCTCAGGGTGTTTTTGATTGGCTGGAATGTGTCTTAGAACTTTGCTAATGCTTCTTGCTGGTCTGGATGGAGGATAGAGAGGGATCAGTGTGTGTGTGCGCGTGCATGCAGAAACAGTTGTCTGTTAGCTGCAACAGGTTAACACGGTTGCTCTTCTGGAAGTTATGTACCTAGCGTGTTGGTGGCAATATAAACATAAATAATAAGAAGTAGTATAAATAGGTAACTGCACTGCCTTAATGTGCATTGAATATAGCATTCTACCTTGCACACTCCTTTATTTATGCTGCTGGGACCATACAGTTGTACAAGTGCTGCAGCAATTAATGTGTGCACATGTGGCAGAGGAGGGGGAGACAATTGCCACGAATCACCAGCGACTCTTCTATGCAGTTCTGGTTCACGTGAGAAACCTCTGAATCTTGACCAAGTCTGGATTTATTCCCCTTGGGGAGGGAAAAAGTGCCTTGTTTGCTTCAACTTCTCTTCCCTGGCAATTCTTATTTCAACATCCTTTTTTGTGGAATGCTGTGGATTAACTCTGTTAACCGGGAATTCAAAGGAAAACAATTAACGTTAATTGCAACCACATTGTTATGGTCTGTTCACATCAGACCTCTCTAAACCTTAAGCCTGCTGTGGTCACCCATGTTTGCTTTCTCTTTCTCCGCAGAATGCAATGAACTTGCCTCCTGACAAAGCAAGGCTACTTCGACAGTACGACAATGAGAAGAAGTGGGAGCTGATCTGTGATCAGGTAAGTGTGACAACCAATAGGTTCTTTAAGGCTGGTCTTACAAACACTGTCCCTATGCCATGATACTGGTAGTAGGTGCCTGGGAAGCTGCCTTATACAGGATCAGACTCTTCATTCATCTGGTCTAGTAGTCTCCATTCTGACTGGCAGCAGCTCCAGGTCTAGAGCAGCTTTTTTGAAAGTGCCAAGGATTGAACCTGGTACTTTTCTCCATGCAAACAAGACCAGTGCTCTCATTAAGTCTCTTAAAATATTGAGGTAGCTGAGAACAGAAATGGAATGCATTGTTTCTGTTAGGCAGAAGACTTCTAACATAGGGTTGATTCATGCAACTTCTTGAGTGTATGGTAGCTGTGAGAAAAACCTGTGTATGTGGCTTCTAGTCTCTGATGATCCAGTTGTGTGCACCCGCCGCTGTGTTCAATATCCCCCCCCTTTTTTTGCACCTCAATCCAAACACCTCTTTTTGAGCAAGCACAGACTTTCCTGGTCATTACCACATACCCATTGGCTATGTGATTTGATTTAAAGAGAGCCTGACCCCTGGGGAAAGGAAAGCAGCCACCCCAACTTGAGGTTGAGAAGTGGAAGCTGCAGAGTGTGGATAAGGCTCTACACCCGGAATGTGTGATTTGCCAGTTTTGGCCAGGAGTAATAAAAGTGCCATGACTTTGAAAAAGCCAAGGGGAAAGATGCAAATCTTTGGGCTCTAAACCCACGTGAACTGCATTAGCTCAGACTACAGGGCAGGCCAGTTGTAAACCCTCATTGAAAGGATGCTCCCTATCTGTATTTTAGAGAATACTAGTTGACCCGGCCACGCCTTGCTGTGACTGATTTGGTGAAATGGAAAAGTAAGATACAGTATGAAAGAGAAAGCGTATCCTTACTTACACCTTATCTCGTTGAAGTTCAGTCTACGTGTTCTCCGTTTGCCCCTCCCGTTTTTGTCTAAACTACAAAAATGCCGATTCCGCCTGGCGTGGTTGTATACCCGCCGGCGGAGCCAACAGTTGCCCCTCCCGTTTTTGGCTAAACTGGGAAAATGGCGATTCCGTCCGGCGTGGCTCTATACCCGCCGGCGGAGCCAGCAGTAGCGTTTGTGGGCGGTCTGTCTGTCTCAATTGGATGGTGGTAGTGACGTTGGAAAAGGAGGAGGAGGGGTCGGAAACGGGTGTGTTGTGTTGTGCTGTTTAATGTCCACTGGAGTGCGCTATATTTTTTGCACAAAATCACATTTTTACCTGGGAAAGGTGTGGTATTTGTGCAATGTAAGTATATATGATCACTCCCATATGGCCATGGAACGTTGTGTCAAAATTTGAACGGAATCAATCAAGGGGTTACGGAGAAAGGCGATTGTTAACAAACATCCAACTTGAACGATTTTAAATATATAGATGTGTTTTATTTCCCCTTTGCAACACTTTTCTTAATTGTTGATTGATATGGTACAGGATATGGACAGTGTAGCTTTCTAAGCTTTGGCGTAAAATGCAATAGATTAAATGGTTTGCTTGACCTGAGTAGAAACAGGATGAGTTCTGTCTATTTTTTGGTAGACACAATTCCAGGTCGCAGCGTCCTGAACCACGGGGTACCTGGAGGCAAGTCCTGCTGGAGTGAATACTCCCAAAGCAGATGCTAGTGTGCATGCCAACAAGTTGAAAGTCCAAAGTCCAATCAGGCCAGATTCCCACCTCTGCATCCAATCCAGAGGTCAGGGCACCTGGAGATCAGTCCCATAAAATAATAGACCCCAAGAGTTCCCTAGAACATCCAAGCTATGGTCCAACCAACGTGGCAAGTTAAGCAGACCCAGCACCTCAGCTCTGCTTCCCTTTTGTACTTTGCCTGTTGATTGTGGCATCTGGGCTTGACGAGGCAGGTGACCCTCACCTGTTCCAGGCTCACTCCAGCTAAGGAATCGCACACATCCTCCCAGGGCTAGCGAGCCCCACCTGGCCAGCTAGGGAGCTGGGCTGTGGGCCTTTGCCTGCCTCAGCTTCCTAGATCATCCCTACGCTTCAGAGCCCACTGTGTTCATGGAGCCAGAGGCCCCTCTGGCTCTGGTGATGGGTCTTGCTGTTTTGGTTCCTGTGCACTGACCCCATCCCCTCACCATGCTCCGTCACCTTCCCCATCCCCTGCTTGCTTTGGTGTGTCCCAGTCCTGGCTACACCACTCACGGGGATCCTCCTCCTCCTCCTCCTCCATGTCATCCTGCCAGTTCATGACACAGCATGACTATCGCAGTTGGTCTCCTCACAAAGAGAAACTGAGGGATCAGTAGTCTGTTGTCCCCATTTCATTTCCAGAGACTAGGCCACCACCATTGTTAAGGAAAGGGGAAAAGCCTGGCCCTGTGTCATACTGTTTGGATTGCTTAACTTGGGCCAACTTCTGCAGGATGTAGAGAAGTGAAACATTTGCCTGCCCTCTTCTTTAGTACCTTTTAGTCTTTTCTGAAAACGATGGAATTCTGCCAACCATTCTGAGAATAAGTAGAATATGAAACCATGGTCTTTGGGGATGCACGGTTTCCTGCCACTGCACAATTATTACATCTGCAGCGGGCCAAATAGAAATACAGCATCATTTATTTATGCCCAGTTGGGGAAGCATTAGGGTTCTTTGCATCTGAAGCAGTCACTAAAACAAAGAAGGGGAAATATTTTACAATAAAGGGGTATTTGGCAATCTTGGAAAGGCTCTGTTAAACAGAAGACCTTCAAACAGAGGACTAGACTCAGCAAGTTTATTTGCACTTAAGCACTTCTGAAGCTCAGCCATTGGGTCTGCCCATAGTTTCATAGAGTCACCCCAAATTAATAACTAAAACCAAAAGCAACTCCATGGGAAATGCCTTGTATATCCCCCAGTGCAGTTGTCATTTCATCTTGGAGCTACAGGACTAGCAGTTTGTGTTGGTTGGATGTTCCACGCAGAACATTTAAAAGCATTGTACAGCTTACAATTGCAATTTACTGAGACACTGTGGCAAATTGCTTAATCTGCTGTAAGTAACTCATTTCCTCGGGGCTGTTTGCTTACAGCGTGCACAGTTAAGAGCGAAAAGCCTCTATGAATTGTGAGCTTTGTCCTCGGTTGTATACACTGTCAGCCAGCAGGATTCAGGAAGAATGCAATAGCTATATGGTTGGGGCCCAGGCACTGTCATTCACACCTCAAAGTCAATTGTGCTCATTTGCAGCACACAGCCCTGCCATTTCAGATAGAGATCAGTAGTCTTGGGGTCTGCAAATACATTGAGAGCAGGGTTCAGGAAGGCAGGTGAGAATTTCAATCAGAGGAAAGGGGTGGGGAAATCTGAGAGATACTCTTGAGTATTGTCATTTCGTTGTCTGAAGCACCTTGGTTCATCAGAGCCCTGCTGTTAAATGGCACTTGCTCTCATCTCCCTGTTCCAATGAAAGGGGGGAGAGTTCCAGAGCAGTGATGATGATTCCTCCTATGCATCCCCTTTGCCATTCCTTTCCGCCTCCACCAGGACTGTAAACATCAAGAGCTTCTGTGCTGCAGCAGCCCCATCTGCGGCTGACCTACTGACTCCTCGAGGGTCATTGCCAGTGGGTGTAAATTAGAGCAGCCATGAGGCAGGCATTTCATAAAGAGATTCGGATGAAGCATATGGTGCATGCAATATTTATATCTCTAACCATGCAATTACAGCACGTGGTTAAAGCAGATTCGGCATGTCAAACAGCAGAGACATAATACAGTACTGACAATATCCTATTTGGCGGTAACAGACGGTTTATTCTTCTGATAAGTATTTGGTTGTTCCAGGAAAGGAAGGGGCACATTTCCTCCGTAAGCTGCCTTATGTATTTGAATCAGTAGCCTAAGAAGCTGAGAACCCTAAAAGAGAGATTTTGGACATTTGAAGCAGGGGTATGTGTGTGTTTGTGTGTGTGCATGCGTGCATGTGTAAGGAAGAGAGAGAGAGAGAGAGAGAGAGAGAGAGAGAGAGACCTGCTTCCGTTTTCTCACATAGCAAAATATTATTTAGTTTAGTTAAGACAAATGGTGAATAAGGGAAGACATCTGCTTTGCGACTGTGAGAACAGGATCCTGGACTAAGTGGACCTTTGGCCTGGTTCAGCAGGCTTCTCCTTATGCGTTTTTTTAATTTATTTTTAAAAACCATCCATGAGAATTCTCACTTTAACTTGGGGTGGGGGAAAGAGGGCTCATTTCAAAATCTCACCATCCCAAAGGCAAATAAAAATTACCCCAACTTTTATAGTTCTCCAAGCATCTGAGACTTTGGATAGTTCTGGGATTACATGTTAAAATGTTGCCCCCACCCGTCTGTTCAGCTAAATAAGTAAACAAATTAAGATCAAAGCAGGCACCTGCATACTTCACAAATGCTTTCCCCATGAAACCTGAATAGGAGGAGAAAGAGGAGGGCTCCTTATTGCGACTTCAGTAGATAGACTAGGGTGTAGGCGTTTTTTTTCAGTATGGGGAGAATTGTGATGTTGTTTTCCTAGAGAAAGCTATTTCTGCAGTTTGGAATGGTAGGAATTTGGAAGGTGGGGGAATCGGATTATGTTTCAAGGCAACACATGCACTAGGTAGGGCAATGGGAAAGAGCAATACGAAAAGAAATAAAGGTTGTATTTGCCTGTTCTTGACTGCAAATTCATTTGCCATCTTCAAGTAGGACCTCGATGACTAGGGCAAGTGTGAGCTAGATAAGTGATGAAGGAGTTTTCTTTCATTGGTTCAGGAGAAATGTGATCATTGCATCCCTTGTGCTTGACTGGTACAATCTGTTGGTTATTAAGGTTTGTGGGGAGGAGATTAGGTGTTTGGAACCTTTACAAAGTTCTTTTATGCCCCCTGATGGGTGGTTGGGGCATAACAATGCAGTTTCAAAAGGGAGATGTGGGGGGAGGGAATGCTTATTTTTTTTAAAGTCCTTAGCCCTGTAAGCTATGTTGACCTGAAGGGTGAAGACTTGAGTAAGCTTTTGTCCAGTGAGCTCTTTGAGCAGGAATTCAAATAGGGGGCTTCCGTTCAAATATGGCTTTCCATTCGATTACCAGTCCTCTGCCCATTGCACCAGAGTGGTTGAAAATCTCAGGTATATTCAGAGTAAGAGTGTTTTGAAATGCAAGTTTTGGAGCCTACCAAAGGAAGGAAAGCTACAGGATTCATAGTAGAGAGCTGATGTGACCAAAATTTTGGACTGGGTGTAGGGACACTCAAGTAGACTTTGAATCCGGTCTACCTAGTCCAAGTCCTTGTCCAATAAATGACACAAATGTTCCTGGAGACCGTGATTCCAAATTTTTAATGTTCTTTATTAATTTTTTGTGCACTGCTTAGTTTTGTCTGTGATATATAGTTTTACTCTGCTTTTATATAGTCGTTTTTTTTATAAAAAAAGTCTGATGTGAAGGCTGTTCTTTGAATCTGTATTGATGGCCCTCCAATTATATTGTATGTAAAAAAAACTTAGATGTTATTTTATCTATTAGAAGCAGAATACAAATTTTATAAATGAAGGATGGAATAAATTTACCTCACTCCCCCATTACAATTTTAGACCTACACCCTAAGGGCTTTGTGGACATGTCTAGGCAAATGTTCCCTTTTGTTTAAGGCTAAAGCTCCAAACTTTTGTTCTTGAGTTCATTATGCCTAAATTGGCCTTTAGCCAATTAGACTAAAGAAAAATAAAACAAAATATTTCACTGCTTGTCCTCTTGTGGAGTTGGTAACCTTTTCTGCAGCAGTGGGTAGGATATCCTGGAATCAGCTGTTCCATGTTCTCATTTATGACTCGGTTTATGAGTGGATTTTCCACCTTCTTTAGAAAAGATTTGTTAGTGACAAGGGAATATAGTCCTCATTGCATTAAAAGGTGGGTTATTTTTAGAAACTAAGGGCATAGTTCTTGGCATAAAATACGTCAATGAATCTTGGAGCACCAAGAGAGTGGAATTTGAAATTTCATTTCTCCGATTCACATTCTTTGGGTGGGTGGGTGGGTGGGTGGAAACACAAAACACCTTAATGGTTATAATTCTGTTCTGCAGACATTTGTATTTTTTTTTCAAATTATATTTATTGGGTTTTATAATGTTCTGCAGACATTTGTAACCTCTCTTTGAGCTACTACTTTTCTTTACTTGTAGTAGAATATGAATTTTGATATGAAATTTGGAAAAGGGCAACCAAAATGATAAAAGGGGATGGTGCAATTCCCCACGAGGAAAAGGTTTCAGCAGTTGGGACTCTCCAGCGTAGAGAAAAGGCGAGTAAGAGGGAACGAGGTAGATGTTTATATAATTATGCATGGAATGGAAAAAGTGGGTAGAAGAAAGTTTTTCTCTGTTTCCCGTAACAACTAGAATTTGTGGACATCCAATGGATGTTGGAAGATTTGGGGCAGATAAAAGAAAGTATCACACAGTTAAACTACGGAGCTCGCTTTCACAGGAGGCAGTGGTGGTCACCAATGGTGGATGGCTTTTAAAAAAGGAGTAGGCAAATTCATAGGGAATAAGGCTATCAGTGGCTACTAAACACAATGTCCATGTTCCACCTCCACTGTCAGAGGCAATATGCACCTGAATACCTGTTGATGGTAATCACAGGTGTGGAAGGTGGTGTGGTGCTCAGGTCCTGCTTAAAAGATCTTTCCACAGGCATCTGCTTGGACAGTTTGAGAACATTCTGGACTAAATGGGCCATTGGCCTGATCCAGCAGTCTCTTGTTATGTTCTTATGAAATTATAACTCGCCCACACCTGTAGATCAAATACCTCCTAAAAACTAGGATTGCAAAGCAGACTGTACTTATGAAAACCTGGTTTGTAAACAGTGCTTAAACCAGAGTTTCCCAGTTTAGACAACACGAGAAACTGGGTTTGAACAAACAGGGAAGTCTTCTGTCAAGCCAGGCACACAAGGGATGAGGGAATGCTTTTGCCTGCTCCTTGCACTTGTTCTAGCAAACCATGGTTAGACAAAGTCCGCAATCTTATGTCTGAACAAGACTGTTTTGAACTGGGACTTTTCAAAGCATTATTTTGAGAGTTGTAGAGTTCCCTCCTCTGGAAATTTTCTAGACTGAATTTTATTTTATTTTATTTTATTTTATTTTATTTTATTTTATTTTGTTTTAAATGGGCTGTAATTACACAGGTGTTTTTGAAAATTGATCAGGGTACTTCCCACCTGATGAAATTATCTTTATTTGGCTGTTTCATTTTGTGATTTTTGAGAAGTACACTCGGAATCTTTGCAGTAAGACTAAATTTAAATAAATATATAAGCAAATGTCAGCAAATTTGTGATTTCAGATATTGTGGGAGTGAACGTTTTATATTATTAATATTATAAATGAAAACCCTTGCAAGCCAGGTTGTGTCTTGTGTTGCGCTGGGGATATGTTTCTGCTTCAGAGCATCTTAAGTTCCATCACTTCTTGCTGAGCAGCATATTTGTATGCAACTGCATTGGGAATCCCCCTTCAGCAGTCCCAGAAGCATGTGGTGCTAGCCTTGTTTGGTACAGCAGACTCAAACAGCAAGTGAATTCCTGTCAGAGGATTTTTTTTTTTTTTTGGTTTTTATTTTAAATCAGACTGTCATACTGCATATGACAGACCACATCCACAAAATCTCTGCTCTCTCTTTTTTCTTGTTGTTCTTCCACTACAAAAGAAGCCTTCTACTCTCCAGTTAAAATTATTCAGCCATTCTTTCTAGAGAGTAGATGTAAGCATTGGTCTGTATAAAAATTGCTTCCATAATTTTTGCTGCGTTTGTCCTTCTGTTTATCTATATCTCTCTCTGTAAAATATCATCGTATTTATTTCTATATTAAAAATACATTAGATGCCATCAGTTCCTTTATCGGTTCATAACAACTGCTAAAAATAGTACCAGCAGAGGAGGAAAAAGCCAGATTAAAACAGTGTAGAACTCAGTATCTAAAAGGCCGTGCAAATTTTAAGAAGGCCCTTTCCTTGTGCTGTGAAGACATCAGACTCTGCACTGGGTGAGCCTTCCTGAGGAGAGCATTCAAGAGTCACAGTCAAGAAGGCCCTCTCATGGGTCATTGCCTGCCTCACTTCTGAACGTTGGGAGACTTTAAACACAGTAGTCTGACCTGTGCAGATCTTGCTTTGTAAGTGGGTTCCAACTTCCCTAAGAAAGCTTCATCACCATGTTCTTTAAGCCCTGCTGTGGTTCATGTTAACTATGGGAAACGAGCCAAAGTTTGAGGTTTGCTTTCTTCTCTAAACCAGGATTGGGTAGAGCCATATGCAGCCCTTCAGGCATCTGTATCTGGCCCTTGGAATTGTCCTTAAGCCAGCCCTCCTCCTCAAGCCACATCCATCACATCACTGCCTCTTCCTTTTGCATGGATGGAATGTGTCTTTGAGCTGCAGTAATGCCTCTTGCTTGCCTAGATGGTGTGTGTGTGTGTGTGTGTGTGTGTGTGTGTGTCCGTGTCTGTCTGCCTGCCTGTCTGTCTGTCTATCATCGCTCTCTCTCTGTCTGTCTCTCTTCCCCTCTCCCACCCAAGTATCGGCTAGTAGGGTGGAGCGAATGAGGCTGCATTACTCTTCTAGCTTCCAAATGTTGTGCATCGCTGCTGATTACTGAACAGTGGGGAGTTCAGCATGGTGTAGGTGAAGCAGTGAATTGACCCTTCTGCTGCTCCAGTATACTGTTGAGCATCCTGCACTATTACACCTTCCCCTTCTCAGTAACCGGAAGCGCCATGTGGTGTTTGCAAGACAGGAGACCAACCCGTGTTGCCTTTCTGGCCGCTACTGTGTATACCTTTGAGTTTTGTGTAGCAGGAACGGTAGACTGTGCTACATAGGTGGATGTCACACCCAATGCCCTGTCCATTTTTGCCCCGCCCACATCTGTCATGATGCCTCCCCACATTCCCATGTGGACCTCCCACCCGATGGCCCTAGAACATAGTTAACACTGACCATTGTTTGTAACCACAATTAACTGCAAACGGAAGCATAAACTTCCAATCCCCTCCTCGTGGCTGCGTTGGAGAAGAAGGGAGTCAGTGAACTCAAGTTCACTTCTGTTAGCACTAAAACTATGGTTTTGGCCAGTTGCCTGCATGCAGAGTGGGAATGATGCCTGTGTAATATTTATCTACCACAACAGAACTGTGTGTTCCAAGGCCCCTAGACAATGGCAGGTGTTCCACATCAGTGTGGTTTTAGGCTAGAGGCAGGTCACTCCCTAGAGAAAGCCCTTAGCCAATGGGTAAGGCTAAAGCACATTTTAGGAAATGCTTCCTGTTCTTATGTTATGCAGATGACCAAGCACTGCTTTTTTAAAAAGCTAATTTGCTTTGAGAAATGAAAAGGATGTATGGAGTGTTTTGAAGATAAATTGTAAGGATATACTCCCTGAGATTTCCTTTAACAAATGCACTTTCATCCTCTTATTACTGGTTGCAAATTGCAGTTTGGACAGGCTCATACCATAACATTTTCTGATCATTAATAGAAAGCATTCCACTGCTGCCAAAAGAATACAGGATTTCTTGACAATTAGACTAAACACGGCAACATTGTGTATCTATTGAGAACTCCCAAGAAGATACAGATTCTTCAAACTAAAGAGGGGACAACTTTTGTTCACAACTGGTTTCACTATTCCAATTTTTAGTATGCAGAAAAAATGGACAAATTTTATTGTTTGCTATTATCTCTTTGAAGTCTGCTTGTAAACCATTTTGTAGCTGGACTTCATCTCATGTACTCTGAAGCCAAGTTTAAACTCTGTTATTTCCCAGCTTGTAGCTCCCAAGCTTTGGCCTATTGATTTAGCTGATAAGGCATTTTTTGTTTGTGTTAAATATTTATAACCTGGCTTTTGAACACACAATCCCTAAGGTGGCTAAAAACAAATTAAACCAATAACTTCTTTCTTTTCTAAATTTATATCTTGCTTTTCCATCAAGCCAACAGATTCCAACACTTAATAGTGGCCATAAACAAACAAACTTATCAGGCCAAAGGCCTGTCAGAATACAGATGAGGTCTATGCATGACCCTTTCTTGGCTGGGTGAAGTTGTAGGAAAGACTTCTGCAACTTTTGTGGAATACCCACAAGAATCACAGCACTTTAGGGCAGGGGTCAGCAAACCTTTTCAGCAGGGGGCCGGTCCCTCAGACCTTGTGGGGGGCTGGACTATAATTTGGGGGGGAAAATGAACGAATTTCTATACCCCACAAATAACCCAGAGATGCATTTTAAATAAAAGCACACATTCTACTCATATAAAAACACCAGGCAGGCCCCACAAATAACCCAGAGATGCATTTTAAATAAAAGGACACATTCTACTCATGTAAGAACACGCTGAGTCCTGGACCGTCCACGGGCCGGATTTAGAAGGCGATTGGGCCGGATCCGGTCACTGGGCCTTAGTTTGTCTACCCATGCTTTAGGGTGTGTGGGGGCACTTACAAGGTGAGGAGGTGGTCTTTCCATCTTTCTCCTTTGTCTTTTCAATTTTTTAATCCAGAGATGGGGAGCCAACAGTTCTCTCCAGATGTTATTGACCATCCATGCTGGCTGGTGCTGATGGGAACTGGAGTCTTAAGTACATCTGGAGAGCCACAGGTTCCCCATCCTTGCTTTAAAAACATGCATGCCATTATCAGCAAGTAGCTGCTTGGTTGCTTTAAAAACCTCTTAAGATCGGTGCATAGAATGATGCTCCAGGATAGCATGATATAATTCCCAGGAGCATTGTATGGAAAAAAAATTATGGTTGCCCTGTAGCTGCTGAGAATGCCTTCTCTCAAGTTTCTACCAAGTGATGACATACATTGACTAGTTGGATATTGACTAGGCAAAGAGGATGTCCTTTCCCGAAGAGCTTAAGACCCAGGCAAACTTATATGAGAGAATGGTCCAGTAGCCTGTGAAGCTGCTGTAACATGGGAGCCTCGTGAGTCCTATATCTAACCCTAGTCAGTAGGGTTGAAATTTCTAAATGCTCTTCATTCAAAGGCAGCCCTGCATAGATGTAGCCAAAGTTTGTGTTGCCAGGGCCATGTCTGACCTCTCAGGGAATGGGTACTGTTGACACTCTAACCCCTATTGTGCAAAAGTGCACTTCTGGGTTCAGGGATGAATGTAGGTATCTTCAAGGGGAGTGTAACACCGTTCAAGGTAAGTTGAGCCCCTATTCTCTGCCCTACCTTTCTGCTGCTGAGGAGACCTCTGTTTTGTCTTGATTGAGCTTCCTTGGATTTAGGTGGAAATGAGAGCAGGAGGGGGTCAGGTTTCAGCTGCATATTGGTTACACCAAGTCCCAAATATAAGAATAAAACATACAACAATTAAGATTGTACACACTTGCCTGGGAGAAGAAAGCATGAGCAAAGAAAGGAACCCTAAAAGAAAATGGTTGCCAGGCAAGCATGTTTGGCTGTGGTATTCCATAGACATGGCGCCAGAACGGTTTAGCTTTCAAAGGTGGAACCATGTACGGTTGTCCATATAATGTAATAGCAACCATAATCCATCGCCATCAGCACTGTACTAGGAAGTGAAGTACAAAAAGGCAGATACCAAGGAGTTTACAGTCTCATTTGCTTACTTTCACTGAACATGCTTGCTTCTGTTTAATTAGTAGGAATGCAAATCGCCCATGTGCAGTTGTTCCTTCAGGTAAAGCAAACCTGTCAGCCAATTTTTGAAAAATAAATGGTGTGCTATAAATATGATTTCCTGGTGGAAAAGATGGAGAATTGTTTCTTTTGTAGCGTGGTTGAACTTCACATGTTCAGTATCTATATTTCACCAGCCCCCACCAACCCTGTCACCCTGAATACACATTTACTTTTTTCATATGTGAAAGTGATATTTTTGGGTGAAATGGGTAAGTACTAGAGTTCTTCCCACCGCCCCAGAAGATACAGATTTAGATTTAGAATTCTCTTCTCTTGAATATAGAACCTTTGTGCATTTAGGCATGGAAACTCATTTTTTAAAGAAACAATTGTTGGCTCTGTTTTTATTTGTGGAGTGCGTCAGTGTATTGAAGTTAGAGGTTCAGTGTAATTGGATAGAGATTATTCTTAGATTTGGATTAAGGCAACTGATTTCAAATCTTGGGACATTCAGCAGCTGTCAGAGATTTGCCGTGCCAAAAAAAAAGTCATTGAGTGCTCTGTGTACATTGGCCTGATTTTCATTTCATGGAGGAAGGAATACAAATGTTGCTTATTAATAAGGAAGGACTCCTCACTCTGTTTTAAACATTATGGGATTACTTATGGTTACAATGAATATTTGCATGTGATGTGTGTCCCCCTGGTTTTTTGTTTTTTTGTTTTTAAGTGATGCCATATCCTACCAGGATAAGACACTGAGACTGTTGTGTGCACATGGACACTTGGCCTTTTCTACATAGACTCAAGCACAGACAATCCTGAGTTTTTATTGGTGCTGATCTCTGAGGTCACCTTGTCCTGACAAGTGTGTTTATTAAATCATGTCCCCCTTTCTCTTGAAAGCTGAGAACAAAGTATTTGTTGTTGCAAGAGGTAGGTCTTTTGTCATACATTCTAGTTCCACTTTGTAATATTAACAGTAAGAATGGGAAATCCGTTCAGAGCACCCTGAGACTGTCTCCAGTAAAGTAACTCAAGTCATCTGCCACCTGCCAAGTCACCTTACTCAGGTTTTACATTTCCTCCCATTTGCCCCAGTGATGTGACCTTTAATTGTTCTTTTACTACTAGTTAAATGATTTTCAAATTGGGCTAGGCTTGGCTCAGACAAAAGACTTCATGTTTTTCTGGGAGCATTACTAGTCTGTATTCAGTGCAGATCTCCCTGGAGTGTATTTAGCCTTCACAGTGATCGGAAAACTCCAGCAAAAGCTCAGACTTCCAGATCTCTTCATTTGCAAACCGAAATGAAACAAAAGGAGTTGAAAGAGTTCTGCAGAGAGGAAATGAGAGTGGAGGGAATGGCTTTGCAGACAGTTGTAAACAAGTTCGAGCAAACAGTGTTCCCATCAGAATAATGTGCTCTCAACAGCCACTATTTTAGAATAATTATCTTGTCTGCTCTAGGGAAGTTGGCAGGAAAGTCATGCTTTCGTTATATGAGTTTCTAACTAACTATTACATTTTATGGATTATGCATGCCGGGTTTATGATTCAGTGAGCAGTTTCCCACATGGTTGGTCAAAGAAGCTTTATGCACCAGGGAGCAATAATGTGAAACTTTCAATTTCTTCTGTTAGCTTCTTCGAAGATGATTTTCACATTGAGGATGATTCATAGAAACAACAATTCTAACTCATTTGAACCACTGTGCCATTTCATCAGGTGTGAGTGACCTTGGCAGTTATGGCTATGGGCAGCAACAATTTCAGGGGCAATGGCAACACTTCTTAGGAACCTAAGAAGAATGTGATGGATCAGGCCAATGACTCATCTAGACCAACATCCCGTTCTCTCAGTGGCCAGCCAGATGCCTGTGGGAAGCATGCAAGCGGGATCACACTCCCTTCCAGTGGTCTCCAGCAACTGGTACTCAGAAGCAATTCTGCCTCCGACCACTGCTATGGTCATAAAAAATATATATCTGTGCCTACATCATAGATTACCCATGGAAGGCTTGGGCTGTTGTTCTGGAAAAGAAGCCCATTGTGTGGTTTATCCAAAAAGATGAGCATTTTGTTTACATCTAGTCTAGGACATATTAGCAGTTTGGGATGTTGGTGGTCAAGATACCTACCTGGTGGTTGAGGTTGATGACCTTTCCCTCAATATGGGAAGGTTTGTGGTGAAATAGGTGTGGTTGGCACATATGGGAATGTTGGGGGCAGGGCTAGTGTTCATGGCCCTGCAGACCCCACTTATGCTGCATAACACCTGAGTAACGTGCTTTTCCATCGTATGTTGCTTTATGTGTGAAGAAAAAAAGCGGAATCTTCTTCTAGAGTTTGTTTGTTTGTTTGCCCACATGCTACTCTTGATTACCTAGTTTGGATATTCAAAAAGGGTTAAGCATTTATTTTTCTGCTTGCTTAAAAACACAGACATATGCATGCACACATAGTGGGGGGGGGGGAATGAAAATAGCCATAGAACTATCCTGAGGAATTAAAATAATGCAAGGTGTTAGCCAGTTAGTGCTGACCTGCAGCCACCTTATGCTGCAGACTTGCAGAAGTCACAATTTCTAAGCATTTACTAGATTTGCCTTTCACATCGTAGTTCACAAGCTTTAGATTTCCACACATGACTTATTTCTTTTTAATTATCTTAATCCCCACTTCTTATGTGCTAGCAAATTATTAGGATGCATGGAACTATTCATATAGGCATAAAGGTGGAATGGTGTGACAAAGGGAAAGGGATGCAAGTTATAAAGTATGCCAACAGGCTCAGTCATAAGTGGATATTAAACACTGTGTAATTTGTGAACCACTGCTTTAAGGAAACAATGGATCCGTCTGTTTCAGTCTTCAGGATATGGTTATCAGTATTTAGCATTCACTGAGTGTTGATATTTGGTAGATATGAATATGATAAGCATATTAATGTGAAGGATTTGTTGTTGACATAAAATGGTGTGTGGTATTATAATTCAGCTTTATGAATTCAATCCATATTTACAGAAGATAAGCAAACACTTAAAAAAAATACTTTACCAAAGCAGCACATAGTGCTGGAATCATAGTCACACTATGCAGTTATGAGATTAGCATATGAACAAAATGGAAGATTTTAGAAGCTCTTAGCCATGCTACAGGAAACAAAAACGCAAATCTTATTGTAGGAGATAATTCACGTTTATTGCCTTACTGAAGCTTGGACATAGAGTCAAAGGCTGCTCTGAAGTCAATGAAGGCTGGATAGAGGGAGACAGTGTTCTTTTGAGTTCACTGAGGGTTAATCTTACATTAAAGATTGCAGCCTCAGTTCACAAGCACCAGTGTAGAGGTGTTCAAATTGGGGCGCAGTGCTAAGAAGGTGTCATTTTGGTGTAGCACTAGCAGTGTGGGACAGGCCTGCTATGACAGCAACAGTCACTGACTCCAGATGTGATTTGGTATAGATGTTATCCAAAACTTCCTGTCTCATGTTACAAAACTGATATATATGAATGGGAGATACGATGTCCTCTCCAGTATGCCACTTTACAGATAATTTTTATCTGTGTTGTTTTAAATGAGACCATCTTGGCTGTGCGCCCTGGAAGACTTGCACCCTGCCTTACTGGCCCTTTCCCATCTGGCCTGGGAGAGTGGAGTGCTGACTGACTCCAGCTACAAAAGCTGAGGCTGTTGAACAGATTCTTGGGCTGGAGTATTGTTTACGGGGGGTTGAGAGAGCTGTTGCTGTTATTGATATTATTGTTGTATCTTTAGTTTTAGATCTTATGGTTTACGTGGAAATTGTTTCCATTTCGTTGTGTACTTTTTGATGTGTTTTATTTATTGTTTATGACTTCTGTTATGTTTGTAATTATGTAAATCTTGTCATGTTGTAAGCCGAGCATAGTTTCAGCTATGGAAAGGCGACATACAAATAAAATGATGATGATGATGTGAACTTTCACATGTCTATTGTGGGCATATCCACACTAGAGACAAAATGATTTTATCGTAGCTCCCTTTCTCCAACATACCCTTGAATGTACACATTTGTGAAAAGGTTAGGTATTCTAACCTCCTCCTCAAACTACATCCATTGGGATTTTGGGAGACTGCGAGTGGTGAGAAGGAAGGGAATGACAGATTACAGTGAATTTACATAGATATGGGTGGTGACACTCTTCCTGCATAGCATGGCACCAAGGCTTCACTAATGAAAGCAACTCTTATGTTGCCTTCTCAGATGTACACATCTGTTAGACTGAGTTGCGAGGGCCAAACTATACAGTGAGGGGGGGGGAAGTATTTGATCCCCTGCTAAATTTGCTCGTTTGCTCTCTGACGAAGAAATGACCAGTCCATAATTGTAATGATAGGTTTATTGTAGCTGTGAGAGACAGAATAACAACAGGAAAACACCCAGAAGACAAAAGTCAGAGATTGTAGTCAGAAAATTTGTTAAAAGAATAATTGCATATTCTTGAATAAAATATGTGTAGAAATGCATACATTGAGATGGAATATGCATCGAAATCGTATTTATCTTCTGATGTATTATGTAATTAGGTAATATTAAATAAGAATTTTATACAGTTGAAAAAGATTAACAGTTTAATGTGAAAATGGGATGGAACAGTCTCACAGTGTTAGAAACTGAGATATGAAAGCTAGGAGCTAAATGTCACCTTAAATCTAGGTTATGGGTGCAACAACGGAATGTCTATGTGCACTTTTTAAATAACAAGAATACAAAGCTGAAAATAAATGAACTGCAGCTAATCTGTCCATTGCTGGCTTGTACAGGACATGATCATGGGTAATACTTGGTTTCTGTCAATGATTTTCATTGTATTTCCAGATTGGCTACAGTGATGAATTAAACAGATTTAATAGTTTTTGTTTATTTGTAGCATTTACCATTTCCTTTTCTCTTACTGTCCTATACATAATATTCTCATAGTTTAGTTTACCCTGCAAAGCCAGTAGCAAGTTGTAAAGCACAAAGAGGTGCTGAAAAAGAAGGAAGGGGGGAAGGAAGGAAGGAAGGAAGGAAGGAAGGAAGGAAGGAAGGAAGGAAGGAAGACAGAAAATGAACTCAGAGTTTGTATGTTGAAGTTGGTAGCGGAAACCTCTCTTTCTCATGCAAAGCTTTTTCACGGCACGCATAATTATCCTATGGTATTAATTGAAACAGGAGGAGGTGACAGAGCTGTTAACTTGCATAACTGTGGCTCATTTTTAATTATGACATGTTTAATTTTTCCAGAGCATTTAGACTCCGGGGCCTTTCTTCCAGTTTCTGACACCTAAAGAAACTGAAGATAAAATATTAATTAAATGAAAACAGCAAGTGAAGAGTGGCACATTCAGTTATGGTATCTCGTTATAATACATATCTATTAACTGTTTGGATGGCTAACCATTATTCTTCTCCCCTACAGGAAAGATTTCAAGTCAAGAATCCTCCACACACATATATCCAGAAATTAAAAGGCTATCTCGATCCAGCAGTAACTAGGAAGGTAAGAGATTGACCTGGTGTGGGGAACTTTTGGCCTTCTGGATGTTGCTGAACTGCAGCTCCTCCGAAACCAAGCCAATTGTCAGTGATGATGGGAATGTCTGGAGTGCAAAAAACTTTATATTGGAGATGAGAGGGGTGAAGGTGTTAATGTTTTTTTTTAATGTTTCCTACTTCTTCTATGCACTGACCCTCAGCCCTGCACATTTGAAAATATGGAAAGCTTGCATGCTGGGGGACATATTTGGGAGAAGGGCTCACTTCGGCCTTCTTCTAGATTTGTTAATGCCGTATGTGCAAGGTGGCTTGTATTTTTAACAGAAGCATTCAAACATGCATTCTTCTGTCCCACATCTTTTTCTGCTTTCCCCCAAAGATAACCTTTGTAATTTTTATGTACGCTGCTTCGAAACGTAGGTCATTAAGTGCTATATAGATGCAAGCAAGCAAGACCCGTACCCAGGAAATATCTAGTCAAAACTTCACCACCTGATTCTGCTGACATGATGGAATAAATGGGGCATTCTTTTATATCAAAAGGCAGGACCCATCAGGGTTCAGAAGAGTGTGTCTTCCTGCATATTTTTTTTTTTTAAAGTGAAAAGTTTATATTTCATTTTATAGTTGCATGGCTGGTTGGGCATTGAAGGATGTCTTTGCAGGTCAGTGGGCAAAGAATTGATGGGTATTACAAACCCAGTAGACTTCTGGCATAAGTTGAAATGGAAGTGGTTTGGCACAAGGTTCATGGGTTGCAGAACACAGCACCTGTAGGCTGCAAGTTAAAATCTAGTTTAGACCCTGTAGCACACAGGCAGGCAGTGTTGTGCTTTAGGGATTGGTGTTACATGAATCCTACCTTGTTGTTACCCAGATAGCAACCTGGAAGTTTAATTCTGCACTAGCTGGAGCTTCCAGAACATTTTCAAGGGTTACTCACTTAAGCTTGTCCTGCTCCAGGTGGATTGGAGGGAGAGAGGGAGAGAGTACAATAAAAACACACTTGCCGTGTGTGTACAGACTATGCAGTAAAATGTGTTGCTAAATGTAACTCTAACCTTCTCTGGTTAGAGAACCTACCCTGACTATGGGTAATAGTCAGGATGAAATATTGGATAGCTTTGGGGAAAGTGTTGTGTAAAAGATATATTTTGATTTCTAAATGTATTTCATATACTCTTAAGTTTATTTGTACTGGAAATTGCGGGGTGTGTGTGTGTGTGTGTGTGTGTGTGTGTGTGTGCGCACACACACACACACACACACACACACTACTGGTTGTCTGATTAATAGTGTAATTCTTCAGAATTTAAACTTAATGTGCATCTTAATGTCTTATGTATTCTCCCTGTCTTGGGAGTGTGAAGGTTTCATATACCATCTACCTTAATATCACACTCAGGCATTGTTTTCTCTCCTTGCAAATTATAGAAATTTAGGAGAAGAGTTCAAGAATCTACACAAGTATTACGAGAACTAGAAATTTCTTTAAGAACCAATCACATTGGGTAAGAATAATTCATTTTATTTTACCTTTGTTGGTGTTTGGGCAAAATACATTTTTTGCAACCTGTCTAAAGCTTCTTCAAATGGAACCATGGTTCAAATAGTACAGTGGTGCCTCTGGTTACGTACCTGATCTGTTCCGGGGTGCCGTTCGCACCCCGAAAAGTATGCAACCAGAGCGGCAATATTGCGCTTCTGTGCATGCGTGACCTGCGCAGACCGCTTCTGCGCATGCGTGACCTGCGCGGAGCATGCGCAGACCGCCCAGGTGCTTCTGTGCGCACAGCGAAACCCACTTCCGGGTTTGCCGTGTTCGTAACCTGTGTCGTTCACAACCCGCAGCGAACGCAACACGAGGTACGACTGTATTATGACTGTGGGTTTTCAAGCTTTCCTATAGGAACCCTTTCCTCATTGGCTTACCTGCTGAGGTACTCCTAAATATCTGCCATTGACTCCCTTGTGTTACAGAGCATTCTGGGACATATTCCAGAGCATGCACAGTACATATAAAGTACTGGCCAGGCCTGTGGGGCCTCATTGTCAACTGAATAATCTCATGAATATGTCAGACCTAGACCCTGCAATCATGATCTGAGGCCCTTCTTCTTATGCCTCCTCTGTGAGAGGTCCAAACAGGAACAACATAAGAACAGGCCTTTCCTACAGTGGCTCTCTGCTTGTGGAATGCTCTCCCCAGAGAGACTCACCTGGCACCTTCTCTACATGATCTTTAGACGCCAAGTGAAAGCATCCGTCTTCTCAAAGACCTTTGGCTAATTAAACTTTCTGTGGCCTTATTATTGGGGGAGTTATTGTCTTTGTTTGTTACTATGGTACCGGTATGTATTTTTATGTTTTTTTATTGTAAACTGCCCTGTGATACTCTGATTGAAGGTGGTATAGAAATTTAATAAATCATCACCACTCATGGTGGGTAAAAATGTTTTTTTTCTGGGTGCCTTGGTTTCATTTCATTTTTAAAAATTAAATTATTTTATTTTATGAATAATATTACAAAGTTAAAGTAAAAAGAAAAGAACATAAAGAAAAATAATCTATAAACATTTTAAAATGCAGAGAAAAACAACAATAACAATATACCTCGACCACCATTACACATCTTTTCTTTGGGAACCCTGAGAAGCTTTTCAGAACCCTCAGGGTTCCCTAGAACACAATTTGAAAGCAACTACTCTGGCATATTTTTCTTTCCTTCAGGGCACTGTGACTTTGTGGTGTGGCCTGGTTTTGCATAAGCGTTGTGCTGCTCAGGCAATGAGAATTTAGGTAAAGGGACCCCTGACCATTAGGTCCAGTCGTGTCCGACTCTGGGGTTGCGGTGCTCATCTCGCATTACTGGCCGAGGGAGCCCGCGTACAGCTTCCGGGTCATGTGGCCAGCATGGCAAAGCTGCTTCTGGAGAACCAGAGCAGCGCACGGAAACGCCGTTTACCTTCCCGCCGGAGCGGTACCTATTTATCTACTTGCACTTTGACATGCTTTCGAACTGCTAGGTTGGCAGGAGCTGGGACCAAGCAACGGGAGCTCACCCTGTCGCGGGGATTCAAACCGCTGACCTTCTGATCGGCAAGCCCTAGGCTCTGTGGTTTAACCCACAGCGCCACCTGGGTCCCAATGAGAATTTAGAGACACACAATTCAACAACTGCAGTGTTGCTTCAAAAGAGAGCTGCATTTTAAGTGTTTTGGAACACGCCCCCCCCCACCTGATCTTTCACAAACTATTTTTATTAAAAGTTCTGGCCCTCTTTTTTTCTCTCCCCCCTCCCTCTTCCACCTTTTGCAAAGCCCGTTTGAAGTGAAATTGACCATGAAATACCAAAGCCAGGCCAACATTGCTAATACATAGTTGGCATAGCAGCAAATGTTTAGGCAATATCTTTGAGATGACATGCCAATGAAGTCTGTAAGCAATTGTAGCAGTTTTGTCATCAGCTGAACGTCAAACTTCAGTAATATTTCCCAAACCAAATATGCAGTAGAAGTTGTCAGTATATCATATTTTTTTCTTTTCTTTTATGGAAACTTGCCCGAGAGTTAACTTTTTAAAAATGCCAAGCGAAATTTATGACTTACCCTAATGTCTTGCCAGATGTTAGTTGTGACTGAAGTGAGAGACTATTTCTGCTAAGTTCATTAGGACTTTGAAGTCAGTGGCTGCTGTGAAATTCTTTTGTGTGTGTCAATGTGACTATTAGCTTGAGCTAATTGGTTGTGTGCAGCTATCCGTACCTGTACACATGAATCCTTTGAGACAGAAAATGGCTTCCTTCCATATGTGGTGAAATGTCAGCCGTACCACGTGCTCCTGGTCCCATCCATCGAGAGCATTGCTTCTTAAAACTGTGACTGATAGCTCAATCCTATACCTGTCTACTTAAAAAGTATAAATGGGCACCCCCATTTAGGCTGTATGTGATTACAGCCTAAGTCACTTGCTGTGAAATAAACACAGGCTTTGGGCCATCAGTGTTCTCCTCAGCCTTTTCTTTCTTCTCCCTCCCCACCCCCACCTCCTGGCCAAGTTCCCATAGTTCCCAGTCTGAGGAAGGGTCCCCAATAAGAAGGCCTCTGCCTAATCTATGTCAAATGAAAATCCATTTTGAAAGATTCTGTACTGCTGTTCATGTAGTATATACTAGGGCAGTGTAAAGGTAAAGGTAAAGGGACCCCTGACCATTAGGTCCAGTCATGGACAACTCTGGGGTTGCAGCGCTCATCTCGCTTTACTGGCCGAGGGAGCCGGCGTACAGTTTCCGGGTCATGTGGCCAGCATGACTAAGCCGCTTCTGGAAAACCAGAGCAGCGCACAGAAATGCCGTTTACCTTCCTGCTGGAGGTTTACCTATTTATCTACTTGCACTCTGACGTGCTTTCGAACTGCTAGGTTGGCAGGAGCAGGGACCGAGCAATGGGAGCTCACCCCGTCGCGGGGATTTGAACTGCCGACCTTTTGATCGGCAAGCCCTAGGCTCTGTGGTTTAACCCACAGCGCCACCCACGCTGTGTACAGCATGATAAAAAGAATATTGCATTAAAATAAATCAGTACATACAAAGTAGGAATCACTGATGTGGTTGCTATGGCTCAGGTCCAGTTATCCCTGCAGAAAGACCATTGAAAGTTCAAAAACTCATTTGTTTTTTGAGGTTTGGGGGTATAGTCCAGTGAACATATTTGCTTGGGTTTTTCCGCCGTGTTACTGTTGACCAACTTTCTCTGTTAGTGCATTTCCAGGTTTTTCAAAACGATAAAATATCCTTAGCATTACATTTACATAGAGATGGCAGAAAGCCTAAATGATGCTTGCTTTCCCCCCACCCCGCCCAGCTGGTTAAATTAAAATAAATGAAATACCTAGTAATTGTGCTGACCTCTAATGATAACCATAAAATCTTGACTATTTTACCTTGCCTAATGGTAGGGTTGGCTCTGAGCATATGCAGTGGCCTTGTGATTTGGTGACACCGTTACATTCCATGCTGAAAAGTTTCTGAGAGAGAAATTACTAGCTTTTGCAAAATGTGTTTCTTTTCTAATGTAATTACTGGGTTCTTTTTTGTGTGTGTGCAGACTTGCTTGCACAAGTACAAATATGCTGATCTTTAATGATTTTCCCTAACAGGTGGGTCAGGGAGTTTTTGAATGAAGAAAACAAAGGCTTGGATGTTTTGGTAGAATATTTGTCTTTTGCACAGTATGCAGTCACGTAAGTAAGACCCGGCTTACGCAAAGCAAAACATTACAGTGTAGAGTGATTTGCTGTTTTGGCCTTGCTAGTGCATCACAGTGCACTAAAGGATGAACACCCTTTAGTGCAATAGTTTATCGTTCTAGCGATTGATGGTCTTCCAAAGATTGCTGCTAGAAATCTCCTCTTTGTGGGGTTACACAATGCACTGCTTGTCTCAGTATGTTGTATCAGAAGCATATAGGGAACACCGGATACTGCACTTGTTTGTTCCTCTATGCTGAGATGAGTTCGGCCTTCTGCATCCTTGCCCAAAGTAGATAGTTCCATACCTTCAGAACATACCCATTCAAATGTTCCATGGAAGCAGTGAAAGCAAAAGCACAAGTGAATCGTAGACCTGTTAGGGACACAGGAAGCACTTTTGCCCAGTATTGTCAAGTCTTGCATTAGTTGTCCTGAGGTTCCCCCCCCCCATCACCCGCTACCTGAAACCTTTAAACAAGAGATGCCAAGTGCTTTGAACCAAGGGTTTTCTACGTGCAACACATCTACTCTGCTGAGCAATGGGCCCTCCCCAAAACTTTTATTGCACTGATTTCCCCAAGTGAGATTTCATATCTTAAGATGCAGTGGGCTCGCAGACTTACCATGGCTGAGACCAATGAGTTCCACTTGGTATGCTATGGCAGAACTGCAGAAAGTAGAACCACTTTGCAGTCAAGCTTCTTCTTACCACTCTCAAAGTATTTGAATTAGCCATGAAAATACATACAATAAGATGATGGCAGTGGTGTGATTGCTAGTACTGGGCAGAAACTGGGAAGTGAGAGGAGTCTTATGGAGCTACATGCTGTTAGCTCCCCATGTGAAATCCCCTTGCAGTGCTGATCTACTGGGGAAGCAGAGGAGAGGAAGATGGCCTGAACTGTGCTTCAGTGCCCTGTTTTGCCTCTGTGCTGTGCAGCACTGAATGTTCTGAAGCAGCGATGGGGAGCCTGGGGCACTCTGGATGCTGCTGGACTACAACTCCCAGCATCCCTGACCATTGGCTCAGCAGACTGGGGCTGATGGGAGCTGCAGCCCAACAGCATCTGGAGGGCTTACAGATTTCCCATCTCCGCTTCAAAGGATCATGAATTCAGCAACGGGCAAATAAGTTTCTGCTTTATTTGCAGTTCTCCTGGTTCAGGGCCTCAGGTTTTTAAGACGAAGAGAAATGTGATTTTATTTTTAGGACATATACAGACTAAGGTGCTTGGGAGAGACAGTTGTTTTGTTTGAACTGGAACAAAGCTAATGGCAGGACATTACTGATTTGGGGGGGAAAGGCACGTTGCAGGAAAAGAAGTGCTTGCTTTAAAGACTTTCACCTCCCATATTGAACCAAGAGCAAGGCGTTTTTACTTGTTGTTTACTCTTCCCTAACATGGCATGCATGGAGTATAACCTCAGAGCATATAAGAAGGGAAGAGATGGCTCTGCTTTCAAAGAGCAGTGCATTGAGTAAGGGCTGGGGGAAAATAAAACAAAGGAAGAGCAGAAATGATTACATTAAATGCATTACATATGTTTGGAGTTTGGTCTTGGCCATTATACAGGGATAAAGACTCAGCTGCATATTAAGATTTGAAACTAAATTAGAAAGCAGAGCTAATTGATTAAAAATATATATATGAAGAGAGTCCCAGAGATTTGTTTTCCTCCAACAAATCAAACAGTTTTGAAGTTAGAAAATTTGGATAAGGTTGTAAGATTCTTTCTCAGTTCTAACTGCACGATGGCCCTCTCCCTGTTTCTCAAGATCCAAATTTACTTTGAAACGTACGTGAAACTAGCACTTTGTATTTAGCTCAAGGGGAAATATGTTACAGTGCGCTCTGTCACTGTATCATTGACTGTAATCTTCTGGGACAGAGTAAATCTGCAGATGTTCAGCAGCAGGAAGGAAAAAGTTGTCTACGTCTCTCTCTCCTTGCTTACTTTCTCTTTTCTGTTTTTGTGTTTTGCAAACCTGCATTGAAATGTTCATTTCCGTTTAGATTTGACTTTGAAAGCTTGGAAAACAACATGGAAAATTCAATGGATAAATCTAAGCCTTGGAGTCGATCCATTGAAGACCTCCATCGAGGAAGTAACCTCCCCTCCCCCGTTGGCAATAGCATTACCCGCTCTAGCAGACATTCTACTCTACGGTAAGAAAGCAAGGCAGCTCCAGGGAACAAGATTGCGGCTTCGTCAAGGGGAGAATTCAGTTGAATATTACATATTTTGAGATTGACACCAACCCTCATTATACAGTTTACATATTTTGACGACTACTTAGCCAAACTTCACAGGCTGTGCTTAATTAAATTAAACATTATCTGAGGAAGCTAATTATTTATATTGTTGTGAACCGAGTTTGTAGTTTGCTTGTGGTGTTTTTTTGTTTTTTGTTTTTTTTGCAGGTGATTGCTTGGCTAATAATTAGCATGGCCCTAGGAGTGCCTTTTTCTTGGTGTTGTGAAATTAACGGAGCGATAAGGCTGTTGTCCCATTCCCGCTTAACACGTTCCTTCTGAACTCAATGAGGCTTCCTTCAGAGTAGACACCTGTAGAGTTGAACTGCTAAGTCCTTCCACACTGAAGAGTCGTCTGGTTACATTTCTAAAGCAAACAGCCTTTTGGAGAGCTCTTACTGCCCTTTGGCATGGATATACCAAAGCATAAATAAATACTCAGAACTAATTTGACCAAGGCTGGCAAGATCTTTGAACTATTACATGCCAAACCCATTACTTGTGATATTTACTATACGGAGGAGGGTGAGGAGTGGAAGCCCATTAGGTGGATCCTCCCAACAGTATCTAAAACCAGTCAATTTATTTTGACTCCTGAGGCAGAAAATCTTGGAAGCACCTCTCTCCGTCCTTGGTAGTAAAAATAAGAACAGTACAGTAATAAATTGAATAACTACCAATTTGCTACCCTTTCATGACACTCTGAATCTGTTTTGTGAAGTGGCTGTGTCACTCTGTTTAATGGTAGATGGCGCTTCCAATTTGTTATTTATTTAAATGTAACCTCTTTGCTCTTTCTCATTTCCTACAACACTCCCTATGGCCTTTTCCCCTCAAAAGGGAGAAGAGAAGCTCTCTGGCTCAACAGGATAGTGGGTGGAAAGAAAGGAGGACTGTTTGGGCATGAGTGCAGAGCAGAGGGACTAGACTGCAGAGAAGCAGCCTCAGGCACTTCTCATCTCCTTCCACCCCTTCCGTCCCCTTCGTTCTCTTCCTTCCTTCACACTTGAGGAATCAGTCTGTCAGCCCATCATCCATTTCATCTTCCTTCCCCTTCCCTCCCATCCAACTTGTGCACCAGAAGCTCTCTCTCCTTCAGCGCTCTCTTCACCAACTCTCCCTTCTGTGTATGCCTATGCTCTTTGCTTTTGGGGAGCTGCTGCTGCTGGTGTCAGCGCAACCCAAGGTCAAGGCGAGGCATTGCTGAGGGCCACCACCAAGTAGGCCAAGATCTACTGAAGGTCCCTAGCTCAGCTCCTCTGAAACAGCTTCTTCATTGCTGCTTATTGTTCTGTGGTTATCATGTAGTATCTCTTGCTTAGTATCTATCTGTGGTGGGATATTCCCTCCAGTACTATTTCCTCTAGCACTTACTATTCCCTCTAATACCATGTAGAATTATCAATATGGAAAAACTATGCCACTATTGCATAGTTGCTTTTCTTCAACATCACTTGGAAGTAGTGAATGCCTGATCAGCAGGAACTGCTCATGCACAAGCTAATTTCACTAATGATTTACCTCAAATGCAGCTTGTTTTTTATTCAATGCAAGTATCAGTCTTAAGGCGGCTATTGATAGTAAATATCAAATTGCTTTAAGTTCACTGCTCCTTTTTGAATATTGCTGGCTGACATCAAAAGTAAAGAAGCTTTCAAATCACTAAGGGTTTAAAACTTAGAATTTTATGCAGCCTCTTTCACTCCTTTTCTTGGAACTTCGACATTAAACAGTCAGGCTGCATCAGCGGACTTAGAACAGATTTAGCCCATGCCATTGATTCAGGCTTCAGAGGCTTGGAGAGAATCAGAGGACTGATAATTTGCAAAAGAGATCCACACAGCTGGAATGAAGAGTGCAGAGAAGGAAGATCAAATTGTTAGGGCTAGTTTTTGATCTGGAAAAAGCGGAAGAGAGAAGGTAATATTAAAAACGTCTCCAGTGGGCCAAATAATTTGAATGCTTTCTAGACAGCGACAAGGCAATTGCTTGTAGGGTGATACCCAGGAAGAGCTATGCAGTGGTGGTTCTTACACAGTTTGTACACTGTAAAGGTAAAGGGACCCCTGACCATTAGGTCCTGTTGTGGACAACTCTGGGTTGCGGCGCTCATCTTGCTTTTATTGGCTGAGGGAGCTGGCGTACAGCTTCCAGGTCATGTGGCCAGCATGACTAAGCCGCTTCTGGCGAACCAGAGCAGCACACGGAAATGCCATTTACCTTCCCGCTGGAGTGGTACCTATTTATCTACTTGCACTTTGACGTGCTTTCAAATTGCTAGGTTGGCAGGATTGTACACTGTAGATCCATTTAATAAAGCAGGGCTTTAAAACTTCATAAATCAGTAGTAGATGGATTTTGGTCGTGCTCTTCCTTGAACCCCCATTGGGAGATAGTTGTAGCAAAAATACAGGTGTGCATTACACATTGCTTACATTTTCTTTCTCTCCTCCTCTCCATCTCCTTTTTCATATGGCCGCCCACAATGTATACACACCTTCTCTACACTCTATGCCATAGGCTTCTCCTGTGCTTTCCTTTCCTTTCCCTATGGCATCAATTTCTTCTTCTTCTTCCTCACTTGCCTTGTTCTCCTTTTCTCCTCCATGCTCATCCATGCCTCAAAATGCCATCAGAATGGTTTGTCTGCCTGAACAACTTCAGTTCAAACGCCGCCAGAGCTGCTTTTCACCCAACTGCCTCTGGAGTGGCTTCAGTTTACACACTGCTGGTGAGGCTTCAAGCCGGAAAATCTCGTAAGTCGTGGGTGTAAAAGCTATGCCCAGAAAATAGAATTTAAAAAGCTGACTAGTACATGGCAGCAGGCTCCCTTGCACTGCTTGCCATGTGTTATAATGAAGGTGGACCACATGTCATTCATGAATGGTTCCAGCTAGAGGAACTTTCAGTGTCTGAGATGCGGATTATCTCATTATATCTAATATGCTGATACTTACTTCTATATTTGTGTGTGTGTGTTGGCAGCGGTAGTGGTGATGGTTGGGGGTTGATTTTAAAAAATAAGGCAGGAATTTAAAGTAGGAATTCCCCATAGCTTGTGGTTAGTTATAAATAAACCACAAAACATACACTGTTGTCTTTTAGCTTTTATTGGCTAGTATTCCATCATATTAGTTTTCTTAGTATGGAATTTTAAGGCTTTCGCTTTGGCCTGTTCTGAGGCCCATGTCACCACCATCAAGGGGAAGGTTTTATTTATTTTTTTAAACGTTCCCAAAGATTTGTTTCTGGTTTGCTAGCCTAGTTCAGGCCATCTCCAGCATTCTAATCTGGCTGAAGTCCCAAAAGAAATTGTAAATCGCACCTTCCCAGATATTCCTTCCTCAGGTATGTGTAGTTGTTAGAGAGCCTCTTTTCAAAGCTAATGTGTTTGTCAAAGCAACCCACTGTCTCAAGTGATCTTTATTATGGCCCACAAAAAAACCTGGTCTCTGTGCAGTTGACTCTAGTGTACGGTCTTCATACAAGACAAATGTTTAACATGCATAGGGACTGCACTGTATGCCAGTCACCCACACCTTCCACATTTGTGCTGTAACGTTCACAACCTCACTGCAGAGTCAGAAAAGCAGCGGCGGCGACAACAATGTATTAATTGCTTCCCTTTTTGTTCTGCACTCCCTGCGGGTCAACCTCCAAGGCAGCACTTTTGTTGCACCGATACTGTAATTTCTGAGCAACCAAAGTGCAGTATTTTTTCTACTTGGGAAAGCACATTTATTTATTGCTGTATAGAATGTCAGAAGCACCTCTTGCCTAATGTCTGTTGACCAAGTTATTGAAGGCAACACGCCCTCTGTACCCTACCACTGCTCCCCTGAGGTTGCTTCTGCTTCTGAATGAGCATCTCCGAGTGCATTAGTTTTCTGTTTTTCATTGTTGCCATCACAGCTGGCAATTTAGGCGAAAAAGAGGCCATCCTTCCACAGCAAAGTTTTCTCCTCTCTAGCAGGGCTCTGCTTCCACATTCCCCAGTCTGTTAAGTCTCTGCAAAATGATTTGCTGAGAATGGTGCAGTGGATGGAGTAGGCCTTATTAAAGCAACAGGGTTTCACTTAATCAAGGGACTGTTTTAAGTCCCATTGATTTCTGTGGTTTAGCATCGTTATGTCTGGATCGAATCCCACATCGTGAGCATTTGAGCAGTTGTGCTGAAAAGCTCGAAACGGGAAAGATGGTTCACGCTGTCTGATACCTCTGTACATGCATGTATGCAAAGCTGTGGGGCGGGGGGGGGGGGGGGGGAGAGGCTACTATGAACTAGCCTCTTCATGCAGAGAAGCAACAGCTATTTCTCAACAACAACAAAATGTGCTGTTTTCATCAGTCCTAATATAATAGCTACCTGTTCTATAGCGTTTTAAAGACTTTTGAAAGTGCTTCATTGGCATTACCCATAAAGGTAAAGGGCCCCTGACCATTAGGTCCAGTTGCGGACGACTCTGGGGTTGCGGCGCTCATCTCGCTTTACTGGCCAAGGGAGCCGGCGTACAGCTTCCGGGTCATGTGGCCAGCATGACTAAGCCGCTTCTGGCGAACCAGAGCAGCGCATGGAAACGCTGTTTACCTTCCCGCTGCAGCAGTACCTATTTATCTACTTGCACTTTGATGTGCTTTCCGCTAGGTTGGCAGGAGCAGGGACCGAGCAACGGGAGCTCACCCCGTCATAGGGATTCGAACTGCCAACCTTCTGATCGGCAAGCCCTAGGCTCTGTGGTTTAGACCACAGCGCCACCTGCGTCCAGCATTACCCATACAACAATATAAATTTTCGGAATCGCAGTAGTATGCACTGAAACTGAAGGATAGTGGGATTGCCTAAAAATCTATGGCCCTGGTGAGCTTTGACCTGGGTGCTTTGCAATTCATTCTCCGGAAGTAAGAAAACCTCTAAAGCTAGAGAAATATGGACAGGGTGGATTCCCCCCCCAAAAGGATTCTTTCTCTTTAGAATGTGCCTTTGAAGGAGAGAAAGAAAAAAGCACAAGTGGAGGGCAAAAATGGCAACATGTGATATTAATTACTAAAATAAATATATTATCAGAGGCATCATCTCTGACTTGCAGCAGAAGAAAAATGAAAATCAGCAGCTCGTCTAAGAGCTTTTCTTTGCCCTAACATTTGGTAGCAAGAAATGAAAAGAAAGCAGTGAAAGACCAGGAGGTATAACCTCACCCACTCTAGATTCAATTGGGTGTTTGTGTGTTGTGTCAAGATCTCCTTTAAGTGAAATGTCTCCACTGGATACCAGTGTTTTCTGCCACTATAAAGCAAACAAAACAGAGGGAATGTTGAAGATAGAGATACATACTAAAGCTCTGATATCTACTGACAGTTGAAAAGCACCAAGAATATGCCCAGATCTTACAGCCACCGTCAAAGCAAGAAACTTGAGGCTAAAGTCGTGCCGCATAAGCAAAGATCAAGAGCAACGTTCTGTTTTCTATTCTCCTTAATATATATATTTTTCTGGGCTATGGATCTTTATCCACAAAGTGTCAGAAACAATCCCCACTTGTTTCTTAACTGCTGAGATAGAGGAACCTAATAGGCTGATATGGGTTGGAACGTAAGATATAGTGACATTTTAATGAAGTTCACAGAAGGAAAGTTCCCCACCCCTTCTCTCTCTGCAGCCTCTTCTAAGAGTTGGGTGTGGGGTCCTGAACAATGTGGGATATGGCACAAGGGGTTGCTAGTGGAAGTTGGAATGGGGAATTGTCCAAAATTGAATGGAGGCACACCCAAGCTTGGGCCCTTGTCTTCTTCTCCATCAGCTTCCTTCACTCCATCCCAGATTTGTTCAGGATGGCCACTGATCCTCTGGAGAGACTTTCTGGGAAAATGGGAATAGGGGCTGCAGTGGAGAGAATGGAAGTGAAAATTTCCTTTGATTAAGATACTCAATTTTTTCTTAATCTTAGCATCTAAGCCAATTAATGTAATAATTGAAGTGGATAACTTCAAGGAATATCCACACTTATCACATCACTCAAAGCACTGAGAAATAAACACCCAGATTAGGAATTTTCAGTCTCTTCCACTTCTGTAATTGGTTAATGTAAAGTGTTTCCTTATTAACAGAGGCCCTTAAATAATTGTCCCTTCAGCTTGGCTGTAGCTTTGCCAGCTGTAATGACTCTTGCTTGGTATTCAGCCCAGAATATTCATTTCACCAACAGAAATTGGTGTTAATTTTCCATTCTGGAAACCTGGATTATACACAGTGACTTTTTTCTTAATAGGAGTGTAGGGGGGTTAGGGCAGAGTGCCCCAGATGATGAATGGGAAGAAGACAATAGTCTTCCCTCCTCAGCTGACCAGACAGCTGTCTCTTTGTGTTCTATGCCTGGGTGTATGCAAGAGGGTGGTGTGGTTGCACCCACCACTGGTATCTGGCCTTGGAGGATTGGTCCAAGGGTGAAAGTTGTCCTCAAGTCACCTCAGGTCCAGATGGGCCTTCCTTGGCAAGAAGATCCAGAGTTTGAGGGCAATCAATGAGAAGACCACCTATCAAATTCCTACCCAAACCCTTCAGGTGTTGATGGAACAGAAAAAAGGGGCTCTCTCAGAGTTCTTACAACCCAGACAGGCTTGCATGGGAGAGCACAATCTTTTAGAAGTGGTGCACTTGAGCCCAGAAAGCAAAATGAGCGTTGCCCTGTATTTACATGCTCAGTCTGAGAGCTGTCCTGAAGGGAGTTATACAGCAGAGTCCCAACTCATATGTTCTTTAATAGCATTCCATTTTTAAGTAGCTGTTCCTGGTTCCATTTACAATAATATTTTAGTAGAAAAGGGTGGCTAATAAAAATGGGTAGTTATATGAACATTGGAAATTATGGCAGTAATGCACTTTTAAAAATAGCTTTCCCAAGCTATAGCATAAACTAGCTTAGACAGTTGACATTAGAGCTGAAATAGCGTATATCATGTGCTGCCACGATGAAGCCTATATGAGCAGTGAGGACCAGATCTCTGCAAGGCCTGTTGCACCGCACAAGATAATATTTTATTTCATCTTTCCACACAGGTCTTTTTCACTTGACTATTTATGCTCAACAGAGAGTATACAGCTACATTTATTTATTTTGTGTCAGAGGGAAATATCAATTGTTTGTTATTTCTGTTCTTTGCAAATTTAAGTAATATCTAATGTCCAGTGCCCTGATTTATTGATTGACATTTGAGTCAGAGATTCATGTTTGGAGAAAATTGTGAATCTCACCCTGTGAAAGCACTCAGAACAGTGATGTAGGTGTGGTCCCGAATTATTCCTCCCTCCAGAGTTTCAGAATCAGTGTTCAATAAATGGTATAGGATACGAATTTCCCCCAAAATACGTTGGTCTGAGGCACCAGCTGTCTTTGATGGACTGGCATGCTTGCCTATGATGAGAATATCCAGTGAGAACAAAGGCTGTGATGTTCTCATATCGATTTTAATTAACACATGATGGTAACTTGCCAATGAGTCCTGGCAGAGAGTTGGTATAGAACAAATGGAAACATTTTCTCTATTAACATGAAGCTCGGGAATATTGAATGTCTGTTTCTTTCATACTGGTAAGTACGTTTTTCAGTTTAAATGCAGACATCATGATAATTGCATCCAGACCTATATATTTTGGCTTCATATACTTCAATAAGACTTGCTCCTTGTGTAGTATTTCGGCCCCAGTTAAATTATGCTAGGATGATTTAGTAAGATGGCCATTAAAAGCAACAGCTAAAACAATTTTAGAATAATTAGCTTTTATTTGGCTAGGTTGAATAGTGCTAGGCTGTTTTATTTGGCAATTAGAAGGAGCAGGTTATTAAAAAGCACCTAATCTATGAACATTTATATCTGCATGTTAAAATGATACTGTAGATAAAACATGTTAATAAAAGTATATTTTTCCTAATGCATTGTGGGATAATGAGCTGCATTGGAGTTTGTTAGATGATGGTTGTTGTTGTGTTTTTTTTAAATGCAGAGTGCTGTTGTTACTTGACTAATGAAAACAGTTTCCCATGAATATTAAATAAGTAAATGGAGGCCATGGAAGAACTGGGCCTGGGTCCAACGTGTGTGTGTGTGTGTGTGTGTGTGTGTGTGTTTCTGTAGAATCCAAGTATGTAATAGCACTTCTAAGCTTAACCATCCAACCAACCATGGCAGCCGATACATTCTGTGTAAACTTATTACTATAGGCCCTTTAGAAGGAGGCTCTGCTTTAGCACAGAGCTTTATGGGGTGGGGGATGAATGGAGAGCTGATAGAATTTTACATGCAGGGCTGAGTGAGTGCTGAAAAGCCACAGTAAGCTAGTGGGCACTAAACCCAGGTTCTTGAGAACCTCATCTTTTGTTTCTCTTTCTCCATTTTAAAAAGGAAGCCTTTGGCCCTTATGGTCATGAATATACACTTGAAAGAGTGCAGTGCTAACTAGGGGTGGCGGCAGGGGGTTTCTTGCCAACTCTACAGCCCTGCTGGCCAGGGTGGAGGTGGTGGTAGTTCTCCACTGTCTTGTGGTGCCAACTCCAGGCTAGTAAAGCAGAGGGGCCCGGATTAAACCCTTTACTAGGAAATGGGCTGGCTTTTTATCCAGCAAATCTGTGGCTGCTCCTGCCCCGCCATGTACACTGTGTTTTTGAGGACTCATTATGGCAACTTCTGTCAGCAGCAACACTGCTGGTGGGCAGGGTGTGCTCTTCTTTCCACCGTCACAGATCAGGGGTTAGCATTGCTCTGAAGCTATGTGAGCAAAGTCTGCAGAAAACTGAATCAGGTGTTGAATTTCTAGTGTGGTAGAGGTTGAAGCTACAGTCTTGGGGAAAATCTGCTGTGGATTTTCAATGTACATGTAGGTTTGCTCTCTGTGCAGCTCAAGAAAATCTCCGTTAAAGTGTTGAATGTGCTTGTATTGAACTCAGTTGTGTAGGCAGATACAAGATACTCAGTTGTGTAGGCAGATACAAGCCAAAGGACGTCGGTGTTATGTTTCCTGCCTTTCATGCAACATGTAGCTCTTTGGATGAGTGACACTTGGCAAGAAACTGACAGCTAGAGAGTTTATTCAGAAAGAATGTATGGCTTTGCTAGGACCTGAAGTACCACAGCAGTGATTAAGTGATTACTCCAGACATCATGCATTGACGGAGTGCCAAGACCTGACAGGTGCCAGGTTGTAATCACAATGTAAACAGCTGCTTAAACTAGCACATCTTCGCTTGTTGTTGCAAAGATGTCAGTTTTCTTAGTGCATCTATTAACCTCAGAAAAGGTAGGACAGGTGCTCGAGAGGATGCAGAAATACTGGGAATTACTGTATTCCAATCCTTTTCTCATAGCATAAAGAAAGGCCTTTGAGTTTCTCACACAACTGAATAATAATGATCCAACTGAATCCAGATCTGTTGTATAATGCACCAGTTAACAGTTCAACTGAAATGTCTTCTAACCCTTCCAACTATGATTCCATGGTATGATATGATATGAAGCTAACTTTGTTAATTTGTTCATGACACTAATATGAACATTTTGCAGCAACTGAAATGCTGGTGCAAGACTTGGTTGCTGCTGCTGCTGCTGCTGTTATTATTCTTTTGTTGTGTTGTTGTGATTGTTATTATTAATAATGAGACTACCTGCGTATCTTCACAGGTGATGGCAGAGGACGGATGGAAAATCTGTTTTTGTTAATAGCCAAATATCTTTTCTTGGCAGGTATAACACCTTACCAAGCAGAAGAACACTTAAAAATTCAAGATTAGTGAGTAAAAAGGATGATGTCCATGTCTGCATCATGTGTTTACGCGCCATCATGAATTACCAGGTAACTAAACTTTAGTTCTTTTGGTAACTTATTTCAATGGGATGGATTGTGTTCCTTCCCTCAGTAAAGGAAGCAAGTGTCCATGCTTATAAAAATGTAGTGGACCGAGTCATGTGGGCACAAAATATTATGTAAAGCACTATAACTGAAAGCTTTGGAGAGAAAACAAAAATAGTGGTTATTCCTGTGACTCCCACTACTGATAATTATTAAAGGCTTGTCTCTAACTAAGTCATACTCATAGTAGATCGAAATAAATAGACTAAGGTTATTCATGTCCATTGATTTAATTGGGTCTACTAGGAGTATGACATAGTAATATAAAGCATGGTACGTTTTTGGCAGATCAACCAAGCATTCTGCAACTGAAACTGGGTTAAAAAGTTGGCATTAATTCCTGACACAGTCAGGATGCATTCTTGGTGGCATTAATAGTCAATTGGTAGGGGGAAACAAAGCAGACTTGGATTGACCCTGAGCTGAATTGGACAACCTACAAACTGCTTTGGATTAAGGTGGGTTGCTTTCTAAACACCAAATCAGAATTCAGACTGAATCTTGTGATCCGTCTTATTTAGATGTATAGGGTTGCCATGTGTCCTCTTTTTCCACGACAAGTCCTCTTTTTCAGGGTAAAATTTCTTTCCGGGTATATTTTTTTAATTTGCCAAAATGTCTCTGGCTATACTTTCTGGATGAGACATAGACTTAACTGGTGGTTGAAGACTTGCTTTCCTCTTCTCTTCTCCTGCCCCCCTCAGCAATATATCACAGCCTCTATAGCAGGCATCATCAAACTCTGCCCTCCAGATGTTTTGGGACTACAGCTCCCATCATCCCTAGCTAACAGGACCAGTGGATGATGGGAATTGTAGTCCCAAAACATCTGGAGGGCCGAGTTTGGGGATGCCTGCTCTATAGCTTACCTATAGTAGGGGTATTTAAAATGAGAGTCGTCATAGTGTCCTCTTTTTTTGCTCTTCAAAATATGGCAACCCTAATGTACAAATGTCATGTAGATACACTTGCCAGAAAGCCTGGATTGGGTCTAATTCCCAGTTTAATTCAGTTACATTCAGTAGCAAACTTGCGCTCACTATCAAGAAATGAGTGAAATTGCCCAGGTTTGCTGATTTTTAATAAAGATAATAATGCATTCCAAACACTGAACTCTTTATTTCCAATTTCTATTTTAGTACGGGTTCAATATGGTCATGTCGCACCCCCATGCTGTTAATGAAATTGCACTAAGCCTGAACAACAAGAATCCCAGGTAAAAGGCTCCTCTTTTGTGTTGGAAATTTCGTGTGTGGTGATGATTAGTTTTTCCTGCTTGAAGTTGCTCTGCGAGAAACCCCTCATTTGCATATGCTACAGTCCCTGATTAATTCCTCCTTCAGCTGGTTTGCTTTAATCTAAAGTTGCGATCGCTTAACTTGACACAAACAACTCTATGACCCACAGAGGTACCGAGCATTTGCAACATCTTGCTTGAAGCTAATAGCAGGGTCATTCTTTTGAAGCAGCAGCTGAATATTAAAGAAATATTATTCTCAGATGCCGTCACATCCATCTTGCGAAAGCTGAGTCATCACATTGCTCTAATTGATTTCTCTCTTCCTTCCTTTGCACAGAACAAAGGCGCTGGTCTTAGAACTGTTGGCAGCAGTTTGTCTTGTAAGAGGAGGGCACGAAATCATTTTGTCTGCCTTTGATAATTTTAAAGAGGTAGGTTGCTCTTGTTTCATCAGAGAGTGCCATGTGCCTTGCACAGCTGCTTTGGATAAGGTCTGCTGGAGCTCAGCGTCTCATCTTTATTTCATGAGGCCCAGCCTGAGACTAATGTAGCTGTTCATACATGTGCATCTTGGGGACACATTTCAGCATGCTTATCTCACGCCACTTCTAGTGTGGTGAACATTAGCCTCCATGTGCAAATTAGTTTGTGACACTAGTTCACACTGAATCTAGAAGCAGGATCCTAATTAATGTCAGATCGCCGTGGTTCATAATACATAGTATCAGCATCAAGCTTTTATTTCGGTCACAGACCAGCATAAGATAAAACTTACGGATAAACTGAACACTTAAGACTTAAAACAGGTAAGGGATAAAAACTAGTAGTTAGAAGGTGATTATATCATACATAACTTAAAAAGATAAAAACAAGGACAAATGGTTAAAAGCCACTATAAGGGAGGGAGTGTGAAGGAGCACAGGTCTTGCATTTTGGGCCTATAATACATAACATTGGCTCAAAACCCCCTGCAATGTAGGATTATGCAGCTGTCCCATACGGTGATCTAACTTGTAACCTTGGCCATTATCAGCACCATGCTTTGACTGAGCCAGACCCTACAATTCCATGACTATAAGCAGTCTTATCTATTTCTCCTACCAGTGTGGTGTAGTGGTTAAGAGTGGTAGACTCGTAATCTGGGGAACCGGGTTCGCGTCTCCGCTCCTCCACATGCAGCTGCTGGGTGACCTTGGGCTAGTCACACTTCTCTGAAGTCTCTCAGCCCCACTCACCTCACAGAGTGTTTGTTGTGGGGGAGGAAGGGAAAGGAGAATGTTAGCCGCTTTGAGACTCCTTCGGGTAGTGATAAAGCGGGATATCAAATCCAAACTCTTCTTCTTCTACCTTGCAAATAAAATCCTTGACCCATCTGACTGCTCTTTCCTCTGCACTTCTCCCTCCCTCCCTCCCTCCCTCCCTCCCTCCCTCCCTCCCTCCCTTATTTTGCCCCACTTCCTTTACTGGTAGGGATTTTATTTTCAAAACAAGCCAGCATGTTTTGTCCCACTGTTGTTTAAAAACCTTCAGAGTTCAAATTGACAAAAACAGCCCGCAGAGTTCTCTGTTAAATATCTCTCTCATTCACATTAGCTGTCGCCAGTTAAATGATAATTGGCTAAAACACATGGTGCTATTTTGTACATAAAATCCACATATTTTTAGCACATAGAGTTACGTTTCTTTTATTTTGGGGATCTGTAGTCCAGAAACATCTGGAGGGCCCCAGGTTCCCCATCCCGGGTCTAAATAGATCAACCTAATTAGCAGGTAACATTGTGAAACATATACTTTACCATTTTATTATTAAATTTTCTGTAGAATTGTGAAGTTGGGAGCCCTCTATGGAGATAGTAGTAGGACATGGACTGGTCCATAGATGGCTGTGGAGTCACAGAGAAGCATGGGGGATGTAGTAGTGTGAGTAGAACCCCTCCCCCCTCCACCAGTGCTTTTGGAGTAAGAAATGGAAATACCTGGAAAATACACGTGAAAACATTAAACAGCATGATGTCCAGTGGAACTGTGACTGAACTTGAGCAGCTGCTGACAGAGCAGGATGCTTCCCCAGCTCTCTTACATCCATCCAAGAAAGACACATTTAAAATTTATTTCCTCCATTTTTATCCCTCTCTTCAAACTCGAAGGGTTCCCAGAACTGCATGCAAATGAGAGGTTAAACCAAGAATAAATGCACTAAATAATTATAGTGTGTAGTTATTATAGGGTATAGTAATAGCCAATAATTTTGAATGGGCAGAACAGTAAAACCAACTATTAAAGCCAGAGCCAATTTAAGTTTAAGACTGTTAAAACAGCGGCTAAAAAATAATAATATTAAAGTCATAAATGCAGGCCAAACTTTTCTCTCTCTCTCTCTCTCTCTCTCTCTCTCTCTCTCTCTCTCTCTCTCTCTCACACACACACACACACACACACACACACACACACCACTCAATCCAGGATCATTTAAAAAATGGAGAGTAAGCTAGAGTCTATAGTCTAAGGAGGGAGTACTCTGACAGCTCCTGTCAAATTGCCTTTTAAGAATGAAGACAGAAGCTGCTCATTCCCTTTTGTGGGACAGAGAGGTCTGAGCTAGGTAGGGAATATATGAATTGGTGAGTGGAAAGGAGGTGTGTGTTTGAGGCTGTGCCTGAACACTGTGCGGAGGAGTCATAAGAGGTGAATGTGCGAGAGAGATTAGAGTTCTTCTCTGCTGCCGTCAGAAAGGACCTCCTGTGATCTCATTAGCAAATTGTGACAAAGGCTTGAATCTGCAGCATATTTCCATGTGCCAGCTCATTTTTAACACACACACACACACACACACACACACACACACACACACACACACAGTTTAGGCAGCAGTGCATAAGGAATACATTCCTTTTGGAACTATAATGCATCTGAGAACCGAGCTGTCGTGGTTCATATAAAAATAATGATTCACCTGTTTCAAAGGATATAGAAGAGCCTTTGGCAGTAAGGGATTTTTTTGTGCTTTCTGTTTTGTCTGCTCTTGTTTCCTATACTGTTCTTTCATTTTAGTGTAATCCTCCCCATATCTACACAGACATTATTCGCACTGTATTCAATGGGTCTTACTCCCAGGGGAGTGGAATTAGGATTGTAGCCTTAGTTGTCCTTGAGAAGAGCTATGCTTCATCCAGTTTGAATACCAGCATGCTCCTTCCCCCAATTCCAGGCTTAATAAATGACATTCATTACAATCCCAGCACATTGTTTGGCCACTGTGTGTCAAAAGAAAGTTCCTCTGCACTACATTAAAATGAAATATGAAGGTCTGTTATCTGATATTTACGAGCAGCTAAATGGGACAGGAAGTCAAGCAGACATATTGAGCTGGTTCCAGTAGTTTAATCTAGTTTAATCCAGCCTCTAAAACATCCTGGGATACAAGGTTTACAGATATATTGCAGTTACATTAAAACTGGAGTATAGGTTGATCTTGATTTATTTATTTTTTGAATTTTTATCATTATTATTTTGCGCAGAACAAATCTTCTGAAGAGCAACTATACAATATAAATGGATGGATGAGTCGGGATTGTTAGCATTCTCTTCCGTTTAAGGGAGGCAGTATTTCTCTGTCTGTGTGTGTGTTATATGTGTACAAATTTGGTTTTATTTATAAGAAATGAATTGTAGCTGCCATCCGTCATGCAATAAATTGTCCGACAGTCATATTTCAGACTTACCGGTAACTTTCTCTCTCCCCCCCCCCCCACTTCCAAGTTGGTTGGTTTGCTTATCATGTTATATCTCATCCTTCCTCCCGAAGGAGCCCAGGGTGGCAAACAACAAAAATGCAAAATAACACAATTATTTTTTTTTTAAAAAAAATGTTTGAAAACATTTAAAAGCATCCAGATATCCTAAACAGCAAATGATTCCAGATTACCAGGAACAGTATCTTCCAGACATCAAATGCCCGGATATGCAGGGATGCTTTTAAATTCATTCTTGAATGTTAATACTAAAGGCAGACAGGCTCATCTCTCTAGGGAGGGCTTTCTGTAAATGGGGAACTGCTACCGAGAAGGCTCCGCTGTGGACCAGCCTAACGCAGTCTCACAAATTGCCTTGAAAGCTTGAAGAGAGCTCTACTTTTAGAAGGGGCATGCTGAATTCTGCCACTTTTATTTGGGAGGAAAAGCAGCCATACAGAAATCAATGTCTGCGCTCTTATTTGCCCCCAAAGTGCAGATGGAAGGGAGTATTTATGGTCAGGAAACCAGATCAATGCCAACACAAATCAAGAATGTGGCCCTGGATTGGGGCTTCATAGGGCTGAATTCTTTTCAAAAATAACAGTGATGGTGTTAAACATGCTTTTTTAAATCCTGTGATTGAAAGGACTGGTGAAAATGCACCTCATCATGTTCTTTGGTTAGTCTGGCCGAGGCTACAATTCTAAATATGCTCACTTGGAGAAAAAATCCATTGAAATCAATGGGGCTTACCAACAAGTAAATGCAGTGTTATGGCATCAGAATTTTGGGCCTGTGATAGAAAGCTGTGAGGGATTTATTGTTATTGTTATTATTACTTTTTAGTGAGCTTGAGGATCAGTGCTTGGCAAGTGAACTGTGGCTGTTTATTTTTCATTACTTTCCCTCCTGCAGGGTCCATTGTTGAACCCCAGACTCTTACAGAGATTAATAGAGGTTCAAATTTATGTATCGTAACTCAGGAGGAGAATTTTATTGCAAATAAGAAGCCAGCTTCATTCTTATTGGTCCATTCAGCTATTTAATTTTATAAGTAACAGCAGGACGTGTTGGAAAACATGAGCCAATCGTCTTTGCCTGGAGATGTAATCTGCAAATGATACACACACACCCTCTTGGTGTGTGTATTATTTTTATTCCAAAGTATTTTCAGCCTAGTAAACGTTAAAGAACCATTTACTTAAACAGAAACTTGCAAGAAAACTGGTCTTTTGTTCCCCCAACAATCTGTAAGCTCGCAATGCCAGCCTGGAAGAAACACCCTCCCAAAATAGTACTACCCTGGAGTGAAATGGGTTGATTACACTAGACCATTGTACTAAGAAGAAAAAGAAGTCATTGTGACCTCTGGGTAGTGGGAGAAAAAGAAAGAAAGCAGAACAATTAAGAGAGTGTGACTTTAAGGTTTAAACACATAAGCATATTAAAAGTTACATCATATTCATGGTTGCCTCCTGATTCCCCTGCCTTAAGGAGTTCACTCTGAATTGAATTCTGTGTCTTATTCTCGCATTTTCACTTAACTCAAAAGTTCAGCAGAGTCCCAGGGCTTGACCCGCCTGTTCCAGTTGCCAATTGGCAAATGTTCCGCAGTGTTTAGAACAGCTTGCCAGATGGATTGCCCTGATTGTGTAGAGAATTTCTGTGCCACCATCTGAAATCCCTAGCAGTGACTGGGATGAGCCACATGAGTTGTCCACCTGATCGGAGCTCCTGTGAGCTCCGGCTGAAAAAAAGAAAACCCGGGTTTAATGCAGAAGACCCCTCCTGCCTCAGTTCTTAGGGGCTTCACCAAGACTGTGCTCTAAGCTCTGCTTCCTCTGTAGTTTAGGAATGGGGAAAGTTTTGCCCTGCAGATGTTGGCCAACTCTAACTTCCAACACCACTAGCAAGCACGACCAATTGCCAGGGTTAATGGGTGCTGTAGTTCAGCAGTATTTGGAGGGTCCAATGGTCTCCACACCTGCTGCAGTATGATTGACTCTGACATGGTCAATTTTAATACAGGCATAGGCAACCTTGGCCCTCCAGATGTTTTGGGACTACAATTCCCATCATCCCTGACCACTGGTCCTGACCACTGGTCAGCTAGGGTTCATGGGAGTTGTAGTCCCAAAACATCTGGAGGGCCGAGATTGCCTATGCCTGTTTTAACAGGACATGATTGAAGGATCCTAAGTAAGTCTAGGCCTACATGTTGTTCGTTTTGTGTCACACAAATCATACATGCTGTAGCAGGATCAATGATCATAATGAGCTTATGCTAATGGCAAAGCTTTTCACTAGGTTTACCAACCTTCTCCCCCCCCCCAGCTCCTGCTTCTATGCCTTTCACAGCAACCTAACCTGTAATAATTAAACTGGTGAACAGTTTCCCTGTCATAGTTTCAGTGGTTTAATTTCTCAGTGTTAATGTGTTGTTAAAACCCAAGGGGCCAAAGCAGTGAAAAAGTTGCTGTTATGAGGATTAACTCATCTTTGTAAATGCAAGAGCAAATAATCGAGGTGCCAAATTTGGTTACAAAACATGACCCCACACCGGTTAAATTAAATAATGATTTTCCATGTTCTTTTGTATTTTAGAAGCTTACAGTGGTTAGGGTTGCTATATTTCACAACATTGAAAATCCGGACAGAAAAATTGTTGAACTTTTTTGGGCAAAGTTGTTGAGCTGTTTCTGGCAACATCGCAAAAGAAAACAAAGTTTTCGAGCTATTTTAAAGGAAAACCGCCAAAGGCGACACTGGGTTGCCATATATCTGGATTTCCATGGACATTTTAGCGATTTCTGCCCAGACACTGCTTCTGACTGCAGTATTCTGGATATGTGGTATCCTGAATATCAGAATATCTACTTGACTAGTTCAGAACTCCCATTTATTTTGCACGTTACAAGCCAAGAGGTATTCAGTGGTGTTTTTAGTACTCCCTCTAGTGTACAGATGTATAACGGAACCTCTCTGCAATTCCTTTCCAGGTTTGCGGGGAAAAGCAGAGGTTTGAGAAGCTGATGGAACATTTTCGAAATGAAGATAACAATATAGATTTCATGGTGAGTGTTGTATGTGTCACCTTACGTCACTTTGGATCATTGTTATTGTTTACTTTTAAGTGTATATTTTGCGTATAAATTGGGGATTTCAAAACTTTCTGCAGTGGGCCCTACCTAAAGAGGAAAAAGAATTCACCCAGATTAACAAAGACAAAATGAATATAGTTTGGACGCATAAGTATTCAGCATGAGCAGTCCTTTGCAGCAGCACATTCCACTCCATCCATGAGAGTCTCCTGTACCTCATGATCACCTCATGATCACCTCTGTGTTTCTTTGCTGTGTTTCCTAATTGGAAAGCTTGATTGGCTCCAGTTATCGGTCCTAGGCTGCAGTTTTGAAAATTTTAGGATTCAGAAAAAGTGCATAAGCCCAGGGGTAGCCAATATGTTCATCCAGATGATGAACTACAGTGCCTGTCATCGCTTCCCATTGGCTGTGCTTACTGCGACTGATGGGTCTTGTAATCCACAATTGTGGAAAGCACCATGTTGATTACCCCTACTTAAAAAGTCAAAGTGATACTGCCATGGTCTGGGAAGGCTTATTTTAAAGTAAGGAACAGTGTTAACTGAGAGGGGAAATGAAGTAAATATTTGCAGTCTACAGCATGCTTATGCCTCATGAACCAAAGCATAGATGGAGAAGTGGCATGCTATTCCTCTTCCTGTTCTACAGACAAATGTTCCACTTCCATTTTACCAGTTTCCTTGTTCCTAGTTTAGTCACTGATCCCCACATCCCCTTTTACTGAGAGAGAAAATAGACACTGAGAACAGACAACGCAAGTGAACTATATGTTCCAGCATGAAATTAAAAGGCCACAATTCTGGCTAACAAGTTAAGTTTGGCCACTAAACCCATCTGTGCCCTGTTACCACTGATGAAATTTATATGAAGGCACCAGGGTGTAGCACTTTAAAAAGGTGTTCTCTGGTGTGAGAAGACCAACTTTGGATCATTTAGGCAATCCAATACTTAAAAAATTATAGATGTTACTAATAAGGAAAGGCTGGTGTTTGGCAGCAGAAACTACTCTTCTTTCTCACTGGGAAGGAGCATGTGTGTGCAAAGGAGCAAGGCATATTTGTCCTAGAATTCTCTCTAATCTCCTGCACTGACCATCAGTGAGCAAGGGTCTGCTCCCTTCATCAGTGTTCCAAGGCAAGAAGAGATGCCTGCAAAGGCAAGTGCTCCCTCACTGGGACAGTAGTTTGTGAATCAGCCCTCGTATAAATTAAGAATACAAGATTAGCCCTCTTGCATTAGACCAAAGATCTACCTAGTCCAGCATTCTCCTTTCCACATTGGACACCCAGATGCTTCTGAAAAGTCCACTAACACAGAATACCAGCAGTCCTTCCTGACTTCATGTCCTCTTCTATCTGGCATTCAGAGGTATATTGCCCCTGAACCTGGAGATTCTATTCTCCAGTGAGCCATGTTTGACAGGTGGACTTTCCACCTGTCAATCACAATGACATCAGGTGCCTGTGTCAGCTGATTGTCACTTGCCAAGTGTTGTGTGTAGTGCACAGGCGCTGACAACCGTCTGATTGTGGGGGCTTCCAAAGTGCTGTGCAGATCCCCTTCGGCTCAGCTTTGTCTTTTCCTGCCCTGCATCTGGCATCATCAGTTGTAGGGGCAGGAGGGCGTGGCTTGGTCAAACAAACTCAAAGGCCAAATGGGGAGACCTAGTGGTCCCAAATAGGTGGAGATGGCAGGGTTGGCTTGCTGTCAGATTTATCCCTAAGTGCTTCCCCTGAAAGAGGTGGATTCTCACCGGCAGGGGAAAAGCAACTGAGCCACCTCAGCTGGCAGTGACATTGAACTTGGGATACCCAATGACACTTAGGTGTGCTATTCTCTTGAGCATGCACTCAGCCTTCCCCTGGATCTAAGGCTTCACTTCCCAGACTCATCTTGGGATTCCTGATCACCATCCCCAACTCATTAGGATCTCTCCTCCAACTCCCCGTCTCCACAAGACTCATGATAGTTCACTAGACTGTTGTACTAACTCAAGTACCCTTTTCATGCGTGGTCATATGATATAGCGTGCCTTAATCAACCATGTAAACTGCTTGCAAAAGGGAAGTAAGAGATTAAAAAAAACCCCACTGTAGAATATTTTTAACTTTTTTGGGTATCTATCAGACTGATCATCTGCAAGGAGGAGAAAGTGGCGACATCTAGTTGACTCACCAGCCACAGGGCTCTTTTTGTCATGTATAAAGCCCACAAGTTCAGACAGTGAGCACAAGTGGTTAGTTTCAGTGAAGAGGATGGAGGGGAACATCGGAAGTGGTCTTGCAGTAAGTCAGCTGGTCCATCTAGCTCTGGTTTGACTGCACTGACTGGCAGAAGCTCCCTGCAGAGATCTTGCAAGCTCAGCCTGTGGATGCCAGGGATTTTGAACGATCGCCTTTCCTTCAGGATTGGGCTTGAAAGTGGTACAGGAAGGGGATAAGCAATGGTAGGGCCCGGGCACAGCACTGGAGGCTCACCCATTAGAGTGAAAGGGACCCCACCCCAACAGTCTCAGATCACACTCTGCCAAACCCCTCCTGCCTCCTCTTCCTTACTTACAACCAGCCCGGGACATTGGCTGTCAGCTTTTTCCTCCTTTGTCTGAACTCAGAGGAGGATGGAAACAAACCTAGAGTTAGTTGGCTTCATCTGCCATTGTCTCTGGCTCCACCTGCTGTTGGTCAGCCCGTCTCCCAGCCTACCAATCCCAGTGGGCATCTGGCACCACTGTGTGGCAGAGACTCCGAAGAAACAAATCAAAGAACATCCCATTCTGGTAGGCACTGAAGGCAAAAGATTCAGCACAATAGAAAGCAATTCATAGACAGGCAGGGATCACGGGTTTCGAGAGAGAGTTCACTGTGAGATGCAGTGCAATTGCTCTGGGAAGAAGCTCTTCACCATCCTCCCCTTTTCAGGAGTTGTTGGAAGGCTGGGGACAATGAGATCTGACCAGTTAAATTAGTCCCAGCTGAACCTCAACTGCAGGTGCTTCAAGCAGAACTGGTTACTAAACCCTTCCCTGTCTTAGGGCAGTATGAACCATCTGCCTTTTGCAAAATAGCAAGAAGCATTTTAAGAAGCATTTCTCCTTAGAGTGCACTTTTGAGATCTGCTTCTGCGCTACATTTGGGAGTCAAGACTTTTGTTCATTGCAACTAAAGTTTTGGGTCATTTACATCAAGCCCCCACCTTCCCCCAATGACATAAAATGAAATAATTATGCAGAAGGAGCCACTTGAGAATTAATGGCACATGCGCAAACGGATCAGCTATGTCTGTTGCCATCTGGTGTTTAACAAGATCTGCATGCCACTAGAAACCACCTGTAGGACACGTGTTTCAAGAGGTTTGGGAGAGGAACTAGGTTGAGGGGGAAAAGAACCAGTCTCTGGTGACTTTACATGATTGGTTTCTGAGCCTGCCTGCATTGGGGGAACCATTTCTGTTCCTTGTATTTGCTGGTTGCTTGTTAGCAGAACAGAAGCCATATTTGTCATATGGGTCAAGCAAGGCTCCACAGCACTTCTTCAAACTTGAGCGACTGAGACCCAACGTAAACAGAATGATCACTCTAAGCTGCTGACCTTTAACGTGACATGACACCTGGGCAAAAGAATGGGACCCCCCCCCAAAAAAGCTTCCTGAAGTAAAGAAAAATTGAAAACACATTCCTAGACACTGCTAGTGTGTGAAGTGCCATTTAAAAATGATCGAGGTATTTTGCTACAGTAAACTATAGCTCATGATCTTTAAATATGTGCCTCATTCGTGTGGAAATGAATGTCAGAGCATCCATTTATTCAGTCCAGATAAGTTGTTCTTGCAACGCTGGTTTGTATCAATCACATTTTTTATTTGTAGCTGGAATGAAGGGAGAGAAGTTGAGATATTAATGATGGAAACTTTAAAACTTGGTAATACCTTTGTGAATTAGTGTCTGAAACCATTCCACCACGTTTGGATCAGATAGTGTTTTTATTTTCCACTGCTGTAGCTATATCTATCTATCTATCATCTATCTATCTATCTCTCTCTCTCTCTCTCTCTCTCTCTCTCTATCTCTATCTCTATCTATCTATCTATCTATCTATCTATCTATCTATCTATCTATCTATCATCTATCATCTATCTATATCTATCCATCTATCCATCTATCCATCTATCCATCCAGGAAGCAGAGAAAAGGACTTCTAATGGGTGACTTCTTTTCAGTCCTCTGCTTTTTGCTTGTGTTAATGCTACTCTCCCTATCCCTGTCCCAGTTCACTGAATGTGTTTAGCCCAGACCTCTTTGAAATGTTCAAGGTGCTGTGTTCTGCATACAGTACCATATTTGTCTGATTACAGTGCCCATTCTGAAATGCTCACCATTCTAGGCATGACATATGCAATAATTGGGCAGAGGAATTGCCATTAAAGAAGAGCTTAATTTTGCAGCATACTCTTTTGCCTGCTGGGAGTGAGCCCAATGAATTCAGTCAGTGGGATTTACTTCTGAGTAGACATATTGTAGGACATCTCCCCTTCTTCAAGACACATGCTTCTTACTCAGAAAACCTGAATTCTAGTTTGTCAAGTATAATTTATTTCCCACAAATTGTTAGGCATAATCTTGAGATGGTGTTAAGACATCCGGGTTGTATACAAGGCAGCAAACATTGCCGCACATGATTTGTCCCCGTGCAAAATGAAGGGCTAGCACTACCAGTTTCCATTTTTTGATGGTTCTTGTTTTACAGGTGGCGTGTATGCAGTTCATCAACATAGTGGTTCACTCAGTAGAGGACATGAATTTCAGAGTTCACCTCCAGTATGAATTTACTAAGCTAGGCCTGGATGAATATCTAGATGTGAGTACCGCCTGCTTTGGCTTGTTTTGTACTTGGATATGATTATGCTGAGAATTCATTGTTACTTTCTGTGATAAAAAGAGCCCCGAACTGTGCCATCTTCAGAAAAAGGACCAAATTCTCTTACAAGTTTCTGCCGACCGTTGCTTTGTGCTGCTGTTTTTTGCTTACTGAACTTTTGAGGCTGCAACCGGCCCCAAGTAAAAGCCAGCCACAAACTTGGAAGAAGTCAGAAGGGGTTAGTAGGATGGCCTCTTAACGCTGCATTTTATGCACAGCGACCACCTGCTTGCAATGCCAAGAAAATGTGAATGAAGCCAGATGCTGTGCACACTTCTGGTGCGGTGACCTTTGCGCCATCGGAATGCTTCTGCTACAGTGCACCTCCACTGCGCTGACCTAACTGCTGAGACAACTGGATCCGTTTCAGGAGTCCCAGCAGCTCAACGCTCTCTCTGGTCCCCTGACTTCTCCTGCTCCTCACTTTCTCCTGCTCATTCTTTTGAGAAGCAGAGCGACATACACCGCTCAGACCAAAACTGTGCTGACTTTTGAGGACTCTATTCATTCTGCATCCCTGTGGTTCAGTTGCGGGAATCATACAGTGGTTGCCTTCTTGGCAGCCGCAAGTTAACCACAGCTGTGGAGATAGAACGAGCAAAGGATGATATGGGCGTAAGTGAGAAACTGCCGTCAAGAGGAAGAAGAAACTTCAGTTGCACACTCGAAATCCCCCACTCCAGTGCCACTATAATATTGCTAATTTCTGCTTTGTTATGTCGTTACCCATTCCTCTCTCTGCACCCGCATCCCTTGTCTTCCTTGAGTTTTGCACACATTTTTAGCACTCAACATAGGAAGCTGCCTTATACGACCAAGTCAATTATTTGGTCCATCTAAGATAAGATAAGATAAGATAAGATGATCTTTATTGTTATTGTGACCTTGCGGGGACAAAGAAATTACTCGGCTGCTCCATCCACCCAGACAGGGCACTCCACACAAATTCAAAACAATTACAAAACACTAATTAAAACAGTAGAATATAATGCAGCATAACAAGTAAGTCCAGGCTTCCCATTCAAGCTGAAATTGCCCTGGGGAAGAAGCTGTTCCTGAGACGGCTTGTTCTTGTCCTCATCATTCTGTATCTCCGTCCTGACGGCAAGAGCTTGAAGAAATGGTGACCAGGATGCGATCTTTTACTATGTCCCAGTGCCTTTCTATGGCACCTGGTGGCATAAATCTGCTCTAAGGTGGAGAGCGAGCAGCCAACAATGCTCTCTGCTGCCTTAACAACTCTGCACAACCCCATCCTATCCTGGGTAGTACAGCTTCCGTACCACACACATAAACCATAAGTGATCACGTTCTCAATGGCACAGTGATAGAAGGCTGTATTGTTTGCACTAACTGGCAATGACTCACCAGTCGCTCTGCTGGCCTGGAATTTCAGATGGAGGTGTGTGTGTCTTTCTCTGCCTTCCATAGAGAAGTGTATCAAGACCCAGTATTTCATCTAGCTCAGTATTGTCTACACAGATTAGCACTGGCACTTCGGGGTTTCAGACACCAGTGATGGAACCTGGGACCTTGTGCATACAAAGCATGCACTTCATTACAGAGTTATGACCCGTCCCCTAGAATCCATAGACTTATAATGTGGCACCTGAATTGTTTAGAAGGACAATTGGTTTTCTCAGTGCTATTTTTCTAGAAAAAGAGGTGCCGGAACTCTCCATGAGCACCTCCCTTGTTCTCTCATAATGGCAATGGTGCCCATCTGAGAGGCGTCGGAACTCAGTTCCAGTGAGTTCCGGCTGAAAAAAGAAAGCCTTGGGTTTTCTTAATCTACTCATTGCAGCCAACCTCCCTAAGGCAGGTTGAACTGTGATCTACAAAAACATGGTTTGTTCTTCCAGTGATGTTCACCACGTGCAGCACGTAATTCTGACCTGGGGGTGGGGAGTGTCCAGTTGTGTGGCTCAGAGCTGGAGCTTAGAGTCCCAAAATAACTAGCCAGTTCCTTTTCATCTCAGAAATGGGAATGTCCATAATTGGGGTTGAAAAGCCAATATGAGAGCTGCAGCTGATATGTAATGCTGTTGTTGGTTAAATTGCTTCCTATAGTATGAAGTCTAGGCTTGATTTATTGTAATCACATTGTCTGAACATTTGCACCGGTGCTGTTATATAAATTATAAAATAATACTGGCCTCTTAACATAGAGGAATGGGCTTTGCTCTATAAAAAGGAATATCTTTTTATTATTTTTTTCCTCTTGTACCTGCTATGAATTTGTGGGTACCAATTACAGTTAAGTTTTTGTGTCCTATTTCTCCATCTTGAAGTGTTTTTCATTCCTCTCTTCCCATGGTGCTCTATTATTAGGAACTTTTAACATGGAGACAGATTTTTTTTTGTTGCTTAGAATTCAGCTGTTCTTGCTGCTTTTTGGCTTTGTTCCATCGTATAACATAGTCAAGAGCTTCTTTCATGTATTCTGACAACAATACTTTATGTTCCATATAATATGCTTCTCCTGATGCTACAGTGCAGCATGGGGGCTATTTTTCGCATTTAAACACTCACTTACTCACCATCCCAAGCTAACCCTTTTGAGTTATTTCATTCAACCTTAGGCTAACAACCCCTCCCCCCTGCTAAGTTCAGTTCAACAAGAAAAACACCTTTGCTGGTATGGAAATGCCACAACAGCAGTGCTTTTAAAATTCCTTACACAGAACCCCCTTTTAAGTCACGGTGAATAATGTGATGGATATTTTTAAAAGTAACTCAAACAAATTGCTTTTTTTGGGGGGGGGTTGATGGTGATTTGGAGTAGATCACATTGCCAATATTATGCATTTAAAGCCCACAACTGAACAAGATGCGCATGATTAACCTTGTTATCCAGCAGAATCAATGGGCATTGGAGGAGGGAGAAAGAGCACACCATGCAAGCTTCCATTCGTGGTTTGTTACTTACCCTGACACGACAACAGCAGGAATGGTGGAGGTGTGAAGCAGGGACTTTGGAGCACTGTGCACCCATTTGCTGCTCTTTCATGTTAAACCATAGTTTGTTTTCAACTATGGCTTACGCGGGTGGTGCTGTGGGTTAAGCCACAGAGCCTAGGGCTTGCCGATCAGAAGGTCGGCGGTTCGAATCCCCACGACGGGGTGAGCTCCCATTGCTTGGTCCCTGCTCCTGCCAACCTAGCAGTTCGAAAGCACATCAAAGTACAAGTAGATAAATAGGTACCACTCCGGCGGGAAGGTAAACGGCATTTCCGTGTGCCGCTCTGGTTCGTCAGAAGTGGCTTAGTCATGCTGGCCACATGACCTGGAAGCTGTACGTCGGCTCCCACAGCCAATAAAGCGAGATGAGCGCCGCAACCCCAGAGTCGGTCACGACTGGACCTAATGGTCAGGGGTCCCTTTACCTTTACCTTGATGGCTTACCTGAACCCAAGCCTGCATATATATTGTTTTTATTAGTAACAATGAAATCAACCATTTTAGCAACATGTGACGGGGGTGGAAAACCTGACTTATTTAGCGGTGCTAAACGATGCTGTGCCCCCTGCCCTCTTTTGATCTTCCAGAAACTGAAACACACAGAAAGCGATAAGCTGCAGGTGCAGATTCAAGCTTATCTGGACAATGTGTTTGATGTGGGAGCTTTACTTGAAGATGCGGAAACCAAGAACGCTGCCTTGGAAAGAGTAGAAGAACTGGAAGAAAATATATCTCATGTTAGTATTGGCGCTTTAAAATGTAGACGTTGGGGGGTCTTTCTAGAGGCTGGTTTTTATTTGGTCATTCGGTTATTTATCTGGGCATCAAATTGTGATTACAAATGCACTTGATTTCGTTTATATCCATTACTACCAGTAAAGCTTTTGGTCTTCTATTATTTTTATTGCTACCTTGAGAAGAAAACACACACACTCTAAAAATATAGAGGAAAGGCTAGTTTACCTGGATAATTGGTTTCCGTGTGATTTAATATTTTTAGTTCAGTCTGCAGTGCTATGCCTGCTTTTATCTTGGCAATGTCACGGACAGCGTGCCTGCAAGACATCATTAAACAGACACTCTAATATTACTAGGAACTAAAGGGGGGAAATTTTTGTTAAAGCACAAGAGGTTTGAGCAATTTCTGCCTGGAAGTTCATTTAGAGCTGGACTGAAAAAATGTCCTTTGGATTTTAGTCTTGAACTTCATTTTTTGTATCTATTCCAAACTGACACAAATGTGGAAAAAAATATTACCTGCTGTATAGCATGCAGGCGCATGAAAATGATGTTCAGTTTGTGGATTTCCCAGAAGTGTCTGAGTGATTACCGCTAGGAACAGGATACTGAGATAATGGACCCTTTGCCTGATCCAGCAGGCCTGCTGTTTTTACAGCCTAGTAAACAGGTAGTGATGTTTGCTGCAGAGGTTCACTAAGGTTTTTTGTGAACCAAACGTTATCTGATTACTCTCTTAAGTGTTTGTCATCTCCCTCTCTGGGTTAATAAATATTTATAATTAAAACAATTAGAAAACACTCAATTCTTTAAAAAAAACCAGGGGCTGCATCCAGACATAGAAATCCACAATTGAAAGCGCTTCTTCCGTTTGTGAAAGACACTTGATCCCAGTGGCAGAAGGGGGAAAGGAAGTCATTTTGCATCAATCCTTCCCTGAAGCTTCTGCCCACCCCCTCCCATCTAGAGGACTCCAGCCTCCTGGAAGAGATTTTCAGAGGGTACAAGGGTCTGGAGTGGGGGTCTGGAGCTGGTAGGAGCAAATCTGGAACCAAATCTCATAAGGTTACAGCCTAAGTAGAAGTGGTTACATACCCCCAACTTGAGTTTTAAAACTTACACAAGCAATTTTGTTATAAAATGTTTTCCCTATTAGGTCCATCTTCAATATTATTAAACTGCATTTTTTGGTGTGTGTGAGAGAGAGAGAGAGAGAGAAAGAGCCAATAGTGTTATATCCATATGAATGAAAACTCCTCATATTAATACTGCGTGCGTGTGGTCCTTGTTGTTCTCTGATCATGTTATTGACTCAAAACAGCTCTGGAGTATTTAATTTCAGCTGAATTACAATTCCAGATGGAATCACTTGGGAGAGCAGCTTGACCGAGAACTCTTGTTATAGGTTGGGGTGTGTGTGCTAATTTACATATAAATTGCAAATTCCATGGACACATAGGGGGGGGGGGGAAACACAAATAAGCAGATCTGTGTTTCATACCATAAAAGTACAGGCATAAATCTGTGTAGCTTCCAAGATATACAGTACTGTAAGTGTTTGCAAAGCATAGTTTACAGATTTAAAAATGTATTAGCCGCAGGGATCATGCTGGAATGGGGTGGTGGAGGAGTAGATGTCCCTACTTAAGAATTACTTGATTCCCTAGTTATAAAGGCGAAAAAGGCTGTGTTGTGGGTGATCCAATCTGAAGTTCATCACTTCTGCTTGTCCCATGCCAAAAAAGTATGGCTCTGAGCTGTTTCCCACTTGTCCCATGCTTTTAGGCATGGATCCAAGCAGTTTTGTCTTGCCATGCTGCTTTCCCCAGGAAAACCCACTTTTTGCGTGCCCAGGCAGAGACCCCCCGACCCCCGAGAGACCACCAGAAGGAATAATGACTCATGACAACGTGTTATGGAATTAAAGTTGGCCACAGCTTTATTAAACCTTTCAGATGTAGGAAGACCTTGGCTTAGGCATTGGGTGTATATCCCTCCCAGCCCCCCAGCTGGGGAACTGAGGCTCCTCAGGGTTAAATGGATCCGGGGAGGGTGCACTGCAAGACTCTTGTGTACACAGACAGCCCCCCCCCCCAAATTTCCGACTCTCTTTCACAAAACCCCTTTAATGGGGAACCGTGGAATTGCCGCTGCCGGGGGGGGTGAGTCACCACTTCACGCTCCCCTCCCCCATTTAGGGAAGATAGACTAAAGGATTCCACCCTAGGCCTAAAACCGCCATCCGAGACCGCAAAATCGCAGTCTTGCCACCAAGACTACCTACACTTGAAAACCCACTAGCAGTCCGACAACCATTCCTGTAGGCCATACCTGATATGTATATATGTATATATCTTTATTGTCATTGTACAAGTACAACGAAATTGATGTCATCCAGCCAGTGTTCATTTTCCGACGTGGTGAGGTGTACTCCATCAGGTCTGAAAAATTCCAATCTGTTGGTTTTAATGTCCAAATGCTTCAAAACTCGGCCTCCGATGGGCAAGATTGCCGAGCGGATGGCCCTGTTAACTTTTTCCACTACGTAATTCAACTCAAGCGGACCAGAGGGAAGCCTGCCCATGCGTGGTCTGCTCAGCTGGCCCCGCCGCCACAAGCCGCCGATTGGACAGTTTAAACTGGGTCTTGGCAGGAACCCCAACTGCGATGACAGGGAGGCAGGCCAGCCCAACCAGCTGGTGAGTCCCGCGTGGCCCCGGGGGTGCTGCGCGAGGTCCCGCAAAGGGCACCCACAAAGGGAGGTGTGAGTGTTCATTAGTGCTAAATCAGAACAAACTCCAATCCACAGAAAACTCAGTTGCCGTTTGTTCGGATTCAGTGCTAACCTGCTGGTTCCCCTGGGGAAAGTGGCAGGCCAAATGGAAGTGTGGATGGGCCCGTCGTCAATTCTAGTGTTTGCATCTAGCCTCCCATCACTATATATCTCAAGATTTCATTAGTTTCATAAAATGTAACTATGGTGTTCACAGCCTCTAGAAAAATAAATGGAAGCTGGTTCTTTGAGTAACCATTACTACCCAAATGGAACTTTGACATACCTCCCCCCCCTCTCTCTCACACACAGTTACATGGGCTACTCCCACAGCTTTTGACCATGTAAATTCAACTCCAAACCTATTGATCCATCGCGATTAGACCCTATGATTGTAAAGATTATGTATGGTTCCTATAGCTCTGGCAAGGGGCCTGTTCTTAGACATTTACAGCATGAATGATATGATGTTTATTATATACGTAATGCATGGCTCTGGCATGCAGTCGCCACTGTGAATGAATAAGCCTTTTTGCCAATTAACACCCCCCTCCCCAACCCCTTTTATGCCTAGTTATCAGAAAAACTGCAAGATACAGAAAATGAAGCTATGGCAAAGATTGTGGAACTGGAAAAACAACTCATGCAGAGGAACAAAGAACTGGATGTCGTTCGAGTAAGTGTACCGAGTGCAGATTGTGCAGCTCAGGGTGCTCACTGGATGGTCAGCCAAGTTGCTCACAAGTATGTTAGACTCTAAAAACGTGGAATCTGCTAGATTCACTGTTGCCTCCACAATTGGCTACAGTTCAGTTTACTTGCAGTCTACAGAAGTGATTTTATCCCGAAGTTTGTGGGCACATTGGATCGATGAAGGTTTATAACACTTGGTTCCTTTCTGTGAGTCTCTTAGCCATGGAATGGGAGGACAGGAAACCAGCTGATATTCTGTAACTGGTATCTTCCACCAGAGGTCAGGCAATCTAACCCAGAACACAATAGGATCTTATTGGCTTAATGGATTGGGTGTGCCATAGTACATATCATAGAGTCTTCATTACCCTAGGAAATAATTTAAACCTTTACAGACTTTCTGATATTGCCAGTTTGTGACCATGATTGAGGTTCATTATCCAACTTATTAAAGAAAAATGAAGTTTGGATGAAGATAAAATGAGAAGTGCATTTGCCGCCACCATCAAACATGGCCTGACAATGACTCAGCTGGGAATCCCATGTTATGGCGTTCCTTCAGTTTTGAGATGATTCTGCCCATCAAACACATGTCGATTCTTTACCCGTGGGCTCTTTTTGCAGGAAATATACAAGGATGCGAACACACAGGTTCACACGCTGAGGAAAATGGTCAAAGAGAAAGAGGAAGCTATTCAACGACAGTCAACGCTGGAGAAGAAGATCCATGAACTGGAGAAGCAAGGGTCCATTAAAATTCAGAAGAAAGGAGATGGTGATATCAACATTCTTCCTGTTGGGGTGGCTTCTGGGACATTGCCCTCAGGGGCAGAAGCTGCCACGGGCACTTGTGGAGGATCAGCTTCTGGCTCTGCATCTTCGGTTCTGTTGCCCCCTCCACCACCACCCTTGCCGTTGTCTGAATCAGAATCGGAAGCAGGTGAGAAATGTGGCAGAAGAAATGAGATTTGCTAAACTTAAGGAAGTGGGCCATACTTTGTGATGCCCACACATGAAAGAGGCTGGGACCCAATCCAGAGAAAGCTGGATGCAGTGAATCAAGTGGTACTTAAGTGTTCACTGGATATCCAGGCATCTTACCTTAAAAATATTTACTTAGAAATTAATCCCCTCGAAATCAATAAGGGCTACTCCCAAATAAATAACTTCATGATTAGACTGTTGATTAAGTTTGCCAAATTGGCTCTGGATTACACCCTATGTCTTAAACATCATGACAAGTTAGTGAACTTCATAGTAATAATAAAAAGCAGTGGCAGTAATTGCTATTACTATAAGTAGTTATTACTACAACTACAACTACTACTAGTATTAGTTATAAACGTAAAGGTAAATGACCCCTGGACGCTTAAGTCCAGTCAAAGGTGACGATGGGGTTGCGGCGCTCGCTTTTCAGGCCGAGGGAGCCGGCGTTTGTCCACAGACAGCTTTTCGGGTCATGCGCCAGCATGACTAAACCACTACTGGCGCACAGAGGACCGTAGTGAGTGCCAGAGCGCATGGAAATGCCGTTTACCTTCCTGCCACAGCGGCACCTATTTATCTACTTGCACTTTCACGTGCTTTTGAACTGCTAGGTTGGCAGGAGCTGGGACAGAGCAATGGGAGCTCACTCCATCACGGGGATTCGAACTGCTGACCTTCCGATCAGCAAGCCTGTCAGGGATTCAGGGCTGCCCCCCTTCGCTGGCCGTTCCAAGAAAGAGTCTGAGCCATAAAGCTTTAATGCTTTAATCTAGGCTAATTACTTTACAATGCAGAGCACGTCGTAAACATGTCTCATCCATCACTCTCAGAATCCGGAAGTGGGCCACTGCGATTTTGGCACCAGCTGCACCATTTGGGGAAGCGGAAGAACCGTTTGCCTCTCCTTCCCTTCCCCCTCCTATCTTCCCTCTCCACGTTGCAAGGTCTTTGCCTGCTTCTCTCAACCCCTTACAACACTTCCGCTTCTCTGCTGCTGGTGCTACTAGAAGAGGAGTCCGTTGTCAGAATAGGCATTTGCTCTCTATAAACGCTCAACGCTGGGCTGGAAGGGGGGGGGAAGCCCCCTGACAAAGCCTAAGATGCTCAGTGGTTTTAGACCATAGCGCAATGCAGAGTAACATAAGCATGAAAAGGGAGTGATTCCCCCATCTGAGGAGCTTATCTAACCCTATTCTCAACTGTCATCCGCTTCACTTTTGCTGAACTCTTGTGTTTGAGGTCCATTCTACACATTACATGATCTGCAAAATAACATCCATTTGGCAGCTTCTCTACTCTGCAGGCACAATGTATAGCAAAGTTCACCATGTGGATCGCTTATAGTTGAGAGAACTCAGTGTGGGGGGGAGGCGGACATAGTTTGGTTGAATACTTTAAAATGCTGTTTTGTCCTTTTCATTTCTCAGTTCAAAATGGTCCTGTGACACCGCCAATGCCTCCTCCCCCTCCACCGCCTCCTCCCCCACCTCCTCTTCCTGGCCCAGCTGCAGAACCAGGACTGGCCCCTCCGGTCCCACCCCCACCCCCACCATCAGCACCTCCTCTTCCAGGAACGGCCTCCCCTACAGTCGTTTTCAACTCAGGATTAGCAGGTAAGAAGCAGCTAGCATTGCTGGCATGCTTTGCAAGTCCTATACACAATACAAAAAAAATGTCCTTGGTCAAAGAGGAATGAGTCAGAATGGATATTTTGAAAAAGTGCTGTAAGGTCTTCATTGCTTAATGACTCATGGTGTCCCAGTGCTGCAAAACCTTAGTTGCAGCAGTAAATTAAAAGCAAAATAACTTTCTAAAGAAATGACAAGAGGTAAGGTGATGGCCTATTCTCAGTGAAGGTTTGGGGAAAGGCAAGTTTTTTGAAACTAAATCTGTGTGTTGCTTTGCTGCATCTGCTCAAAGGAGAAATGGTGAGCACCTGATGGAGCTGTTACAAAGCTTGAACACTTAAGAGATTTCCGTCCATCCCCCCCTCACCATCTGCAGATTATGAGTAGCTAGCAGAAAAATGCTTTGATTTCATTAAATGGAGACTTTATACAGTTGCTACAATCCCTTCATGTTATCTCACTGGTGGTGGAAAAGTGTCAGATGCCTCTCCTTCAAACACTGAATCCAAATCTCCAAATTTGGGGGTCTGAAGATAGGAGGCAGGCATCTCTTAGAAAAGTGTGAGTGGTTTGCTAAGGAACTGAACAAGCGATTGAATACTCGTTGGTATTTTAAAGGAATAGGTCGTGGAACAATATGATAATTGTAGACTTAGAAGGCCTGGACACCCATCCCATATGTATATATGCAGATATATATGCAGATGGCTGGTTCTTTATTTTAAACCTCTGATATCCCTTAAAAACAGGCAGAATTTGGATGCCTCTGGGCTATTGGGGCATTTATTTGGAACAAGAGTAGCTTGAACTAGCCAAGACTAAAGCACTCAAGTGAGTGGTTTTTTTCACCTTCCTCTTCATGCATTGAGTCCAACATCAACAGTTGCACATCCTGTGATAGTAGAGGTGGACTTGGAAGATGAGAGATTCAATTTCTGGTTCTTCAGTGACATTGCACTGGCTGTGTAATAATAATAATAATAATAATAATAATAATAATAATAATAATAATAATATAATTTATTATTTGTACCCCGCCCATCTGGCTGGGTCCTCCCAGCCACTCTGGGCGGCCTCCAACAGATATTAAAATACATTAAAATATCACAGGTTAAAAACTTCCCTAAACAGGGCTGCCTTGAGGTATTTTCTGAATGTCAGATAGTTGTATATCTCTTTGAACTCTGCTGGGAGGGCGTTCCACAGGGCGGGCGCCACTACCGAGAAGGCCCTCTGCCTGGTTCCCTGTAGCTTTGCTTCTCGTAGCTTCAGTGTAGCTCCAGCCTATTTCCCCTCCCTTCAATTTACAACCCTTGGCTTGGTTTTGTCATTAGTCACAATCCTCTTTGCAAGTCTGATGTTCATTCAGCCTGCTAACACTCTATCTGTTGCCTCACTGCAATTAATACAGTTTCTGTTGACTTGAGCACAATTTGGAAGAATAAAAAAAAACTATGAATCAGGCTGGCCCATTAACATCCCCGGACAAAACTTCATTAATGAAGAAAGACCCTCAACATAGTTGGAAAACTTAACACCACAGTTCTGGGTTTGGTCCTGAGGCTGAATCTAGAGCCATTTTTGATGTCTTATTGAAAATGACAGTCACTGGGAACTGAAATTAATTCAGAATAGCTGGGTTTGATCTCCTGCCTGTATATGAAGGAAATAGGTTGCAGGGGGAATCTAACAGAAGAAAATAAAACAGCCTGGTTGGCTCATGCCAATGGCCCATCTAGTCCAGCATCCTGTTCTTACAGTGGCCAACCAGATGCCTGTTTGAAGCACACAAACAGGACCTGAATCCCACAGAACTCTCTCCTGTGGTTTCCAGCAACTGATATTCAGAAGCATACTGCCTCCGACAGTGGAGGTAGAACATAGCCCATCAGGATTAGTAGCCACTGACAGCCTCATCCTCCCTGAATTTCTCTAAACCTATTTTAAAGGCATCCAAGTTGGTGGCCATCTCTGCTCCTTTTGGGAAACATATTGGTGCTTCAGGAAACGAATGCTCCATATATTGGGCTTCAGTAGTTTATTTGCTGGTAAACCAATTCTAGGTTATTGGTCTTTATGGCTTTGTTTGCAATCTTCCTATACAAATAAGTTGGGTAAAGTGTAGCTTCCAAATAATAGTGTTTACTGCAGAATTAATATGGTACTGGGCCATCCAATAATGGATGCTACCTTTTGTTTGATACTTAAATTAAATCAGTAGAAGGCTTTTGGTGGGCACATGCCTCATCCATTGCTGTTCTGCTACACTAAGATAACCTCAAGTAGGAAAATGCAATTTACCTTAATGGGCGATGATAGGTAAGTACCTATTACCATGGGTAGGTTGCCTGGTCCATAAACTCTATACTCCTAAGTGCAATTGATTATTTCTATGTAGAAAAATGATGTGTGAAGTGGTATTCAGGAGCCCTGATTTGTGATAATAGATTGTTCTATTAAATAACCTATGTAACCATAGCTAACCTTTTTCTTATTTATTCCCTCTGCTTCCTTGTAAGATGGGCCAATCAAGCTTTTCTGTAGGTTCCTTTTTGCTGAGTATTTTAAGTACATTTTAATCCCATTTACTGGTGTCTTCTTTTCCTGTCTTGTTAACCAAATCCATTTGTGCATCACTTTAAAAACTAGCTTGCTGTGTTTTTGCATTATCCGAAAGCGTGGGATGTTTGTTTGACTTGTTGTGGTGCAAAACCTCTGTTTAGGAGAATAGGGGTTTCCTAACAACTCTCCGCACCCTTAACAAGCTATACTTCTTAAGATTGATTGGGGGAAGCCATGACTGTTTAAAGTTGTATCATTGCTGTTTTCTATGTGTGGTGTGTATGTGGCCTTGGTTTTTCCATAAAATAGAAACTCTAAGATATTCTAAGGCATATCATTGCATGCAGCATTGCATCTTACATTAGAGACTCATCAAGATCAATCACTTGGCTACCTTCAAACAGAAATATTCTTAATATACCTTCCCTTGGTGATGTCACCACACATCCAAACAAGTGCATCTCTTAAGCAAATGAGAAGTGTGGACTTCAGTTCTGAAGTAGCTTCAGACCTTTGAGTGGATAGTGACATCATCGCATAATATCGGGCTTGCTGCCTATCAAATTGTAATTCACAGCTCCAGTTTTGACAGCTGACAAAAGATGTGTGGAAATTTGCTTAAAATTAGTTGATGAATTTGTGAAATCTATTAAAAATGTATTCTCAGTCTGAAACTTTGCACAAGGGTTTTGGTGCATTATAGGGGAAAGGGGGAAAGGATAGATAACAACAAGATATTTGGGGTGTACACATTCCCAGTCATCATACGTGAACAAGAGTGTCCTTTGGGAATGTGAGTTTGCCCATGGTAAAATTCACTAGGTATGCTTTGCTTGACGGTGGAGATAACAAGTGCATGTTTCCAACTTCACTTTCCTGGCTAAATAGCTTCTTCAAAACTGGAGGAGCAAGACGCAGGGGTTTCTTGACTGTGTGAAGCTTGCAAAAATGTTAATGATTCACTAATTTAGTTTTAAATTCATGCTGTCAAATTGATAAACTGCTTGTCTCGCTAAATAATAATACACATTGTGGCAAAATAAGCTAGCATTTTCTCTGGCAATACATGATACTACCATTGTAGTGCAGGATTTTATCTAACTGTTGCAAAACACTGTGCATTAGAATCTGCACTGTGTGTGTCCAGTTTCAGACTGGAGTTAGTCCTTAATGACATGAAGGCGAGGAAGGAGCTGGTTGAGTTGATTAATTAACCAAATTGCTTAAAGCTTCAGAACCAATTTAAAACTTCTGCCATAATTGATGTTTTCAGTGGCAAATGTTCTCTAGAATGTCATTTCCTGAATTTTATATGTGCGTCCCCTGAACTTCATGAAGATTAATGCTTACAGTGAATGAGTTACTAATTGCTGGGTATTTCCAGCGATGGACATTTAATCAGTTCCCTTGGCTCTTAGGGTTAGGAAGTTTCCCCACCCCTTAGTAATTAACCTAAATTTTCCTGCTTCAGCTTATTATTCTTTGTCTATCGGTTAATGGGGAAGGCATGTCTTCAGAGCAGCTTTGGAAAATATAGTAGACAATCACAATGAGAGATGGTCAAAGCAACTAATAATCCAAGAAATGATTGTGCCGAGACTGGAGAGTGTTCTTTTACTGTTTAAAATACAGACTCTGGGTTCTTTAAATCTGCAGCATAATTTCCCTGGTGGCTGCTTTCAATTCCAATTGCTTATATTCAGCTTAGAGCTTCTCTTCTTGCATTTCCAAAACACCACTTGCTTATTTAGGATTGAGAGCTCATCCACACTTGCCTTTTGCTCTGTACTTTCTAGGCACAGGTCTGCATTTTCCTGGTCTGTGACTGAGTGCTTCCCCCCACCCCCGCTGCTTTCCTCAGGAAAACCCAATCTTTACTGCTGAATTGGAGCAAGCGGCAATTAGGGTTTTCCACGAAGTTATTTTCAGTGGTAAAGAATGGGAGTTTGTGGAGAAAGGACCAGGGAGGGAGGGAGGGAGGGAGGGAAACACTCAGATACAGACCTGGAAAACTTGGACCTGTTGCTAGAAATGTGGAGCGAAGCTAAGTGCAGATGAGCCCTGAGTGAGCTTTTCAGCATGGTTACGGACTTTAAACTGGTAGTCCCAGTGAATCAGTGGCACATGATGCAAATGTAACATGCACCAACTTGGACACTTGATTGATTGATTGATTGATTGATTGATTGTCTCTTCTCTTCAAGCTCTCCAGCCAAATTTTCCCCAACACTTTACAGTATTTGTTTAGTTCTTGTCAGGCCTCCTCCAGTGTTGAAGTGCCACCCCCCATAAGTACTTCTGGATTGCTCAAGAGTTTTGTTGCCTTTTTCTGAAATGTGTAATTGGACTCTCTGCTTTGCTTAAAGCTGTGAAAATCAAGAAGCCAATTAAGACAAAGTTCCGCATGCCAGTTTTCAACTGGGTGGCTCTGAAACCCAATCAGATTAACGGGACAGTCTTCAATGAAATTGATGACGAAAGGATATTGGAGGTATGAGACCTGCAGATTGTGATTTGGTGCCCCCCTCCCTCCCTCCCTCTGTCTGTCTGTCCGTCTGTCTGTGTTTTGGAAGTTACTGTATCCTGATAAAAAGCAGTCATTTTGAATTTGTGTCATATGTACTTAAAGAGTTTTAAACACTCAGTAATCACTCTGTTTGATGGTCTTGTTGACATTAAGGTAACTAGAGCCCTATTCTGCTTTGCTACGTGCACATAAAGACCAACTCCAAGAGGGTAGGAGTGTGCTCTGCCTGCCTCCAATGTTGCTCCTTGCAGAGGCTCCAAATGTGTTTCAGAACCACGCAAAACTGGGGTTCTAAGTCACCTGGGAAGCCTCCATGACTACAAGAGTCTCACTTCAGACTTTGTCCTCCAGTGGATGGAGAGAGATGACCACAGTGACATGGGGGAGGGCACAGAGATGAGTGCACTCAACCCCCGTCACCTTGCTCACATGCAGCACATTTCAATAGGGCTTAAGTGGACTAATCATTATTTTTGCTAATCTTGTGATGGACCAAGAAGCATTGCAGTGCATCAAAGCCTTCTCCTCGTCACACAGTCACCTCCCCCTTTTCCAATGCCCTACAGCTTCTACACTTTTCATTAATTGTATCCCCCCCCCCATATGACATAGATTTCTAGACTCCTTGTTTCTGTTTGGTTTCTGTCCTAGGATTTAAATGTGGATGAATTTGAAGAAATATTCAAGACAAAAGCCCAAGGCCCGGCCATTGACCTTTCTTCAAGCAAGCAAATAACTCAAAAGGGATCGAACAAAGTCACGCTATTGGAAGCAAACAGGGCTAAAAATCTTGCAATCACCTTAAGGAAAGCTGGAAAGACTGCAGATGAGATATGCAAAGCTATTCAGGCGTAAGTGTAAAGGCCGTTTTACGAATCTGGTTTGAGGCACGTTGTATTAATTGGTCAGTAGTATTTCTGCAAGTTGATTAGATCTAAGGAACCTGCTTTTGCTCCTCATACGCCAGTAATGCTCATATACAGTATACAGATGATCACTATAAAGCTGTTAATCTGTGCACACTTTTCTGGAGTAAGCCCGTTGAATTTTGCTTACTCTGCATATATCACAGTAACCTGGGGCAGGATTCACCTAATGAATCCTGTCAGTGGAAGCCCTGAACAAAGACTTCTACTTGTGCAATGGGACTTTCCCCCCTCTATTACACGTCCCCTCCCAAATTGGTCTTGGGGGTGGTTTGGGAGAACCCCCAGAACAATGTGCGGAGAGAGGGGGGATTGTTTCATCTGGCAAGCTGAAATGCTTGCCGTGATGGAAGGGCTGCCTTTACGCAATGTTGAATTCCTTCCATTATGAGAACTGTAAAAACCAACTGGTGGTTTTCTGAAGAATGTTGTTAGTATTTTTCATCTATAATTCCTGTCATGCAAGGCTTTCATTTCTAGCAGCAATTTATAAACACTATTGTGAGATAAATATGGTAGCTATTAAAGGAATGGGAAAGGGCTAGGTTCCCCCCTCTCCCCTTCACAGTGTTTGAATTGAGTCCAAGTGTCTTGAATGAAATGCAGATTGGTGTTGTGGTGTTTAGGCTGTGTCTGCAAATACTCAACTGGCAATAATAAAATGATCCAGTAAAACACTTTTAAAGTACCTGAAAGTCATAATGCTAAAAACACTCCAGTGCAATGGTCATGCTGACAGCCGTTCGTTTTTAAAGTCTCGCAGAAGCTGTCTTGCAGGAATGTGCTTTGCATTTCTTTCAGAAGAGCGGAGCGCAGACTGATTTCCTGCAGTAAACCACTCTGTTTGAGGTTACCACAGTGAAGGCACCCCTTTCCCCTATATCAGTGATGGCTAACCTTGACACTCCAGATGTTTTGGGACTACAACTCCCATCATCCCTGACCACTGATCCTGTTAGCTAGGGATGATGGGAGTTGTAGTTCCAAAACATCTGGGGTGTCAAGGTTAGCCATCACTGCCCTATATCCTCCCTCTTCCATTAATGTACAAATTCTCAGCTGAGCTTGCTGGGAGATGCTACAGGGCCGTGGGACTACTTCCTACAGGAGGAAGCACACATCCAAATTAAGGAGCATGAAGGGTCAAAACCAGCATTTTGAGATACAGTGGAAATGGCACTGTGTAGGCTACAAATCTCAATTAAAGGGATTTGCCTTTTTCCCTGCTCCTATTTACATAAAGTTCATTATGCTGGTTGCAGTCGTGTTCTTGCTCAAGTCCTTTTGATTTTAGCAGCTTTTAAAATACGATTACTTGGGTGCTTCCCAGAGCAATATATAAAAAGCAACCAAGAGAGTTCTCAGTGCAGTCCTAACCATCTATATTCAGAATTAAAAAATCCCAAGTGCCACTTCACACTTAATATGGTAATTGTTTGCTGCGATTGTACCTGGCTTACAGTGGTGTTTTCTACAGCAAATACGTAAAATGTCAGTAACGTGTGCATGTCTTTCACTTACAGATACTCATATTCAAGTACTTAGGGACACACATCTGTTCACACTTCGCATATTGACTGCCAAAATTGCCAGTGTGAAATAAGTGCACCCACAGTTAACATGATTATTGCATTAAGTTTGCTATGTTCGTAGAACTGATTTGTAGCTTTAATAAGATGCATTGATAGAGGAACTCTGCGAAAAACAGAGCTCTCTGCCTCTTCCTTCCCTGTAAACATCTCTTCTTTTAAATATATATATATATATATTTATATATTTTTGCATTTGGCCAGGTTCGATTTGAAGACTCTGCCAGTGGATTTTGTCGAATGCCTGATGAGATTTTTGCCCACGGAAAACGAAGTGAAAATGTTGCGGCTTTACGAGCGGGAGAGGAAGCCCCTTGAGAACCTCTCAGATGAGGATCGCTTCATGATGCAGTTCAGCAAGATTGAGAGGCTGATGCAAAAGATGACCATCATGGCATTCATTGGCAATTTTGCAGAAAGCATCCAGATGCTGACTCCAGTGAGTGAGATGGGGAGAGTTGAATGGAATTCCATGGTGTGGCTTGTGCATGTGCTACGTTCCTTTTGGAGCAGTTATTTTAGTCTAGTTGTTTGTTAGAGATGGGCTGAAGTTATCCCCTGCTTGATCATAGAATTGTAGAGTTGGAAGGGAGCCCAAGGGCCATCTAGTCCAACCCCCTGCCGTGCAGGAATATTTGCTTATCTTTGGCAAATTACCGTACCTCTGGCAGCTGCCTAGAACTACCTAGTGATAAGTTCATTGTGCACCATTGCTTGCCTGCCTCTTTCTGACCCTATCGGGGCTTTCATCCGGAATGTTATGAGCAGAGGTCTACTCAAGGCATAGGGCCATATCCCCTCCCCCTTCATGTTGGTGTGCCCTGTGCCCTTGAAAAAACTTGTTCCTGAGTTTTGGCACGTGCTGCAGAATAGTATGGGATGTAGCAAAGGACTGTAGCAAGCCAGCAGGTATCAACAAAAGTTGGGCACCCTCTCTTGTGTATGCAGGATTGCCTTTCTGGTTCAGATCCAGTCAGTTGTAAATAGTCATTTGCCATATGATTCTGACTCAAGCACTATTTGGGCATTCAAGCTCACACAGTGTGAGTGCAGAGCACTTGGGGTCACATGTGTTTCCCTCCCCACATCATTGTGGCCCATGCCAGCCCCTCCCCAATGACGTTTGCATGTTTGAGAGGATATCAGCAGCCTACGAAACATTTGTAGGCTCTCCTTGTGACCTGCAATCCTGAGTGCTCAGGATTGCAGTTCATGAGGACAATCTACATGGATTTGGAAGACTGACCCTACAGGCATCCTCCCAAATACCTCAAGCATCATTAGGGAGGGGCTGGTGTGAGGTGTCATAGGAGCTGGGGTGAAGGACTGTGACTTGGCTCATCCAGTTAGTATTCTGTGAACCTTAATGTCTGACTAAGGCTACACACACACAATCTCTCCCTCTTGCAGAAACCAGTGGGTGTCCCTTTTTAGATCACACAGCATTTACAGATGTTCATGTTATTTCTTGTTTTTGCCTCTAGCAACTTCATGCAATAATTGCAGCATCTGTCTCAATAAAGTCATCTCAGAAACTCAAGAAAATCCTAGAGGCAAGTGTTTATTTTGTTTATTCAATGTTGTTGTTTTTAAAAAAATATTGGTGGTAAAAACACACACCCTTAAACAGTGGTCTTTAGGGGGCTATATATTTAAGTTAAAATGACCCTTTCCCTTTTTATTACAGAATGTTATGTGTTATTAGTTGATGCTTACAATTTTTCCCACCCCTATGCTTTCCATAGATAATCTTGGCTCTTGGTAACTATATGAACAGCAGTAAACGAGGAGCTGTTTATGGATTTAAACTGCAGAGCTTAGATCTGGTAAGTAAGGGGAAATCTACCCCCAGTGGACTTGAAAGTAGCTTTGCTTGGAAGATTGTTTGCACATCCCCATTTATTTGCATGGCCTGTATGAACAACAGTGGTCTAAACATCCTTTTAGTGAGGTGTCAATGAGCTAGGGAAGGAATGGAGCCATTGGCTTAGATTTCTAATGTCATATTGTCAAGACAAAGGTAAATTCCAGTTCCCCATAACTTCATTACCCTCCCCTGGTTTGTTTTCTCACCATGATTAAACTCTTCCTTACCACTAGCAGACCCCCTGTACAGATTTGCAATGGCAGATAAGTCTGTTTATCATTGCCCTGTCTTTCCTGCCAGTTCTTGTTATGAGTCTCTCCACTCATAGCATTGGGCCATTCATAAAAGCAATATGCGATGGACCCTGTTGCTAGGGGTGGGGAATGAATGCCTCTAATGACCTGTAATAAACAATAAATACCAGCGCTATGAAAATACACCAGATAGATGTAATAAGATGACAACCTTAATTGCTTTAATGGCCTATAGTTTACCTGATTCACATTATACTTTTACTTGTGGTTGTCTTCTGACAATATGATGAATTATCATGTTTAAATAACATAAATAAATACAACACTATGGGCAACAATTGCAGGAGTCCTAAAATCCTTTACCTGTGGTCCTCCAGGTGTTATTGGACCTCAGTTCCCATCAACATGGCAAATGATCAGGGATGGTGAGAGATCTGGTCCAACATCATCTCAAGAGTCACATGTTCCCCTCCCCTGACCTGTAACATTCATATGGGGATATGATATCTTCACTGCATTGCACTTATATACTTGTGTCATGTGTCTATTTCAGGGGTGGCTAACCAATGACCCTCCAGATGTTGTGGACTCCAACTCCCATCAGCCCCAGGGGTGGTGGGATTGTAGCTCACCCACATCTGGAGAGTCACAGCTTTTCCACCCTGCTAAGGAAAATTAACTCAAGGATGTTGAAGCTGAATCTAACACACTTCTTTTGACTCTTGTTTGCAGTTACTAGACACAAAATCGACAGACAGGAAACAAACTCTATTGCACTATATATCAAATGTTGTGAGAGAGAAATATCAGCAAGTATCGCTTTTTTACAATGAGCTTCACTATGTGGAGAAAGCTGCTGCAGGTAACATAGCCACAAATGCATTTCCCAAGTACTTAAAAACAGGTTCAGATATGTTCTGTGGATACTGTAATACAGTAATGCACCCATGTCCTAGGGAAAGCTACCTGTTTGGAAAAGGTACCACCTTGCAGAAGACAGGTGGGCATCTTAAATGTGAGCACAATCGGATACAGAAGCATCATAATTTCTAAATGCCTTCTTGGTTCTTCTAGCACACTGTTCCCTAAAGCTGACAGGAGCCTTTCCTCTTTTCAGTAATTGGGCTGCCTTCCTAGTTCCACCATGGCCCACCTCTGTGACCCCCAAGTACAAATACTCGGCAGGCTTCCTTCGTTGCTCCCACACAGTTTGTGTAAAGTCCTTAACTTCAGGTGCAAGAGATGCACAGCCCATCTTGTAAATGTTGTGTGAACATATCCAACAGGAAGGATCCTTCTGGCAGGAATCCTATTCTCCTCCTCTGTTGTACATGGTCAGGGTAGAAACTGTATAGGAGGCATCAGCCCTACTGGAGCATGTGCATCTATATTGTAAAGGTGGTTTAAAACAATATCTTCCCTGAACTACTCACCTTCCTTTTCATTTGATGCAGCTGCCCCATTCCAGTTTTGTCTCTTGGATGCCAAATATAAGCTCGCTGGCCTGCAATTCTGCCGTGTGTGTGTGTGTGAGAGAGAGAGAGAGAGAGAGAGAGAGAGAGAGAGAGAGAGAGAGAGAGAGAGAGAGAGACCGAGACCCTTCATTGTTGGCTTCTCAGTTTTAATAGCAACAACAACTACATGTTAACAGAGTTTCCCCAATTAAACTATCCAGGGTCTCAGGCAGCTATATCTCCAGGCTTTGCTACATGAGATCTGTCTAGCTGGAGATGTTAGGGATCAATTAGGCAATGCATGTGCTCTATATAGTAACATTTTGAATATCTTTCCCCTTCCACCCTTTAGTATCCCTTGAAAATGTTCTGTTGGATGTAAAGGAACTCCAAAGAGGTCTCGACCTAACGAAGCGAGAGTACACCATGCACGATCACAACACCATGCTGAAGGAGTTTATTCAGAACAATGAAGGGAAACTGAAGAAGCTGCAGGATGATGCAAAAATAGCTCAGGTATTCTGTGTATCCCAGCAGTTGTTCAGTGATCTAGCTTTCAGGAACGGAGAATTTTTGTTACCTTTTTCAAGCTCAATATGTTCCTTTCGGAGTAGGCAGGACAAGTATTCATTGATTCCTCTGTCCTAGTGTAGTGTTGTGTAGTTAAGAGTGTCCAAATGAGTGAGCTTAGGCCAGTCATTCCCCCTCAGGGGAATAGAAGGGGAACAATGAATGTTTCTCTGTGCAATAGAATGTGTTTATTCTTTTGCAGTATTGATGTGACATCTATCACTGAGAGTGACTTCACACCTTATGCAATAGCATTTCATTTACTGGCATGTGCAATCATGCACCCTTAAACATCTCTCTCTCTCTCTCTCTCTCTCTCTCTCTCTCTCTCTCTCTCTCTCTCACACACACACACACACACACACACACACAGCTATTTCCAGGGGAAACACACAGATACTCAATGTTTAGTAGCTCCACTCAAGTTTCATTATTTATTTTCTTTGTTACAAAAAACAATGGTAGAAACAAGTCTCTTCCTTTATCTGTTCCTAATCTGCAAATGGCAATTTTTTTTAAAACAATGGCTGAGTAATCCCAGCAGAAGAAGCCAATTAACAGCAATACATGGCAGAACTTCAAAATGCATATTTTCAAACTGCAAGTTTATACTTGGAACTGGAATTTTTCTTGCTTCCTAAGGAAAGACCTGAAATTGCACACTTTGCAAAACAGGTTGCAGAGCAGGCCTCCCTTCTGTTGCACTGGTAGTAAAGGCTCCAATGCACCTACACTCTCGTCTCTGCTGCTTCCTTCCTGATTGCTTGCCACCTGATCAGCCTTCAGCTTGCGTGTGTGTGTTCCCTTTTCGTGGGTTAAACGCCATCTTGCATAGTTTGCGTTATGCCTTGAGATTTGTTGAAATGAAAAATACATATATTTTTTAAAAGTCTCTCTTTTACAGGATGCCTTTGACGATGCTGTGAAGTATTTTGGAGAGAATCCCAAGACAACACCTCCATCAGTCTTCTTCCCAGTCTTTGTTCGATTTGTGAAAGCTTACAAGGTAAACAGAAGTTCAATTTACTTCTGTTGTTTTTACAAATGTGGCCACACTTTCTAACCAAAGGCTCCCTCTGTGGTTGTGTAGTTTCCTTCTGCAAATACACAGATAGCTCAGTCGATAGAGCATGGGACGGTTAATCTCAGGGTTGTGGGTTTGAACCCCATGTTGGGTGAAAGATTCCTGCATCGCAAGGGGTTTATGATCCTCGTGGTCCCTTCCAACTACAATTCTATGATTCATATGAAAGAGCCTTAAGGTTCCATCTTTGGCAAACGTGTCTCAGAACAAAGGCCAGATTGAAACTTGCCCAACCTCTTGGGGGCTGTATTCCAATGATGGCAGGGGCAAAATGAAACAAATTCCAATAGGGGGAAAGAGAAGACAAACACACCAGACATCAGGCACATAAATCACTCTTACGGCATTACACATTATCTGAAGAAGTGTGCATGCACACGAAAGCTCATACCAAGAACAAACTTAGTTGGTCTCTAAGGTGCTACTGGAAGGAATTTTTTTTATTTTATTTTGTTTTGGCATTACACACATTCAGACATGCACTCTCGTGCAGCAGACATGCAGGCAGGTACACATGTGGCTGGAAAGAGCCGCCACTAGGTGACTTCAAAAGAGAGGGGGAATAAGGCTGTCAGTGGCTCCTAGCCATGATGGCTATGCTCTCCACTGTCGGAGGCAGTATGCCTCTGAATGACAGCTGCTGGGAATCACAAGAGGACAAATCCTTGAAGAAATTCTTGGAAGAATTTGCCGTATCATGCCACAGCAGGAAGTGGCTTTAATGAATTTGTATTTTGCCGAGTGAGCTAAAAACGAATCCCATTTTTTTTAAAGTCGTTGCAAGCTCTAACCGGTGTGTGTATTTCGTTTAAAATTGTCGATAGCAAGCGGAAGAGGAGAACGAGTTGAGAAAAAAGCAACAGCAGGCATTGATGGAAAAACTTCTGGAGCAGGAGGCACTGATGGAGCAGCAAGACCAAAAGGTAGCAAACAACCAAGCCATTGATAGATTTTGGTTATACACATTGATAAAGTGACACGTGTTGCTCCAGTGAAAGAGATCGTCTTATTGCTGAGCAGCCGATGTGGTGCAGTTCAGATATTATTGAAGTCTAGTGGTTAGGGATGATGGGAGTTGTGGAATAGACATCTGGAAGGCACCACCTTGGCTACTGCTGCCTTATTGGCTGAGACTGCTTCTCTCAGTCTTTGGGATCGGCAAGGAACCAACATTCCAAACATCTTTCTGTCAGGTGTTTTCTCTCCAAGATAACTACCGTATTTTCCGGCGTATAAGACGACTTGGTGTATAAGATGACCCCCAACTTTTCCAGTTAAAATATAGAGTTTGGGATATACTCGCCGTATAAGAAATACGACCCGGCGTATAAGACGACCCCCGACTTTTGAGAAGATTTTCCTGGGTTAAAAAGTAGTCTTATACGCAGGAATATACAGTATTGAAGCTCTCTTTCTCACAGAGACATTTTAACAAGGCATACAAGAAACCTACAAGGAAACTAGAGCAGTTTCATGTGTATGCCCTTTCCTGTTATTCCTAAATCTCAGAAAGGTGTTTATTCTCCTAAAGCCATTGATACAATGCTTGGAATCTGCCCTGTTTGAAAGATGCTTACCAAGAAGTAATGAGCATTTATCTTGGTCAAGCAATTCCATAACAGGAAGACATTCAGTGCATAGGCACCCATAAGTCTGTAGTGACCAAATGTGAAGGAAGGCTGGTTGGAAGAGGCTCAAAGAAAACACAGTGGCAGAAATGGCTGTTTTGGGTGTTCATGTTGAATCTAGCATTTTCCAGAGTTCTGCTTGGCGTATGAGACCCTCTCTTCCATGATAATATCTTAACAATACAATTAGAAATTCTCACCATGCAGGGTCAGGCTACACAAAGTGACTTCTACAGATATTTGCAGAAAGCACTCCCACCTCCTGCAACGTCAGGATTGTGTTTCCCACTTTTCCAGTGTCTTGGCCCTCATGGCAACTTCACAATTGCTATTGAAATTGCATAGAACAATAAGAAAGAAACAACAAAAACAAAAACCATCAGCATGACAACGTATAAATCACAAAAAGTAGCTAAAAGCAGATCAAGTGTTAGTATGTGACAAACAAGACAGACCGCACTTGACATCTAAACAGTAATAATCATGGTGCCAGATGGGTATGCCTGGGGATGGCAATCCATAATCAGGGAGCCACCACAGGAAAGGCCCTTATTTTTGTTAACCCCCAGAGACAGGCCTCAAGCATTGTTCTCTCAGCCGAGAGGTTGATGTGGGAGAAGGTGGTCTTGTAGATACTCTGATCCCAAACTGTTCAAAGTTTCATAGGTTAGAACCAGAACTTCCCATGAATTGGGAGTTAGTGAACGTGAATGCAGGTGAAATATGTGTAGGGCTGGTACCTAAGTTCCCTATCTTACACCTCAAGGAGAAGAGCAGGTGTTTTCAGCATCTTGTTGGCCACTGCTCTTTACCGACCTTTGCTCCCTTTCAGTCTCCGTCTCATAAAACGAAGAGGCAGCAGCAAGAGCTGATTGCAGAGCTAAGACGGCGACAAGTCAAGGACAGTAGACATGTATACGAGGGGAAGGATGGAGCTATTGAAGATATCATCACAGGTAAAATAATAATAATAATGAGGAGGAGGAAGAGGCTGTTCCAAAGTGCCCCTTCATAGCTTTCACTTTGCAAAGCTCTAACAGAGCTATTTATAAATTGATTTCAGTGACAATAATCACATGTATCAGTCATTTAACAAATGTGCACATTATATAGCGCTCAGGGTTTCAGGCCTCTTCTTTGGCAAAGCCTCGCTGACATAACATTTGTGTATTATTTAATTTCTCCTTCACTTCAGCATGCTCTCATAACTCAAGCTGTAGACCACATAGAGCCTTATTAGACATATTTTTGCAACAGGTGCATGCCTTGCATATTTTTGATCCATGTGCAAAGCACTGGTGTTGAGCCTTGCTTTTAAAAGCTCTTGTTTTGTCCTTCAAGTCCTACTAGTGGTAATTGCTCCAGCATTGAATATGTAGCGCAGGACAAAATTGTTTGATTTGGATTTGTTGAACGATTTTGAATTTCAGAGTTGCATATTCCTCTTGCAACAGACTAATACTAGTCCCTTTCTGCCATCCATAATTGAACACAATAGGCTGACGATGGCTGGGTCTAATTTATAGTAGCCGTGACAAGTACAGTGTGGGCAAACTATTCCTGCAACAGACACGTGATTTGCTAAAATCTGATTTAGTGGCTTCTGTGACAATCACAGAGTGGATGAAAACAACAGCAGCAGCTAATTGTTAATAATTTCTCCATAATCAGCAGTAGTAGGTCCCTGAGTACCCTGTTTCCCCTATTTTAAGACGTAGTCATAAAATAAGCCATAGCAGGATTTTTTCGCATTTGCGAAATATAAGCCGTACCCCAAAAATAAGCCATAGTGATAGGCGCAGTTCCGGAGGGCACCAAGAAAAACGCGGGGCTGGGCTTACGTAATAAAAATAAGACATCCCCTCAAAATAAGCCATAGTGCGTTTTCTTGAGGGAAAAAAAAATATAAGACGGTGTCTTAAAATAGGGGAAACACGGTATGAGGAGTAATACCAAATGCAAGCAACAAATATGGTGGGTTTTAAAAATATCCATGCACAGATGCATGGATCCTATCCAGCCAGGACTTCACTAGCACCGCATGTCTCATTTTCAGTGGTAAATTTATGGCTGATCCCTGGCTGAAACTTCGCCTAGGGTTTACTTTGCCCACTCTGTTGCTGTGTGATTTCATTTCACTAAGTTCCAAGAGCAGTCCATCAGAGTGCGAGAACAGCCATGCAAATAAATGTTGTGCTGAGATAAAAGTGTGCACTTCATCATGCCTTTGTTCATACACCAATTGTACCTTTAAAAAAACACCCCAGTAACTGTTGTGATTTGCATAAAGATAATTCTACTAGTAACCCAGCCAAACAAATCCTATTGTGGTTAAATGACTGAATAAGCCACCTCAGGGTGTCTTTAACAAAGCACTAACAATGTACTAATACAATAGATCTTTGCTTCTTACTGTATGTTCTGTCTTGTCTGGCTATTATTTTCCATGCAGTGCTGAAGACGGTGCCCTTTACCGCTCGAACGGCCAAGCGTGGCTCTCGTTTTTTCTGCGAACCTGTTCTCACAGAGGAATTCCATTACTAAACTTTTCCTCTTTCACACCCGACGCTCTTTAAAAAAAAAAAAAGGTTGCTGTAGGTTTTTGACGTTTCTCCGCAATATAGCTGTTTGAATGGATTAGTGATGTTTGGCATCTCGTCAGAGTCATATTTGACACCGCTCATCTCATTGCATGTTTTTGCCTGTCAGGAACCATTTTTGGTTCCCTTCCATCCTCCCAGTGACCGTTTGTTCTACCTTCCGCATTTCAGAGTCACCCTGTGGGCTCAGCACCATAGAGCAGCAAGTGATGAAAGTCACAGAAATGTCCTCGAGGCCCATGGTGGCTGCGCTTCAAGCCAGCTGCCACAATTTGCAAGGGATGGTTGTGGGTTGTAATGACAAATGTGATGGACAGTTCACTTGGCTTTTCTGTGTCTTCTCCTCTGGGCTCTCGCACCTCCTTTTCTCCTTTGTGACTTGATCTGTGTTGCATGAGTCCTGTTAAGCCAAGCCTATCTCCGAAAGCAAATCTAGTATACATCAATAAGCCAGGCTGAGTGTTTGTGGGCTTTGTTTTATGGCATGTAAAATGAAGTCACTGCTTTGTGATCTGTGAGCACCTATTTCCACATGGGTCCTTCTAACCATCGCTTGCATGTTTGTGTTTGCATGCGTGAACAGGAATAAAATAAATGTGGTCATGGTCCCTGCACCCACTCCCTTCGTTTTTCACACCCACAGTCGTTAGCTTCAGTTCCATGACAACTTAATGGGAAATTTCCTTTGAGCCAAGTGGTAGCCTCACTTAAGAGAGCATTCTGCCTTTGATCAGTTCAGTCCTTTGTAATAGTGGAGGCTGGGCAAAACCCAGGACCCAGGCAGACCGTGGTACTGAAAGCAGGTCTTGACTTCTGAGCCAAGCCATAAGAAATAAATTTTAAATAATTCTCATGCTAAGCTCATCTAGGGCCAAGAAACAAAGATTGAGGGGCTGGATGAAGAAACTACCCAGGTGGCAGCAGATAAGGCCCAGTGAAGCAATATGATCAAAATTGCCTTGCCATAGAAGATACCCCGCATTATTGTCATGGAACTGGATCCATTAACATCTTGCACTGTAGAATGTTTTAAAAAAGGAGTGCTGTTTACGCTGCATGTGTCTGTCAATGCTGTTGTCTTTGATACAAGAAACAATCATCTTAAAGCAGCATTTCATTTCCTACTGGTGTAATATGTTTTAATGGGGAGATTTAAAATAAGAATGCTGCCTGTTAACTCCTCTTTTGCTCTTTCAAGTTAATTGCTGGACAGTCATCCTGGAGCCAATGTTCAAAGCAGCTTGGAATTTTATTAGTAAGAGGCTTACGATGGCCACCTCTTCCCTTCCCTTTCTCTTTTTTAACATTCTTTAAGCCTCCACCTCACCCACTTTTGCTTCACTTGCTAACATGTGTGGCTTTTACATTTTTTTTTTTATAAAAAAAATATTATTATTTTGCTTCTTGGGCACAGAATTGAGTTGCTCTTCATGTTCCATCCCATTTTTAACTTAACCATCATTCTGTGTTTTTTTCCCCCTTCTGTTTAGCCTTAAAGAAGAATAATATCACTAAATTTCCAAATGTTCACTCGAGGGTAAGGATTTCTTCTAGCACACCGGTGGTGGAGGATACACAGAGCTGGCAAGCATCACTTTTTACTTAGCTTCCTCCTCTCTCTGTATGCCAACACAAAAACTGCTGCAAATCACAGCCAAGTTTAAGATAAAGGAGGGATGACGCTGTAAGCGTTTAGCAGCGTTGCTGGTGCTTTTCGGTCTTTCTTCTGTCGTGTGTTTTATCTGTAGCGTGTGGGATGGATTAAACTGCAGCTCTTGCCTGTGCTGGATGACGTCACATCACTTAGCGGCTACTCCCTTTCCAGACACTTCCACAAGATAGTTGTTGTTGCCTCTGTGTTGTACTGATGAGCAGGGGCGTAGCAAGGGGGGGGGGCGGGCCGCCCCGGGCACCACCCAGCAGGGGGTGACAAAATCTGCAAAAAAATAAATAATTTTTTTTTTTTAAATTTTTTTTAAGGCTATTTTCGGCACTGCCGGGGTGGTGCCGCAGGGGCGGCTAGCGAGGAGCGGTGTCACCCCCCCTTCACTGGCCGCCCCTGCGGCTCCGCCCCGGCAGCGCAGCGCCGAAAATAGCCTCCTCCCCAGTCCCCGCCGCTGGCTGGCTTGCGGCGCCGCGGCATGCAGGAGAGGGGCGGGCCAGCAGCCAGGGGGGTGTCACCCTCGTGGCTCTGGTCCGCCCCTCTCCTGCATGCCGGGGCTCCGAGCCTGCGCCCAGGGAGCCCAGCTAGCGGCGAAAAAAACCGCTGAAAGGGGGCGAAAAAGGAAAACAAAGCAGGCGCTTTCAAGCGCCTGCTTTGTCTTCCTTTCCCCCGTTCAGCGGCTTTTCCCGCCGCTGGCTGGGCTCCCTGGGCAGAGCTCCGGCATGCAGGAGAGGGGCGGACCAGAGCCACGAGGGTGACACCCCCCTGGCTGCTGGCCCGCCCCTCTCCTGCATGCCGCTGCCCGCCCGGCACGGCACCCCCTTGCAGCAGCGGCGCTCGTGCCGGCGCTGCAAGGGAGTGCCGCCGGGCCCCGGCAGCGGCTTCAGGAGTCCCGAAGCCGCTGCCAGCCCGGCACCCCCTTGCAGCAGCGGCGCTCGTGCCGGCGCTGCAAGGGAGTGCCGCCGGCAGCGGCTTCAGGAGTCCCGAAGCCGCTGCCGGCCCGGGCCGGCACCCCCTTGGAGCGGCGGCACGAGCAGCTGCCGCACCAACAGGTGCCGAGCAGCGGCTTCGGGAGAGTCCCAAAGCCGCCGCCCGGCATCCCCGGGGGCGGGGCATCGCGCTGTGCGCGTGCGTCATGACGTCATGACGCACACACACGCCACGACGCCCCGCCCCCGGGGGGTGCCTCTTGGCTTCCCGCCCCGGGTAGCCGAGAGGCACGGAACGCCCCTGCTGATGAGTCTGTGTACTGCAGAGCAGGAAGAGAGGGGAGGAAAGGGGCACAAAGTAGGGTTGCCAACTGTTTTGCAGGCTCTGTGCTCCTTTTTTTTTTTAACAGCAGCCCCCCAAACAGCAATATAGCTTTTCCTGACATAAGCATAGTGTACAAGGCTTTGCCCATTCCTTTTCCATTTGCTGGTTCCATATGGACCTAGGTGGAGCTGTGGGTTAAACCACAGAGCCTAGGGCTTGCTGATCAGAAGGTTGGCAGTTCGAATCCCTGCGACGGGGTGAGCTCCCATTGCTCGGTCCCAGCTCCTGCCCACCTAGCAGTTCGAAAGCATGTCAAAGTGCAAGTAGATAAATAGGAACTGCTCCGGCGGGAAGGTAAACGGCGTTTCCGTGCGCTGCTCTGGTTCGCCAGAAGCGGCTTTGTCATGCTGGCCACATGACCTGGAAGCTGTACGCCGGCTCTCTGCCAATAAAGCGAGATGAGCGCCGCAACCCCAGAGTCGGACACGACTGGACCAAATGGTCAGGGGTCCCTTTACCTTACCTTTTCCATATGCCAGGTGGTTCCAAAAGGCATTTTGCCATAGTAAAGAGGAAATGTGGGAACCTCAGAAATGGGAGCTTATGTACAAAGATTTATTTGTGTGCTGTCTACCAAGACCCTGCAAGGACAGTGGATTCAGACACTATTAGTGAAGCAAACCCTAGGGAAAGAAAAAAGGCTGTGTGTGGATCTTATGGCTGTTAGTTGCATCTTAGCAATCAACTATTCTTCCCACATCTACTAGCTGCTCCTGCCTCCCCAGTTGGGTCTTCGGGAGCCTCTGTGATTTACAGCCAGTTGCTTTATCCAAAAGACCTCAGGGGCTGCTAGTGAATCCTATTCTTGTAGGCTGAGTAAGCACTACAACTACCCTGTTGGTGGAAAGGGAAACAAATTCAGGATAGGTATGTGCTTTTTGCTCCCATTGCGACTGTCCCCCATTTCAGCAAATGAAGCAAACGGGACTGGCCATGTGGCTGCTGCTCACAGCAGCATTCTAGGGTAGGGTAATGCTGTTGGGGCAGCAGCCACAAAGGCAGTCCTACCCACCTCATTCCCTTCTTTTAAGCATCAGGACTGTGCCACTGCTAGCACCGTAGACCAACTGGCTCTTAAAAATATATCTCTCAGTGCAATTTTACATGGGCAACACTACAGTGCCCTGTTGTCCCATTTTTATAACACATTTTTCACATTATAACTCACCAGTATAGAAGAGTCTGAGGTCACAGTTTGAAGAGGTTGGGAGAATGAAGCCCGGGTCTCAGGGAAAATTAGTGGCAAGTGACAGCCAACCAGCATTAGCATTTAACCCTGCTGCCATCCTGTCTTGTGTGTGTGTGTTTTTTTAAAAAAATAACCCATACCCTCATTTTCATCCTCATAAAAGCAGCTGATGCAGATTCATGGTGGTCCCAAAGTTTGGTCCTTCAGTGGCAGAACCCTGGTGTGGAAGCAGCTCCACACCTGATTCTCTCTATACAGGAGAAATCTGGTGGAAGCTTTTGCTATGCAAGGAAATTGCGAGATTGCTTTCACAGCAGAACCCTTTTCATACCTAGATGCGTAACTCTGAATAATGCAGTAGGCAGAAGTTCCATATTAGTAATAGTCAGTGAAGAGAGAGACCCATCAGTGCTGTTCTGCTTGGCTCTCTTGGGAGCTTAAACAGTCCCCTTTTCTCTTTTGCTTCAAGCTGCTTTGATTGGCTACCAGCAGGACTCTTTCCTTGTCTAGATCCAGAGGCACAGGCCATCCCACTTCTGACACCTTCCTGCTTCTTCCCTGCAGATCTTAGAAACCAGCCCTACAGACGAGCCGATGCGGTGAGGAGAAGCGTGAGGCGGCGTTTTGATGATCAGAATTTACGCACTCTCAACGGTGCTGAAATAGCCATGTGAGCCGGATTGGGAGAACGTGCATGTGTAAAGTAGAATGTGTGCTTGATCGATTCCTTGCCATGTGAACTATATTTGCGCTACCATTCTAATTGTGGACTTTATTGCAGTACATTAACTTATCTTCTGAAGGGCTCAATAACAACAGCATACACATAGGAACACAGAGGGGAAAAATAAGGAAAAAAAAGATGAGCTCTCCACGCAACTGTAACTACCAAGTGCCTAAAATTCAATTACCTGCTCAAATTAATCAAAGCAATAGGACTTTATTTGATTGGGTATTGTTTTACACCAATAAATTTGTTCAGTGTTTTTAACCAAAATGTAAAATACATATTGTATTTTTGTTTTGTTTTGTTACATACCATTTAGTGAATAGCCTTCAGTGGGCTTTCTTGATCTCATGACTTGTAAATAGGTAATACTTGGAAGTAATCTGCTGTGGATTTTTTAAATGATTTCAATACATTCCTCCTGGACAGTTTGACTTAGTTTTGAGATTCCGTTGCACTTATGATGATGTATGCATACACCTTCATATGCATATGTAAGGACTTACCATATATGAAGGGGAGAAACTCATTAAATTGTACCCTTTTAAGAAAAATGCCTTCCTCTTAAGGGTGGGGAAAACATCCAGAAAACAGAAGTTGATGTAGATGTGATTACATTTTACAAAGGGTTAAACTTAACTGGGATAAGAAAGGCTTGGATAGTGGGGTTTCGGCTGTAAATAGGATGTGATAACATGTGGCTTATTTTAAATACACAGCTACCTGCTTTCAGATTCTACCTGCTATATACCAGTTGGTAGTGAAGCTGAAGTGAGGAGGTATAGCTCATAGAACACAATGCAAACACAGAAGAATCATGGATGAAATTCCACTACTGTTTTCTACAGGTAGAGGCAGATTTTGGGTAACAATGTTATTTATTAATTAGCACTAAGATATTAACTTCTCAGTAATCAGTATTATAATTCCTGAGGACCACAACTGTTACAGTTGTCAGAATAATGAAAATCTGGTGCCCTGCCAAGAAAATTAGGATACCCTCCATAAATAAGCTTGTACCTCCATTCCACAAGAAATTCTGCCATGCGACAATCCAGTTTGGATCATAAAGTAAGAGCTGTCTCAGCTGAAATGTAGCTAGTTAACGAAACAGTTCATCACTGCATACATTCTCAAACCTGAAATAGCTTTTTTTCATCCCAGTTCAGATCTGCTGATGGATGCAGCATCTACAAGAAGTGCAAATCAGATGTGCAGTTGGAAATTGTAAATGTATTTGCACTTCATTTCTTCCAAACATGTGGGTTTAATAGGAAACGCACAAGCTGTTGATCGCTACAGTGCACAGATGACTCTCTCATTTTAGAAATGCATCTGCCTTGCACTTGAGGCTATCCTTTCCAGATTAGAGTGCTTGTATTTCAAATTTTCAACCAGTTGAAACATTTAAAGCAAAGTTTTAATTACCACGAGTGGCCATTGCCAACCCCACCTATTGCTTAGAAGGCAGGGCACTTGATTTTCTCTCCCAAGTCAAAAATCGGACTAAAGTTAAGGGACATCTTGCTTACAGCTTTCCTTTCCTGGTAGCACTGCATCACTGTTAATTGTAAAATTTATTGTATAGTATTTAACCACTGAATTATTTTCTTTTTTGTTGTGCTTATGTGAACCACTGGTAAAGGTCCCATATTCCTTTAATAATGTGTAGTTATATGATAATGTTTCTAAATGTACAGATATTTTGCTACAAATTTGGTGCTTTTTATGGTTTTTACACTTCTCTTTAATTCCCACTCTAGGCTTGGGGTAATATTGTAAATATTGTTTAAAAATGCATCAGCCTGTGCTATACAATCTGAATGTTATTTTAACTTATAGTTTTGTTTTTTTATATTTAACTAAATGGACAGTTTGGGGCTCAAAAGTTATTACATTGACATTTGCTTAACTATTTACAGAGAAGTTTATTTTAAACAAACTGCCAATTGTTCTCTCAATTTACAACAATGTGTACTTGACATGTTAAAGAGAACATGCCACGATTGTGCCATTTTCCTTCACAGAAAGATGAATGTTTAGGTTTGGGGGAAATACCATTTGGCAATATAATTCAAAGATTTAAGGAGCTATGAGAAATCACAGTATACTAAAAATATTTAGAGAGGAACAATGGGCTGTAATATTGGCATGTTCTCTTCGATATTTTATCTGGAAACAGACCTGCTTCTTAGCAATATTATAGGTGTTTTATAAAAGCAGTTCATGTTACTTTTCTGATCTGTTCATGGCATATGATTGAATAAACTATTTACACTACTACAAATGATCCACAGCTTTTCCTTGTTACTCAGACTGATCTATATGGGGCCATCGACCTATGCAGAGTAGCAGGGCTGTGGTAAAACAAGAACCAGAGAGGGCTGCATGTAAGCGTGAGTTCCTATTGGCACTGGACTTTACCATGCACTTTCTCCTATAAGGTTAAGAGCAAACAACCCTTTTTAAATTAAATGCTGGAAAAATAAAACCTAGTGATGGGATGAGTGGACCAGACTCAGAATTGTAGAATTGGAAAGAACCCCATGAAACCATTTGCATTGCCTGCACTTAATACAGCTGCTTTACTTTTGCATTAGGCAAAACCTATTTGAAGAAATTTCAAATGATGCAGTATATATATATATATATGTTGTTTCTCTTTGAGACACAGTGGGGAAAGTTCAAATGTACAAGATTAGCAAATAAGATACGGGGCATGACAGTTTGCAGAAATATGAAGAAACTAACTTTATACTTAAAGCTTTTTATTTTTAATGGAAAAATAAAGACAACGCTTTAAAAAGTAATGTTTACTTAGAAACATGTTTCTTCATGTAAATTATGCAAGGCGGCAATAAGAAAATATTTTACATAAATATCACTTGCATTGGAGCGGGAAAATTGCTATTCCTTCATAGCTGTTTTAAGTACTGTGACACTTTCCCACCTCTATACCAGTATGTAGCTGAGTGTGAAACATGATGCGCTACCAATCCATGTACGGCAAACTATGCAATTGGTATGAACAAGTTAACCGTACTTGCAGTTTCTCAAACAGGAAGCCAAATATGCAATGGTTTCTTTCTTTCCCCCCTCAACATTAACAAAATACATTTTTAAATTCTCTTCTATAAGCAGAGTCCCAAACACTATGACAGCAGGAAGTCATAGCATTTTACATTCTCCTTCCCCAACACTTACTGCTCTGGAATTTCCTGGACGTTTCACTGCATTATATCTTAAGCTATAACTAGACAAAATTAGTAAGAATAATTTTTCATTAAGAAGTGATCACCATAAAGGAGGGATGATTCATTTTGTTGCACCTGAGAGTATTCAGAATGCACTGAGTACAACCCTGTACTGTTTGACAGAGTATGGGGGGAGACATCAATTTTTTGGGGGGAGGGAGAAGGAAAAATCAGTGAAAATGGCTTCTCTCCAAGGGGAGTGTCCAATCAGCAGAGTTCCCTTATAGGAGCGGCAGTTCCAAACCACTGTACTGTGAAGCCAACCTTTTACTTGCAAGTAGAGCAAACTGTTACACACAAGCTCCAAAGAAATCAGTAAGACTTAAGGATAACAACATGCTTGCTATATTTGTTCTTATTTCTTAATTTGCATAGTAGAGGCTAATTTCACGAATAAAAAGGCCAATCTTGAATTACCACCACTATATATTAAGTATTCCACTTCTGTGCTGCTACAGATCTTTGACAGCTCCTTTCTTTTGTTGGTGTGGATTATACATATATTAAAAAGGAAGCACCACACTAGAGTACTTAACTTCACCAGTAACACTGTGTGAGATCAGTAATGTGTTGGCTGTACAGAGCATTTTAAAAAAACAGAAAAAATACTAGTGCACGCTAGAAGACAAGGTTTAATAAGTGATAAAAATGTACAAAAATATTCAAATCAGAAAGATTTTAAGAGTCTGTACCACAGTAGTCAATACTCCTCAATGTATAGGGCAGATAGTTTTAATCAAAGGCTGGTCAGAATCTATTCAGTACAAAGAAAAAAGAACAGAATAAAAGGAGACCAGGTTTTCAACATTAGGTCAACATCTTTCAAAAGAAAAGTATTATGTTAACATTGATTTTCTAGACAAGAGTATTGCAACTGCTTTCCAAAACTTGGTGGTACATTCTTCAGAAGTCCTTAAGGCAACATATTGCATCAATTTAGTCTGATTTTGCTATTTTCTGTAACATTAAGATTAATGCTGAAATAATACCCTTTGCCAACTTGGTTTTTTTCTTTGTACATATACCAGGTTCTTCTCTAATAAAAAATGGCAGCTATGTTATTACATCAGCATACCTTACAGCCTTGAAAATTAAGGGCCTATTAGGATTTCCATCAATTAATCTATTTTTCACAGTCTTAAAACTTGACACTAAAAATTCACTTCAGGGTGAAACTCAATATACATTTCAACCTAAAGTCAAAATTCAATAGAAACCACCTAAAACATCATTTTGGCCAGCAAGGTAATACACAAAAACCCAATAATGGATTCTGGACCACCATAAATGAAGAAAAAATATTTCCCCCTCTCTTCTTCCTTTCCCTCCACTTGCAAAATAAAAAAGTAATTAAAAAAACCCAACAGAAGTGGAGCCCAAGAAAATTATAGGAGCATCTTTCTGAACAGAACATGTGCACCCCTTACCCACCCCCAGACCTTATTTGACAAGAAAAACAAGTTTAGGCTTTCATAGCAAGAGCTGTTTTATAGACACAAGAGGCCCAAAAGGCTCAAGTAATTTTCCAAGCCGCTATTGAAAGGGCTCAAAAATAAAAAGATTTTCTGTTCATCCTAATGTGCTCTTTGAAGAATGCCAAGGTGCATGGGGTATATATACAGGCTGCCTAGCTTATTAGAAGCAGAACTTCAGCTTGAATTCTGAATGTTCACCGTCTTTGACAATTTGCTGCCAGGCACACAATGATATTATTTGAAATATTTAATTATGCAGTAGAACTGAAAAGCCATTGCTATGCCAATGGAACATTGGAATCCATTTCCTGAAATGAATCATCTATATTTCTTATTAAATCACATTGTAAACATATTTGGTATAAATACTTTTTATTGATCTTCATCCAGTTGTTCCAAGAGGGTCCTCCTTTGTTTTTCTAGTTCACCTTCACTTAATTCACTACCAGAGGTATCCCAATTACCCTGAAAAAGGACAATGAAAAATAATCGATATACCCTTTCCCACAGTTTAGAATTCAGTCATTGTAGTTATTTTGAACATTTCAGTATTTATTAAGAACTGTGGTTTGGCCATCACTAGACAACCTAAGATTTCTTACTAAAAATCACTTGAAATTCTCAAACTATACAATTTCAGCAACACTGGTAAATTATAGGCCTCAGGCCTATCTACTGACCAAATCCAAATAACTACTTTTAAGTGCACCCAATAGATTTTATAAAATTACTTTTTCATTTGACTGGCTGACACTGCTCCCTCAAGGAAAGTCAAAATTGAACAAGGACATCGTGTAGTCACACTTCCAGGCAGACAGTAACTTTAGTGATGCACAACATACTGAGAACAGGAGAAGGATGCACTCTTCCAGGTTACGATGCTACGGCAATGTTATCTAAAGTTATATGCTGCCCTTTTAATCTACATTCAGTAAGTCAAACGTAAAGAGATAATAAACGACGTGTTCCAGCTCTATGAACAGGAATCCCATATAAAATGTTGATATAACTAGTGTCTGAACAGAAGATGCTTGAGGAATCTGATCTTTCTAAAGTTGAAAGTAACTTAATCTGAACTCCGAATAAACACAGGAGACTCTTAGTGCCTTTTTCACAGAAAAGCTACACCCAAAGTGATTTAGGTTTAGGGGGCTAAATCCTAGTGTTAAATCTTCAAAAAGGAGTTGAATGTGCTCGTCAGATGCCTTAATAATCGCAGGGAGGAAGGAGAATTGCTCATACTGTATTCTAAACCCTAACTGAACTTGCAGAACAGAGTTCAGCTTAGTGCAAAGCCAAGCCACTAACGTGGCTTGGTCATTTTGCTGTTCTCCTCAGTGGATTTTCAATAGTATTGTTAACTTGAAGGTACTGAGTTAACTACACATCACCACCTAGAGTTAATACATATAGTATCAGTGGCCGGTGGTCACTGTAAATTCTAAGGCTTATATAAAAGGTGTGTATTAGCTAGAAACAGTTCTGGAGACCAAACAATAGTTTGTTATGCTTGAACGAAATTAACTTAGTCCCATTAAGCCATTATGATCCACAGTTGCCACTCTATTGAGAATTAGCAGAGCCAATCTATATTGTAATTGGGCCAGGCAGAAGCCAGCAAAACTTCTGCCTGGCCCAATTAATGCGGATCATTAAATTCTAGCATTTAGGTCTTCAGCTACAGCTAATTAGCTCTCAGGAAATTTTGTGGATGAAGAGAAGATATAATGTTACACTTTAGCCCATGCTTCCTTATACGAGCTTGGTGTTTAAAGGAAGGATATAAACTTGAAAGGTCAAAACAAAACTACAGCTATACAAAATGATCTCTTGGGTCAACGTGTGGATCAGCTATCCACCAATTTGTTCTTTTCCAAATGTTGTGATAAAGTTTTGGCAGCTTGTATGTATACAAAAACTCATTTAAGTAGGCAATTTGAGAAAAAAAGAACAAGTAGGGAATCTGTGGCTGTCCAGATAATGGAATATAGCTCCCATCACTGCAGATGACTGGCCATGCTGGCTGGGCTGATTGGAGTCCAACATCATCTGGAGGTTTTTTAAAAAAAATGCAGCATAACAATTACAGTGGAACCTCTGGTTGCAGACGTAATCCGTGTTGGAGGCACGTCCACAACCCGCAGCATTCGCATCCTGAAGCGCCGTGTCTGCACTGGTGCGATTTGGCGCTTCTGCGCATGCGCTAAGCGAGATCTAGCACTTCTGCTCATGCGGCGAAACCTAGAAGTAACCCGTTACGGTACTTCCGGGTTTCCCGCGGTCTTCAACCCGAAAACACGTAACCTGAAGCTTCCGTAACATGAGGTATGACTGCATTGGTAAAAAACAAGCAACAGTGACACCGATCAAAAATAGCAGATCCTTCCACCCTTAGACCATACAAACCACTAATCCACTGGTAAGATAGTTAACACAATAAAGCCAAGCAAACTCACAGAATCTTTGCCAGGTCGCTTTTTAGGAGGTGATTTATGCTTAGATTCAGATCTTTGCCTACTTCTTTCCTTTTCATTTTCTCTCTCCTTTTTGTCTTTTTCTCGATCCACATCCGATTCTGGAGAATCCTGTACAGAGTAAAATGAACAGTATAAATCAAGGATGCACAGAGACTACACTGTAGAAGGGTGGGGCCAATGGGAATCTACCTCTAGTTCCACAAGAGTCTTTCTATATCCCAAGCCTATGTTTCAATCAATTCTCATTACCACACAACAGTCTGGTGAAGACAGGCAGGAATTTCAACCTGGGTCTTCCATGTTCAAAATATTAACTTTCAAAATCATGACTGAACATAAAGCGACTTAACCTAGCTCTTACTCATGCCAACTGGCTGCAAGTCTTAACTGGTATGGTGGGGGGGGGGACTTGTCTACCTGCAAGGCTTCTAACTGTACATCATATTCATAGCACAGAAATTATGTGCAAGTGAAACACAACAAACTGGATTCAGACTTTCTGGCTCAGGAGAAGTATCTAGCAGCTTGTGAGCTTTCAGAACAGGAAACTTCAGTGATATAGAATGCTTTAACTTTCAAGAATTCAGTTAGGAAGGAAGACAACAACTACTTTTAAGGGATTTTTTTAAAAGAAAAAAATGGCTGTACCAAATGTACAGTCACACAATTCACATACAAATAATAAAATAGCACACTGTTGTTCAATTTTATTAAGTGCACTTCAATTCTTCGTTTCGCAGATAGATACAAGAAATTGAATGGGGTGGGGGGAGAACAGTGCCAAACTGAGGTATACTCACAGACTTGTGTCTCCTCTTTTTGTTCTTCTTTTTGTGTTTCTTTGATTTCTTGTAGCTTCTCTCTATTAATGCATTAGAATTAAATAGGTATCAGGGTTATTTAAGTTAATAACTGCTAAATCTCTATTTTGTTAGGTAAGAATTTTTTTTAAAGTACCAGATTCTGCACTGGAGGAGCGTTCGGAGACTGATCGAGAGTCTGAGCGTTGCCTCTTTTTCTTTGAATGACTGTCATCATCCTCAGATTCTGAACCCTTTAAAGCAAGAGTATTTGACATGTAACATTAGTTTTTAAAGGCCGGGTGGTAAAAAGAATCAACTGAATACTGCACTATATCTTACCGAACGAGAGCGAGACCTTTTTCTGTGATGTTTTTTTGATTTTTTAGAATGCTTCTTGTTCTTTGAATGATGGTGTTGACACTCATGCTGCAGCATTGAAATAATAAAAATTACTCATTTGAAAGAGTAAGCATGCGTTTTGTTAAAAAATTTGCTACACAAATATCTCTTTAAGTCTCTATTCTGAAATACTTCCTCTATATACTTTTATTTTGAAACTGCACTGCATGCCTTTTTGGACACTGGCCTTTACTGGCTTTGCAAAGCCACACTTGTTCCATCTTCTGGTTTTAAATGAGATTTTGGAAACGCAGGATGCTTCTCACAAAGAAAGATGTTTGGGAGGTATGAATAACAATGTTTAAAGAGCATTTCCAACAATGGGAGAGCTGACATCTTCATGTAATCCTTCCTGATGATGAATACACCACCAGTCAAAACAAAATAAAAAATTAAAAAAATCCTTCCAGTAGCACCTTAGAGACGAACTAAGTTTGTTCTTGGTATGAGCTTTCGTGTGCATGCACACTTCTTCAGATACACCACCAGTGTTTAGGTTATTAAAAATAGAATCTAATGAAAAAGATTATGCCAACCATTAAAATTAATTACAGATCGCTCTCAGACAGGAAGCTAATGTCCCCATAAATATATTCTACAACGCTATGTTTTCAATAGTATTTTGTGTCCAGGCAAATGCTGACACCTACTGCTAAATATTTCAGGGACAGCATCATTCTGTTATTTGGACCCCAGATGAAGCCTGAATGAAATTGATCCAAGCTGGGCTGCCATCCCCCTTTCAAGCACCTTGCCACAGTATTCCCCATTCAGTAATAGTTGTTAAATAAATAACTTGGTCCAGTGATGCCCCCTTAAGGATGGCTGGAACTTGCTCCTGCCCCAGCGAGACATTATTCTCTTTGGACCCACCCAGCTAATCCCCTTCGGCTCACTCTAATAAGCAAGCTGGGCAAGGCCTTTTGTACTCCAAAACCTTTGGAGAGCATCAGATTGGAGAAAGGCAGCTTTAGTTCATGAGTTGTCCGAGGAAAAAATTGGGAAAGGGTGTCCACAAGGGAGAGAAAAGGGAACACCCCACCAACTTTTGGCTCTGGCTCCCACCCACCACTTGCATGCAGACTCCAGCAGATTTTCACTAAGAGATACAGAAAGAAAAGGTTCTCCACTTCTATTTTAGGGGATCAGTTCAATAAGTTTTTAAAAATCTGTTTCAAATCTATCAGACAATGCTCTTATCATAGTATCGTTACCTCTAGTAAATAAATGAAATCTTTAAATATTCTTTTTCTTTCTGATTCTAGAGTGATGTCTTCAAATGCTGGTTCTTTCACAAACCTTTCCCGAATCTATATATAAGAGAAGAATTATGTATACGGTTTAGCCAGCAACTTCAATTTATAAAATAAAAATATTCTGTATAGAAATTGTTTTTCAAAAAAAAAGAAAAAAAAAAGACTACGGCTCAATAGAATCTATTAGTTAAAAGTATTGTGTTCATAAAAACCAGATCAAATAATGATGAAACACACTCCTGCTGATATTCTTAACGTAGCTGAATCTTAGCAAAGATCCAATGGTAAAGACAGAAACATGAGGTGCTTTATGTATGATGCTTATAAAGGTTAAGAATTTAGACCCCACATCAATTTCCTTCAGAAATGCCTTCCAGTATTCTCACAGAACATAACCCAAAGCTTTTCCAATCATCAAATATTCATACTGTGCCAAGTGGGATTCATTCTTCCTTGACTTCTAGAAGAGTACCCTGTATAAAAACCTGTCTGATCCATGTTTGGAATATCTGATGCCACAATTTTAAATGTGAGAAAACATTCAAAAGCGCATTTCATTCCAAAATGTATTTATCATATCTGCTCTTAAACAGGACCTTTTTGCATCCTCCTGGGAAGACACCCCTTCCATTTATTTCCCTGCAAGCACTTCACCCATTTTATCATTCCATTTACTGTCTTCCTAATTTCATTTAAAATAAATTTTACTTAGACTGATACATTTAACTATTATTGGTCTATTGCTGTTCATTACTTTTGATAGTTATATATATATAAATACTTCATTTAACAATGGGAAAAAAGTGTTTTCTGGGTAACCAACATTCTCTTGCAAAATGCTATGGAACATGCTTACATCTTCCCACACTGCATCCATTTCAATTGGAGGGGTTGCTTGTTTTAGCATACTCTTAAAAGCAGACTCTTTCCGTTTCATTTTGCGGGCTTCTTCTTTCTCTCTCTCACGTTCACGAGCCTCTGCCTTTTCCAACAGCTACATCAAAAGAAAACCAAGTGACCATTCAATGAAAGGGCAATGGAAAAAAGGGGAAACAATCAAATCCCTTTTTGCAAGGGAGTACTTTTCTCATTATTTGCTGTGCATGTGTCACATATAATGGTGGTTCAGACGCACCACCAAATCATGTGAGTGAACCTAATGTGATCCATTTATGAATAGAACAGACTTCCCACTCACTATGTAGGACTTTGCCTTCCTCTCTTTTCACTTGAGCACCTCCAAAATCCCATCTGGGGAGTCCCTCAATCATCTGGAGCTGATTGGGGGGGGGTGTAGAAAGGAGCAGAGAAAGTAATGTTGCATGAGTGGAGGTCTTTTCATGCAACATTTGGCACCACCCATGATTTGGATTCTATAAATAACTAACAAAGCAAATTCTGATACATCATAAAGGTAAAGGGACCCCTGAACATTAGGTCCAGTCGTGACTGACTCTGGGGTTGCGGCGCTTATCTCGCTTTATTGGCCGAGGGAGCCGACGTACAGCTTCCAGGTCGTGTGGCCAGCATGACTAAGCCGCTTCTGGTGAACCAGAGCAGCGCACAGAAACACAGTTTACCTTCCCGCTGGAGCGGTACCTATTTATCTACTTGCACTTTGACGTGCTTTTGAACTGCTAGGTTGGCAGGAGCACGGAACGAGCAACGGGAGCTCACCCCGTTGCGGGGATTCGAACCGCCGACCTTCTGATCGGCAAGCCCTAGGCTCTGTGGTTTAACCCACAGCGCCACTATAGTTTGCCACTAAACTTTTGATTGAAACATATCTGAGTGGAAGAGGTAGGATGCAAGCCTGAGGCTCTTCAACTGTGATTTGCTATTAGGTCTAAACAGCCCCATCAATTCCACACTTTTTCACCAATCATCATTAAGTTTATATTCTTGCATTTGACAATACGGATACTACATACTTATTTGAAGACTTGTAAACATTTTATCAAGTCTTCTTAACATTAGGAGTTTAAAAAATATTCTGGATTTTTAAAAAACCCAACTTACACTATTGAAAGCTAGCTTGATATTTCCAGCATCTAAAGTGGTAGCTCTTTTAGTTGAACTGATGACTGTGACAAAGTCTTCAAAAGTAGTATTCACTTCAACTACAAATCCTTTGTCCTGCAAAACAGCAAATTTTGATGGCAGAAACTCATGTTACAACATGACAGTGTGGAATCCCAGCTCAAGGTATCTAAACCCACTCATTTTGGATTGGAAACACTGGTTTTCTCCCAGCAACTAAAAACACATTTCCCCTCACCTTTAAGATGTCTTTTATTATCTTTTTTTCATCATGGTAGCGTGCTTTCAGATCTTCAACATAAAACTTGAAGAGATCAAGTGCTGTTGAGCCTAAAGAAAGAAACTACATTGGTCAAAACCTCCCGGTAACTCAAGAGTTGCACTTCTTATTACATTAGTAACCCTGCTTCTATCTACCCAAAATGCACAAGCATTACCTCCATCTTATTTTCTACAGGCAGGAGAGAATATACTTACCAGGTTGACCAAGCATGTTAGTAAATCGAATATCAGAACTTATGGTTGGATATAACTCCATCCATGATGACATTGAATGCAGCTGGCCATGTTCATGCAGCTCATCCAAAAATATCTGCAAAGGAAACAGAAAATGGGGAATTTCACAATCCTGTATATTAAAAGGAAATGCATCGGCCCTGTCATTTTTACTGCCCCGTAGCATCAAATGGAACATCAAATGGAAAAGCAACTAACATACCCCTAGGACTGCAATACTAATAATGTCTACTCAGAAATTAAGTCTTACTGAATTCAATGACACTTACTACCAGGTAAGTGGAGTTAGGACTGCAGCCTAGAGTAGGGGTGGCTAACCTGTGTTCCCTGATGATGCTGGACTACAACTCCCATCATCCCTGACCATGGGTCATACCGTGGGCAGACATATGCCAGGAGATGATGAATCGGAAATAAACTTTCTTCAGGTAAAACAGACTATGGCGAAGCCATAAAATGTTGACCTGCAAGATCTTTTAGTATTTACCTACACTCATTATTTGCATATTACAGAAAACCAAGATTGATGGTAATCTATCCCAACACCTAATAGCAGGAAGCTGTTCATTTTGTCACTAACCTGGAAAGATTCTCTGTTTTTACGTTGCCGTCGTCTTTCCCTGAGCAATCCCTTCTGCTTTTCTTCCTCCTCCTCTTTTTCCAAAGCCCTTATGTGCTCTTCGAAACAAATCAATGCATCCTCCTTATCCATATCTAGAAAAGCAGCATATAAACATTTCAGAAAATGAAGGGTAAAGTCCAATTGTGGTAATTTGCTTGTGCAACAATCTTCTGCTTGCACAAACATGACTTCCCTTCCTCTCCTCCTCCACAGCAGCCCCCTGCACCCGGGGGGAAAAAATCTGCTCCAGCAGGTAGGAGATGAGGGGGGCTGAGAGGAAGGGAGAATCCCTTTGTGCCTGTTGACACAACTGGATCTTCCCCAATGCTGAGGTAAGCCCTTAAAAAAAAAAAAAAACTGGCTCGTGCTTTTGGCAAAGCTTTTGCTTTGTTTCTCATGTAAGTTTTATAAAGTCTCAGAGAAAACCATAGCCCTCTCTTTAGATGTTACATTATCAGGAAAAAAAGAAGGAACAGGCATGGGGCAAATGTGCTAACCCGACCCCCGCATCATTCTCATCAGCATCCAAGTTCTGGAGGGCAACTGCCTGAAGATTGGAGCCACTTGTGCACAGGGAGCCTCCAGGAGTACAGTAGGCTTCTGACATCAGACAAGTCTCCTTCAACATCCCTGCCTGCCCCATCATTTTTAATGGCAATTTCTCACTACAAGAGTAATCTGCAGCAAGCCTCAGAAACATGCACTCCCTTCCTTCATTTCTGCTATACCAATGACAAGCTTTTTATTTTAAAGTAACAGCAGCTTCCAATGATTTTCAAACCCAAGATACCCAGGTGCTTTGTTTATATTCATATTATTTAGTTAGAAAGCCTGGAGCAGATTTAGGGGGCACATAGGGGAAGGAGAGGGGGGAATCTTTAGCACTAAGTGGAATACAACCCTGTCTCCTTACTCTGAAGTTCCTCGTCTTCTGCAAAGGTAGGATTGTCCATCAGATATTGTTGAGCCTCTGACCAGGTAGTACAGTATGTGACATTAGCCATATTATCCAGGATGTTTTTTAATGCCTCCCAGTTCCTCTTCCTCAACTGCTTGGCCTGTTCCTGAAAAAGTTAATAGATACAATTTAATGGGATTTGTTTTGCTAAGGTATCAAACATTACCAACAGATTATTAAGAGGGGGTATTTTGTAGCAAATCCACCAGTCTGAAGCAACTGCATAACTTCATCACTGAACAAGAAAGAGACATCACACTACTTTTAATTGCCAGGATGAATGCATAATTCCAGATGAACTAGAAGACTATCTTCGAGAAATGCCTATGGTGTAACCACCACATCAAGCTTTTGCTCTATTTTGTTCAGAACTAAATGTAGTACATTAAAGTAGTGCCACATTAAGGAAAAGACATTGTCATTTGTAGAAATCTAGATGTGGTATTTGTTAAAATGTAGAGGAAGACAGATTTATCTATAGAAAGGGGGAAGAGGAGTAAGTGGGTGTGCATGCCCCCCATCTGAAGAAATAAATTACCTTTTCTTTCTTTGATAAGAAGAATAGGACATCTTCATAGATTTCAAGACGATCACGTTCTGATATTGCATTCCAGACTTCCATCTCTCCAAACATTTGTTCAGCTTTTCTGTAGATAGAAATAGGAAGAAAAAAAGGCTCTATAAATCACTCTGCTCCCACTCTTTCCCACTGGTCAGCCAACATCCCAGTCCTTGCCAAATGTGTGATAACCAAAAGAGTACAAAATGTGTAATTGTACGTAACTCATGTTTAATATTACAAAATCATTCCAGCTTGCAAAGCTAAAATAAAACTAATGTGTTAACAATACAGATTTTTTTTTAAAAAGTTCTATGTCTTGTAATCCAGCTCCTGCCATTTATTTTCTGCCACTGCTTTGATGAAAGGTTTTTGTATTTTTAAAACACACAACAATGGATCCCTTCCTTCCTTGCATCCTTTCCCAATACATATTTTGCCAACAGTCTCAGTGACAACTTCTCACACACTGCAGTCTTTGTACAAATGCAGAGGCAACAGTGGTTTGTATCTAGACTTTCAAATGGCTGCAGAGTTGGAGTTTCACTCACAACAGAAAATGGGAGGGAATAGACTTCTGCCAAGTCCTCCTCCTCCATATAAATCTGCACCAGACAGCTGGGGGACACTCTGGAGAAGCATGACAGGAGGCATGGGCAGCAGAAGTGGAAATTGGAGAACATCACCTTACAACACAGTGACTTTGCACAAATTGTTATTCCCCATAACACAGTATTTGAAACAGTATTATAAAGTGTTGTTTTTTAATTCACATTCCCATCTTAAGTCTACCCAAGCTCAAGTTTTAAATTTTGAACTGTACAACTAGTAAAAGGTAAAGGTAAAGGGACCCCTGACTGTTAGGTCCAGTCGCAGACGACTCTGGGGTTGCGCGCTCATCTCGCTTTACTGGCCAAGGGAGCTGGTGTACAGCTTCCGGGTCATGTCGCCAGCATGACTAAGCCGCTTCTGGCGAACCAGAGCAGCACACGGAAACGCCGTTTACCTTCCTACCTATTTATCTACTTGCACTTTGATGTGCTTTCAAACTGCTAGGTTGGCAGGAGCTGGGACTGAGCAACGGGAGCTCACCCCATCGCGGGGATTTGAACCGCCGACCTTCTGATCGGCAAGCCCTAGGCTCTGTGGTTTAGACCTCAGTGCCACCTGCGTCCCATGTACAACTAGTATTATGCATTAAATTTATCTTACTTGTATCTGGTAGTGGATGTCATCTTCTCATGGTTCTCAAGGAAACGCTGAAAAGATTCTTTTGCCTCTTTGTATTTTAATCTTGCTTCTTCTTTTTCTTCTTTCTCTGTCTGGACCTTGTAAGCATTAAATGCTTGCTTCTTCTCACTTAGTTTTGCCAAAGCACTACAAATTAAAAGAAAAAAGCCATAAAATTATTGATAAATGCAGTATGAACTACAACTGATCATTTTATGAAGATTCCTTTTAACACTGCACACAGGGTGAGAGTTTCAAAGTATTTAGTACACAACTGCTTCCCCTCAAAAAAACCAACCCAGTTTTAAAAAACCGTTCAGGAGAAAAACAAGTTAAATTTGTTTATTTCTTTAAAATATATACATAACTTGTTTTTTTACATGTGTCTCAAAGTGGCATACAAAAAAAAAGCATACAACTTACACAATTTAAAGAAGATTAAAAGTATCAGAAAACAGGAACATTAGGGCAGCATTCAAACCATGAGCTCACTTAAGCTGTCAGAACATCATTTTATACAAACAACGACTTAAACGCATGTTGATTAAAAAGAAAATAGGAACAGCATACCTGTATCTTGGATCGTTAATTATCATTTTCATAGCTTGCTCCCAAGAGGCGGTGGATGGCACACGCTATGAAGACATGAAGTAAATCATGTAAATCCTCAAATCAGTACTTGTTTGTGCAGTGGTAGCTTTAGGAATGCTAGCTAAGGTAAGAATAGATGCATCTAAATTGTGCAGTGGGGCATATGGTAGTTGTCAAATGTACTGAATCAGATTATTTGGTGGCAAAAGTGGGTATTCTGCTTGGTATGTTTTTATTATAAAAATAAAAGAATCTTTGTACAAAGGACTGTCACATTTGTTTGCTTTTTCTTCCTGTAAAACTGATAAACTACCATAAAACTAGGAAATGATAAATGTGGTACATAAGACACTTTCTGTCTTCATGAGTATTTTTAGCCTTCTCATAATTTACTTACACTTCTAGAAATGGTGCATCAACCATAGTTAATAGATTCAGGCAGGTAGCCGTGTTGGTCTAACGCAGTCGAAATATATAAAAAAATTGTCCAGTAGCACCTTAGAGACCAATTAAGTTTGTTCTTGGTATATGGTATAAGCTTTCGTGTGCATGCACACTTCTTCAGATACACTGGTGACTTCAGTTTCAGTGTATCTGAAGAAGTGTGCATGCACACGAAAGCTTATACCAAGAATAAACTTAGTTGGTCTCTAAGGTTTTTTTATTTTTATTTTTTTACATAGTTAACAGATTACTGTTAACACACCTATCTGGACTGCTTTGTTTCTTCCTATAGCATACAGAGGAAACAAACCACAATTTGATTGAAACATAGCACTAAGCCAGGGTTTGTCATTTGCTTTCCCCCTAGTGCTAGTGAAGAGAAGCAAAGCATGCATGATTGGCATGTATATGATTTAGCCTTTGTTTATGGCTTATCATGAGTGAATATGGCTAGTGTTGCATTCCTTATTTTCTAACTTTTTTTGATAGGGTGGTAAGCTAATAAAAACATAGGGCTCTGTCTTTTTGATTATGCAGTTATGTTTCATTAGTAACATTTGGGATGTAATACCACTTAATAAAGCAACATCTGACTCTTCAGAGTGAGAATTTACAAAGAGTAAGTGGATAATTGAAGTTTTTAAACACAACCGTTTTCCTTCTCTTCATTCCCCCACCCCACCCCCAGCCAATTCTGCAAATTTAGATCTGTTGTGCCACCAGAATGCTCTTTTCACATTAAAATTCATTTGTCTTTCCTTCTTTGGTCCCACTTCCCCCTGCAAAAGACCTAAACAAATGTAAGAATTTTTCACCAATACTGGAGCATGATGTGAAAGTTTATACCAAGTACATTTTGGCTAGAATATTCTTTCCATGTTTACTTCAGTATGAATATTATTCCATAAAGTTTCTTTCAAAATCAGCAATTCTCCCAACTCAAGTATATTTGCAATTCTTGAAATTTTAAACAGTAGTTGACTCAATTTAAAAACCTTTTCTTTCAATAGTTCTTTAAATGCTTGCTTAGCTTCTTCTTTTGTATTCCATGTGTACGTCTTTTTAACTGGCTGGGCATCTTCTTCGTCCTTTTTGGCGGCAACACTATGGATTTAAAGAACAGCATGCCGTTTTAGCAAAAACCAGTACTAATTAAATGTAAGAGACACTAAGAGTTGGAACTGTAAACAATAGAGCTAATGTCTCCCCGGAAGTGACAGCATACACAGTTGAATCCCAACAAACGTCAGGCATAATGTGGTCCCAGGATACAGCATTATATGATAGCTCCTAGCCAGTGGGTTAAATCCTTAAAAGATCAAGCAAATCACTGCTCATGCAACAGGGCTTTCCTGGCTCCTCCTTTCCAATACAAACTACATGCAACTCCCTGTCTCTCCCACCCCCCGCCCAAAAAAAAAGAGCTCTTGAGGGTCGATAGACCCTCTAGACCTATGTGGGATGGGGTAGTTCTGATTCCTTCAGAACTAAAAATATATTGGTTCTCCACTGAGAAGAAGCAATTTCATACCTGACAGTAGTTATCAGATCAGTAATTTTAAAGAGCTGTTTGCTCTAATGTGCTAGTTTTCTTGCAAATCAGGTAAAGGCTGAAGGCAATTTAATAAGGTGTTAATAAGACTGTAATGTATGTATGAAATGCCCTTGACTTCTTTTCAAAACCCAATCCATGAGCTAATTCATACACTTTGTGCCTGTTTACACAGCCTACTTGCTGCATGGTGCATGTACAAATGAGTTTGCAAATGAATACACATGAATACATTTTTGTGTGTATATATGTTTTTGTTTGGATTTGAATGAATGTGGACGAGAGAGAGGATGGGGAGGACATAGCATAGCCTGGAAGATTAGCTATGAGGGAAATACAGCCCTTGGGCTGAAGTTTCCCAACCCCTAATAAAATATACCCTTCTAACATCCAAACTGCACATTACATTATTCATAGTATTTTAAAAGTATAAACATGTTCTAAAACTTTAGTTCCACAGAACTGCCCATATATCCAAAGGAAGAAAATAATGGCTTGGACACGGCACCGTCAAGTCCATTCATACTTATCTCACCTTGCCAAGCCTTCTGACTTTCCCAGGATGCACATGAAAGCCTTTGGCATCTAGTCTTGATCTCCCTCTGCTCACTGGATGTGAAGGGAGATCAAGTCTAGGTGCTTCTGCCTCTTATAAGTGGCAATACAACATACCACTTAGGAATGGAGAAATAAAGATGAATCTACAAGGGAATCATTCCAAATTTGCTAGGAAGGCTCCCAAGGAGTGGGAGGGTTGACTCTGTATCCACTAATTTCCTCATCTGTCTGCTATGGAGTACAAAACAATTCCTAACCCTTACTGAGGTTGAATCCTGACAAGACAGAAGTACTGTTTTTGGGGGACAGGGTGCGAGCGGGTGTGGGGGACTCCCTGGTCCTGAATAGGGTAACTGTGCCCCTGAAGGACCAGGTGCGCAGCCTGGGAGTCATTTTGGACTCACAGCTGTCCATGGAGGCGCAGGTTAATTCTGTGTCCAGGGCAGCTGTCTACCAGCTCCATCTGATACGCAGGCTGAGACCCTACCTGCCCGCGGACTGTCTCGCCAGAGTCCCGCTTGGACTACTGCAATGCGCTCTACGTTGGGCTACCTTTGAATGTGACCCGGAAACTACAATTAATCCAGAATGCGGCAGCTAGACTGGTGACTGGGAGTGGCCGCTGGGACCACATAACACCGGTCCTGAGAGAACTACATTGGCTCCCAGTACGTTTCCGAGCACAATTCAAAGTGTTGGTGCTAACCTTTAAAGCCCTAAACGGCCTCGGTCCTGTATACCTGAAGGAGCGTCTCCACCCCCACCGTTCAGCCCGGACACTGAGATCCAGCGCCGAGGGCCTTCTGGCGGTTCCCTCACTGCGAGAAGCAAAGCTACAGGGAACCAGGCAGAAGGCCTTCTCGGTAGTGGCGCCCACCCTGTGGAACGCCCTCCCAGCAGAGGTTAAAGGGATCAACAACTATCCTACATACAGAAAATACCTGAAGGCAGCCCTGTTTAGGGAAGTTTTTAACTTGTGATTTTGATGTATTTTAATATTTGTTGGAAGCCGCCCAGAGTGGCTGGGGAGACCCGGCCAGATGGGCGGGGTACAAATAAAAAATTATTATTATTATTATTTTACCCAAGTCTATTTATGCACAAAAACGGGGGTGAGGCACAGAGTAGCACACAAGTTCAGAAGCAGTAAAAAGGTGGGGAGGTGAGTTATTTCCTTTTGCATTCCCCTCCTTTTTTGCCAAATCCGATTCCCCCCACCCCAGGTACTGTCTTGAAAAAAAGTAGAGATTAGTGCACACCAACCAGACATAGCATTACTTACTCTGAGGATTCCTGTTTAGGAGCTTCTTCTACAGAGTTTGTCACAACTTCTGCAGTCTGTTCCTGTACAACAGGAGCAGCTGGCTGTACCTGCTCATCAGCTGTAGCAGTGACCCTTTCATTTTCTATAACAGTAGCAACAGTGGAAGGCTCGGTTTCCGGAGCTGATGCAACAGCTGGAGCAGCAGGGATTGCTGGGGCAGCTATAGGAGCTTCAGGAATAGTGGCTGCAGCATTTGTAACCCCTGGTGCGACTGCAGATGATGTTGGAACAGATTCCTCTGGTTTACCACTACATAAACAGCAAACATCATATTTGTGTTAATAACCCTGCCAATCACAGGAACAATGCATTTATCCCTGAGAATTATTCCGGGGGAAATCCAATTTCTCTTCAGATTTTGGCAGCCTGCAACCTTCTTACTGGACTGTGGTTTATGTCTTTAATTATGTATTTATAATACATACTTTCATTTTAAAAATTCAAGGAGCATAGAATCATCATAAAAATAACATTAAAAACATCATTAAATCGTCAATAGAGTGCAATTGGCTAACAAAGAAACTTCATTTTACAAAGGCCAGCCTAAACAACATAGTTTTCAGGAAAAGACTGAATGGAAGGATGGTTCCTGCCAACTCTCTACTGGTAGAGTTCCATAAGGTAGGGTCTGATGTATATGGCTTTCAGATTACTGGTTCCAACTGTCCGATGTAAACTTTCACATTATGAAAAAAAACTGCAGACTTCTAGGTTTGCAGAATGCAGTGCTGAAGACTAATAGTTAGCTTAATTTGCCATGCTAATTAAAAAAAGCCACTTCTGCAATTTCTTTGAAAGAAAAGGCGAAGTGAACAACTATGTCTATATGTTCTCAAATCCCCCTCCTCTATTAGGCAATGTATATGTTTCACTCTTAAGCAGTATGTGGACCAAGAACTCCCAAAAGTGCAAGCTGGATTTCAAAGGGGCAGAGGAACCAGAGACCAAATTGCAAACATGCGCTGGATTATGGAGAAAGCTAGAGTTCCAGAAAAACATCTACTTCTGCTTCATTGACTACGCAAAAGCATTTGACTCTGTTGACCACAGCAAACTATGGCAAGTTCTTGAAGAAATGGGAGTGCCTGATCACCTCATCTGTCTCCTGAGAAATCTCTATGTGGGACAATAAGCTACAGTTAGAACTGGATATGGAACTACTGATTGGTTCAAAATTGGGAAAGGAGTACGACAAGGCTGTAAATTGTCTCTCTGCTTATTTAACTTATATGCAGAATTCATCATGCAAAAGGCTGGACTGGATGAATCCCAAGCTGGAATTAAGATTGCTGGAAGAAATATCAACAACCTCAGATATGCAGATGACACAACCTTGATGGCAGAAAGTGAGGAGGAATTAAAGAACTTTTTAATGAAGGTGAAAGAGGAGAGCGCAAAATATGGTCTGAAGCTCAACATCAAAAAAACTAAGATCATGGCCACTGGTCCCATCACCTCCTGGCAAATAGAAGGGGGAGAAATGGAGGCAGTGAGAGATTTTACTTTCTTGGGATCCATGATCACTGCAGATGGTGACAGCAGTCACGAAATTAGGAGACGCCTGCTTCTTTGGAGAAAAGCAATGACAAACCTAGACAGCATCATAAAAAGCAGAGACATCACCTTGCCGACAAAGGTCCGTATAGTTAAAGCTATGGTTTTCCCAGTAGTGATGTATGGAAGTAAGAGCTGGACCACAAAGAAGGCTGATCGCTGAAGAAGTGATGCTTTTGAATTATGGTGCTGGAGGAGACTCTTCAGAGTCCCATGGACTGCAAGAAGATCAAACCTATCCATTCTTAAGGAAATCAGCCCTGAGTGCTCACTGGAAGGACAGATCCTGAAGCTGAGGCTCCAATACTTTGGCCACCTCATGAGAAACTCCTGGAAAAGACCCTGATATTGGGAAAGATGGAGGGCACAAGGAGAAGGGGACGACAGAGGACAAGATGGTTGGACAGTGTTCTCGATGCTACTAACATGAGTTTGACCAAACTGCAGGAGGCAGTGGAAGACGAGTGCCTGGCGTGCTCTGGTCCATGGGGTCATGAAGAGTCGGACACGACTAAACAACAACAATATGTTTCACTACTAAGAAATACTCAGGAAATTCTGAAATAAAATGTCTGCTTAAGGCAACAACAACAAAACCCGCAATGCAATAATGTATGTGGAGGCAGCAGAGGAAGGTGAGGTTTAGTGTGCAAGTGGAAGTCTGTTCCACCCACAAACAGCTAGTGTAAATATAGTTGTATTGATACCACCCTTCTTTTAAAAGTCCCAGCTCATGTAACTTTTCTTGAGTAAAATATTTTCAGACATACCTGTTTTCTTCAGCTTTAATCATTGCTGCATAAAAGAAATAAATTGTTGTCAGATTTATTTATAAGTTGAATAAAACTGCATGTTAGAAGATAAAGTATGTTAAGACAAGTACTAAACTGATCAAAATGCAATAAATTATGTCAAAATATTGAGCTGCAAAGTAAGACTGTGGCCTCTGCGTGGAACATGGGAATAGAGGCAACAATTCTCTCACTTAAAAAACAAACAAACACTACCTTTTGAGTAAAAGGACATAAGTAATTGGTGGAGTTAATCATTTGGATGCAAAACATCCTGACAGCCCCAGAAAAAGAGAGTCTTAGTACCAGGATCAGACATTTGAGTACTGATATAAATCAGAACAAAAATTACTGAAGGAAGCTACTACTACTGGGTGACAGCTGCTCTTTCAAGTGATTCCACAATAGCTATTGTGGTCAATTATGTTATTTTCTTCTTCGTCTATGACAGCTTAGCCAACATATTCTCCCCTTTCCTCCCCCAATAAAGACATTTATTATAGTTCCAGATTAGGGACAGTTTCATTATATAACAGCATCCAAACCTGACTTCATTGACTAGAGTTATCACTGCTACCCACAAAATACGGTGTACACCAGGACTGCTAACATTTGGCTCTCCAGAACTTGCGGCATGACAACATCCACCATCATTTATACCCAATATGTGCTAGCTATAAATCAAGACAGAAAAAAAGGTCCCGCGAAATTTACCTTCAAGATCTTCAAGTTCCTTGGGTTTTGCCCAGCGTGACTCTTTTGTTTGGGAATTGTAGTAGTAAGGCTTTCCAGAATCAGACTTATATTCCTTCCACGGACATTTTGACAACATTTGCTAGAGAACAGAATGTTTAGAAAAAACGTTTTAAAAATCATTCCATAATATGACACGCCATATATTAAAAATGCCTATAAAATCAAAGGAGAGGCATGCAAAGCCATATCAAAAGAAACAAAGGACAAAATATAAAGGGCTGCACGTGAAATACCATGCCTGTAATGGAGCTTTTGGGGCACCCTCTTCCCACTGCAGCCCCTCAAAAAGCTAATCCTGAAGTTTAGGGAACTCTCCAGAGTAGGATTCAATGTGGCACGAATGGCTGCAGCTGGAAAGGAAAACTGGCACACACTCCAGTGATAAAAAGCATTTTATACTCACTGAAAACGTGGTCAATTAAATAGGTACTCTTCTCAATTTGTTTATTTTACCTCTGCAGGTGTTTTGAGATCATCTGGTTTCTCCCAGGTAGACTGCTTTGTTTCAGTATTATAGTAGTATGTTCTTCCATCTGGTGACTTATGCTCTGACCACATAGATTTCTATGAAAAACAGAGCACCCTATCAATAAATTCTGCAACATGTCTAGGAAGTGCAAGACAAAGTGCCACAAAAATGTCTACGGGGGAAATTGATACCTGTTTGGAAGGCTCCTCATTAGCAGAGCTGTTGGCCGGGGTGACTTGCTGCACTGAACAAACTACTGGAGGTGTAGGCTAAATATTAAAGAGGAAAGCACACTTCTGAAGAAAATATAGCACCTTACTTTTTCTTTAAAACAATGTAAGATTGCAAACAGAATAATACACAGCCACAAGTATGGCATACCCCCAATCTGTTAAATGGTCCCATTCAGATGCAATGCTAAGCCATGCATGATTCATTAATTCTGGGCTGCACTACTAGGAGTGGCATTAGCATTCCTAACCAGTGTCAGAGGACTCATGCCAGAATAACTGCAAAGGTGAAGTCCTATGAATGGAAGGAGTCCCCTATGGGCTGATTTTGGGAGCTGTGTTCTCAAAACTAGTTTATAAGCATCTAGAGTAAATGATGAGTAGTGAGGTGGCCAAGTTGCTAAATTGCTGATGACATTAAATTGTTCAGGGTCATTAAAAAAGAGAAGTTGTGAGGAGCTCCAAAAGGACCTCTCCAAAGAGAGTGAACTTTTGGGAGCAAATAAAATGTATTTCATTCATGTACGTGTTTCAGATGAGCCGACATAAAAGTCAATGCACATTGGCCTAGAACAATATGACTGATTGTGGATAAAACACTATGATTTGGAACCATGTTGTTGTATTTTATGCACATACACACTTGTTATGCATGTGGAGGTTTGGAAGGTATGTAAAGGAACACAGGCACCCAACGCACAAGGCAAGGGGCAATCCTGCCTTAGCATGGAAGAGAGAAAAATCATGGAAACTGGACAAAGTTTAATACAAGAAATTATTAAATTGCCCAAGCAACAAAAGTTCCTTGCTTACCTGAGTTCCTGGGGGGGCTAAACCTATGAAATATAAAATGATAAACCACATTTCAGCTAGCACAACCAGAACAATCCACATCTCCACATTTGGTTTTAATGTGACTCAAAAGACTTTCAGACTACATGAAAACATACGTGTTAAATTTTACAAGTGACTTACAATTAACTATTTCAAGCAGACTGTATTATGGATTTACATTCCGGCAATGTGCAGATACCGGTAGTAGATGCAGCCAGTCATTTCTTGTTATAAAAGCTTTTCCCATGAAACTCACTGAATATTTCAAGAATCTCTCAGTTACTTCTGCCTATTCACTTTGAGCTTCAAACAAATAATTTTCTCAGAACAGGAAGGCCAGAATCTGACATGAATGCTCAAAATCTAATGATCCACAATATTGACAACGATGAAGATCTAACTGCAATGTTCAGTTTTATGCAAGTCACTATATTCAACTCCAGTACGTTCAAGAGACAATATTCACATACTAAAACTGGGACCTGTAACAAAACATTGTAACATGCAATGCTCCTGTTCTGTGTTCCAGTCAGACAGCCATGTCTCCCTACATGATATTCCCATTTGATTTCCCATTCCTTCCCCATCAATCAGTCAGCATTACATGGCCTGTGGGTAAGCTCAGAGCTTATAAGGATATTTTTGGGGTTCTCCAGCCAAAAGAGTTATTTTCTAACTTTTTTGTGCTTTTGTAAACTTCAGGGTTCCCAAGCCTAGTGAAATTTCCCTCTTGTGCATATAAATGTTTTAGGTATGTAAGGATGCCACACTCACTCTCTGGAAATAGAGGGAAAGATGCTGGTGAAATTCTCCATTGGTAAATGAACAAACCCTTTCAATTTCAATGCATAAATAAGTACAGTGGACACTAGGGTTGCAAACGCAACCCGTGCGAGAGGCGCATTCGCAACCCGTGCTGCTGCATTTGCGCACACGCGTGATGCGCTTCTGCGCAATATAGTGCTTCTGCACATGCGCCGAAACCCGGAAGTAACCCCTTCCGGTACTTCCGGGTTCGGCGCATTCGTATCCTGAAAACGCGCAACCCGCAGCGAGAGCAACCTGAGGTATGACTGTAAGTGTGAGGTGCATCATATTTCAATCCCAGATCCTTCTGCAAAAAAATCCTACCTCCTTGTCAACAGAGTGGGAAGCACCTCAATGTTTTAGTTCATTGAGAATTGGTAAATAGGAAGGGTTATTTTCAAATTCTCCTTACATACAGGCATTTGTGCATGTTCGGCTCGTGCACTGTTTTCGGCACCACAAAGAGGCAGAATGAGGGCGGAACAGGCTCACTTACAGCCCACTAATATGTGTGGTTCCTCAGAACGGAACCCCCACATAAAAGAGGAGTTGCCTGTAACTGAATCAACTCTGAATTTTAACCCACATTATTATTAACAAACTTCTTTTCAGTTTCAAACCTTTTCTGGTTAAATTGTTAAATAAATAGTGAATTCTTTTTACATACCAATTTGAGAATCCATACTGTTTACTCCTGGCTGTAGGGGAAAAAACAGTTAAAACTTACAAGATGTATCACATGCTAACTTAAGCAAATTCAACTATAGGAGCTTGGTAGCAGTTAGTGTTTTATAGATAGAAATCACTCTTGGAACGCAAAATATTAATATTAACAAGACAGCATCCCCCTCTCTCACACACTCTCGTCCCACTGAGAGAACTTAAACCCAATACAACATTATGACATTGCCCTGTAATGCTGACCCCCTGGTAAACTAGCCACCAACCTTATTTTGCCACCACAACCAGTGAGTAACATATCACAGCTTTGCAAAATGAAGTAATGGTAGTGAGGAACAAGGGATGATGAAGCTTTTCCATTTTAAAGAAGTTAGGATCCTACGTGCAACTTTAAGAATCCACTCCAGTCTTTTTCCTCTGCCTGCCTGTATCTCTTTCTGCCTCCCTCCCAACTTTGGCAGGTCACTCACACATGGAGAAGTAAAGGGAGGCAGTGGAGCAATGGAGGTGTCCCTGCAAGCCCTCTCCCACTTGCCAGCCAGTAGGAAAGCCCCCTTGCCAGCCAACAGCCAATGAGAAAATACAGGGACTGAGGAATGCACTACAAACAAGGTAATACTGGGAATTTGGTAAGGTAGTTTTTGCTTTGAAACCTAACCCCTGCTTAAGCAACTCTGCTATACGGGTGGTGACCATTTTAGGCACGTCCAATTGACACGCGATCACCGGCGTGTGTGCGTGGTGGAGCATAACGCAGCGCACTTATCCGTGCTCCACCAATGTGTGCAAGGGCCGGGAACGGACCCTCTGCACAAAATGGTTGCTGCCTATATATAAAACTACACGTCACACTATCAAAGCAGCCCTACTAGTCATGTTTTTGTAGCGCTTCCAATATGATTTTCAAATGTCTAGATAAGAGAGCTCTGCTACGGCATGCCTCATTCTCCTGGATGCGAAAAAGAAGCTACGAGAAAGATGGAGCCAACACTAAACATGGCTAGATAATGCAATTCGTTAACAGGCACTTCGTGAACCACACTATTGTTCTGCCAACCGCTAAACTTGGAAAATCTTCAAAGGACTGTTTCGAAAGATTGAACCAATTAATCTTGAAATTGAAATCCTATTAATTGCTCTCTACTATTCCAATTAATTACTGTGAAGGTGATGCAACAGTATAGCAACACTACGTTAGTCAAGTGAGAGGTGATGAAATATTTTTTTATGATAATTTGACCTAACCAGAAAAAAGCCTTTAGATTTATACTATAAATACGCCATAGCTAAACAAATTTCCCGAGGGAGCCTTGTCCTTAAATGTTCAGCAGCACAATCGGGTGACAAGGCTTTTTATCATATCATCAGGCCTTTCACATCATCTCACATTATTTCAAGAACCCTTCAATACAGGACTATCTGCTCGGGTAAGCTGTTACATAATAAAATTTGACTTACCGGTATTTTGTTTTTTTAACTGGGGGAAGGGGCTGGGGCGGGGGTAAGAGAATGGAGAAGTCCTTTTGTACGCCACTTTTGTTTTGCCACTTATCTTTTAGCATTTGCTGCTTTGAGCATAGCTCTGATGCTGTAAAAATATTCCCTGGGTCCCTGAAGCTGCTATTCAGGTGTTTTAGGAAGCTTTACTTATTCTGAATACATGAAACTGAATTATGAAGACATAACATATAGTTTAGCACTAGACATGCCTCTCGTCTTCTCCACCTCTGGTACAGCTTCAAGACTATGACAGAATCCAGTACCGTTTAAAATTAACCACAGTTTGTTGTTACATTTGATAAGAAAAACTGTAGTTTATTTAAACTATTGTTTACTTAATCTTTAAAGTTTACTGTTTAACCGTTGAAGAGTGGGCTATTGTAAGCAATGTGCACAATAGGCTACCTAGAATGTACTTCCCGAACACAACAAATAAGCACTGGAGCAGGGAAGGGGAGGCAGAGACCCTTGAGGCCAACAGCCCTAAGCAGCATGGCTATTTGTCAGTGATGATGGGAGTTGCACTCTACCCATCCCTGCACTAGAATAACAAAGTATAGCTTAGTGAAGAGAGTAGTCCAGAATCAGGAGGAGAGGAGGGAGGCTAAGAGGCAGAGATGAGTCAGGCTGTTGAAGAAGCCAGGGTGTCTCCCTATCCCGCTACTACAAGTTCTCCTCCCCTGGGTCTCCCAGGACTAGAAGACATATGAAGAGAGAGCAGCAGCGACAGGCAGGTCAGCATAGTCTCAAGATTGCTTGGGAAGGACCTGGGAGAGATGATTTAGGCAGCTGTGAGAAGGCAGGGACCTTCAGCCTCTACAACTGCCTCACAGGAACAAGATCTACTGAGAAGAGTTGCTGTGCACATCAGGCCTAGCACTCCTGAACAGACATTTCTGCTAATAGTTAACTTCATTTACTCTGGGTGCTTTATTCCCGACATCTGCTCCTGCCATTAAGCAGGAAATCAATCACACACTCCTGTACCTTATAATAAGAACAAGCCATTAACATAACCCCCCCAATAACAACATAGCTGGAAAATTATTCAAACAGAGAAAAAATATGCACTGTATGTTAGGTTAAAAATAAAATACAGATAGTCAATGGTTTAAAATCACAAAATATAGATTTAACAATTACCGGTCCTGTAGGCTGCATGGGAGCATGAGACATATGGGGTGCCATCATCCCAGGCATCACTGATTGCATCATTCCAGGCATCTACAATAAAAGTATCATTATAGTACGTGTTTACAAGTTAATACAAATTGCTACATATGTAGCTTTTTATGCTAATAGAAATTGTGTTTAATCCTGCTTGAACATAAATAAATTGGGGCATAACAAAGAAATATAACTATGCTTTATAGACCTAACAAAATATTTAGCCAATAGCTTAATGGTTTTCCGGGTACAAAATTTTAAGGTCTTACATGATCAGAGGAATTACTGTGGGCATGGGATTATTAGTTAGAGGGCCAACAAATAAGGGCAAGATTTCTCAGCTACTCATAGTGGTCTGTCAAATGGGTACCCAAAGCAAAAGATAAAGGAAGTGAAGTTTCAGGGTGGAGAGGAAAGCAGAAAGGTTCTCTCAAGAATATAGGGCTCCCAAAACTCAGTGTTTTAATATTAAATAACCCAAAATATTAGCACTATTCATGAAACACTGCAAGAATGGGGCCCAAATCAATTAAGCATCTAATTCCAGTTCCCAAACCCAATCCATGTGACTTATGTAACTCTAATAATCTTGAGGGCTCATTTACCTCATCTATGAACAGAGGATAATACCTGAAGAACTTGTCTCACAGGGCTGGAGTAAGAGTTATGCTTGCAAAGATGTTCCAAGATGAAGAGTACTATAAAGTTTAAGAATTATGACTGCAGGGTTCAAAAACATGAACTGTTAAAAAAAGCTGAGAAAAGCATGCAACAGGGATGCAAACTACCGTAGATGCTTAAAACCACATCACTGCCCTTGTTCCTGAAAGCATCATAAATATGCTGAAGGGGGCTATTCTTCACATTGGGACGTTGCAAGGCAACGGTTATGTGCAGGTCTAGCATAAGCCATTCAAGGCAGAGACCCAATGCAGTTACTATGATGACTTAATCTGTTTGTGTATGCACATGATATTTTAACTGGAAATGAATTTCTGAAGGAAAGCTAGAAGTTTTATTTCCGTTTTTTTCATCGGCCCTTATTGGGTGACTGCAACAAGTGGACGACAACAAGAGCAGTGGACTTTACATATGCGTGTAATGTATTCAATTGGCCATATTCAGCCAATTTGACTGGCAAGCCCCACAAAAGGTTCTTGGGAAATCACCCCCCACTATAAAGTGACAGTCCCTGGAGGATTGGCCAAGTGACCCCATTCCCATGTATCTTCAGGGAGCATCAGGCTACTGCTCCCTCTTACCTTCCATCTTGTGTGGAGGGAGAGGTATTTGGTAGGGCTACTGCTCCACCCTCAATCCACAAGGTTTTCTTGGAAGCGTGAGGAAGAGAAGAAAGAATGGGAGTGGCCCTCCCATTCCCCACCATCCTGTAGAAGCAGGAGAAGAAAGGAGTCTTGCCCCACTGCTGCTTCCAAATAATTGTGTTCCACGCTAGAGATGCTCCCTAAAAGCTTCTATCCAAGTAGCTTTTGAAACAAAGGATTTCTTAATTCAGAGATGCCAGATTAATAGCCTCCAGGACACAAGCTGTATGCTTCCCACATTAACAGAACTTGATAAATCCAGTTTGTGCTGATCCTGGTGAGCCACAAAAACTCAGTGTTTATCCAATATATGATGGGCCACAATACATGGTTATAAAGCCTGTTAACTGTGTGTTTGACAGCCCTGCTTTAACTACTTTGAGGCAACCTTAATTTTATGGGATATGCACACAATTTTCAAGTTCAGGGTCACTATAAACCAAGGACAGAAGAAAGTAAATTCTATCATCAGTAGGAACAAGCTGTTATTTAAATTAAGGGAAAAGGTCCAATGGAATATGACGAAATACTGTGGGTATATTCCCAGTGGAACTATGGATATTTGCCCCCAGAAGCAACAAGGAGAGAGGTTCTAAACAACCACCAGCTGTTTTAGTAATAAACAGATAAAAGTTCATGGGAAGGCAGACTTGGGAGTCTAAATAGATGGATAGCCACACTCTTAAAATACAAAACTCCTACATTCTGGATACCAAACCACAATCTGACCTACTTAAAAAAAATTCTTGTTTCTAATAATTTACCTCTAAAATACACACCGGACGATAGAAATTTAACTGACACTTTCCCTTTTTTAAGGGAAAGTTGACCAGCAAAGCTTCACTGGAGAATACAAAGTTTTTGTAGTAAAAATCACCGTTGACAGTGAGCAATTACAGAAAATACACTCACTGCCCAAATTACTTTGCATGTCTTTCCTTCTCCTCTTTAGTTCTTGTCTACGCTTCCATACAAGCATCTGAACTAAAAAGTTGCCACACTGTTCATAATCTGGAAACATGTCACCCACCCATCTGATCTACGAACTGCATGCTAGGACAGGGTTCCCTTTATTCACCTTCAACTAGGACATCAGGGAAGAAATATTTGGAAGCTGCTGGCTCACTAACAGCCGGGGGTGGGCACCCCAATCCTAAGCATAGTAAAGTCTTCTTTAACTATCGTCAGAAGTGGGATTTCTCCCAATGATGGAGAAGCAGAGAAGCAAATGCTAGACAGTTTATTCTTTCTGATTCTTCTAGATAACTATGGAAGAGACAAATGAAATGCTACAACCTCTACAATTGAGAGAACAGGGAAAGTAAAGCACTGGGAGAAAGGGCTCAACTGCTCATTGGCCATACCTCTCACGGATTCTCAAGGAGAACACAGGATATATGCTCTTCACTCTGAGCATATAAGGGCTAAACCCCTTCACTTCACAGCACAAAGGCCCCATAACTATATTCAGAAACTCCTATAAAAGGCATTACAGTGGTAGGGTTCTGTCTTCTTTACGACCTACTGGTTACATGAATTAAAATATGTCTCAGCTGAGAAGAAGTGATTTGTCTACTTGCAAGACAACTTTCAATTCAATGAAGTCAATAATGTGTTTTTCCAAAAAGAAAAGAAAAGGTAGTTTAAAAACTGTAGTGATGTGAAGCTCAGAGTAATCAACACCTACTGAGTTACAGAAAACCCTAAAATGGATTAAAATTCATGCTTCAAAATGCAGCTTTTAAGAAGCTATTAACAAAGCCAACAAAAACCAACTTACCTGTCCCATTTGTGGCCCTCCCATAGGAGGCATCATTTGAGGCATCATTCCATGAGAGACTGGAGGCATATTGGGTGGCCTTTGGCCCATAGGATGCATTCCCATGGGTGGGTAGTGAGGCATACCCGGATGTCCCATCTGAAAAAACAATATTCATGACAGATCAAGATTCCAGGTTAAGAAACACAATGGAAATAACCTCTCTGGGTTCCAAATAAATGTCATTTAGGTATTGTTGTCTGCTACTATAAAGTTACGGCCTCACATGTTGTTTGCTTCCATGAAATTCTCAGATCCATCAATATATTTCTTCTTAAGTTTTCTAATGTGAAAGTAGATTACTTATCTCAAACTATAATATTCCAATCCACTTGTTTTTAATGCTTTCCAGAGTTTCCACAAAAGCAAACCCCAAACTTTTGACTCTCTGCAGCATTACCCTATACAGTGGTACCTCGGGTTAAGTACGCTTCAGGTTAAAAACTCTGCTAAGAACAGAAATCATGCTCTGGCGGCGCAGTGGCAGCAGGAGGTCCCATTAGCTAAAGTGGTGCTTCAGGTTAAGTACGCTTCAGGTTAAGAACGGACCTCCGGAACGAATTAAGTACTTAACCCGAGATACCACTGTAGAGTAACTCCTTATTATAAAACAGTAATAAATAGTGTAATAAGTGTCTCGTATAAAAATATACATCAAGTACTTTTATTATGCAAGGATAACTCTCTCAACTACATCAGAGCCTTTAAAAAGAGCTTAGAATTGGGCACATTGTGTGAGATTTAAAAATGCTCTTTCATGAACAGGACTACCCAATTTTTGAAAAAGGTTTGTATTTAATATGGACTCCAGCAAATGAAACTGGGTGTAGATGCCCTGATCCAATCAGGAAAAACTACCACCTCTCCCCACTATCATTCACAGAAGTCTTTATTGTATAAAAATCTCTTTCATGAACAGTAGGATTCCCGTGGATCCAACCAAGTATCCTCCCTATCTGCTAGGCTTTTATATATGAATTTTAATTTCTTTATAATGTTAAAGTATTGTAGAAAGCTTAAACATTGACTCAGCCTCAATAAAAAAAGAAATAGCGATCTGATTACCAAGTTAGAATGTCCTGAAATTTTTATCACATTTAGAGATGTTACTGAAGAACTGCCTTAAGCTCCAACCCTCACTGTATTAATATAAAGGCCAACTGAAGGATATGCCACCTGCACATAAGTAGTTCATGGCAAGTCACGATGGATGCTCAATGTCTCCTGCATTCAACCACAAATTGGATGGGGGCTGCATGTTTGAAGGAATTGCAGTTTTTAACTTCCTAAAGGAACTCAAGCAGCATTGTTTAAAAAACTAAAATAGAATTAAATATTATTGGATTACTTCCCACATTATGTGTCTAACATGTATATACACCTATTTGCCATTCAGGCCATTGCCCTGTAATGGGCAAAAGAGAGCAACATAAAATATGAAACTATCCTGACAATCATGAGCATATTATTTTCAACTCACTGTATTGGCAAGTGAGCACTACCAATTACCTAAATTTATGATACCTCCACATACAAGAGGTTCCCTGCTTCAGAACTTTATCTTCCAACTCCTGGAGCAGTGGGATATAATGGAGGGGAAGATGAGGCACAGGAGGGGACAAATCTTGCCAGCATTCCCCCACTCCCCTCTCATGATTGTCTTCAGACACTAAACTGAACACCTGATTAGGCCTTGTTTAACCATTCTTCATATGTACAGACTTGCAACTAAAAATTGTGTTCCAAAACAGCCATTTTCTACCTTAGAGGCCCAAAGCCAAATTTACATATTACCATCACCAAATAAAAAGTTACCCTTTTCTCTCATTTTATGAGCACACATTGCATCCAGCTACTTGAAAAGCACAAGGTTAATCAAAGTATGAATCTACTTAATACATTACTTGATAAGCAGCTTGCTGGTAACGAAGTAACCCAAAACTTGAACAAAAGGACTTCGGACATGATGTGCTTTAGAGATCAAGACAGGACAAGACGTTTGTGCAGAAAAAGCTCCATTATTAGAAACCGATTACGTTAGAAGCATGAAGTGCACTTTTTGGGGGGGGGGAGGGGATGTGTGTACGGCGTGGGAAACACTGAAGGGCGATTATGCAGGGCTGCAAGTTGCCCCGGACTTCTTATAACAACCCCCCATCTCCATATTCCACTCAGGTTAGACCAGAACCGTACCCTATTCTTTGACTTCAGACTCTGAGGATCACGCTAAAAGCGCGCAGAATGAATGCGCGACGGGTAACTCCACGCGGGAGTTAACGCAGCGGGAAAAACAAGTCCCAACCTTTCCACTCACCATTAGGGGCTCTCGGCCCATACCGCCACCGCCTCCGCCTCCGCCGCCACCTGGTCGCATCGAAGGGTTGAGGAGGCTCCCGCCGCCGCCGCCGCCTCCGCACCTGCCCAGCAGCCTCCCCCGGAGCGGCTGGCGGGAAGACGGGCCGAAGGGCAGGAGGGGTTCGGGCTCCCCTCGAGGCGGGAGGAGGGGAGCCAAGAGGCTGACGGGCTTCCCGGCCGGCCAATCCGGGCGGCCTCCCATGCGGGAGTTCTTGGGCGACTGCTCCGGGCCGGGGGCCCCCACGGGCCGCACTCCCTCGCCGGGGTTGAGCTGCATGAGGGGAGGCGGCTTGGGCAGGGAGAAAGGGAGCGGCTGAGGGGAGGCCGCGGCGGCCGCCGAGTCCCCGCCTGACATCGCCTCCCCTGGACCGGGCCCGGCTCCGGCGAGCCTGCCCTCCCGGCTGCGGCGGGTCTAAGCGGAACCGTTAGCGGAGGAGCGAACGGGAAGAGGAAGGAGGGGCGGGGGGCGGGCGGGGGCCGGCGGTGGACGCCCTACGGGGCAATGGGAGAAAGGGGGTTCCGTCGAAAGTCAGGCTCACCGACACGTAAGGAGGAGCGCCCTGCGCGCGCGGCTGGGCCAGAACAAAAAACTCACTCCAGGCCGGGTTGTGGGAAGAATTGAGAGACGCCGCCGTTTCCCGCTCTTCCTCCCCTCAGCGGGAGGCAAAAAGCAAAAGCAAAGCGGGGGGGCGAAGGGGGAAAGAAAAAAAGAAGCGCGCGTGGGGTCAGGGCTTATCCAACCGAAGGGCCTGAGGAGGATGGAAACTACAGAGTGGGAGAAGAGGGGACGTGCGCGCAAAGGACACTGGGAAAATGGGCTCCCGCGAGCCGAGATCGGGGGGCGTGGCTACGGAAACCCAAGAGGTCCATCAGCTGAACTGGAAGGGCGGGGCGGAGGGAGCGAGACAGCGAAGGCGTTTGGGCTCGGGCGCCGCTCGCTTCCTCGCTCGGTCCCTTTAAGAGGCCATAAGCAGTTTAATCCGTTGGGCGAGCGAGGCGGTGGGGTGGCAGCTGCGAGAGAGAGACAGACAGACATACAGACAGACAGACAGAAGAGGGCGGGGTTCCCGATGCGTTCTTCCGGCGTGGGCAATTCCTCGGTCCCACCCCTTTCGCGAGATAGATACGCTTCCGGTTTGGAGGCAGTCGCGTGAGGGGCGGGGAGGGGACTTTCCAAGCCACTCCGACTGGGCGACGCCGCGGCCGCTTTGCGCGCGAGAACTTCGAAAGGGCCGTTGCCATGGCAGTGCACTACCGGAACACCGAGGTCCGTTACGGCCGCGCGGGGCCCTCCGGTACTCCGTGGCCGCCAGAGAGAGGGGAGGTGGCGCGGAACCTCCAGGCGGAGCTGGAGGAGGAGGAAGGCGGCGGCAAAGGAGAGTTGCTGGGCGGCCTCGGGAGAAGCTCCGTGTCCCGGGCTACCCTGGCCCCGCTGCCGGACGGGACGGCTCGCCGGTGGCCGAGCAGGGCGTTCTCCGTGCTGTGCTGTCTCCTGGCCGTGTCCTTGCTGGCTTTCCTGCTGGCCATCGCTTGCCTGGTGCTGAGAGGTGAGGAAAAGGCGAGGAGAAGATGCAGGAGACGCCTCAGTGCATGGGATACCGCTTGCTAGGCCTAGCGCGTTCCCAGTAGCCATAGAATCGTAGAGTTGGAAAGGGACCCTGAGGGTCATCTAGTCCAACCCCAACCCTGCAATGCAGGAATTTCAACGAAAGCATCCATGGACGATCCTACCTCTGCTTAAAAACCTGTGGCACACCGTAACAGGCATTTGGATTCTAACTGATTTTTTATGTAACAAAATTATTGTCTAGTCCTGTGGCGTAAGAAAAAAATGCTTGGGTGTGCCACTTGCTAGAGAACAATTCCTACCCAGAATTGCTTTGCCTTACAACTTTCATTGTTTGCTGTTTCTGCCTACAGATTTGCGATCTGAAAAAGGAAAGACTGATGAGAATATAGAAACAAGCATTTTAGGTAAGCTGCTCATGTCCTTTTATTTTGGAATAATGGCGGTTCATTTTAGGCTTTGTTTATTGGCTAATAGGGCTGGGTGATGTATCAACATATTGTCCAAAATTGGTTTGAAGTCCACATCATGGTAACAGTTTGACATGGTGATATATATGACATGGTGATATTTGACATGGTGATATATATGTTTATATATATATAACATAATATAATATATAATAGTTGACATGGTGATATATATGTTTATATGAGCGCTAGATCAATTGCAGTCTCATATAAAAATAATTCTAAGCATATTCACTGTTGTAAATTTAAAATTATAGCAAATGTCACAATAATGTATCCTATATAATAAAGAGCCTGTGTCCCTCCGTAGCTTTCCGTCCCTCAGTGGAAATCGCAACTGCGCGTGCGCTCCACTGACACAGGGATTGGACAGCTCTACTTCCCCCCCCCGCCCCAACAGGGACGCAGGCATTGGAGCGGCCGGAGAGGGGGGGCGTGTCCGGGAGGCAGCGGCGGCGCACGCGCGTTGTCAGTTGGGGCAGTGCCGCCGCCTTGCATGGAGCCTCCTCCTCCTCGAGAGCCCCTCCGCTCCCCGGGCGCGCCATCTTCGCCTCGCCCGCCGAGCCGCAGCTCCGCCAGTAGCAGCAGCAACAGCAGAGCGCAGCGTCCCAAAGCCCCAGGAAGAGGCTGTCTGCCGCGCGGCCCCGGTTTCCTGCGCGCCCGCCTTGGCGGGGAGGGGAAGGAGGGACGGACGGAGCGGCCCAGCAGGGAAGGAGGGCTGCTGCGCGCCCTGGCCGGGAGAAGGCGAGCCGGCCGCGCGGACCTTTCCTCTTCCGGGACGCGCGGCGCAGAGCTCCCTCGGACGGCTCCAGGGGAAGGAGGCCGGCGGGGTTTAAAAGGAAAAGGAGGGTGGCCGCCGCTCCCCCCATATAATTTCTAGCAGCGCCCGTTTTTGTAACGGGCTTAATTTACTAGTGTTTTATAACATGAGTTATCTTGTGCTGAGCTTTGTGTGGAATATGTTCATTCCACTCAATGACATTCCACTCAATGGATGATTACTTTTATAGATCAGACACAAAAATGCTAGTTCTGTTCTAACCGTAATGAAAATTAACAACATTCTGCACACGTATAATGCAGACATGTTCCACTCAATATACTTAATTCTGAGTAAATATTCGTAGGGTTGTATTGTAATTGTCATTTTGCTAGTTTACTTCTATTCTGGATTTGATCATTATTCTACAGTGGAGTTGATGCATGTCTCCTGTGCCCATATTAAAATTGTATTCCAGGCTTTCACTTTGTTTCTCTTCCCTAAGGATTTTGGAGTCTGCTTGTTCTATCCTTGATGAGCGGACTTTCATGTTGCAGTTTTTCTTGGACAGTGACCTATTTTGATTCTTTTGAACCAGGAATGTTTCCTCCTACTCCACTCTCACCTGCACGATTCAAGTGAGTTCCTTTTTAGTAAGACTGAAATACTACCAGATATGGGGCTTAGTAAACCACTATAATAATAATAATTTATAATAATAATTTTTTATTTGTACCCCGCCCATCTGGCCGGGTCTCCCCAGCCACTCTGGGCGGCTTCCAACAAATATTAAAATACATATAATAGATATGTAAGGAACAGCCGGTTACTAAATATGCTGGTGCTGTTACAGCTTCATATTTGAGGAAACAGATTTATGCCAACTAGTACTGAACAAGTCACTAGGACAGAGTCCATGGTGACTAGCTAGAATACAATAATTCTATGTTTATAATTGAGAAATGCAATATTACCATAAACTGTTATACGTGATAGGATGTAAAATGGGTTTAATTTGTTATGTTGTATGTTAAGGACAGTTTTGTTGCCTTGTATTCACAAAATATAATCAAAGTGTTCTTTCTAAGGCTTCATATTAAACAGTTTTACAAGTTAGCCAGCAGGGTGTGTCCTATCATAAGTTTTCATATCCTATAGTAAAGTCCTTTTACCTTTACCTTATTATTCTTTAAACAGTTTTAATTCCAAGGTAAAAAATATTTAAATCCATGATCTACAATATGATACAGTGAACTACCCCCCCCCCAAATCTCCAATATTTATTGCTTTCTGTATGTAGAATATTTTGCATATACTCCCACTTCTCTGTGTTTTTGCTGTTCGTGGGAGTTTTATTGAAGGGAATTGGTAATAATCTGCTATACTTTGGCTTCTTCAGGCTTTCTGTTGTTGTAATGAAATAATTTTTCATTTTTGGAATAGGACTATGACTAGGATTAAAAAGTTTTAATTTTAGCTTTTATTTCTATTTATCCCACTGTATTTACTCTTTTCCTTATCCCTATAATTGCTATTCACTATCAGTCCTCAGAAAATTAGATGTTCATAGACTCCCAATATTAGACAACCCATTTCACTTTGCTCCTTGTGGAAAATAGTCTTCAGTTTCTTAAGGTCCAATATCTATCGTTAAGCTGATGTACAATAAAAGGGAGACAGGTATGGTGCTGTGGTCCAAACCACTGAGCCTCTTGGACTTGCTGATCGGAAGGTCGGCGGTTTGAATCCGCATGACGGGGTGAGCTCCCATTGCTCTGTCCCAGCTCCCGCCAATTTAGCAGTTCGGAAGCATGCCAGTGTAAATAGATAAATAGGTACCGCTGCAGCAGGAAGATAAACGGCGTTTCCGTACGCTCTGGTTTCCGTCACAGTGTTCTGTTGCGCCAGAAGCAATTTAGTCATGCTGGCCACATGACCCAGAAAACCTTTCTGGGGACAAACGCCGGCTCCCTCAGACTGAAAGCAAGATGAGCACCACATAGTCACCTTTGGCTGGACTTAACCATCCAGGGGTCCTTTACCTTTACAATAAATAAACAAAAAAATCAAATCTGATGTTCCCTTAAGAGTTCCCTGTGTCCCCTAAGTGTCTTTAATTGTATGGATAGTTGCCAGTATATCTAGAAAATATAGAAATGTTTTCTATATTTGTTTTCAGTTTTAACTGTTTTTATTCTTTGTATGCTTTTAAAACATTTTATTACATCACTTACAAATTCTGAATATCAAGCAGCACATGAATACATGAAATTAGTTAAATGCACACTATCAGTGGAACTCTACATTGTATTATTACAAATGTTCTGTCTGCACAAGCATATCAGCTTGCCAGATGGAATGATCCCCCCACTGCGTTCTGGGGGTTCTCCCAACCCACCAGAGCCAATGTTGAGGGTGCAGGGGAGGGAGGAACCCCCATTGGACAAGCATTGTTTGTTTGGTAAATCCTGCCTTGTGTCATCTTGATTTCGCAGCTATAGATTTTTAATCTTTCTAGATTCATAGTTAACTTAGCCTAAATGTTAAGATAGGACACGGGTGGCACTGTGGGTTAAACCATAGAGCCTAGGGCTTGCTGATCAGAAGGTCGGCGGTTCGAATCCCTGCGACGGAGTGAGCTCCCGTTGCTTGGCCCCTGCTCCTGCCAACCTAGCAGTTCGAAAGCACATCAAAGTGCAAGTAGATAAATAGGTACCGCTGTAGCGGGAAGGTAAACGGCGTTTTCGTGTGCTGCTCTGGTTCGCCAGAAGCGGCTTAGTCATGCTGGCCACATGACCTGGAAGTTGTACACCGGCTCCCATAGCCAATAATGCGAGATGAGCGCCGCAACCCCAGAGTCGGTCACGACTGGACCTAATAGTCAGGGGTCCCTTTACCTTTTTAAATGTTAAGATATTTAGCTGTTCTTTTATGGTAAGCAATACACAGAACTGATTTTAAAAATATGAAGTGGAATGAAAAGATATTTGCAAACAAAAACAATTAAGACACCAGACCTGTTTGTAGTATGAACAGAATTGATATTTGTACAGAACAGTTATCAAATTTGAACTTGCTGTCAATCAGAATTTTACATTGATAATTCATTGTTTCGTTGGAATGGCATTTAACATATTCAGTCTACTGAATAATTTACTGATTTACCTTTTATTTCTTCAAACTTAGTAGGTAATTTTTTTCATTTTCAGACTTGTAATGTTCTTGTTACCTACATACTGTTTTTCTGCTTTTTTTCAGGCGTATGACCGGGCACTCCTTTCACATGGGCTATAGTATGGCCATACTGAATGGAATAGTGGCAGCTCTTGCCCTAGTATGGTGTCTCCTTTAGTTTGTACTGAGAACTTTCTCAGAGCGAGACAGCTTTCTAGATGACACTTGAAACTGCCTTCACACAAACAAGCCATCCATGTGTTCAATATACTTGCCTCAATCTCTATTTTAATATGCTTTCTCCAAAATGATGCCAAATGTTTTAGGAAGCAGCTGGAGGCAATTCTAAAACAAACCAATGGGTGGAGACAGATTAACAAGGAAAGGAGATGTACACAAAATGTCCTGCTGCGTGAAATGATTGCAGCATTTTCAAACAGACTTCATGAGGCAACCACTTCATGAGAATTAGCTCAGGATTGTTGCTGATAAAATGCTCAAAATATCCACTGGATTAATAATAAGTGCCATTATTCTATTATACCATTCAGTGAACTTTCAGGTTTTGATTTGACATGCTGCATACTTAGCAATAAAATTGGGGGTGGTGACAGGTTTGAATCACCTAAGTTGTACTCATTCGATTTCAGAGGATTTACTCTTAACTTCATTTAATTCAATGGTGCTATTTGGAATTGGACTTAGTTGGATGCAACCTTGGACTTTTATTTTACTCCAACTGACAGAAGGATAAAGTGCAAACATTCCCCCCAACAATATAATTCAGAGAGTGAAATAGGAATTATCATTTGTTAGATCATTAATTGATTGATGCCACTTGGTGTCTGCCTGCTTTTCATACCAAAACACTTTCTACAAAAGGTGTTGGTACAACAAAATATCACCCATACTGGATTAGCTTCCTGTATTTTATTGGTAAAATGTTATGGCATGAAGCTGTTGAAATATTTTAAATTACATTGGGAAGGGTAAGAATGTGGTTCATTCTTTTCCATTGAACTCAGTGGGATTTAAGTCTAATATCCAGTTTAACTTAGGCAAGCAGTGGAAACATATTAGCTTAACTTTAATTTAGCTTTACTTTCTGGTTCTTAAACATGAGAACACTGTTTCATTTTTATAGTAATACTTTTTGTTCAATTTTTAAAAACACATACTCTTGGTTCTGCAGTTGTTTGCAGCATCATTATGATGCCTGACACATCCCCTATGTCTTAGGAAGGCTGTCAAGTGTTAAATAGATGAAAGATGTCCATTTTTGCTCATATAGGGTTATTGCCATCACTCCTGGTCTCCCACAGCTTTTTATACATCTGAACACAGTAATTGGGTTGAGGGTCAGCTGTTGGGAGGAGGGGACAGCAGGGAAAGGAGAGACCCTGCAGTTTCACTGAATTCCCACAATGGGGCTTACTTTGTTCATCGACTTAAAAGGACAGGGTTTGCAGATTGGAAAAAAAATGGTTTACCTACAGAACATAAATTCAGTGCAAATACACTTGCAGGCTAATCCCTAATTTACAAGTCTCAACTCTCAGCTTCACCCGCTCCTCCATGCCGCTAGGAAAGAGGGGCTTCCCTTTTGACAGGCATCAGTTCAGGACCAGCTGTCAAGCTGTAACAATTTTCCATAATAATTTTATTAGGAGTGCTTGGGGGAAAATATTTCGGTTAGAAGTATGTGTAGATTGTGCCACTTGATAGCTAAGAAAGCACTGCCTTAATTTTCACTACCTCCAAGTGTTGGGTCAAAATTCTGACTACACCAATATTGTATTAATGCAGCTATAATGTGTTTTGTCCCTGTTCTCAGTTTGGTTTCTTTCTATTCTCAGTGAGACTGGCTGCAAAAGTATGCAGTGCTAAAATAAACTATGGCTTACTGTTATGTCTGTTAACCTTGGATCCATGGGCTCCTTTCTGTTGCCCACAAGAAGAAGATCAGAAACTTCTGCTTCTATTTCAACTAGTTATTTATTGGCCTGGTTCTGATAATCGAATATTGGCTTAAATAAGTTCAGTATGAATAAGGCTTGTGTTCTGAGCATGCACACAACCCCTTCACAGCAGGTGCAAAAACCCCACGAACGCCTCAGTTCACTTTCATTTCTCATTTCATCCAAATTGGGAAACAGCTTAGGAACGAGACAGAATATGAAACCAACATCAAACTGGATTCCTGGCTTGTTCCAAAGCCATTAACCATAGTTTTCTGGTTAGGTTGAAATTCACTGGCACAAAGGGAAGATTTATTGTCCCAATGCAACTACTATGTTTGAACTTAGAGAAACTGTTGTTAGACTTCAAACCCTGGTTTACAGTTCTGGCTTGTTTCCCAAAATCATAGTTAACCACAGTTTGAAGGGTCAGATGTGACAAACCATAGTAAATGGAAAGCAGAAGTGAAAGTTTCAAATCTTCTCACAGCGACAGCAGGGGAAGGGGAAGTACCGAGGCCAGAGGCTGTTGCATGTAAAACTGAACCATAGTTTAACACTGTGTCCAAACAGAACTGTATATTAAACAGCAGGGCTGTTCTCTTATAGCTTACTATCAGTGCTTTTTCTGGGGGTACTTCTGGGGGTACTTGAGACACAGTACTGGCACCTTTCTTTTTCTCCAAGTGTTAAAAGTGTGGCACTTACTGTAACAACCTTATGGTGAGTACCGGCACCTTTTTTTCTTAAAAAGAAGAAGCACTGATTACTATACAATATGTATAGTATTAAAATGAGTACTAGGGTAACAAATTAAAATATTCTAATTATAAAGAAAATTAATGTATCATACTGATCTACTTCATCACCTGATTAGTTTAAGTATGCAAATGGGTAAATAAATAAGTAACTAGATTTTTTTAATTACAGGTAGGTAGCCGTGTTGGTCTGCCGTAGTCGAAACAAAATAAAAAAATTCCTTCCAGTAGCACCTTAGAGACCAACTAAGTTTGTTCTTGGTATGAGCTTTCGTGTGCATGCACACTTCTTCAGATTTTTTAATGTATGGCTTTGAACCAAAGAATACACATCCTGCTGTTTTCCCTCTGTAGAACTTTGTTGTCTTTCCCATGCATTTCTGAGATTGGGGGTCCTTTTGAATGGAGTGTGACGCACCATCAGAAGGCTGCATTTGGGAAGGGAGAGTGGGCAGGCAACATATGCATTCATTCAGATTATTTGGGGTGGGATTGTAGCTGATGTGCCTGCAGGGTTGCATGGGTGCAATGGAACATGCATATCCTTGCCTGCTGTGTATCCCCAAAATCTGCTCTGGAGAGCTTCCTATCCTTCCAGATGGGATTTTGAGGTTGTTGGGGGCGGGGCGGGGGACTGAAGCTCCTTGTGCCAATGGAGCTGCAGTGTTGAATACAGCCCTTTGGGTCCAAGGCAAAGTATAATATAAACACACGTTCCTTTTAAATAAAAAATATAATAATTGACTTGTTTAACTGGTGATGGATATTTGTACTGAACTCATTTTGTCTATGCAGTATTTTTTTGTGTGTCACAAAAAACCCATTGTTTTTGTAAATTGTTTACTGCAAATAAACTAATCTTGTTTACAATTAGTGGTGTTTGGTCATTTATTCTGCTTTGGTGATGTTAGATCATTTATTTTTTATTCTGCTACTAAGTTTTGTCACCAATAACGTCCGAGTCACAGCATGAATGAATATTATTGCTAACCTTAATATATACATGTAGTTCTAAGTAGTAGCTAGTAGAAACACCTATGTGTGATAGCTGTTGTGCAGCAGTCCTTCCCTTGTCTTTCTCTGAACTGTCCTTCACCAATAGAAGGGACCCCACTTACCAATAAAGGCATGCAAAACTGCACACACGTGGAAGGGGGAATTGTGATCAAAGGAGCTCTACAAAGTTACATTAGTATATATATGTATAGGGCAGGGACTGCTTACCCTTTGGGAACTGTGGATGTATCTACAAAGCAGAGAAACTTGTGGGCACCATGCACACACCACAACCTAGTCTACTGGCTACAATAGAA